>CM066986.1:62041199-63241199 GCA_033977485.1 Hydrangea macrophylla | reverse complement strand
TGGTTGAGGACATTAAATGGGATGTAGACGAAGCATGTACTGAGCTGGTGGAGACAAATGAGAGAGAAATGTTTGTCGTTTGGTTGTGAATCGATATCATTGGTTGGTCAAGGGAGGGAGGGGATGCTACTGGTGCAGAGGTTTAAGCGTGTGGGGGTACCGAGGCTTTTGCTATTGGCTCCGAGAGGTTAAGCGAGGGCAAGTGTCGAGGCGTACAGATGGCTTCAGCGAGGGAGGGAACCGAGGTATTTTCTATTGGTGCAGTTGGTTAAGCAATCTTGACACGACTAAGCATAGATGGTCAAAGGTTCCGACGAGCTTTGCAGTAATGAGCTTCGCTTATTGGTTGTGAGTTGATTGGGGTAAGGCACGTGTGAAAGTCACGTGTCTCTCTCTCTCTTTGGGACCAACCCTGACCCTACCCATGGGGCGCAGGTTAGGGAGATGCCTTCGGTTCTAGCCACCTTACCATGAGTTTCCGAGATCCCAGTAGACTTGCCCACCCTTAGGTACTGCTTCCGAACCAAGGTAGGTGTCCGAGTGTGAGTGTGTGCATATTTCGAGTGTTCCTCCTTTGTGGGCTGCTTTGGGCCTTTGGAGAGTAAAGTTTCGGAGTGGAGTTAACCGGGAGCTTTTGAGTGGGCTACTTTGCGCCTTTGGAGAATAAGACTTCGGAGTGTAGTTAACCGTGGTGTGGGCTTCGGAGTGGGTCTCGGGGCGAGTTTCTTAGTTGTAAAGTTTTGCAGTGGGCTTTGCGGGTGGGCCCGTTTGAAGTGGGCTAGTGGTTTGGAGTCGTCGTTACACGTGGAGTCCACAATAATGATATTGTTACACGTGGAGTCGTTGGTGATGTGTATAGTCAAAGTATATGAGTCGTCAGTTATTACCTACATGATCATCTGCTCTCCCAAATTTGTATATGTGTTATTTGTCATCCATTAATGAAGCATTTAAAAAGAATTGGCCATTGGAATTGCATTAGCAGCAAAAGAAAGACTTGGATGGGGCTATGCTATGTGCGTCGTTGGGGCCAATTTCCAAAGATGAGGAAGAAGTGGTGGAGACTTTGTATGCTTTGGCTGTATTGTTCCCGAACAATGACAACACAAAAAGGACCACTTTGAATGATGAACTACCAGAAGCAAAGTCTGTGGCTTTGCCTGAGGGAGAGAGTATCGTACCACCAACTGAAGGTTTAATTCATTTTTATGCTTTTACATTCTTCAATCTCATTTGCTTTCTTTGTTGTGGTATACCAAAAATTGAGCGGTTTGTCAATTGCTGTAGTTGCTAAAACCGAAGATCACCCAAAGACTAGTTGCCCCACAACTGCTAGTGAAGCTGCCAATTCTTCACTGAACTTAGAAGAATCAGCTAACTCAACTGTAGAAGTCAAATCTTTGGATGAACCATCTGAATTAAGGCTAGGTGCTGGGTAGGTAGCTTTCTGCTTTGGAAATTATTTTTTCCTTTCATGCTGTCCTTTTCTTTTAGGATTTTAATTTATCTGTTATTGAGCTTCTGGCAGATCAAAGCAGCCCAAACATGAGGAAGCCCCTGCTTGTGAGAGAAAGATAGAGATCGCCCTTAAACCAGTGAGATTCTTTTTCAATTTCGCATTAAACATGAATCTAGTAAGAGCCCGGTTGGATCAGCTTTGCGACCACCAGTCTCTTTCTTGGGATTACTCAGATATTTAAGTCCGATTGGCAAAATTAACCTTTTTCACACTGGGATTACTGAGAGCTTTGGGTAATTTTTTTCAGGCTGCAGGAGTAAGAAGTCAACATGAACTACAATGTAGCATTGAGGAGAGGAAAAGCAGTGGTAATGATCTTCACCTGTTTAGTGGTTATTTGACTAATATCTGGTTTTCTTGTTTGCATATCAATATGATTACACTGGTATAAACTTCTTTTTTCCTTGTGTGTTCGAAACTGCAAGAAATAGTTATGGTCAGCACGTTACTAATTCAGAAATGAGCAAGTAAATTGAAAGAGAACAAGAAGAAATACTTTTTAAGTTCAAGCTAGTATATACAACTGTGATTTTTATGATTCAAGCAGGCACCAATATATAATACTGAAGAAATATCATATGCTGATGGTTGCCTATTGCTAAATAAGAGGGAAAAACACATTAGCATTTATTATACACAGAAATGTTTGTTTTCAAAATTTGAATTCAGCAGCCATTTGAACCTGCTTCCAAAAAATTATTATGTATGTAATGGCATATCAATCTGAAAATATATAAAGCAAATACATATATATATTTTTAATAAACACGGAGATCATTTACAGATTAGTAAGACAATTCATGTTTCTCTTTCAAGTTAAACCTATTAAAAAAAAAGAAAAAAAGAAAAAAAAGGAGACTGTATGGAAATGAGTTAAATTGCAGTTGTCTTTGCTTTGTTCAAGACTTGAAACAATTGCTGTAGAAAATTACCTCTTTCACATTGTACAAAATGGTAAAAATATATATATATATATATATATTCATTTCCCATTTGATTTCTTAATTGAATATTTGAAGTTACAAAACAAAAACATGAGATAACGGATGAGATAATAATGAGTCTAATAGAAATGGTTAATGTACAGTCCTTTTTGCAGAATTTGCTAGCAATGTGTATTTTTATGACACCTAAACTACAATGGCCAATGGTGCAGTCTGTGCAGATAAAAAATTGCATCTTTCTGCCACTTAATATTGTTACTACTGTCTGATTTTGATCCTTGATAGTCCAAGTTCAGCATCGTTAATATTAACTAGTAGGCACCAAACATGAAAGCACAAGACTGAGTTACACTTCACTCTCCAAAGTCTCTAAGGGCTATGAAGCACGGACACTCCGACACGGAAACAACACAACACCGGCACGACAAAATTCTAAAAATTTGCACATCAAGACTGGAGTAAAAGTGTCCATAGAGTGTTGTGTCTGTGTGTCAGACATGATACGACACGCGACACGTTGCTTTCTTAGAAGTGTCAGTGCTTCCTAGTTTAAGGGTAATGTTCAGGGTGAAGGGCTGTTTGGGAAAGGTCAGAACTCGTTACGCGAGTTATAAGCGAATCAGTTCTATATAGTCAGATGTATGGTAGATATCTTTCTACTACATCGAGTCTGTGCCGGATCTAAAATAGTTTCTTTGTTACAATCTCAGTAGAAAATGAGATTGAGATTGAACCGGTTCATATTTTATAATTTCCAAACAAGCCGCCAAATTCAAACTCAATTCTCAATCTTGACATCAATCTTATTTTGCTCCTCAAAGGGACTTAAGACAGGGTTACCCTCTCTAACCCTGTCTCATTTTCACAAGAGGTTTGTTTGTCCTTATGAATAGAGCTATGGAGAATAAGCTCATTAATGGTATTGCTCTCAGTAAAAGGGGCCCCAATCTCTCACATCTTTTTTTTTTTTGCTGACAACTCAATCTTCTTCTCCAAAGCTTATTTAGCTTATTGTGAAGCCATTGTCAATACGTACTGCTAAGTCTGCTATTGTTTTGGCCAACTCATTCACTTCAACAAGCCTACTTTGTTTTTGAGTTCTAATACTCTCTATCACATCAGAGAAGCCATTGACACAACCTCTAGAATTCCCAAATACTGGCAATCTATGAAAGTACCTTGGTCTCCACACTTTTTGGGAAGAATCTAAATCAAATGTTTTGAACACTACTTTAAACTGAATTGTAGCAAAATCTCAAGGTTGGAAGGAGAGTTTGCTCTATAGTGCTGGGAAAGAAATTCTTGTAAAATCTATTTTACTGGCCATCCCCACTTACTCAATGTTGATCCTTAAATATACCCCAAGAATATCTGTCACAAACTCAATTCCAAAGACTCTATGAATTCTGGTGGAGTTCATCTTGTGGAGATGATAGAATACATTGGATTAAGTGGAAGGAAGCATCCAGAAGAAACAAAGGGTGTTTGGGGTTCAGCGACTTTGAAACTCCATGCTGCCCATATTAACCACCACCAAAGGGCTTTCATAAGTTCAATTGCGAAATTGCTATGGGCCCCAATTGATCTAATAGAAATGGTTAATGTACCGTCCTTTGGAGAGAGTATTGACACTTGACACTTGGTAGCCTATTTATGAGATACGTTGCAGCAGAGAAAGCATGTTACAAAAAATTGGTTGTAAGAGATGCTTTGGATATTAAAGTTAGTCCAGTTTCAACAATATCTCGTTGTTTCCTCTCAGCAACACCATTTTGCTGAGAGGTGTGAGGGCACGGTTTTAGATGGTGCATACATTATCTTGCAGGAAGGCTTTGAAAGAATCTTTTTGGTATTCCATGGCACCTTCTGTTCTCAACATTTTGATTTTCCTCCGAAAAGAGTTTTCAACTAAAGCTTTGAATTGAGTGAAAGTGTGTAAGTTTCAGATCTGGATTTGAAGGGATAAATCCATGAGTATCAAATGTGATCATCCACAAACAAAATGTCATAAAAGAAACCATTATATGAAGCTAAGGGAATTGTCTTTGCTCTCGTCAAAGAATTTTTTTTTTTTTTTACAAAATGAGTTTCTGTACGTAATATACTCTTTTCAATCTTGAATGATAAATGTTGATGCATTTGATCTGTCAAACTTGTGTTCTCTTTCGTAGTTTAAAATTCGGAAAGAGACAAAAAGAGGGATAGGCGATGAAGAAGATGAAACTAGTTTCTTTCTTCTTTTCTTTTTTTTTTTTTCTTTTTTTTTTTCCTTTTTTTTTTTAAATGTTTCTCAAAACCAGAAACTTTTAATTGGTTAACCAAACACAACGTGAAAGTTTTCTCACAATTGGGGAGAGGAATAAGCGAATATCAATTACTATAAGACGGTTTTGAGTGGCCAAAAAAAGCATGATACGGATAACATTCACCATTTCAGCTTGATGCAAATAACCACAGACGAGCAGGTTGAACCTTATAACTGAGTCTGGCACTGACCATTTACACGATTGAAATTCAGGTTGTCTGAGGTTATGTAGCATTGTACAGTTCAAATTTGGGTATTGTGTGTTAGAAATCCAAATGCATCGGCATGTCTTAATTTCTTTTACATTGGACACACGGGCATGGTTGGCCACGGGAGTGGACAAGGCATGGTGGCTCTTTTGAGAACTTTTAGAATTTTGTTGCAAAAGTCTTATTATAAAATAAAAATAAAATAAAATAAGTAACAAGTTTATTTTGAATTTCAGATAGGAGAATGGACACGGCACAATATGTTGTGTGATTAATTAAAAAATATAATGTTTAATCGACGTTTCCATATCCTATATTTTTAAGATTTTCCATGTCGTTATGTCCGTATCCGTCTCACGTGTCCGTATACAAGCTACATGTGTCTGGAGTACTTTCACTAGCATTTATAGTCGATTTCGGATCAATTGGTCAAGTAACCTTTTTAAGCACCTTCTTAACGAACTCCTGTCAGTCTTCAGAGAATCTATCAACCAAGTCCTACACTAGAAATCTATAAAGCTTGAGATATCTTTGGTTGTCAAGAACTTTTCTTGGTCTTGCATGCTTCATAATCGGTTTTGTGAACCAGGTGGTATACATTTAGAAAATATTTTTGACAAGTAACATATCTTATACAATTATCTTAGGTTTCCTCAGCTTTTCTTTTTCCTTGATAACCAACTAGCAAAATCTGTATCCTTGATATTGTGGTTTTGTTTTTCCTCACAAATTCCTGTTCCCAGTGGTGTTCTAATGTGCTTTGAAATTCAAATAGAGTTCTGATATGCTCTTTGTATCTAGAAATTCAAATTGTGCTCACTGCGATTTAATGTGCAGAGTGACAGTGCAGAGTGAAAATTTAGGGTGTTTGATCTATGTGTGGTTTAAGAAGTGACTGAATTGATGAGAGATGAGCTGCATTCAAGTCAATGCATGCCCTCACTCACTCTGCAAACCTTCTTTGTCATGTACTACTCCAACATGCTTCTATGGACTCCGTAAGACTACCCTGAGTCTGACCAACTCTAGATTAGCACACATTAGCACTTCACCGAAACTGACCACAACATACCCGCGATGTTCTCCTGTTTGTTTATTTGGTGGCAAAGGAAAATCAACGAGTGGCGATGAGGTAAGCGCCTTCTTGAGACTCTTTCCTACTTTCTGCGTGCTACATAAAAACTTAATTTCATTTTCATAACATTCTTATTGTTAACATTTTGGATGGCTTTTTTAAATATTTTTTTTCTTTATGTTTTATTTACAATGCTATTAAGCATAGGCAGCAAAACACTAGGGAAATAGTTTTCCTTTCCTTTCTCTAAAGAGGTAGCCTTATGTACAAACTACAAAGGCTACCAGCCATTTGATCTCCCTCCTAGGTGTTAGGTGTTATTTCTTAACCCCCCCCCTCCCCCCCCCCCCTTTTTTTCCCGGGAATTCTGAAAGTAAAAACGAAAAAAACTAGAATCTGGGAAACAAATCTCCCATCCAATCAGCTTCGATGAGCATTTGGTAGAGTCAATGATAAAAAGTTGTTTAGACATGACATGAGTTGTTCCTGCGAGACACTCATCACATTTGTTCCCTCCAGGAAGAGCAAGGAAGCAGGGATTTTGCTAAAATGCTGAAGAATCCTCACTTGTGTGGTTTTTTCTCATGTGCGACAGGGTGTTTGTTCTATTTTATTTATAAGGGGGGTGCGTAACAATTTTTTAGAAGTTTTGGGTTCAATTTAAAAATGTTTGGAGTTGGATTACATTTCAAAAGGCTATTGATGCTAATGATGCCTACTTGCCTCTATGCTTGTTATTCATGTCTTGATTACATAAAAAGTAAAAAATAAGACAATGTAGTTGTAGATAGTTTATACAATTCTATAAAAGTAATTTTTTTATGAAGTTTTTATATAAGCATCTCCAAATCCGCATCCTAGGTTTTTGGAAAATTGACTAATGCTTCGCAGTCACACTGGTGCTTCCTTGAAGAAGAGTATCATTAATGTTGTAATTCCATGGACTCACTGATCAAAATTTGGCAATTTTCTATGATAGAACAGACAATGGGAGTTTCACCATCAACATAGTAAGGGAAAAGGAATTTCGAACTTTGATTCAATCATAACATTAGGACCTCCCATGTCCCCTTGCAATTTAAAGCCCTTTCCTAGGATCTTTTGAGTTCAGCAACAGTGTTCCGATGAAGCCTTTTCCCAAGAACCATTTGGATAGTCCTCACATTGTATCGAATCTTTCTTTGCCACGTTTGAATATCTTCATTTGGAATATGGGTTCTTCTACTTCACTTTTGTTTGCTTAATTTATTTATCTTTATTTAACATTTTTCCCTCTCATTTTTATTCAACAACTTCAGTGCCTCACTTGGGCTTTAGCTCAAGCCATCCTGTTAGTGGGAGTTTTCACTAGAGGTTGTTGTTAAGAAAAGGGTAAACTATATTGACCTCCCCTGAGGTAAGGTCAAATGCAGGGACTTCCCTTGTGGTTTGCATAATTTCACTATAGTCCCTTGAGGTTTGGGAGGTTAAAAATTCTAATTTTAACTATCAAATAGGCTTAAGAGCTTCCCTCTCTTCAATTTCCTTTTACAATACCCAGCCACTGGAGTAAGGCAAAGAATGCCGATAGTTATCATTTGACTTCGACTGTCAGGGCCTTCTTATTGATATTCTAATGGTAACTATTCAGTCAACATCGTGTTCCCACTTACAAACTACTAAATGGCAATGAGTAACACGGATTTTGAACTCTGGGGACTGCGGCTGAGAGATGTGCAGAAATATCTAGAGTTAGATCATATTTAACAAAGATGAAAAATGGATTTGTATGTTCAATTTTGAATCACTAATTGAACTAAATACCAAAACAGAAATTGTGATCAATAAAAGTGAAGATTGAGGTTTCAACCGGGGAGGTAAATAAGGACTCTTGACTCTTATTGACTAGCCATTTCTAAATTAGTTCAATCTGGTCTCTGTGTTTTTCAATATACATTCATTTCTAGAGTTATGGATGATGGAAAGAAGTCGTGGAAGAGATGTGCAGCTCATGTACACATAAGTCGTCTTATTGAAGTCTTAAAATTTTCAGAGAGAAAAAACAGTTTGCCTCTGCAGACTACACAAAAGAAAACAAATGAAGGAACAAAACAAGGAGTTCATATCGACGGGTTGAGAGATGATTTCAGTGGAATTTTCTTCCCGAGCAGACCAGTAGGTTCACAATCTGAAAAGAATAAAGATGAAGTGAGAAATGCTATACTTTTGCACAAGAGGCTTCATCAAGATCAGCAACAGGCTTCGTCTACATCATCTGGGCTCTCCACTTTACAGAAGGTAAACTTGTTATTGGATTTCTGATGGTTTTCTCCATTCCTTGTATACAATAATCAGTTCTGCTTTTCTGCAGAGTTATGATTTTTTGTCTATGTCGGGTGGAGGAGGTGGGATGGAACCTCGTAGTTGCATCAGTAATAGATCAGGACATGATTTGGTTCCTCAGTCGCAATTGAATGTTCCTTGCCTGCAATCAATCACACAGAATCACCCAGCAATGCCTTTCTCTCTGCCCGTATATCGAGATTCCGCTACTTTCTCAGACCATCTTTCAGCAGTTCCCATTCCGCAGGTGATTTGTTCATTGCTATATCACTTTTTTGTTTGGTTAATAAGGAAAACAGGAAGGAAAAGTAGGCTGAAAAAATTCTAAATTTTATGAGTCCCGTACCTTCCTTTTTTCTTGATTTCCTATTATAGTTTGAATTTTTTTTTTTTCCTAATGTTGTTTAAGCAGTGAGGGAAACGCCAGAGACACAAACCCCAGGAATTAGTTTTCCTTTCCTTTTCCATTTTCTTCTCCAAATCCACATACGGAGCCTTAAAGGCATGGTTTTGCGACTAGCCCGTTCTTTTCTCTCTCTTCCTACTCCCAGTCCTGCTGTCAGGGTGTTAGCTCTTTCCTTTTCCCTTTTCTTAGTCTGGGAGTTATGATCAAATTGATGAACAAGGTTTATGGTAAGTTGGTAACCAAAGCCTTAAAACCCACTAAATGAGGCGTCAAAGAGTCTCTCCCTAAATGGGGGGTGCTCAGAAACCATGAGTATTTGATGGTGAGAGCAGTTTTGCTCATGCATTCCAGTGGGTGACATTTGTCCCATTCCATTCCCATTTTGCCCTTGTATTACCAACATAATTACTGGAATAGGACACATGTCACCCAATGGAGGCTTAGGTTCGCGATGGGTGAGCAAAATGCTCTCATTTGATGGCTATGTCGAATAGCCAGCTTTGTAAAACACCCAATGAATTCTTGTGCTCAGCCACACGGGATTGATTACTCTGAATCAAAAAATTGTATTGAAGCACCATTTAAGTATAAATATATCACTCCCATAAATAAATAAATAAAAAGAGGGGTTAACACAGCTCAAATTGTTCTTATTGGTTTATTTGTCGTGAGCATTTATGGAAGTATCAAGCCTACATTTTTGGAATCAAATCCAGGTCTCACCAAAGCAGCAGCAGCAGCAGCAGCAAAGGATTTGGGCAGCTTATTACAAACCTGAAGGAATTGCTTTACAATATGGTCAAGCAATATTCCCACCTTCCCATTCTTCACTACAAGCACTTGGCCACAAATATGCTCCAATCTCACAACAATTACAACTACAGCAGCAGATTATGCCCATTGCTTCAACATTGCCTCTTTCAAGGGTAAAAAGGGAATATCACAGTCTCCCTTTTGGCTACGAAGGGAATGGAGGTGGGTTCTATCCTGATAGTGCAGTACCAATGCAATTACTATGAAATGAACACCTATTGAGTGGATCAGAAGAAGGATGGGTTATCACTTATCAATGACCTCCTTGTGTCTGTTCATTAGCATATAAAGCATAATTTAGTGTCGCGAAAGTGTCCCAAAGAAAACTTTCCTGATTATTGTTGCATTTTATCGTATCTAGCGACTTGACTCTTGATATTATGAACAAGTGAATGGAATATATGAGATTTATACGCACCACTAAAATGAAAGAAGATTTCATTGAAGTTGATGAAAATGGTCCATTATAAAACCACATATGAGACCTGCAAATCTCAAACCAGAGTGGTAGTTGCATATTTATTTTTGTTCATGATCAGTTTTTGTCAACATTTGAAAGTTAAAATAAATCAGTTAGGTACATACTGTTCCCCCACAAGGTTTTTCCCCCGACTGGGGAGTGAGTGTCACCTTCTACTTTATAGAGAGCAACAAGGTGCTTATTCTTGTAATAAGGATTAGAGTGGTGCTGAGAGAAAACACACGATGTCACAAACAGAGTACCTGAAAGATATTCTTAATTGATTATAATCAACAAGAAGGAAAATATCACAAATAGACACACAAGGATGCACACCCGCAAACCTTAAAAAAAGAGACATAAGCAGAGACCCTTCAGCTTCAATTTTCTGATATTATGAGAAAAGTATTTGGTACATGATTCAATACAAAAAACTTTGACAAAAATAAGAAGACAAAACTAGAAAAACCAAGACAACAATGTTGAGCTTCTGAATACTCTCTGCAGCCACATAATACTTCATTCCAGCTTTTCCAATTCCCCCATTCTCTCTATGATTGCCTGGAGTTCAAAACATGAGATATCCGTCTTACTGGCAATCTTTTGGACGTTATCATGTTATACTTTAGAAAAAGGATACCAAGCATCAAAAGAAACAAAACATGCAGCAACGGCAACAGAATTAGAGTGCGGATTATTAAGGCTTTGTTTGGTTCATGGATTTCATGAGGGAAAGAGACGGGAAGGAAAACAAGATGGAAAACTAGTCCCATCCGAAAGGTAAAAGGCTCTAGTTTTCCATCGTGTTTTCCTTTCCCCTCACTTTTCCCTCAAGAAATCCATGAACCAAACAAAGCCAGTGTGTGAGAAGAGAATGGTTGGAAATTTCTAACTTAGTTTCCAGATAAAAGAGGAAAGGATCTTAGAAGCAGGAACCTTCTAAATTGGTCATGCTCCCTCCTTAGACTTTCGATTCCGCGCTTCTTACTAAGAAGCTTGTCGGAGCCTCGCTACCCTCATGTTAGAACCTCACTCCCACCCCGCTCCCATCACAACCAACTCTCAAAATAGCCTATAAATAGATTCAAGTTCTTATTTTACTCAAATATATGACCGAAGAATATTTTTATGTCGGAACATATGGCTTAAGACTTTCAAAAACAAAAGTTACAATCAAAATACAATATGTCAATCTAAATTCCTCTGCAATAATTAGATATAGAATATATCTGTATCAAATATTTGGACGCTTCTTAAACGATCCCAACCTTTGAACCTCTTAAAGTTTAACGCTTCCCCGCTCCCGCCCCCGCCCCCGTGCTTCTAAGGAAAGGATTTTCAAACAAGACATACCTTCTTGCTTGTTTCTTGGAGCTCCCCAGCGAGAATGAACTCATCTAGTATCAGATATACCTTAACTCCAAAAACACAGGTAATCAGTGAAACCATTATGCAAGAGTACAAAGATCAGTAAACATACCTAAAAACAAAATGAAAAACACCAAAAACCGCTCTAGATTGGAAATAGTGCAGCATAAATTCGATGTTTTTATGTCGACAAACATCAATGGATCTAAAAGTTTAACCATTGCGGTCAATATAAAACTAATTCATTTATGCATCTTCCGAAATTTTAACCAGATATTTCCTCGGTTTTTCCCCCGACGGGGCCATTGGAAAATGGTATGCTTAAAACAAGTGTTACCAAAGAAAGTGCTAGAGAAAATTTCCACAAATATCAATTTTTTTAAATAAGTTAATTTAGCATCATCAAAATTGTTCAAAAATAAGGCCCTATGGCATTATGGCATGGCCAACTCATCTGAAAAAGCCAATTCAGATACAGATTGGTTGTAACTTGTACATAATTGCATTTTCATTGCCTAAAACTTTAGCAGCCCTTAACCAATCTTCATAAAAATGTCAATGCACTTGGCATACATAGTTAACTATCGAGCTATTTTTAAAAATATATTAGCATAAAGCAACTGTCAGTTTAGGTATACAGCTTAAAAAAAATGGCAACCTAGTTGGCAAAAATAATTAGAATTAGAAGCTCCGAATAAATGATGTTGCTCATCTTTCAAATTCCGGAGAATAAAATTCCAAGTTCGACAATTCCAAAAACCAGCAACCTCGAGATGATAATAAATTGGAAAACAAATTTGAAAGAAAAATAAAGGTTGGCATATAGTACATAAATTACAATGACATCCCTCGAGGTTGCACAAGATATACTCTTCCCACAACATTCTACAACAGAAAAAGGTCCAGACCCTATCTTTTATGCTAGAGAGAGAAGCTCCTCCCTCTCTCTAGTTTTCTAATGCTATGGGTTCATCCAAAATGAAGAGAAACCAAGTTTCAGGTGGAAAATCTGGCTCCCAATCATCCTCCCCAACCTCCAAGATACATGGTCTCAATGGTAAATCTGGTCCCCCATTATCTAATCCATCCAAGGAGAACCCTTGTGTCTCTGATGCTGTGATACTGGGAGCCCATTCTGTTATTACCCCTGAGATGGCAAGTAAATATATTTTCAATGGTGATGGCTCTGTTAAGCTTAGAGATGGATCTACAATTGGTGGCACCCAATCCAAAGGTGTGGTTCATGTTCTTAATACTGCTAAGTCAGTTGTACTTCAAGTTTCTAAGGAAGTTAATACTACTTCTGGTATGAATGGTCCAAATGTGCCTGTTGGTTCAATGGGAGCTATAGATGTTCCTTTGAATAGCCCTCCACTTTCTCCTGAGGATCCCTATGTTTTGGCTACTGCCAAGGGTTATACTGATGATGAACTTGAGCTTCATGAAGATTGGGAGGTTGATTCTCCAGCTCAGAGTGACTCTGAAATTGATAGAACTTCGGATGGAACATCTTTTAAGTCTCTTCAAGACTCAAAAGAGATCCTCAAGAGGAAAAAGGTTGCTGTCAGAGTGAAGGAGAAATCATTAGGGGATTTTCCCACCCCAGCAGATCTTAATCAAGCTAATGGGATGAACCAATCTTCTGGAACTAATAGAAAATCGATTGGAAAACAAGCTGGGTATGAGGGGTCCCTTAAGCGAATAGCAGATTTGGAAAATGAAATTCTAAAGATTAAGAGGGAGTCTTCTCAAGGGGTCCAACTAGATGGGCAGGAGAATAGTGGTGGATGCTCCAGATCTGAAGATCCTCGCAACTGTCTTACTGTATTTTCCAATCAGGAAGACAAAGTTAGTACAAATTTTGATCCTAAAGGCAGATGCATTCCAAATTTCGATGTGTTTTTAGCAAGTGGATCTCACGCATCCCCTATTGAGACTAACGGTCATATTGACCAACAAACCACTACGCAAAAGGCTGTCCACAATCACATGGGCAGCAGGCCCTTTTCCTTGAAAACCGGTGAGTTGTCCCCTTCCCCTAAAACTTCTTCTATGTCATCTCCAGTAGGGTCAAAAGGAAAGCATGTAGCCCACGTGGCAGAGCTATTTCATGAATAATCCACCACCTCTTCACAGATGGAAGACACGTCATTGCCTTCTCATGGTGTGGACCCCAATCTTTCTAAATCAGATTATAAGCACACTGCGGAGATGCCAGCCATTCCCAGCCAAGTTATTTCCCCTCGGGGCCCCTTACGTGTCTCTGATAAGAGTAAAGCCGAGCCTAATATTGTTGCAATTCAAAAGAGCACCACATGGGCTTCGTTAGTGAAGGAACAAGAGAGTCCAGCATTTAAACTCAACTTTATTAAATCTATTGAAGAAGCAAACAGTAGCATAATCCGTATGCCAATGTCTCTGGCAGCTAATGGCAGTAGAGAATGGGAAAATACCTTGGTGGGGTACTTTATTGGTAAGAGGCTTCCTTTTTCCTTAGTCAAGAATGCTTCAACCAGATTATGGGCTAAACATGGGCTTATGGACATGCTGGCCACAGACTCTGGTTATTTCTTTTTTAAGTTTGATAGTAAAGAGGATAGTGATAAAGTTCTTGAAGGGGGACCATGGTATTTTGCTGGCCAACCTATTCTTCTTAAATATTGGCATACTGGTCTAACGCTTGCAAAGGAAGCTCCTCGCACAATTCCGGTTTGGGTTCATATATATAATATTCCACTCGAGTACTGGAAACCAGAAGGATTGAGCCATATAGCTAGTGCCTTGGGGAAACCTCTACATGTTGATAAACTAACAGCTACGTGTAGACGAATATCCTATGCTAGGATATGTATTGAAATTAATGCCTCCAATGAGTTTAAGAAAACTCTGGAGCTAGAAGCTGAAGATCCGAGGAGTGGTGAAGTTGAGAGAATTTATCTCAAAGTGGAATACCAATGGACTCCTTTAAGATGTGCCAAGTGTAAAAAGTTTGGCCACGATTGTGCTAGGCTTCCAACTATTCAGAAGGTAACAAAGCAAGTGTCTAGACCAACGTCTTCTTGTAATCAACAAGAAGAAGGAGTTTGGATGGTTATTGCCAATGGAAAGTCTGTTGTTGAACAAGATCAGGAGGTTAATCCCATAACCACCACTAGTGAAGAAGGCAAGATTACCTCAGGGAGTAAGTCCAATCAACCCATTACAAATGGTAATGTTAATGACGAAGCTGATGCTAGAACAGTGGATTCTAGGGTGATCAATGGTCAATTAAGTCATGAGGATTTGTATCCTCAGTCTAATGTTCCCCAGCATACCGACTCTACAGAGAAGCAGTTTGATTGCAAAGCTGCTAGCAAAGAACCCCTTTCTTTAACAGGATCAATGGTTACTTCCATTGATGGATCTATGTGCTATGGAATTCAGAAACAAGTCACTAATTTGACAGGTAAAAATCAGTTTGCAATCCTGGATGAGAACGTCAATAAAGTTGCAGAGGAAGATGGTGTTGCTGTTCTGAATGGGAAGACTGAAATTCAGTATAGAGACAAAATTCTGCCTATGTCATCTAATTCAATCCAACAACAGCCCCCAGGTCTGGACAGTAATAAGCGGAAGGGTGCATCCCCAGGTATTCTACCAAACTCCCAATTAAAGTTTTAATGATTGTTTGCAACTGGAATATCAGAGGGCTTAATCAGGCCCATAAACAACGGGAGTTAAAGAAGTTTATCATTGATAATGATATACAAGTTATGGGAATTACTGAAACCAAAGTTAGGCAAAATAATATAAATATAATTCAACTTTCTATAATGCCTCACTGGAGTTTTGTGTCTAATAGCCAAACTAATTTTACTGGTAGAATTTGGGTTGCATGGAATCCAGATAGAGTTTCAGTGGATATCCTGTTTTCAAACCCCCAAATGATCCATGTTAAAGTTACTAGTGATGATAAGAAAACTTCTTTTGAAGCTTCTTTTATATATGCTTATAACACTGGTATTCAAAGAATTCAGCTCTGGGATTCAATCAAGTCCCTATCTAGATCCATGGGCTCCACCCCTTGGATAACCTTTGGTGACTTTAATATCACTCTGCACTCTGAGGAGATTCAAGGGTTAGATAAAGGTAATGACAAGGATAGGGAGGAATTCTGTAAATGTCTCAATGATTCCTGTCTTGTAGACCTTAGATATGTTGGTATGTTTTTCACTTGGTGCAATAGAAGGTTTGGTAAACCTGATTTCACAGAGAGGAAACTGGATAGGGTTGTGGTTAACCAAGAGTGGCTCGAGGCTTTCCCTATTTCTTATGCTAATTTCAAGCCAGCAGGTATGTCTGATCACTCTCCTATTGTTATTAATATTGACAATGCTAAGAAGAGGAAAGGTAGGCAGTTTAAATTCTTCAACTTCTTGTCTTCTCTTGGGAATTTTACTCCGACTGTACAAAACTCTTGGAATCACTACATCGAAGGCAATGCTCAATTCCAACTTTGCCACAAACTCAGAAATTTAAAAAATGATTTAAAAAGGATCTCTAAGGATATCATTGGGAGAGAAACTATTAATTTGGATAAAGCTAGAATGGATCTCTTGCAATGTCAACATGATAGAGATGATAACCCCTTGGATGTGGAGTTAATGCTTCGTGAGAAGGATAAAAACAAGTCTTTCTATGAAGCGTCTAGAATTGAAGAGGATATTGCTAGACAAAAATCTAGACTCCAATGGCTTGAGGGAGGAGATAAAAATTCTAAATACTTTCACAACTCCATTAAACAAAGACGAAACATGAAAAGGATCATTTCGTTGGTTAGACCTGATGGGTCTATCACAAATGATGAGGAAGAAGCTAAAACTGAGGCCATTAGATTTTACCAAGGATTGTTGGGTACTGCTGCCACCCAAAGTTATCCTGGAGTTCAGGAGCTTAGGAAGATTATCTCTAAATCTTTACACCCTAATCAGATTAGAGATATGGAAGCTATTCCTACTGACTTAGACATAAAAGATGCTATGTTTAGTCTCCATAGCAACAAGGCCCCGGGGCCTGATGGGTACAATGCTCACTTCTTTAAAACTACTTGGGACATTACCGGTCCGTCTATAGTCGCAGCCATCAAAGAGTTCTTCATTTCTGGGGATCTTCTCAGAGAGACCAATGCCACTCTTATTGCCTTGATCCCTAAAGTGCCTAATCCTTCATCCATGGGGGATTTTAGACCCATATCTTGTTGCAATACTATTTACAAATGTATATCTAAAATTATTGCTAAAAGGATTCAAGGTACTCTGCCTAGTCTTATTGATCATGCCCAATCTGCTTTTATCAAAGGCAGGAAGATAAGTGATAACATTTTACTTGCCCAGGATTTAATGAAAGACTATCATAAGTCCAATGGCACTCCTAGAGCCTCAACTAAAGTGGACTTAATGAAAGCTTATGATAGTGTTAGTTGGACCTTCCTGTTTGACCTCCTTGCTGTGCTGGGATTTCCTCCAATGTTTATAAAATGGGTCAGGGCTTGTGTTACTTCTCCTAAATATTCCATTTGCTTCAATGGTGAGTCTATTGGGTATTTTGAGGGAGCCAGGGGCCTAAGATAGGGAGACCCCATCTCCCCTTATCTTTTTGTGTTAGTCATGGATACTCTTAGTCAGATGCTTCACTATAATATTTCTAAATCTAAGAAGTTCCAGTATCATTGGAGATGTGAAAAAACTAAAATTGATCATCTTTGTTTTGCTGATGACTTAATGATTTTCTTTCATGGAGACTATCAATCTGCTAGGCTTGTCAAAGAAACCTTAACTCAATTTCATAATTTTACTGGTTTAAGTGCTAACAATTCTAAAAGTTGTTTATTCATGACAGGTGTTACTGAGGAGGTGGGTGATTCTATTAAGCTCATTCTCCAATTTCCCATGGGATCTCTGCCTCTTAAATACCTTGGTGTTCCTCTCATTACAACTAGACTTAGGAAAAGTGATTGTAAAGAGTTAATCAAGAAAATAACCAATAGAATTCAGTCTTGGACTTCAAGATTCTTATCCTATGCAGGTAGAGTGCAGTTGATTAATTCTGTTATTATGGGCATTCACAACTATTGGGCTGGGATGTTTGTTCTTCCAAAAGGTCTTCTTAAAGATATTGAGCAGATTATTAGAAGATTCCTGTGGTCTGGAGATATTGTTAGTTCCTATGGTTCTAAGGTAGCTTGGGACAGAGTGTGCTTACCAAAAAAGGAAGGAGGTTTGGGTCTTAAGCCTTTGGTGGGAATGAACTCTGTCCAAAACCTTAAACACATATGGAGTCTTATTTCTCCTTCAAATTGCTCTCTTTGGAAAATGTGGATTCAAACTTATATGCTTAAAGGTAATAGCTTCTGGTTTGTTAAGCCCCCCTCCCAATGTTCTTGGTATGGGAGGAAACTTCTTAGACTCAGAGACAAGGCAAAAAGGTTGGTCAAGTATAAGATTGGCAATGGCACTGACTCTTTTCTTTGGCAAGATCCATGGCTTCCTTTTGGCTCTATAATTGATAAATATGGTTCTTGGGTAGTATCTTATACTGGAATTCCCCTTAACTCTAAAATTCATACTATCATTGGCGAGCATCAATGGGCTTGGCCTGCTATCACTTCTTGGGAATTGATTGAAATTAAAGCAGCTACTGCCCTACTTCCTTCCCCTTCACATGCTAAAGATACCGTCTCTTGGATCCCTTCTCCTAGTGGTATATTTACTTTATCCCACACCTGGGATTTTTTGAGAGGAGTCCAACCTCGGGTGCCTTGGCACCATTTGGTTTGGTTCCCTGGAAACCTTCCTAGATATAGCTTCATTGTATGGCTTGCTATGCTGAACAAGTTATCTACTCAAGATAGGATCTGGAAATTTACTCCGGGGCCCCTTGCGTGTGTTTTTTGCCATAGTCATTTGGAGTCTCATGATCATTTATTTTTTACTTGTGATTATTCTTCTTTTGTTTGGCAGGAAATTATGAGTAGGTTCAATATGGACGGGTCCCCTCTAAATTGGAATTCTATTATTATGTGGGCTGCTAGCAAATGGAAGTCTAAGAAACCAAAAGATATCATGCCTCGGATGGGTATGGGGGCAACCATCTATGCTATTTGGAGGGAGAGGAATGCCAGAATTTTCAGACAAGAAGGGAAGCCTAGAGAGCGGATTTCCAGAGATATAGTAATCAATATTCACGCTCAAGTTTACATTCGGTGGCCTAGAGACCCTAAAGTTCAGGAATATCTTGCATTATGGGAGTAGCTTGGTAGTAATGTTAAGCATATTGTATGCTAAGGTTTTTTTTTTTTTTTTTTTTTGTGAGAGCTTTTCGAAGTTCAGTCTTGGCAGATTTGTTATCCCTTTGGGGTGTTTGTGTGTGTTTGGTTGGATGGTCCTCTTTCTTGGCTTTGGTTTAAGAAAGTTAACCATCCCTTGTAGCTTAGGCTTCTAGCCTTTTCATTTGTTTTGAGCTCATTGTATATCCTGGGGTATGCCCCTTAAATTTTTGTAGTGCCGTTTGGCTTTTTCGTTAATTAACCATATTCCGAAAAAAAAAACATTCTACAAATTATACTGACATCCCTTCAACTTTATAGTCAGTAAGGATATTCTGATGAGATACCAGCTAGAATTGCAATAAAATATAAGTTTGTTCCTGAAATAGATAATGACTAAAAAAAATGAATATATCACATAAGTTCCATCCAAGAAGGCATCTAAAATTTCTAGCACTTCTTCAGACATGGTAATCAAACGGTAAACTTAGAAAGTAAGAATATCAGTCGTGTACTATAGTTATGAATACGGAAAGAACTATACCCAATACAAGCGTAAAATACGGATAAGGTATAGATAGAGTGACAATCATCGTCACAGCAATTGAGAGCCCCTCAATACTTTTGGGACGAATGCTCAAAACCATCGCTAAAATAGGAAGTACTGAATGACTAAAAATATACACAGCTGAAAAACAATCAAATAACAGTTGGGGTGGTGCCGTGGTGGTGTGAGGGGATCAGTCTATGTAGGTATATCCATGAAAGCATTTGAGGACAAAACAAGAAATGTAAGCCAGCATTATTAACATGATAAAAACCACAGGAAGTGACAAACCTTGTGAAAGTTAAATACTAAATCCAGCTCACACACATTGCTGAAGAAGTGATCTAATATCTCCACAAATAAGTGGATGCTTTCTAGATATGCCAACTCATTATCTGTTATATCAACACACAGTGAGAAAAATAATCCAGCATATCGCCTGTAGATAACCTTGTGTGTTCGAAACTGCAAGAAATAGTTATGGTCAGCACGTTACTAATTCAGAAATGTGCAAGTAAATTGAAAGAGAACAAGAAGAAATACTTTTTAAGTTCAAGCTAGTATATACAACTGTGATTTTTATGATTCAAGCAGGCACCAATATATAATACTAAAGAAATATCATATGCTGATGGTTGCCTATTGCTAAATAAGAGGGAAAAACACATTAGCATTTATTATACACAGAAATGTTTGTTTTCAAAATTTGAATTCAGCAGCCATTTGAACCTGCTTCCAAAAAATTATTATGTATGTAAATGGCATATCAATCTGATAATATATAAAGCAAATACATATATATATTTTTAATAAACACGGAGATCACTTACAGATTAGTAAGACAATTCATGTTTCTCTTTCAAGTTAAACCTATATATATATATATATATATAAAAGGGTACGATTACAACGCAGAGACATTAGTTGATTTTCAGGTTTTGGGGCATGTGTACCCACCTCAACGAAGTTGGTGAACTTGGGATCTCTGTTTACAACCAAACGATGAACCTATTATGCAGAAAACAACCAAATTCAGAACCCTAGATGCTTAGCCGCCCCAATCAAAATATAAAATTAAAATATAAGGATGAGTAAGTAAAATGAAAGAGGGATTTTACCTCATATTCAACCTTGTGTTTCTCAGATTCCTCAAGAGGAATGTAATACTTAGCTAGACGAGTCTTCCCCTGCCTGTTTTGGAGCAATATGAAACGGATCTGCCATTCAATCAACTCAAGTTAAAGCAAACACAAAATAATGATTTATCAATTCAACACCATATGTTTGATTCTCCAGAGATAATGAATTGAACCATATTTTTACAGATTTCCTTTTCTTTTCTTTTTTTCCTACTACCAAACATAAAATTTTCTCGGAAAATCAGAAAAAAATAGTTCAGGGAGTACCATTTTTTTTTGCAAAAAGAGAGACCAATAACAACAATCGGTGAATGTTCTGCTGGATCGACGATCATATAATAACAAAGATCGTTACGTTCCGATGAGAGAGAGAGAGAGAGAGAGAGAGAGAGAGAGAGTCAGAGACGCTGCAGGTTGAGACTTCTGGGAGGGAGGAACATTCCGTGTTTCTAAATCAGACGATTATAACCAGCGTTCTTAAGCTGCATTGCTAGCCGTTGATTAATTTTGCATTTTGTGTTCTTTTTTGTATAATCGAACGGCTAAAGTTTTTTCTTTTTTTTTTGGTCAAAACAGATCAATTTCACCTCTAAGCTCTAAGTTAGAATATATAGCTCAAGTGACAAATAGCTTAGCATGTATAAGTCTCCTATAATACATAGATTCAAGTTAGAGCCTTATCCCTCCCTCATATATATATAACCAAAAAATATATATACAGTGTAGTATTAATGGCAAGAAAAAAGTTGTTCAGCTTATTCTTTTTTTTATTGATTGGAAATGTAAAATGTTCAGCTTACTCTTTTGTTAGAAAATTTTACTAGTTGCTTTGAATGTCTAATGTGTGGCACTCTATAGTCAATGAAATATAGTCTTAAGTGATTCTCCGTAATCAATAAAAATAAGTCTTTTGGATAGAATTCATGTTCCAAAATAAACAAATTATACAACCCTTCTACATCTTTGTGGTTGCATCTTACAAAAAAGATCATCGTCGTTGATTGCAAAATACAAAGTACCATTGTTTATAAGGATAAGATTTTTTTTCTTTAATCTTTAAATTAATAATGACTTAACAGTTTGTATCACATGTACGACGGTGATCAACAATAATATGTAATGCAATTTACATAATATTTGATAAATAAATTTGGGATTCTATGTTAAAAAACATTAGAAATATACCCATAATTCCCTCCTTACCAAACTATTATAGATAAAGTCCATTCTAAATCCCAATATATTAATAAATTCTAAACAGCGTGGAGTTTATTGCAATCAGTCCAAAATCCCAAAATCTCAATCATTTGATGACAATTTTACCCCCCATAATATGTATCAATCAATATATATAGAACACATGTTAATACGCATAACAATTAATGTATATATATATATATGTAACAGTCGATATATATGTATGAATACACTTAAATGAGCTATTATGTTATTCATATATTTAATAGCTATTCAATATTAAATCCCATAATTATAGGATTACAATTAGGAGTATCTTACCAACTTTATTCTTCCATATTGTTGAATTTTTCAACATAGCCCAGTTTCAATGGGACCAACAGAGAGTATTTTAGGATTGAAAATCTTGTAGAAAGGTTTAAAGGAGTGAAATATCAGGTGTCAATAATTTACTGTTATTTGTTTTTGCAATTAGATATGAGTGCTGTGAAATTTAGCACTATTATGCTTTCCGAGTAGTGTTTTTTTTTTATGCAATAGATGCTACCAGGATTGTAGGAGTTTCATATTTACATTCAACATTACTTGGGACATTCATTGCTACTTTGTTATTCGTATTGTAATGTCACATGTTTTGTTCTTGAGATAGATTGCCCCCATTGAATTTTTTACAAATTTCTGGCAGCATTGATGAGTCACAGTACTAGTGTACGTTTTTACACTGCAATTGAACAATAAAATTTAATCTTCCCGACTATTATAGCAAAGGAACAACAACAGAACCTTTGCATATGTAATGAGCAAAGGACCAACAAGTTACTGTTTTAGTGTACAATTATACACTACAACTGAGCAAACGAATTTAATTTTGCTAACTGTTTGAGCATAAGGACCAAAGACAGAGCCTATGAATGTACAATTAGAAGGTGATCCTTACACCAAACAAGACATATTTAGATATAGAATTTCCAGTATGATTGGATACACATATCAAATCTCAAATATCCCAAATTCAGATAGAGAAAGAGATAGTGATATTGCAAGTTTATAATTTTACAACGCACTAGAAAAATGGATCTGATCTTGCTAACTATTATAACATAAGGATAAGGGCCAAAACAAGACCTCTGCAGATATCCCAAATACCAAAACAAAAAGCCCACCATCTCTCTTTCGACAAAATGCACCAACAAACTTTTAACAAAAACAACCCCATTAAACCATCTTTAGGGGGTAATCCGCGAAGCAAAATTCACCAGCTAAATCACAAGCAAGTTTGCCATCACAGTGATCCTGAGCCAAGCAACACCCACCTGCAATCAATCAATCCACAAATAGACCACCGTTAAACCATTCGCAAAAACTAAGCTCCATCGACTAGAAGCACCTCAACGGAGAAAAGTCAACACCTTACAGAAGCACTGGCGCATTTGCTCTAATAATGTGAAGAAAAAAAAAATTTACATCTCAGTGTAAAATTTATCACTAATCCAAGACTTTTTACATGATTAATGGTAAGTATAGAATCCTAACATTGCACACACTTATCTTTTCATGTGGGTTTGTAATGGACCTCTGGTAGTGTGAAGAATTTTTCACATTTCAGTGTGAAATGTATCACTTATTTCACCAGAAGCAAGAACCATTTTTTCCTCAACTTTTTCAGTAAATCATCTTTATACAATGATCAAACAAGTCAAATATCCATAAATCTAGTGACAAATTTGACCCAGCTTTCACAACAGACGGTGTTGTGAAAATGAATCGGAGCACCACAAAGTACATATGTCATTGTGCGAATTAGCACAAAAGAAATACTCTGACCAAAAACCCTTTCTTCATAGTTTTTTAAACTTACACGTATTCACAAATGAAGATGGAAAATAATCCAACTCATTATCTGTTATATCAACACACAGTGAGAAAAATAATCCAGCATATCGCCTGTAGATAACCTTGTGTGTTCGAAACTGCAAGAAATAGTTATGGTCAGCACGTTACTAATTCAGAAATGAGCAAGTAAATTGAAGGAGAACAAGAAGAAATACTTTTTAAGTTCTGTAATACCCGTAAAATTCTGCTATTAATAGAACTAGTGCCCGTATTTTTGTTCATATTATTTCCAGTATTTTGATTTCAAAATCCCCAGAACTCCATATATATAAGTGTGCGTATTACATAGTTAATTACTTAGACTGCAAATTTCGAACCCGGACTGTAATGCACGCATACCCATAATTTCTGTGTACATTTGGACTGTATTGCACATTTATCTAAGCGACGACTAAAACCTACACTTTTAGAAACTTGGGTACAAATGGGATCTTTCCCTAAACGGAAATTGTACTAGCCACCCCCTAATAACTTTGGTACAAAACCATTACCCAAAACACCTCCTCATAAACCACCAGTTTCCTCCCAAACGCCGACCACTTTAATTTCCCTCGAGATATACCTTTTCAATCAGCTTGTCAGTAGGATTTAATCCCATAGATTCGTGATCTGTGTGGGTAACAGTGTGAGGATATATATGTGTGTATGTATGAGTGTGCATGGTGTATATATGAGAGAGCACCGAGAGAGGGCCAACCACATACACCCCCACTACCCTCTCTGCTTCTACCATTACCACTCACATCCTCCCTGTCCCTTGCCATCACACACACCCACCGGAGAAGAGGAGGGCTAGAGAGAGAGGGAAACCTCGCCGGAGATTGAGAGAGAGAGACCGAGACCCACAGGTAAACCCCACCCCCCTCTGACTCATTTTTGGTATCATATGCACCCCCACACACCTTCACATACCCTCACTGCACACCCCAACAGAGCCTTAAGCTCTGATAATGGCAGGATAGCCATTAAAGCTCCCTCACCGGAGCTTAGAAATTCAAACACGATCAAACCTTTTTTTTTTTACACCAACGTGACCCCCTTGATCTCCTTAGTACCCCCCTTGAGCAGTTTTTCGTTTGGTATACGTTTGGTGGCCCATGCATCGAATTATTCCCAACAAACCCGAGAAGAATAATGGGTTAGTGGGTCATTAAAATGAACAAACCTAGTTCTAAGCTCCTAGTATGTCATAGAGGGGACCAAACCGGTCATTTTGGTGTTGGGTAGATGGATTTACATGGAGGGATGAGAGAGAAATGAGGAAGAGAAGCTTTCCGGCGGTTTCGGCGCCGCCGCCGGCGGCTTGGTGCTGCCGGAGAAGACACGACCCGTGTAGGGTCCGGGTTATATCGTTTACCCGTTGGGTCGGGTCGGGTATGTATATGGGTGGGTTGGTCTGTTAGATTAAATGGTTAGTGGATCGGGTTATAATAATTGATTAATGGGCCGGGTCGGATCTTTTAAGTTGGATTAGGTTGAGTGTGTAAGCGGGTGATCCGCTGGGTTCGGGTCGATCCAAATTTGACCCGTGGGCCTTTAATTATATTAATATTAATATTAATCTTGTTTTTAGTTATTTTAATAATCACTAAATATTCTGTTAATCTGGATTAATGGTTTAATAACCTATTTCAGGGATATTTAACATTTAAATTATTCTGTTAATTAAAGATTAGTGCTTATTTGTATCATATGTATTATGATATATTAATATATAATTATAAATAGTATATAAAGGGTTTTAAATAGTTAAATAATTTTAAGAATAGTTTTAAATACCTAAAAATGGTTTTAAAATACTATAAGTTATATTTTAATAATCTGAAATATTTTGTCTATAATAATCTTATGTTCTAAAATTAAAATGTAAATTCCTGTATCATGTATGCATTATTTATTTAAATACAATAAACAATAAGTAAGTATTTTAAAGTAATAAGTTAGGTAATAAATACCTAATGACAAATTTTAGTTATGGGAAAACTATGTTAAATTTTCCTAAGGCCTACACGCCTTTATATTATAAGTTATTATGTGTAACACCCATACTTTGGTATTTCTATAATTATTAATTAATTATAAAAAGCCCCGTTTGATTTTATTTAAATTATTTATAATACCAAACGAACTCCGAAAATTATGGGAAAGATACCCCTAGCCTATTTCAAGGCCTAGTGTTTAATAAAAATATTAATAAGGGCCTAATGTCTTCCTAAATTATACTTTATAATTACAGTGCCCCTACGTTTATTATTAGATGATTTAAACTTCCGAAATTCATAGAAAATAAACCGTAGCTCAGAAAAATACGCAGTCAGTTCCGAGAGTCCTAGAATAGTATCTAGAACATTTCCCTAAAGTTTGGTGACCTTTTGACACGGTCAAAAATACAGCTTATCTTTAGGGCACAAACTGGTATAGAAAATCCAGCCTTTTATGCGACGGACTCCGATTTGAGTCTAGTCAATGGCGTTGGACTCAGAATGATGTCCAGATCATCATATTGAGGTTTAGGGACCCACCCGGCACAATTACCATTATGCCCCTGATTTTAGTAGACTTATTAATCTATGTTCTATATAATCTTAATGCTTTGTAGGAACCGCTACGCTTGTTTTTACGCACCCGCATCGAGGTGAGTCGTCCTAACTCACTTGGTATATTATAGAATTATTCTTTGATCTTATATGTATGCCCAGTGCGTCCTGTGTGGACGATACTGATAAATATTAGTATTGTAAATGTTGAGATTCCTACTTATATGATGAACGCATGTTAATCAACTATACTCGCATGTTAGTTAGATATTCGTTAATATTCTTGCTTATCATGATTTCATGTTTATACAGCCACATGAACATTCATATGAACATAGTCGAGTCATGATGTCAATGTTGACGTCTGTATGGTTAGTCACGGGAACTAACCCAGTCATATCGTTATACACATTGTGTGGACCGCAGTGGTCCGAGTGGTACAGTCAAGTAAATGGGAACAACAATGAAACTGCTATAGGGCCCTGCTAGGCGACGATAGCCAGAGTTTCCATTGAAATCATTGAAGTTATGCATGGATTGGTGATTGATACGCTATGGGGCCCTGCTAGGCGACGATAGCAATGTATCCATCAGAATACAATAGTTACCTTTTAAATGCTATAGGGCCCTGCTAGGCGACGATAGCGCTGTAACTATTCTATTCCTCCGGCAAGGTCACGAGGACCTAAGAGTCCAATGATTACACTCTTTTTAAAACCAAAACTGCTATAGGGCCCTGCTAGGCGACGATAGCAACGTAATCATTCTACTCTGAGCTAACGGCGTTACACTGGTAATGTAACAAGTCACATGAGTCGGTTGTGGTGTTCATGGTCGGGTTAAAATCGAATATATCGATAATGCATTCTGTCGTCATTTCACACGTCATATGCTCCTTAATATGATTTCAAAATATGTTGTACTTGTATATCCTTATCTGTATTAGGAGTGATTGATTAAGACGTTCTCACTTAGCTTCAAAAGCTAACGGCTCCTTCCCTGCCCTGGACATTTCACGTCTAGGTTATGATGAGGAGAACTATCAAAGTAACAATGAAGATGCATATAACTATGCTCAGGCTGGGGACTATCAGGAAGGTGATCCTGAGACAGACTATCAAGAAGAGCTCGATAACGAGGGTTACGGGTTCTCCAGTTAGAAAAAGGACCCTGGCCTACTTCCGCATTAAGACTACTCTTATGTTTTAATTATCTTTTGGTTAATGTAATATTTAAGTGGCGTAGATCGCCCAAACCTATCTTTTGTGGTTTTCATTTGGAACTGTTGTATTAGCTTAAGTAGCAAAACTCTTCAAGTTCCCCCATGAATACCATTAGACGCTTTTGCAAATTTCTTACTCTGATATATATATATATATATTTTGTTAGTATGTCGCACGGACAGGTCAGTTTTATGTAACTCGTCATTCCCTATGGGTCCAAAAAGGAAATTTTAAATTTTCCCTATTTTTTGCTACCCCGAGGCGTGACAAGTTCAAGCTAGTATATACAACTGTGATTTTTATGATTCAAGCAGGCACCAATATATAATACTAAAGAAATATCATATGCTGATGGTTGCCTATTGCTAAATAAGAGGGAAAAACACATTAGCATTTATTATACACAGAAATGTTTGTTTTCAAAATTTGAATTCAGCAGCCATTTGAACCCGCTTCCAAAAAATTATTATGTATGTAATGGCATATCAATCTGATAATATATAAAGCAAATATATATATTTTTAATAAACACGGAGATCATTTACAGATTATCCAAATTGGTGCTAGATCCCAATCTGATTTACTAAGACGTCTTTGCCGGATTCTGCGCCGCTTGCGTAAGACGAAGTTAGAGGAGGCGGATAATGATTTCTTTGCTGATTTGTTAGAACAAGTGCGAAATCTGGTACAAGATAGACTGTCGGTCCACTGGTTGTATTCCCATGTAGAGGAGATGGAGCATAGGTATGACCTATTTAAGCCGATGTTGGAGCGGCGGGATGCTTTTGATACTTATTTGGAGTTGGAGAATTCTTTGACTGAGTGTGCACGGACTATGGGGCGTTACGAAAGTATAGTGTGCGGTGGCAAGCGGGTTGGCTCCCTAGATCCGAACACGGTAGAATTTATTGAAATGTATGAGGCTGAGCATAGGCGTTTTTTGGAGCTGAAACAGGAATATGCAGATGCTAATGTACGTTTTGAAGCTGCTAGAGCTGAAGTGTCTGCTGTTGAGCAGCAAATTCGTGAACTGGGCTTGCATATTAATTACAAGTTGGATACCGGTTTGTTTGGCTAGTCAGATCTTTAGTTGTGTTTAGTTGTGTTTGAAGGCATGGAGTATATGTTTTTATTTTGTGTTACTGATATTAGGTGAATTATGTGTATATTATTATTTTGCTCCGAGCAGTGGCGGTTTTGTCCACTGTTAGTGACTTGATGAATGTAATGGAGTTTTGGTTAAATTTTTTTTTTTATAATATATATGTATATATGTTTTAAAATCTGCTTACTTCAGGCACCTTTTAACAGTGGGAATTATTAACGTTTCGTCTTACTGGACTTTTGTAAAAAAAAAGTTATTCGTATTGTATAAAGGGTAATAACCAGAGGATATAGATATGGACCGTGTAGAGGATCAAAACATATTTTTGATTCTGTCATGGAAAAAATCTGGCAGAGATTTAATTGTACTGGTGCTGTGAGTGAGGGGACTGGTGTTCAGAAGATAGTAACTTAAATAATGGCCGGATATAGTTGCATGGTTTAAGTGGGAGTTCTCCTTTGGTTGTGGAACTAAAGTTAGTGTGTGAGGTTGTGTTTTTGTTTTTTTTAGAACAAAGAAGAGGAGAAGAGAAGGGGAAAAGAAGAAGAGAAGAGGTGAAGATATTGGGGGCAAGCTTGGATTGGAGACTCCATTGGTGGTTTCACAAGGTGTGTCTTCTCTTTCTATACTTCTATGTATGTAGATATGTGTGTGTGGGTGGGTGTAATTGTGTTTGAGTTTTAGAGTTTTTGATTTGGGGGTTTAGGGTTTGTAAGGGAGGGAGTTTTATGTGTATTAGGGTAGTATGTGGAGTTGGGTGGTGGTGAGGGTGAAGGGGGAGGTGGCTCGGGTGGGGAAGGGGGGTTGGAGAGCCGGAGGCAGAACCAGGGGCCGATGCCCCCCCCCCCCCCCCCCCTTTTTTTTTTTAATGTGTTCCGAAGGGTGGGGGAGTACCGGCAGTGGAGACCGAAGGTTATGGGTGGGTGGGTGCGGTTCCGAATCTGGGTGGTTCTGAAGGGGTTCGGGGAAGGGGTCCGATGGGTTGGGTAGAAGGGCGCCGAGCTTGGATCTGGTGGGGCTGGGTGGTGTTGCCGGGGTGCGTCCGAAGGGTGAGAGCGGAGGGAAAAGGTCCGGAGTTAGGTGCCGGAGGTGGGGGGGCGGTTCCGAGTTAGGGGGCAAAGGTGTGTCGGAAGCGGAATCCGGAAATCCGTTTCTGGTAATGATCTTTACATGGATGCATCATAGTGAATTGAACATCATGGTGCATAGGTTTATTTATGCAGTAGGTTAGCATTTATATATATAGAGAGAGAGTTAGGCTTCAGTGCGCACTGGGTGAACGCACTGGGTTTTTTAAAAAAAAACCGCGGGGCGCCCCACTGACCCTCACCCCATCCCGCCACCCCATTGACCCGCGGTTTTTTTAGGCTTAAAATCCCAATGCGTTTACCCAGTGTACACTAGAGCCAGACTCTATATATATATATATATGTATGTATGTATGTATGTATGTATGTATGTATATAAATTTATGTACAAAAAGAGAGCATACAAAATTAGGATAGTTTTCTAACCAAAAAAAAATTAGGATTGTTTGGATGCTTTATGGTGCTGGTTATCTGCTATGGAGATGGTAATCCATGTAGAGAAGAGTTCAAAAATGGGACTTTAGGTCCAAAGTTTGATTATGTCGTATTTGCCTTAACAAGTTCAAATTCTACGAAAAGTTACTTTGGAATATCATACAGCACTCTATAGACATGGTGGTTAAATCTTTGAATAATGTCATGCTTCCAAATACGATCTCAAATTTCATTCAAAAATGCTAATAGTTGTACCATATGATGTGACAATGATTGGTAGTACCACAAACCACTACAGTGGTACGACTTACAAAACATTTGGGATTCAAATTTGAAAAGCATAGCATTATCTCTATTTTTTTTTTTTTTTTTTGCACTAGGCTAACTAGGTAGAATAGGCCAGAACTGTTGTAGTGAATGGTTTGTGACCAAGCTTTTCCAGAATGTGCTTTTGCTAGTAATTACAATGTGCATATCTTTCTTGTTAGAACTTAATTCTCTCACGTGCTTTCCAATCAGTTTTCCTTTTCGGCTTTGTTTAGTTTGCGGATTCAGAGAAGGAAAATGAGTGAAAAGGAAAAGAAAAAGGAAAAATAGTTGCATTGTGTTTTTACTCCATGCTGAAATTACCAAAAAAAAAATAGAGTAAAAGGATAAGGTAGTAACTTACAAAATTCAAAAAAAAAAATCAATTTTTTTTTCATCAAATCCCCCTTTGAAACAAGCAGAGAAGCATACATTTGTACTTTACGTTTCTCTCCACTTGCATTTCTAATTTTCTGCAAGTCCTCCAAGTATCGGTTGGTGATCTTTTGTGATGTTAATTTCATTGCAAGAAAATGAGGTACAATTGTACAAGAAACACTCTCCATTGAGTTCATTAAAGACTTCAATTTTGCTCACTCAAGCCTTAGTGGCTCACATAGTCACATGTGTTCAATTTCAGTAATTATCTTGATAATACAAGGGTAAAATGGGAATGGAATGGAACACATGTTATCTACTGAATACCCAAGTGAGCAATGGTGGAGCAAATATGGGTGAGCAAAAATTTTCTCTCCATTAAAAAGAATACTCCAGCATTTACGTACCCAAATGATTTGGCCGTTTGGGTGTACCTATAACATAATAGTTTTGGGTGAGAAATGAGTGTTCCCGATAAAAAATAATTTTTTTTTTGTTCCGCGATTAGAATCATTTATTCGGAATGATTTTAATGAAAACAAATAATTTTAATTGCGGAACAAATCTATCCTATCGAAACAATCATTTCTCACCCCCAAAACCACTATGTTTCACCAAAGAAGCAAAGATGTTATACAAGTAATGATTCTGAGTCACTGTGTCATTTCAAATCAACTATCGTCAGGATCTAGTCGTTTGCTTTATACGGAATATATCACCAAATTACACAGTTTATCAAGTGATTTTCATATCACCGAATTTACAATTTTTACCCAAGTCCTCCACTTTTGGTATTCTTATGACCCGTTTGGTCTTTAAAAATGTGTTGGGTGATGTCTTCTCGTTTTTCTTTCTTTCTTTCCTTTATTTTGATGTGGTTTTCAGCTTTTCATTTTCTTAAAAAGAAAACAAAAACCAGATTTGAATTTAGAAACCTGAAAACTAGAAATGTTACAATATCATTATGATCATGAATAACTCCTCGTCAAACACCCCTGAGATCAAATACTTGTCCAGCAGTGTAACAGCATTAACAATATTCTTTTTAAAGTAGAAGGTTCAAATTGCTATGCTAATCAAAGAGCTTAAAAGCAAAATCCAAAACAAGAAGAAAAAGAGAGACGTAATTCCTCTGTATCAAACCAAAATTCACACGATTCATTGTATAAGTCACACGATTCATTGTATAAGTCACATCCACTCAACTAATGCCAATCTCTTCTACTCCACAATTGCTCAAAATATTTGAGAAAATTTGTAAATAAAAAAAAGGGGGGGGGGGGGGGGGGGGGGGGGGGGGGAGGGCAAATCGGGAAATGCACTTAAACTTTAACTAGAGGCTTTAGAAGTAGAAGAGTGCTTCTTTGATCCCTCTTGCTTCTTATCTGCCTCTGTGGCCTTTTTCTTGTCTTTCTTCTCTCTCTTCTTCAAAGCAGTCGTGTGCGCCTTAAGAATAGTTGCATAAGAAGCTTGAAAACGCTGGTGATCCTTTGCCCCAACCTTCAATTCCAAGAAAAACTATTGTTAGCAAGGAACCAAAATATTATCGAATCACTTCTAAGTCTCAAGAAGGGACTCTATTACAAAGACACTATCAAAAGGAATGTGCACCTTTTTGGTTGTGAAAAGTAAACAAAGGATCAGAAATACAGACTTCGAATCCCCACTACAAGTACAAAGTTTTATAGAGAAATACCATCATAATATATTACTATTAACACGGATTTAATATTTTCTTTTGATAGGTAAGCGGGGGAGGGGGATCGAACCCACACCATTTGTTTGGTGGAGGGGGGGAAGTATTCCAACTTAGATAGGACCTTGTCCATCACGGTTTTAATATCGAGTGCTAACTAGATAAAAAAAACCCAAGAAAGATGGAAGTCAACTTTACTGTGAATGTAATCAAACTAGGCAATAATATAATGAAAAGCTAAAGGTTCCCATCTACCTCTTTGTAAATTAGAAATCAAATCCATGTCTTTCTGAAATTTGACACACAAAAAATTGGAACTGCAAATGTGAAGGCAGTCAATGACCAAGGATTACTATTATGTAACATCACAAATGCCAGCAGCGAGGGAATTACTGAATCCACCCTCCTTTAGCAGACTCGCCAAAAATAGGGTATTAAAAACTGAATTGGCTAGCCAGAGTTTGGACAGCCAATGAGAGAAACTAAAATCATAAACATCCCAGTGACGGAAAAAAGAACGAAAAGGAAGATGTAAAATGCTTCTTGCCAAGCTTTCTGCACAGCAGGGGGGAAACTTTCCACTTGGTAGCCCACCATCATAGTCGACAGGTGATTTTTTTTTTTTTTTTTGGGTGGGGGGGGGGGGGGGGGGGGGGGGGTTGTGGGTTGGGGGTATTTATAGTTTATACATATTTTTGGGTATGACGTTTGTGCTAGAAAGTAGAAAGAATATAGTTTTACCATGTCAGGTTTTTTTGTCCCGTTTTGAGAGTTGGGAAGTTTGGTGTTTGTGACCGTTATTGTGTATTATAGTCTTTTGGCTTATATTTAATGTCAATGACAGTTGCGCTTGTACTTTCAAAATGGCACCCTAACATAGTTACTACTCAATGGCACCAAGTTTACAACGAAATGGTGCATTAGAACCTAAAAACTCCAATTTATCACTTCCACATCTATTTTCATTTCGTGCTCACGGAAATTTGCACCATGTGCATCAAAACTGATACTCATTTTTCTTATGTCTTTGTGAATCCCTAGACACCTTCAAGTACTTGAGCTAGAATGAAAGCTTTCAGCTGTATTTCTTTCTCACCTAAGTTTCTACAGTTCCCCTTTAATTATGTGAGATAATAAAATGTATTTTATCCACTCCAAAGGTGAGTATCTTAATAGAATATGGTACTAGCCTAAAACTATGGTCTAACATTCAAGAAAATTGGGGTGCATTTTATTACTTCCTCAATTCCTTTAAAGTTGACCAAAAAAAATAATATTCCTCTAAAGTTTTTCTTTGGGAGGTAATTCCATTTGGAGTACTTCATGCAGACAAGTGAATATCAAGGATTCTCCATCGACTTAGGCTTAGTTTGGCCCCCATTTTGGTGCTTCTCCTTTTTTAAATTACAATTTCACGTTAATTCATTTGGTAACTAGTTTATGAGCTTTGCAAAAATTGAACTTAGGGCTTTTTTGGGGGGAGCTTTTAAAATCTCTAGGTTGCATTTTGGTTTCATGATGTTTTTTTTAGGAGTAATGTGTCATTTGTACAAAATTATCAAACAACTTAATAATAAATTTCATAAGCTCCTTTTAAAAAGCCACTTGGGGGCCAAACTAAGCCTTAGAGGAGGTTAAAAGTAAAAAAACCACTCAATTTTTATTGTGAAGTGGACAGTTTCACAAAATAAAATAAAGATGGTTCAGAAAACCATTTGCGCTATTCCTATTCGTGACAACTCTCACTGCAAGTATGCTATGGAAGCGACGCAGTGAATTCCCAGGACCTTAACTATCAGTTGTGGACAAAGCATCTCTAGCAAACTCCCACGAATTACTTGGAAAAAGTCCATGATGATTGCATTCAAGAAACTGGGTAATCCAAATGAGGATTCTGTATCAGGGTGCCCTCCAAACAGTCCCTCACATAAGAAATTGCCAAAACATTTTTGCTACAAAGGAGCCTCCTCTGCAACACGCCAAATACTAATGAAAAAAAAGGCCGACCACGTGCATATATACCAAAAAGATTAAAGGAGCAATAAATGGATTTTAAAAATAGCACGTTTCTATCTTCATTTTTCTACACAATTTATTTATTTATATTCATAAACGGTGGTAGATTAAGAATTCAAATCCTTATCCCACTATCCAATGTCGTCAAATCGTGAATTGGTATTCCAAATTTATGAATTGTGAGTCGTCGCATTAAATCATGAATCGAAAATTTTACTTTTTCAGAAAATACATAATAGTATAGCTTGGGGGTTTGACAAGTGTATGTTCGAGTGGTAAGTGGTCTGGGCACAATTCTTGGGTCAAGGATCCTCAATTTCGGCTGGTACTTACATTTGCTGGAGGTTTCATACATCATTAAACAACTTGGTGTCAATATGATGTTTCTGGGTCAATGGAGGAGGGCCAAGATCCTGCACATGAACCAAGATGCTCTGAAATTGGGATTTTCGCATTTTAGCTTCCTTCATTTGTATTGGCAGGAGAGGTGTTAAATAGATTTCAGGGTGTACATCTTTGGGGTGTTTGTTTTTTTGGCTAGTATCTTCAAACTCTCAAAGTTGAGAATGTTTGGATACCTAGGTGGGTTTCGCATTTTTTTGGGGTAGTTTTATTGGGTTCTATTTCGTCTTCCAATGGTGTAGATGAGTATAGCAGTGTTTTGCTGCATGCCTTTTATTTTAATGAAACTTGTTCAAAAAAAAAATAGCATACATGATATCCTATTTCCATAAAAGCACAAGTACAATGCTTCAATTAAACAAAATAACAGTTGCATACAAGTTTCATGCGATATCAAGGCTCAAATGTTGGGAAGTATTCCACTTTAACCTTCGAACTTCAGAGTTCAAAATTTATATATCACGAATTTGGTCCCAGTTGTATGAAACACAAAAATCGACCCATTTAAATCGCCCGTGACAACCATCATATTAACTTCCATGCAACATAATTGAAAACATTGCTTGTGGGCTCTATAAATCAGCTCTCAACCGTGCAAATTTCTCCACACTTAGGACTAAGGAGGCATAACTGAGTGGCTAGGTTCATCTTACGACCTCAGTGACATGTTACTGTGCCATTGGTGCCAAGCTGGACTATGACACCTAAGGGATACACATCATACTGCCACCACTCTACCCAGGGTGCGAGCCAATCATATTGGCACACTGTTACTAGTATATTTTGAAAATATACAGTGATCACGTTGGCCCCTTAAGTGCAAGCAGTGTATGTAGCATCTAAACCTATATTAAAATTTCTCTAGGTACAAACCAAATATAGTTGGGATTCACCAACAAATATATTGTGTAAACTTCAATAGTTATTGTACCATGTCTATACTACTCACTTTAGTGTTATCATTATTACCTTTTGTTTTCATATACTGTCTTCTCCAAAGATAGGGTTTACGTAGACGGCATCAATGATACCCAGACTCGGGTATGGGTGTCGGGTTGGACACTTGTCCAAGTGTCGGGTTCGTCCAGCTTTTAAAGACTTTACACTATTTTGAAGGGTCGGAGAGAGGAGTACCCTTATCCGGGTACTCCATGCATTATGAAGGGTCCGGGTAACATAGGACTCCAAACCGGTCCGGTTCACATTTGAAGTTGGATTCCTATGCAGAAATTTGGGGGATATCAGGCCACATGCCTGTATTTTATTCTAGTATTCTGCATCCCTCTTTTTCTGTTCATACGAGATATCAGGCCACATGCCTAAAGGCTAAAAGTTTACACTTTTTCCCCCCCGGATATACCAACCAATTTATAGCCAAGTAAAAGAAGAAGAAGAAGAAGAAGAAGAAGAAGTGAGCCTTGAACGGTCGTTCTATACACGGGAGATTTTCAGACCGTAATGCTTTTCTTTTCCTTCACTTTTTAAAAAATCTATGTCCACGTGCCTAGGTAGGAATGCTTTTATTTGTATATTAGTAACAGAGTGCCAACACATAATGCCAATTGTATTGGTTGCTCTCCTCCATTAGGCCATGAAATTTAACGTCAGTAATATTCAGAACCCTATCAAAGAAAACCAAAATCCAAAAAGAAAAAAGAGTATAATTCTCTATTAACAACAAATGTGTACATATATATATATAGGCATCATTTAGTTAAATGAAGCGCCAAATCAAGCAAATGATGAGTAAATGCTAAAATACGTGTCGACTACTGTCCTGTAAACCATCTCTTCAAAATCCTTAAAACAATTATTTATTCCTTTGCAAAATAATAACAAATTAGAAAACAACATATTTGCTGATTCTAAAGTCTAGACCATCAACTGACATGTAGCACTTAATTTAGTTCAAAAGGGGCTCTGCTGATAAGCATTTACCAGTAAGAAAGTTTGTAATGGCTAGCCCACGTCTTAAGATTGAACAAACCATATATCCGATCATAGTTGTATTTCAAGTTTTTCAGTATGGTGATTATCAACTAAGGATGATATTTAATTAAGAGCCGACTGCTGAGTCTCAACAAACACCAATGGTGGATGAAAGTAAAAATATCAAAACTAATATACAAAAGTAATATATTATCAATCATTAATAGTCAACTTCAGAAAAAATGAGTAGCGCGCATTTCACGTAATCTCACAATGACAATGTGCATAAATTAGGTGTAAATATATAGAAACGTAACAAGAATAACATTTTAGGGTACGTAGTTACCGAAGTGGAAATGGTCTTTTTGCCATCAGTAGCCCGAATAAGGCATCTATACTCAATTGATTCACCAGCTGTACTCATTTTGTTTCTCTTAACCTTAGACTTCATAGATGCTGTGGCATAATTAGACATAAAAGAACACATCATTATCCTCAATAATAAACATACTGGTTTAGAAAAAAGAAAAAAAAAAAAAAAAAAAAAGACATGTAAAGTAAATGCCATGAAGAGAAACTTACATCGTTTGAGGGTAACCCAAACAGAGCCTTTTTCCGTGCTTCGCTCGAACATGCTGGTAAGCTCGTTGAGAAATGGGTCTGGTTGTAGTAGTACCTGATAAAACCAATGGAGAACAACAACAACAAAGTCAAAAACCTGGTTTTAATCAAACAAAAACGCAATCAATATAGTAGTAATAAACGAGCCATTCGTTGATGCGGAGAAGAGACATCAGGTGAGAAAGTTAAAACACCGCGTAGGCGTAGGTGTAGGTGTAGGTGCGTACATAGAATTTTAAGCAATGAGAACAACTGGTTAAATCCATGATTGCAACTTCTTCTGGATCGAAACAACCGTAGAAATCAATATATGCATATACTTATATGGAGAGAGAGAGAGAGAGAGAGAGAGAGAGAGAGACCATGGTGAAACCTGTGCTTGAGATCAGTCAGACAAGTAAAAACCTAGGAGTCGTCCAGAATCGCACACATGAAACAACAGATACGTGTACAGAGAGAGAGAGAGAGAGAGAGAGAGAGAGGGGGGGGGGGGGGGGGGGGGGATGATTTACTCCATATTGGTTGGGGAGAATCAATCGAGAGGATTTATTTATGTAACGGAGGGCCCAAACGTGGAAGCCCATGAAACAACTTGTTGGAATTTTTTGACCCAACCCATCGCTTTTGGAGTGATATTTACTTTACTTGTTACGTTTTCAATTTATTTTTCAAATTCACTACTTTTTTAAAGTCGTTAGTTCAAATATCGACTTTATAAACTATTATTTTTTTAGAAGCCGCTAATTCAACTCATGACTTCTGGCAGCAACGAGTTCAGTTGAACTAGCGACTTCTCATTTTCACTTCCTTCCTTGAGAGATTCTAGGATATATCAATCATTTTCACTTTATTACTGGTGGATTCTAGGATACAAAATCGGTGAGTTTGGCAGTATGAAGCGAGTGATATGCTCCGACCATTTTGTATCTGACTCGCTTCATACTCCATGTGATGTAATTACTTTAGGTATTCCTCATTAAAGACCTACTTTGCCTTTTAGATTCTGAGTAGACGATGACATCATGTAGTTTAGAAGTTTAAGTACTTGCCTTTTGTTTTTGTTTTTTTGTTTTTTTTTTTTTTTACTTTTTATTTCCTTTTCTTTTTTCCTTTTTTTTCCTTCTTTCCATCAATTGTAATTTTTTTTGTTGATATTCCAAAGATCTGTATTTGTAAAACTTCTTAAAAAAAATGTGAGACATTTCTTTTTGAAAATGAACAAAAAAAGGTGAAAATTTTCACACCAAAATATCAGTGAATAAACTGATTGTCAGAACAAGAATAAGAAATTGCTCACTTTGTTATACATCATTCAGTCACAAACGATGACTTCTTACTATACTATTCGAAAAAACAAATGAGAAATTACTCACTTTGTTATTCATCATTTAGTCACAAAATGATGACTTATCATTGTGACAATGTAAAATTTTCTCACTTAATACTGAGAAATAAACAAAATAACAAAAACATGACACATCTAAGTGAGAAATTTCTCACAGAAACTGGCAAGTTCATCAAAAGTTCATAAATTACTCACTAGGGGTGAAACCAAACTTACAAAAACCGAAAACCGAAACCGAACCGAAAAAACCGAGGCTTTTCGGTCGGTTTTTTCAAATATACAATAAGCTAAAAATCGAACCGAACCGAGAAAAACCGAGCAAAACCGACAAAACCGCCCTAACCGAGCATAGTCGGTCGATTTTTTTAGTGCCAAAAAACCGGAAAAATCGAACCGAACCGTTTCACCCCAATTACTCACCTCTTGATTAACTTGAAGAAAAAAAATCAAATGCCCTAGAAAAAATTCTGTATATTAACGATCAAACAAATTTCCAGAAACATAAAAATACGAAAAAGAACACTAAAAAATGTGAGAAATTTCTTTTTGAAAATGAACAGGAAAAAAAAAAGGTGAGAAATTTCTCACAAAAATCTCTGTGAATAAACTAATTGTCAGAAACATAAAAGTGAGAAATTACATAGAAAAACATGAAGTGAGAAAAAGATCCTAAAAAATAAATGAGAAATTTCACAAGAAATTAATGCAAACAAATTGTAAATCTTTTCTTTAAACAAGCCTCCACACTAGAGCTAATACCATCCAATATGGTTGTTGAGTACAAACAGAGAAATACCTTTGTTGGCCCAAATGTGGAAACTTTAGAGGGGGGGTGAATAAGGTTTTAGCGAAAATTAACCTTTTAAAAACAAGATGGCAAATTAAACACAAACACAAACAATAATGTAAAGAGATAAGGGAAGAGATACTTGCAAACCAATTTTTCAAGTGGTTCGGCAATCGCACCCCGCGGCCTACGTCCACCCCTCAAGAACACCTCTTGAGGATTCCTTTAATCTGATCTACTTCACGGGTGTAAACCAAACCGTTCCCGGAGCACTTACGGGTGTGCACCAAACCGTTACAAGAGCCTTCAATCTCTCCCAAAGAAGAACACATCTTCTTTGCACACAAGGGTTACTAACCCTCAACCTTTACAAATTGATTTGAATACAAATTGATAACTCTTTCTCTAGAGTGGATAATATAATTAAAGCTCACTACAATTTTGCTCTCTCAAGAAATACAAATGAAAGATTTGAGTAAATTGATAAACTCACACAACTAGGGCTCAAATGAAAATGTTTAAAGATCAAAGAGATGTGTGATCAATGCTATGTTTTCCAATCAAAATCTCAACCCCAAATACCTTGGGAAAACATGTATTTATAGGCCTTGGAAGATTATAGTCGTTGGTGGCAAGTTTGGTAATTAAAAGTTCATTTAAAAACTAGTCGTTATTGCCTTTCAGGTCGCTTCAGTCGACTGGACCTTGAGCAGTCGACTGGTCCTTGAAGCAGTCGACTGAGATGTGTTTACAGAGGGTTCTGTTTGCATTCTGCTCACTTCAGTCGACTGCATCGGGCCCTCAGTCGACTGCCCCTCCCTGTTTGACAGCCAGACACATCTCCACTAAAATGGCCATATCTCCCTCTACAAAAATCGGATTTGCGATCCGTTTGATGTTTTGGAAACTAGATTCAAATACCTTTCCAACCATATAAGATTCAACATTTAATTATTTTCCAATTGGTTGGGGCATTTCTGTAAAGATGACCTACTTAAAATTTATTTCCAAAACTTTAACTTTTAGAATTTGTTTGAGCCCCTATGAGTGTGAGATCAAGATGCCTTACAATTATGGTCCTAGACTTCAACCAATGATGGTCCTAGACTTCAACCAAGGATGAAATATCTTCAAGTCTTCAAGCTTGATCCTTGTTGAGCTCATTGTAATCTTGATCTACATCAATTAAATCTCATGCACACAAAGATGTTAAAACATTAATACAATATTAATACATGAGATTATATATCAGCATAAAAATGACTATGATAATAACAAAGAATGAATCAATATGAATCATGTAATTATCATAGCATATTTGACATCATCAAAATATAATTAAATATGCCTTACTATACCTTAAGGCTAACAACCTTGATTTTTAGGATAATGATTATCTTATCCAAGATTTCCTTAAATGTTATTCCCATAAGCCATAACTGACTTTATACACACAAAAATATATACAATATATATACACACGAATATGTATTAAATGGGTACCTTGATTTTTGAGATAATGATTCACTTATCCAAGATTTCCTTAAATATTGTTCCCATAACTAACTTTCTACACACGAAAACATATACATATATATATATATATATATATGTGAATATGTATTAAATGGGGAGTATAACCGTCCAAAAAATAATCTCTAAACTGGGAAAAAAAAGGACTAATTTCTAAGTATCAACATGAATAAAGGATCACTTGCAATGTTACAAAAAGCAAAGAACCAAATCCATGTTGACCGAAATCTTAAGGACTAAATCGTAGGTTTCTATATTTTTTTGAGGTAAAATTACATCTACTTCTCTCGAGAGGTAAGGACTAATAACACTCATCTCCTTTGACCTTTCAATAATAACATTAAACATCTATATCTCTGTCATAACTTAAAATTTTAAATAAGGGTAAAATTATCTTTTGATTACTCATGTGCGAACCGTTAATTAAATTGGTGTAGTATTTAAATTTGCCTTAATTTGTGTCACTATATTTATTTATTTATTTAATTATTTTCCTTTCTTATTTGATTTGATTTTATTTTATTATAATATATTTTTATTATTATATTTATTATCTTGGTGTTATTATATTTAGGGTAAATTACACAAACCTCCCCTGAGGTTTGCCTTAATTACACGGACCTCCCCTCTTGTTTCAAAAATTACACAGACCTCCCTCGAGATTTGAATTAGGTAACAAAACGCCCCCTCCCCTAATGGTCCATTAGTTTTTTTTACATTAGCCTCCCCTGAAAATTACAATTAGCCCCCCTAATATTATAAAATTGTCATACTAAAGCCCCCTTTCTCTTATATTTTTGTGCTAATTATAAAATCTCTCCTCCCTCCTATGTTTTTGGGTTAATTTTTTTAGCATTAATTTATATCATCTACACAAAATATACACAAAACATATATAAATAGGTCCAATTTTTTTTTCCCCCGAACAAACCTCTATCAAGCCCCCATGTATTAATTTTCTAGATCTGCCCCTGTCCCTATGCTTCAAAAGTGGACACTTAACCCCCTGTGATTGTGGACTAAAATAGAACTGTTATGATTTCACTCAAAGAGCGTTAACCCCAAAATTAACATCACAAAATGGGTTAAGTGTTTATATTTTTAACCAATTTTAGAATTTTTGTCAGTTTTGAGTGAAATCATAACAATTCCATTTTAATTCACAATCACAGGGGTTAAGTGTCCACTTTTGAAGCATTGGGATAGGGGCGGATCTAGAAAATTAATACATGGGGGGCTTGATAGAGGTTTGTTTGGAGAAAAAAAATTTTGGACCTATTTATATGTATTTTGTGTAGATGATATAAATTAATGCTAAAAAAATTAACCCAAAAACATAGGAGGGAGGAGGAATTTTATAATTAGAACAAAAATATAAGAGAAGGGGGGCTTAGTATGACAATTTTATAATATTAGGGGGGTTAATTGTAATTTTCAGGGGAGGCTAATGTAAAAAAAACTAATGGGCCATTAGGGGAGGGGGCGTTTTGTTACCTAATTCAAACCTCGAGGGAGGTTTGTGTAATTTTTTAAACAAGAGGGGAGGTCCGTGTAATTAAGACAAACCTCAGGGGAGGTTTGTGTAATTTACCCTTATATTTATTATCTTGGTGTTAAAGTGGGTAGATATGTTAAATTGGGTGTGTAGAAGTAGACCACACACATGCATTACACCTATACATATTAAATACAAACAAAGACTAAACAAAAAAAAAATGGGCCCCACCCCTTCCCATTATGGCCGGCCACTTCTTCCCTGTCTCCTCATTTTTATTTTTTTTTCTTTTCTTTCTCTCTCTGTTCTTCTCCCCCATCTGTCTATATCTATACATGGTATACATACAAAAACCTCCATAGTCACCATTTTCAAACTTCCAATGGACCCCCAAAAAGTAATTTTCGTGAGTTTTGCTATTTCACAAAATATTCTTAGAATTTCAAGAGCTTTCTAGTGATACCCACAAAATTCGTTTTGGTAGCCATTTCCATAGTTTTCCCAAATTACACAGAGCCTCCAAACTTCCCACCTTCATCCATGGAGGTCTATTGATGGAGTACTACATGCAGTGAGTTCTTGAGCTCTCAAGGACATCTCTTTTCATCTTCTTGGAGCCATTTGAAGTCCCTTGGTTCATTCTCAAATTTTGGGCTCTTCCATTTATTTTGAAAGAAATCTTCATTAAGGTAGGTTTACATTGTGCAATTCTATATGTTATACATGTCTAAGATGTCTTGAGTTCACTTTTAGACTAGGAGAGAACTTAGACATATGTAATAGGATTTCCCCTAAGTTGTAATGTTAGGGTTAATTTGCATAAATATGAATTATATGCATTGATTGTGTAAGCTGTAAATTTGTGGTGCTAAATGTAATTAGAATGATGATAGGAGAACAAATTGGATACATGCACTAAGTTTTCCCCAAAGTTGTAATGTTGGAATTATTTAGCCTAAACATGATTTATATGCCTTAGTTGTGCAAGTTGTGAAATTGGGGTGCTAAATGTAATTAGAGGGATGTTAGGATAATAAATTGGACCCATGCATTAGTTTTTCCCCAAAGTTGTAAATTTAGAATTGTATGCCAAATTGTAAATTACATGTTTAGATTTTACTAAACTTGATTATGTGGTGCTAGATATGCTTAGGATGCTCCCTTTATATGTAAACACATGCTAGGATGTTAGTTTAGAAATTCTCGTTAAGAATGTTAAATTATGAAATTTAATTACATCCTTTGAAGTTCTTGATATCATGTCTAATGGACTAGAATTATTGCTTAATATATTGTAGTGGATCATTCTTAAAATCATTATCAACATCATATGCATTGAGGCCTAATCAGCAGGCATTACATGAACTCGACATGAACGTTTTGTTTTAAAAAGAGAAAAATCCTATGCGAGGGAATTTTATTTAAGAAATCCGGACGTGGGTTGTGATGTGAGACAGGGATAATGACCCTTAGAAACATTCAAACTCCAGCTATATTCGGTTGGCTCCTGAAAGTTGGTATGCTACACTCCATGTGTGGGTGGCTCATGGCCCGGTAATGAGAGAGGTGTGCGCATATCACGCATAGTCTTGCGGCTTTAATCATTTCATTCTAGCCGTGGTGGCGACCCATTGCATCTTATTTCATTTTAGTCATGGATAGCATATAGATTTGTTACAATTTTTTCTACGAGCCGTCATTCTCATGAGAATGACAAAATATTTTTCAGGTGAACTTGATAAAGGCAAAGGGCATATTTGACCCGACGCGTAGACGTTGACATCTTTTGTTCTATTTTGAAGACTCATACTTGGTTATGTATATGGATAGTTCTTTTGTAAATTTTAACTAGTTGGGGAAGTTTGTAATAGATTAGTGCTCTAAAATGAAAATTGTTGTATTAGTTTTATTACAAAACTTCTTGAGTTTGGACTTCCGTATTTTTGTCATTTGGGAAGCCTTGATGTAATTTTGATGGACAAATGTTAGTCCTTGTTTTTCCTACTTGTTAAACTTAATTATGTTATGTAAATTATGTTTCCGAGATCGTAGAATCTCTTTTAAAGTTTTATGTATGTGTGTTGATTTGAATCCTTGCCGGATTCGTTTATGTTTGATTTTTTCCTTACCGGACTTATTGTATTTGTATTAAATCCTTGCCGGATTTGCCCATTTTGCTTTTAAAGGAAATGTTTTAAAATCTCTCTCCCCCAATCTCTCTCTCTCCCATTCTTCCTCTCTTCATCTCTTTCACTCCTCGTTTTTAATAAATTTCGAGTACATGAAGTTCCGTTTGGTCTAGACACGTGTCGTATGTTGTTTAGGACTTGTTTAGTCTTGTACCAAGGTTCAAACTTGAGGATTTGGTATAATTGCGAACATGTTGAAATGCTGTCAAATTTGTTGTCAAAGAAAAAATACTTCTGTCTTTTTTTTTCTGCCCAAATGGTGCAGAATTGGAAAAAATGTCATTAGACGAAAGTTGTGCAGAATTAAATTTTACACGGACTAGCGTGGACAGAATTTGAAATTTTTAAAGATATAATTACATATAGGTGTTTTAAAATTCAGCAACTATCAAAAATGCCATTTCTCAAAGTTATTGTATTTTTCCTTCTCTCCTTGAAACTAGTACTTATCCAGATAGTCTCTTAATTAAAATTTCAAGTGCTTGCATCTTTGTTGGACTCGTTAACATGTAAGTCCATTTTGGATTTTATGTATTAGTGAGTCATCCTCGTAGGAATCCCCGTGGGTTTTCAAAGTCGCTTCCGCATTTTGTGTAAGGATTTTAATTCTCTTCTCCCTATTTCTCTATCTTTTCTCTTTCCTCGCGCTTCAGTTTCTGGGGCGTGACAATCTCTCTGACTCTATTGACTATATAGCTCTCAAACACTATCAAACCTTTGAACCAAATACTTGCATCTTTGATCATGGATTAAGTCTATGCCTAGTATATGCATCTTTGATTAAGGATTTACCAAGTGTGTGAGTTCTTTCGTGTGATGTGAGTTTATAACACGTAAGCAGGTTAATAAAGTAATATAGATGTAAATAAATATATATAATATAGAGAGAAAGATGGGTCTGGAGAGTGCGTGGCTCGAGTGAGAGCCAAGGTAATTCCAAGTGAGTGAGAGAGAGAGAGCTTTGGTTCTCAGTTGGTTCTCATTGTGTTTATTGATGTTTTTAGTACTGAATGAGGGTACAATATTTATAGTTGAGAGAATGAGTGTAAGTCATTCCAACCTACTATCATTAGGGGTGGGCATTCGGACGATTCGGGTTCAAACCGTAAACTTCAGGTCAGGTTACTTTAGGCCAGGTTAGGGGAAATGGTACCGAAATCCGAACTATAATAAACTTTGAAAATACAGTTCGGTTCGATCTGAATATTCGGGTTCGAGTTTCAAAGTTTGTTTGGAAAAATAATATTTCATTAAATGATAAAGATGCAAAGTATCAAATAGTAATACACCATTAAAAAAATAATAATAATAATAAAATTAAAAAAAAAAAAAAAAAACCCCAACATGCCCAAATTAAAGCCAACACAACTACCCTAGAATAAAGGTGTAACACCCGTACCTGGAAAAAATGTATTATTATCTCATAAATATGCATTAATTAATATTAATTAGTGTATATGATGGATTAAGGGGAGGCTATACTCACTCGTAGAGAATTGTTCAGTAAAAAACACAGCTGAAAAGTCTCTAGTGAGGTGAGACAGGTAATGAATGGGACCCAGTGAAGGACCCGAATAATGAAACTTGCATTTGCATGTTAAATGCATGTTATATGATTAAATGAGTATATGTTTAATGATACTCTCATATTATTTTTGCTATATGTGTTAGTTTCTAGTACCGGTTTGGGTACCCATTTAAGGGCATAATTGAAAAAGATTCATAAATGGTAGGTGTAATCGCAACTTCACAAAATATTTGGGACCGTGTGTGGGACCCATACGAGACTTAGACAAACACTCACACTAAGTAATTGGGTAGTTAATGGAATGCTTGGGGGATTTCATAATAAGAACTTGAGAATTTCGGGGTGTAAATGAAAAGAGGATAAAAGTTCGTAACGACCCACCTCCCCGTCTAGCAATAGTATTGTCTACTTTGGGTCTAAACACAAATAACTTCCCAAGGGGTTACCCATCCCTGGTACTGCTCTGGCAGCAGCACGCTTAACTGTGGAGTTCTTTCATGTTTAGCTCCCTCACGATTTTAAAAGGCTTTGTTGCATGTAGAGAGACGATTAATCCTTATAAACCAGTCTAGGAACTTCACCCCAGGCGATATAGGACAAGCCCCCGCACCTGACCTCACCTCATCCAGCTTGGCCTTTCTGCTTCAAGAGTATTGGCTCTTGGTCGTCACAAAGTTGGTGCCAACACATTGCATGTGTTGGCTAGGTATCTTATGTAGGAGTTAAGTCTCAAACCAAAAGAAGAAATTTACAGAATTGGAGAAGAAGCATAGAGGCGCCGAGAGAGAAGAGAAAGAACATATTCTTGACGTTGTTAATTAGACGCTCTGTTGCCGTTCGTCGTCTAATTCGTGAACCAAAGCAATATTCAGACCCGTAGAGGTGAGACGGTCGTTTCTATACCTTTTTTTGTTTAATTGTCATAATTTTTGTGACTTGTTCTAATTGGTAACGCGCGATTTGTCAAAAATGTATAGGAAGTATCCTGAGTAAGAATTGAGCTTGGATTTGGTATAATTTTGCATTTCTTAGCTTATTTGGGCTAGGAATCATAAGAAGTGAGTTGTTTTTAACTAAAAGTGATTGTGGTTTAACTTGTTAAATGCTTCAATATGAGTAGAGTTAGTAAATTCATGCTTATTAGCCATGGAATTGCTAGAGTTGTGAGAATTACATGTCAATTATGTAAAAGTTGATATGCTTATGTGATTTATGTGCTTATGTGGTGATCAATGAGTACTTGGGGAGATGATTCATTATTGGGAGTAATAAGGGAGGTAAAGGAGAAGAAATCCATTGAAAACGGATGACCAAGGAATATAAGTAACCACGGGGCCAAGGGAAGGTCTTCGGGTCTAAATGAATCATCGAACCAGTAGTTCAGTGATCACGTATTCGAATTATATGTTAAATTGTAGCATTGGCACATGTTAAGCATTCAATCATGTTTATATGGTTCACTAAGTGTAATGCTTAAGAAAATCATTTTTCATTTTCTGTTGTGGTATATAACAACCACCGCAGGTTTGGAGCAGTACTCGGAGAGGAAATGACGTGTACGTGGGAATGGGGAAGATTTGAAACTTGTTTGATGGGTTATAATCTTGTCTCAACAAGTAACTAGTTGTTTTGGGATTTCTAGTACTTATGTTGTAATATAAGTATTTTGGGGTTTGGAGTTTCACTTTGAGAATTCTATGCCTTTCCTTGAGTTAAAACTACGGTTTGTGTATGTTGATAAGGATGGGCTTTTTCAGCAAGTCCGGATTGGAGTCGCAAGTGTTTTGGACAAGTCTTGGTTATAACCAAGTAGTATGCAAAGTTTTGGAATGTTTTTGGTAAAAATTCTCATAGCTATGTTGTTTTGAGCAAGGGATGAGTGTTATGGTTTGTTTTAACTCAAAAGAGTTTGTGTATATGTTTTGAATGAGTTTTGGTTGCAATCAAGTTGTTTGCAAAGTTTATAAATTCCTTTTGAATAAGTTTTCTATATTTGAGCAAACTTAGCAACGTTTGAGGTTTACTAGTTTGTTATGGTCTAATTGTAGTTGCAATGAGGTCAAGCTAATGTTTGAATGTTTGGAAATGGTTTTGAAATGTTTCCCATAGGCTTTATGAAGTTTGGTTGAGTTTGGGTATGATTTGGACTTGAAAAATAAAGATATTTAATAGCAAAAATCTATGCTCCAGAACCCTAATCGATCCGGCCTTTTTGGGGGACATTTTGGAGGGTTTTGTCTTAACGGATCGATCTGGCTTTCGGCCGCGTTTGGCCGCGGATTGGTCCGCCTATGTATTTCCAGCACGTCAACTTTTACAGAAATAGACATAACTCTTTCTAGAAAATTCAAATTTGCGCGCTATTTTTTTGCGTTTGAACGGGGACTCAAAGAGCTATCTTTTGTTATAAAATTTAACCACATTTTTTAAATGACCATTTTTCCATTGGACTATTTTCTCACAACAAAGTTTTTTATGATATCTAATTCATGCTTTCTTTGCTAATTAGTCTAGTTTGGGTGCTTGTAGCCTTGTTACACATGTTCTAATTCGCCTGAGGCGGGTTGGGGTATGACAAAAGGTGCACGCTTGTAGCCTCCCCCAAAAATCACAAAACTCCACATTCTCCACAAGTTGCAACATTTCAAACAAAACACATGGCATGACTAAACACACAACACCCAAGAAAAATTACAATAAGATAAGTTGGGCAAAAGTAAAACCAAATCACAACACCCAAAAAGGAATTGAAATTCAATTTCAAATTGAAAAAGTTGGTTGAAAGGGTAGGCTACCCATCACCTTCAACCTCTCTGCACCATAGAACATACAAAAAAAAACATGCCAAACTAGGGAACCATACCTTCAACCTTGAGAAATAGCACCGAACTGAGAGAGAGAGAGAGAGAGAGAGAGAGAGAGAGAGAGAGAACGAGTCACTGAATTCATCAAACTAGAGAGGGAGAGAGTGAGAGATAGAGAGAGAGACTGAGCCTCGCCAGAGTCGCCACAACGACGCCGCCGGACTGAGCCTCGCCGGACTGGATGTCTGGAACTGAGCCTCGCAGTCGCAGGTTGTGAACCTTGTGGTTACTAGTTAGCCTTTTAGCTCTAATTTTTGCAAACTCATTTTATATAGGTGTGAAACTTCAGATATTCGGGTCAGGTTCGAGTTGGAAAACCCCTACTGACATCCAAACTATAGTAACAAGTATGGTTCGATTTTGAACTGAAGTGGTTACCCAAACCAAAATACCCGACCCAATTAGTGTATAAACTTCGAGTTTGGGTCAAAACTTTGGGTTGACCCGAAGTGTGCCTACCCCTAACTGTCATGGTGCTTAGGTGGCTTCCTTAAAGACCTCTAAGGCGGTGGAGAAGAAAGGAAGAAATGGTGATTTCGGCTATGGGATGTGTTGAGGAGATAGATGGAAAGGTGTCATAAACTTTATCTAGTGACATGAGATGGGATGTAGGCGTACTTTGGCAATGGGACATTTATTGCTGTGGAGGAATGGTGACGAGATGTTTAATATGACGAAGAGGAAGAGTATGTCAGTGAATATTCTCAATAATGGTGCGGCTACACACTAAAGGCTCTAATTGGTTTAGCAAGTAGGTGAGGTGAAAGGTGAGCTATAGTGGCGGTGTAGGTGGCTTAGTTGGATGGGATGAGGAATGCACGTGAGGGTGCTTATGTCTCTGTATTTCCTTGGAGCCAACCCTAGCCTTGCACGTGAGGCCTCTAGCTAGGGAGATGACCTTGACTCTAACCACCAAACCATGAACTCTCGAGATCCCAATGAAGTGGTACCTTTAAGTCCTGCTCCTGACTAAGGGTACTTGTGTATGGATGTAGTAGAGGCATGAAACCTTAATCCTCTGGTGGTGACAATTCCTTGCAATGGAGTTGTTTGGAGATGTCATGGGGGGATATGGTAATATGTCACGAAGGTGGAACATCCTTGGTTTGCCTTGGAGTTGTCTTATGTCATGGTAAGCTTCCTAGTGTTTTAATGAGGTAAGGAGGGGTGAAGGGGCTCCGTGAGCAAGGAGTTGGTGAGGAGGTGACGCCTTGAGAATATGACACCCTTGGTGAGGTGGTGACACCCGTGTCATGTTTAAGACACTTGGTGACGGTGATGATGTGGAAGGCTGCCACATGACATTTTTAGGGGTATTTACCTACACCAAGATTCAATCTCCATGTATGAGTTCTATTTCCTACCAAAAACACATTGAAGTTTCAAAAGCGATTTTCTTTCTACAGTTACGTACTCCACCTTCACACAAGTTGTATAATTTTGTCTTTGTTGTTGTTCGATTGCTCAACTCCTAATTTCAAATTAAAAGAGGATTTGGTTAAATCACATATAATCGAGATACATATATATATATATATAGATATGTACATCATATACACAGAAATAGAAGAGAGACTTATATAAATCGAAGAAGGGACATCCATTTACAGAGATAGCAATGAGAGAGAGATATGCATATTTAACAAATATTAGAGTGAGATTAAAGGAGAACAAAGAAAGAGAGAGAGAGGGAGAGAGAGAGAGAGGGAGAGGGAAGGAGGCAAAAGATAGTTTACATAGTGTTGGAGTTAGGTCTTACAGAGAAAGAGAGAGAGAGAGGGGCAAGGAGAGAGAATGGTGGGTCTTGAGGGTCGAGTGTTGAAGATACAGATGAGTTTGAGGGTATTTAAGTCTTAACAATGTTGTTATTGATTTACTTTTCTACTCTGAAGGGTATATTGGCATTATGAGTTTATTTGCTGATGTTAGCAATAAACCTGTACTTTAACCTAACAAATATATTATGAGGAGGGGGGATCTGTACTTGAAATTTATGAGAATGGAGGTAAGTGTTATTATTGAAAGGTTAAGGGAGGCCGGTGAGTGTTATTAGGCCTTACCACAAGGGAGGTAGATGTAATTGGTCGCCTAAATAGGTTATTAGCGCAAGTGTAAGCTATCGACTCAAGTAGTAAACTTGGTAAGTCCGAGGTCGATTCCACAGGGACTGAAATACAACTACATTTAGGAGGTTTTAGTAACTATTACAACGCTAAAAGAAAGAATAAAAATAAGATAAAGAAAAGATGATGGGTGTTTTGTTGAGAGTTGATTACAACTAAGTTCTAAAGTAAACTTAAGATTGAGAATTAACTAGTTAGAACAACGTAAGATTGATTTAAGGTATGAAAAGTTGAGAAAATAGAGGTTGGGGAGCATTCCCCCACCTTGGACCACAAAAATAAGAGGTTTCAATGTCTAAAGCACATTGAAGGGTAGAAAATCTCATTAAGACAAACTATCGAACATACAATGTGTACTTACAATGTTAGATGAAAGTCTTTCATGAAATACATGAGATGAGGTATGAAAAGTAGGGGTTGGACAATCTAAGATGCAAGACATCAAAGATGAAGACCTTGGTTTTCAAACCTCACACAAATGCTAAAAATGCTTTAAAACATCATAACATAAGCATTCAAGCACAAATGGTCCATTGGTGGGGTTATGATCCCCAACCTACAAAATCTAGCTACTCTTGGGTAAAGAAATATATATAGCAAAGAGGGAAAGAGAGAAATCACATCAAACCAAAGTAAACATCATTTTAATTCTTCGAAGAGAGCTCAAACTTTCAAATAAACTTCAAGTTACAAGATTACAAGACCCACACTTCTCTTTCTAGCATTAACTACTACAAATGGAGGTTGTTGAGGGAAGTAAATACAAGGAAATGCAAAAACCTAAGAGAAAGGAGATTGGGGAGATGTAAAAGCCGCTCAAAACCAAGATAAAAATGTCCACAATGACCTAAAGGTCATATATATATTCGAGACCCCATAATGGCAAACTAGTAAATAAACAAAGGGGAAAACTGAGCTCATTTGACCGGTCTAAAGACCCTCTGATTGAAGAAACCTGTAACTTTACTTCCAGCTTTGCGTACCGATCGTAGAATCGCCATATCTCTTAGTTCGGACCATGGACCTGAAATTTGTGGTCGAGCAAAGCTAACTCAACGAACTACGATTTCCTTGTTCAAAGTAGCTTTCTAATCCATGGTCTTTGGCACTTAAATTAGGCTAGAAGTGGTTGCATCCATCGTAATATCTTATTGATATCTTCCTTTGAGCATGGAATGCTCTTATTCACCTATAAAACAAACATGAAACCCGTTTAAGTGATGAGCGAAAGATAAGGGTTAAGTGACAAAAGTGTATAAACGATGTGCTTAGAACCTCCGGGAATGATATTTTGCGCAAGAAAAAGATGATATGTATGCAAAATACGAGTCTAATCGCACCCCCTACTAGCATATTGCTAGTCCCTAGCAATTAACTGGAGAAATAGTAAGTTCTAAGAACACCATTATACATCAATTTATTTAAAAGAGAGGATAAACCACTTTCGTGGAGAACACGGTTGCATTAAGCAGATGCAACAAGTCGTTAAACCTCTAGGTGCCTAGAGGCGGAGTTTTCTCTCCGGAGGGTTCTCATAATAATACCCACAAACATCTTGCTTCCTCGTGATAGTTGCCAACTATTCAAATGCACGAAGCTCAACATAGTCAAGAGATTTTCAACGGGTCTTAGCAAAGTGATATACGATTATCCCAAAATCCACGAACTATCAAAATTATAAGAAAAACTTCATTCATTCCAACTCTTAGGTGCGTAGCGTGAGTGCATGACTACAAGTATCGTAACTGTGCAATACTTTCTTAACCAGATTTTGTTAAAAAAAATGCACTTCAACACAACTCTCATAGGTATTACTCAAATCAGGTAATACACTCGTGACATATGGGAAAAGAGTAATGTAAATGGGAAGCAAAGCCGTGGACATGTTAAAGATGAAAAACGTGAAACTTTTAAAATTAGTAAAACTAATCTCATAAAAGATACCATGCACTAGAGGAGGTGAAATAAACTCTAACTACTTGTCACGTTCATCTGAAACTCCAATCACATTTTACCGAGGATCAAGTAGGACATGAATGGGTTTGAGGGTAGATATGGGGAATATGAGATGAAGGAAATGGGAAAAGAAGTGTTTTGGGGCACACTTGGGTTAAAGGAGCTGTATGAGAACCAATCACTGCTAGATATGAGTCGGAAACAATCATTTCTTTGAAGCACAAAGGGAGAGGTACTATTGCCTTGAAGCTCTTTTTTTCTTTGCTTTTCTTTTCATCTTTCTATTTTTTCTTTCTTTTATTTTTCATTTCATTTCTGAGCTCTTCTTTCTTTTCTACCTTTCTTTCAAGTACTCTCCCAACAATCACGACTCAATCTCTATTTTGAACTTTACAACCACGATCTCATGCAAAACCAACTCTCAAAAGTGAACTTAAACAAGGGAAATGGAAATTGTGGGGGCATTGGAGTATGGGAATGTATGGAAGGGGTGATGTGGAAAAGGCAAAAAAAATGGTGAAAGAGGGGGACCTAGAATCATTTCCTCAGGGCAATGATTCTTCGTTCTCCACTACAATGACAAACATGTAAGAATTAGTGTATGCACTCAACAAAGGAGAACGGCTTAAAAGCTCACAAGGTTCAAGTCTCCACAAGTGTTTCGAACGATTTTCGGGTTATAATTGCATTAACATCATCCTAACACAAGTAACCATGCATGTGCTCAAAGATCCAAGAATTGAAATTTATGAAGTTCACAATAATCAAAATAGTTCTAGGCCTAATGGAGCTAAACGCATGTCACAAGCTAAAATCACAAGAAATTCTCAAGACAAGCATCATCGCTCGGTACTTTGAAAGGGGTTATACTAAAATCGTTGGAAACGCGAGGCAAAGGCATAATAAATGAAAAAAAAATAAGTTTGTGTATGTATAAATTTTAGAAGAAAGAAACATGCTTAGAGAGATCATGAGGCAAGAAGGAAAATGAAGTTCCAAAAAAAGAAGGTGACTATCCCACACCCCTACTAGTCTGGACATTGTCTTTAATGGAAAAGCATAAAAAAAACTATACAATATTGAGTGAGAGAAGAAGATATAACCAATTGGGGCAATCCATGATGATCAGCTGAATGAAGATGATCTTGCACATGTATCATACTACCAAGCATATCAAAGAAGAAGAGAGATAAAAAAAATTAAAAAAAATTAAAAAAAAAAAAAAAAAAAACTAAACACAATTTCAAAAAGAAATAAGAACTTCCATTTATTATATACATCAAAATAGAACAGAAGTACAAAAGAGGCCTAAATGGCACCGAATAAAAAGAAAAACTAACTAGATTGGCCAACATGGCCTAAAAATAAAAGAAACAACTACTGTATACAGAAATCTAGTAACTATGGAGGTAAAGCCAAGTGAGCTCGCTACTAGTGTGATAACTGCCACAAAATGGTAATCAAAAGGGTTTCAAGGAGGTGGACTGGAGGAATTGGCACCTCTGGAACGAGCAATGGTCTCCAAGATTGCCTCTCTCTCAGCCTGTTAGGCTGTGGCTAGCTCAATGCTCCACTATAGTGAGTCAAAATGCGCTGCCAAGTCTCTAATCTCGGCTCGGGCCTCACAGAGCTCCCCCTGAGTATCGAGTAACAAACCCTCTAGACGAGCGTACTCAAGTCCTGCCTTAACAACGAAAATTGGCTCCTCCTTGACAACATCCTTTCTGCACTATCCTCACCTTCGGGGGCCTCTTCATCATCCTCAACCCCGCCTCAGCAACCTCCGCACGTTGCTACTTCATGACCTAGGAACGAACAGCACCCTTGGACTTGGCCGAGAGGGGCTCTGCAACTGGTAGATAAGTATCGCGGTCAGTCATCTTGACACCATAGGATAAACAGAGTCGGGTGATAAGTGCCATATAAGGAAGACTCCCACAGGTTTGGGTAGAAGCCAAAGTAATGTACATGATATGCAAAAAGAACCACAACAGGGAGATCGGGTTATCAGAGCCAACAACGGCAAGGTAGGCAGCGTGATGGTGGCCAAAGTCATCCTTTTGCATGGTGAGCAACAATGTCTGACAGAAGATGACCACGAGATCAGTGTAGTCTCGGGTCAAAGCATTGACAGACAGTTGCTTGCCCTCCCAATTGAGTGCCTACTTTGTCAGATCATGATAAACAATCGGAGCTGGCGGCAAATAAGCACCTTCCCAAGGAATAACAACATCGGCGTCCTCCTCTATGGCTATAAATTGAGATGGTGTTCGGGGAGTGATCGTGAATCGCTTCCTAAAAATGTAGGAGAAGAAAGAGTAGTCAGAGTTGGGATCCAGGATGAGGCTAGCATAAATCTCTCGCACAATCTCCACCACAGCATGGTACTCAATAGCTATATAATTATCCTAAGCGCGGTCGACAAATGTATCCCAAACGAAGATCAGGAAGGACTGGAGGTTGAAAGAGCGCTCCTTGATGATGACATATTTCTTGAAGTGCGTTTCGTGCTAATCTTTGGCCTCCTCTGAGCGAAAACCATCGATCAAGTAGGGTTTTGGGTCTGTGGGTCGCGGAATGATCGAGGTTTTTGGTTTGGTCATGGCTAGAGTTAGAGATTGGAATTAGAGTTATGGTTGGGGTTTGGATAGGTGTGTGGTATATGGTGGTGGAGGTGATGATGTGTAGTGGTGGGGCTTGGTAGAAGAGAGAGAAAGAGAGAAAAAGAGAGAGAGTTGAGGAGAGAGATGGGTAGAGAGGGGGAGTGGCAACGGTGGTGGTGGCTTGTAGTGGTGGGTGATAGTGGGGCTATGGAGATTGGGGTTTTAGGGTTAGAGTGGAGAGGGGGAGGGGCTCGGTGGTGGTGGCGTGTTGTAGGGAGAGGTGGATGATGGTAGGGCTGTGGAGATTGGTGGCTGGCGATGTGGTGGTGAGCTAGAGAGAGATGGAGGTCATTGGTGGGGAAGGAGAGAGAAGAAGAAGAAAAAGAAAAGAGGGAGAGATAATATAAAGGGGACTGACCCTTGTTCGACCAGTCGAGGGGGGGGGGGGGGGAGTTCGACCTGTTGAACACCCCACTGACTTGGGGTAAAATAAGGAACCAAGTTGATCGGTCGAGAGGTCCCTTTCGACCGGTTGAATAGCCCTCTGATTGGCCACTCACCAATGTTGCTTATAAAGTTTTTTTTTAATGAAAAAGCTCAGGACAAACAACCAAAAACAAACAATTAAAATTAATAAAAGTAAAAAGAAAATAAACAAAGAAAACGACTAATTAACAAAAATTAAAAAGGAAAGCAAGAAAAGAAGAAACATCACCACAAAGACAATTCTCAAATGAGAGAATATATATAGTTCCAATCGAATCGGCAAATAGAGACCAAGAACTCGATGACAAGTTTTGTGAAGTGAGGACCGTAAAGAGAACAAAATTATGCCAAGAATGGATCAATGGGCATAAAAAAAGGATTTGGCTCAACTTGAGCTTACTCAACCCCCAATTTTGGGGTATTCCAAAGGAATCGACACCAACTCGTTGTCAAATCCTTCAAAGAAACGTTTGAGTCGTTGCCCATTCACCTTTGAGTGAAATGTTCTCATTCGTGGGATTCTCAATCTCTGTGGATCCGTGTAAATAAACTTTGTGCGCAATATGCGGGCCAATCCAATGGGATTGCAACTTGCCCAGGAATATATAGAGCTGTGAATTGTACAAGAGCTCTTGGTTACCCACCACAAATCATTTTTGAACAATTCGTTTATCATGAAATGCTTTAACTCATGCTTTGTACACCTTTGAATTCTCATAGAGTTCACTCCGAGTTTCCTCCAACTCATCAAGTTTGAGTTTCATTTTCTTACCACTCTCATCGATGCCGAAATTGAGCTTCTTGATTGCCCAATAAGTATGGTGCTCAAGCTCAACGAGCAAATGACATGCTTTCCCATAAACCAACTGGTAGGGGGACATTCCTAAGTTTATCTTGTATGCCATCCTATATGCCCAAAGTGCATCAGTTAGCCTTGAGGACTAATCTTTCCTAGTGGTGTCAAACAGGCCGGGCCGGGCTCGGTCAAAGCGAGCCTAACCGGGCTAGAGGATTGGGTCCGGCCGGGCCTCACCTAAAACCAGTTCGGGCTTGGGAAGGGAGGGGGGGTGTCCGCCCCGGACCGGTGGCCCGGGCTCACTAGGGCCGGGCTAGTGGATGGGCTCATGGACGAGTTCGTGGATGGGTGCATAGCCTGGCCAGGCCGGGCCGGAGTTGTGGGGGGAAAAGTTTAAACTTTTAAAGTTTAATGTTTGGGAATTGGGGGGAGTTTTTACTTTTACTCCCTTTTTATATGTTTAGTTTATAATGATTAGTGATTACTAAAAAAAAGTTTGTTTAACAAAAAAAAAGTAAATAATATTTATTATTCAATAAAAATTAAAGAGATTACTAGTATTTGATATTTAAAAATTATAGTCTAATAAAAAATAAAGATTACTTATCATTAATTTGTATAATAAAAAGTAAAGATTTATTCATTAATGATTAGTGATTACTAAAAAAAGTTCATTAAAAAAAAGTAAATAATATTTATTATTCAATAAAAATTAAAGAGATTACTAGTATTTGATATTTAAAAATTGTAGTCTAATAAAAAATAAAGATTGCTTATCATTAATTTGTATAATAAAAAGTAAAGATTACATTTTACAGAATTGAATTTTTTTTTTTAAAAGTCGTTCACAGTTTATACTCATGCGGGCCAGGAGTATTACAATTGATTTGCTTGGAACTGAATGATCTTCAATTCTCATATTCATTCTTCAATTCTTCATTCTTCAATTTTTCGGAACTTCCAAATTTGCAAAGTCTTCAAGAATAGGATCTTGGCGGTTTTGAGTTCGATATTGTGCACGGTCCCAATCCTTCAAGTACATCAAGCAGTCAAGCATATCAGGAGATAATATGCTCCTCCTTTCCCCTAGCACCCTTCCACCTACACTAAAAGCAGACTCCGATGCAACTGTGGAAGCCGGAGGAGTTAGTAGATCACGAGCCATGATGGAAAGAACCGGGAAAGCTCTTACATGTTCTTTCCACCATGTCAAAGGATTTAAATCGACCATTTTCTCGTTGGTTAATCGGCTTTCCCACTTGGTTTCTCGATACTTATTTAATTCACCAAGAATGTTAGAGCTACTTACAAATAATTGACTAACACCCTTTTGTTTCTTTCGACTAAAAAACTGGCTCGCCCAAGAACCACCTGACACTCCCCGAACGGGCCGAACTTAACTCAATATTAGAAGTAGAAGAAGTAGCACTTTCTTTATTTGTATATTTTTCATAGTAAATACGAAATAAAGATTCCAAAGTATTTTCCATTTCAAAAGTAGTTATTTCAAGACCAGGCTCACCATTTGGTCCTTGCATCAATTCAGATATTTGTTTAACCATTTCACAAACACCATCAAAATTGATTCTAGGGTCCAAGATTGCAGATAAGTAAAATACAGGTGAAATGTTAGACCAATATTTTTTAAACTTTTTTTTTCCATTTTCTCGCAAATATCAATAAAAATGTCATTTTTTTTATAACTATGAAATGTATGAGCCATATTATATAATTCCATAAGAACTAAACAAGAAGTAGAATAGTAAACACCGGAAAGTTTATTTGTAGCATTGTAAAATACTTCTAAAAATCCATGAAAGTCAAATACCATATCTCAATCGTTTGAAGTCAAGTTTAGTAAAGGATAATTAACATTTACAAATTGAGTAATAATGCCACTATACTTTTTACAAGAATCTATCATAAGATAAGTAGAATTCCAACGAGTTTTAATATCAGTTTGCAATTTCTTTGGATTAAGACGATTTTGTTTACAAACACCATAAAATGCTTGTAGACGGCTAGGCGTTGAACAACAAAAGACCACTATCTCTCTAATTTTAACTATATGATCATTAATTTTTGTTAATCCATCTTGGATAATCAAATTAATGATATGACATACACAACGACCATGAAATAATTTTCCATTCAACATTGGGCGCATAAGATCTTTAAACATATTAATAGCATTTGTATTAGCACTAGCATTGTCAAAAGTAATGCTTATAATTTGTTTTCATAATATCATACTCATTAAAAACATTGAGTATGTAGTTATATATATTTTCACTAGTATGAGGATAGTCTAATGCACGAAAAGCAATGATATTTTTATTCATATTCCAATTTTCATCTACAAAATGCACCGTTATACATATATATCCCGTTTTATTACAATCAGTCCACAAATCAGAAGTGCATGCAATTGTACAATTAAAAAAAGAAAAATCCTCAATTAATTTTTTTTTGGTTTGTTGAAAAACATATTGTATATCACTTCTAAGAGTATTTCTAGTAATAGGTTGGTAGGCGGGTTGTAAAAAAGTTTGAATAAAACGTGTAAAGCACTCTTCGTCAACTAAAGTAAAAGGCATATCGGATGCACAAACAAATTTTGCCAAGCCTTCCCTCATTTTTTTTTTATTATAAAGAAAAGTTCCAACACTTGTGCCAATAGAAGCAGAAATTTGGGATTGTGCTAGGCTGCCCGCTTGAGCGGTACTTGCTTCCCATGCACCTTTGTGTTTGTTTATGATGTGTCTTTTAAGTGTATTATTTCCTACACCTTTGTAAGAAAATTTGAGTTCGCATATTTTGCAAATAGCTCCATTTTTTTCGTCATTTAATTTAAAAAAATAACCAAACGGGTGATTTTAATTTCCTTTCAGTGGTGGGACTGGGATCATTAGGATTTGAAGGAGATGGTTCAGGTGAATTAGACCCCATAATTTCAACATCGTCATCATCCTCCAATTCCAAATCATTAATCTCATTTCTTTCCCCATAATCCAAAATTTTCAAAGTCATAAGTTGGGCCTTCTCTAGTTTTTGAAGATCTTGAATGAGATGCCATTTTTTTTAAATAAAAAAAAGAGGGGAAATAAATATGAAAGATTAAAAATACTAACAATTAAATAAGCAACTAATAAAGCAAGAAGTGAAACAATAAATAAATTTACCTCAACGGCTCAACTTATAGTAGTAGAAGAAGAAGTGAATAACTATAAATTATAATAAGACTTGAGACTTGAGAGTTTGTAAGTTCAAGTTGTAGAAGACTAGAAGTGCCTTTACAAATTAGAGCTTTGATAATTGAATCACCAACTTGTAGAGTAGAAGTGCTTGTAGACTTGTAGTTTATGGAGTAGTATAGAGAAAGTTGAGAATAGAGAGAGATAATTGATTTTTGTGTGAGAAAATATGTTGTAGGAGGTTTGGTATTTATAGAAAATGGGCTAAGGGGCATTTTGGGAAGTCAAAATTCACATTTACATTTTTACCCCCAAAACTAGCCGTTTTATAGCCGCTAGAGAGGTAAAAAGTGGAAAAATATTTGAAAAAGGGCCAAACTAGCCGTTATGGGCTCGGGCGGGCCTACTGGGCCGGGCTTCGGGTCGGGTCACAACGGCTAGTATATCCGGGCTAGCGGGTTAGCGGGCTGGGCCGGGTTTCTGGCAAAGTAGCGGGTTGGGCCGTGGACAGGACTAAGGGTGTCCACCCCGGACCGGACAAATGTGCTTGGGCCTAGCGGGTCGGGCCTATACCGGGCGGGGCCAGGCTTTTAGCCTGGGAAAATCGGGCCTGGCCAACCCGACCAGATTGACACATCTGATCTTTCTTAGTCGGATTGACCATCTTTTCTAGGATCCCCTTAATTTCACGATTAGCCAATTCGACTTGGCCATTGGTTTGTGGGTGTTATATGGTGGAAACTTTGTGGGTGACACCATAATGCTCCATCAAACGAGTAAACAGGGAATCGCAAAAGTGCATCCCTTGATCATTAATTAAGGCTTTGGGAGTTTCGAACTGAGACAAAATGTGTTCTTTCAAGAATTTCAAGACTACATTGTGGTCATTCGTCCTAGTCGCTATGACTTCAACTCACTTGGAGACGTAATCGACTGCCACCATGTATTCATAGTTATTGGATTTAGGGAAATGGCCCATGAAATCTATTCCCCAATAATCAAAAACTTCTATGATAAGAATGGGGTTTTGATGTATGGAGTTCCTCTTGGTAACCTTACCGAGTAATTGGCATCGAGGACAAGCCTTGCAATAGGCATGCTCATCCTTAAAGATGGTGGGCCAATATAAACCACTATAGAGCACTTTAAATGCAGTCTTTTGCGAAGAGAAATGACCTCCACAAGCTTGGTCATGGCAAAAAGACAACACACTCGGTATTTCATTATTAGGCACACATCGTCTAACAATTTGATCGGCACAATACTTAAAAGCATATGGCTCATCATAAAAGAAGGATCGTGCCATCACCATCATCCTCTCTTGGTCTTGAATAGACCAATCTTGAGGAAGATCTTCCGTAACAAGGTAGTTCACCATGTCAGCGTACCATATGAGGGTAGAAATATTGAGTAATTGTTCATCCAGGAAACATTCTCGAATAGGGCAAGGTCTATATGGTCATGTTCAAAAGTTAAACGTGACAAATGATTGGCTACTACATTTGTCTTTGATTGAGAGATCGAATTCTTGTAAGAGGAGGATCCATCAGATTAGCTGGCCTTAACATCTTTCTTGGAAAGAAGGTACTTGAGACCAGCATGGTCAGTAAAACAAATGATCGGGGATCCTACCAAGTACGGTCAGAATTTATCCAAGGCAAACACTATGGAAAGCAATTCTTTTTCCATCGTGAAGTAGTTAATTTGGGCACTATCTAAGGTTTGGCTTGCATAGTAAATGACATGGGGTTTCGTATCCCTCATTTGTCTCAAAACGGCACCGACAGCATAGTCACTAGCCTCGCACATTAACTCAAAATAAAGACTCTAATCGGGAGCTTGTATTATGGGTGCTGTGGTAATCAACTCCTTAAGCTTATCGAATGCCTCTTGGTACTCTTAGGACCATTCAAAAGTGACATCTTTAGTGAGAAGTTGGCACATGGGCCGAGAGGTAGCGCTAAATTCCTTAATAAAATGTCATTAGAAACCCGCGTGACCTAGGAATGACCTTATGTCCTTACGAGTTTTCGTGGGAAGAAGATTGGAGATGATATCGATTTTGGCCTGATCGACTTGCATGCCCTCACTAGACACTATGTGACCCAAAACAATATCTTGTGTCACATGAAGTGATACTTCTCCCAATTAAGCATAAGGTTCATTTCTATATATCTCATGAGAACTTTCTCAAGGTTCTCAAGGCACTCTTCAAAAGAACACACTAAAGTCATCCATAAATACCTCTAAAAATTTCTCAACCATGTCGCTAAAAATGCTAAGCATGTACCATTGAAAGGTCACGGGTTTCATTGCAAAGTCCAAATGGCATCCTCTTATAGGCAAAAGTGCCATAGGGACATGTGATGGTGGTCTTTTCTTAGTCCTTGCGAGGTATTTTGGTTTAGTTGTACCCCGAGTAACCATCTAGGAAACAATAGTGTTTGTGGCCAGTTACTTTCTCTAGGACTTGATCTAGGAAGGGCAAAGGAGTGATCTTTTCTTATAACCGAGTTCAACTTCCTATAATCGATGCAAACTCTCCATCCCGGGTGGTCTGAGAGGGAACCAACTCACCACTCTCATTCTCCACAACTGTGATTCTCGACTTCTTGGGAACCATTTGGGTCGGACTCACCCACCCACTATCCGAATTGGGATAGATTATCCCAACATCCAACAGTTTGATGACCTCGGCCATCACTACCTCCTTCATCTTCAGATTCAACCACCTTTGCATTTACCGAGACAGTTTGGCATCATTCTCCAAATAAATTTTATCGGTGCAAATGGTAGGGAAAATTCCACATAAATTGGCTATACACCACCCCAAGGGCACTTTTGTGCCTCCTCAAGACTTCCATCAACTTCTCTTCTTGACATGGTCGAGTTGGGACGAAATAACTATCGGGAAATTACTCTCCTCTCCTAGAAAAACATACTTGAGCTTGCACGACAAAGTATTGAGCTCAAGTTTTAGTGTGACAATGCTATAAGGAAAGGAGAGGTTATCCCTCGGGGGTAACTTCTCAAAGTGAGTAGTCAACATCGCTTCCTCAAGGAATCTCTCAACATTGACCTCATCCTCATAAGACACATCCACATCATTAAAATCACTTTCACAATCTAAAGAGGCATTTTCAATGGGAAAACACTTATCAACATTCTCAAGATCGACAAAATAATCTACAAGTAAGAATTCATGTTTTGAAAAGTTTGGACTGCATGCTTCAAATATAGTTGTGTCAAATGAGAAGTCAAAGTAGTCATACACTAAAGAAACAATGAGGCACGCCTCATAAATCTCATCACCATTTTCCTCATCAAGATCCGGTTGTTTGAAAGGAGAGAAAATATTAACATCCAAAGTCATATTACCGAAAGTCAAGTTCATGAGGCCATTCCTATAATTAATTTGGGCATTAACAGTGGTGAGGAATGGTCGACCTAAGATGATCGGGATTTTCAAACACTTTTTCTCAACGGAATGCGTATCTAGCACGATAAAATCTATCGGATAGTAGAAATTAGCAACTTAGACAATGATGTACTCTATGATGCCCCGTGGCAACTTACGAATTTATCGGCCAATCGCAAAGTGACTCTAGTCTCTTTGAGTTCTACTAAGCCTAATTAGACATACACCGAGTAAGGAAGGCACCCAAATCGAAGAGCGCTCGGTCAATGTAGTGTTGTCCAATAATGCAAGCGAAAGTAGGACAACCGGGGTCCTTATATTTTGGAGAAGTCTCATTGAGAATCACCGAGCTAGCATGAGTGGCCTTGTAGGCCTTCTTCTTGACATTGTTGGAATATTTAGTCTTATTCTCTCCAAGATTTTTAGGGGTCTTTTATGATTTTTATTTTCTTGTAATCAATTCCATTTATTTCTTTCCTTTTTCATTATTTTTTTTCTTGCTCCTGCTCTTGTATATATTGTGTAACATATTGGTGAATGAATAAGATAAGTTGTTACCCTAAAACTTCTTCTTGGTATTAGAGCCTTGTTTGTGGAGGTCTTGGGTTCGACTCTCCATCCCCGCTTTGGTGTGCATATTTTCACTTTGTTATTTGTCTCCACTATGATGGAGTTTGGTTTGTTTGCTCTCCATGTACAAGTCAGGGTTGCACGTGAGGGAGGGTGTTGAAGCTTGATATACATTGTTCGGCCATTCTTTAATAACTTAAGCTTTTAGAGTAGTTGGTAACTTAACAGACATTGTGTCTTCTCTTGATTGTGCAAAGGTCTTTGAGGAATTTGGCATAAACCGGAACTTGTTTGATTACATCCAACAGAGGGATATTGATTTGGACTTGTTTGAACAACTCTAGAAATTCACTAGTTTTCGAGTTCTCGACTTTTTTCTTGAGTCTTTGAGGGAATGAATGAGGAACGGGGTTAACAAACCCCGAGACTTGTGGTAAGTCCTCTCCAAGATTAATGATTTTGGGGACGATGTGTCCCCAACATCGAGTTCGGCCTCAGCTCTAACCGGAATATCTATCAAACTTGGCTTAAGATGAGGCATTTGGACCTTGTTGTCCACGACTTTGCCACTACGAAGGGTAGTGACCGCGCTGGCTTGCTCGACATTTTGGTCATTGGAGTTGGAAGTTCCAATATTCATTTGACCTTTTGGATTTTTGAGGAGTTGAGCCGAAAGCTTCCCTTTTTTGACGACTTGCTGATTTTGGAGAACTTGAGCCAATTGGGCTTACAACGCTTGCATAGATTGTGCATGCAAGGTTTGCATGGAATGCAATGATTGTTTAAGTTGGCACATCCTTTGAGTTAAGCCATGGTTAGGGTCCTCAAAATGTTTCTTATGAGGAGGAACATAAGGAGGTGGAGGATGCGGTACCCCCTGATTTTGGGCTAATGGTGGTCCATGGGAATGAGATGTAGATGGACCAAAGTTTTGAGGTGGTAGGGGTTGAAATGTGTTTTGAACTTGCGGGGGAAGCGGGTACAAAGCCGCTTGTTCATTCCTATAACTGAATCCAGGGACACTCTACCTTCTAGGAGGTTGGTAGACATCACCATGGGTGGGGTTATAAGGCATTTTGAAAGCTCCCAAAGCATTGGCTTGTTCAATGACCGTGCTCCTAAAGCGTGGAAGGGCGGTGCATTCACTGGTGGGGTGACCCAAAATGTCACAAAGTACACAAGATTCATCCATAGGAGGAGGAGCGACTAGTTCCTTTAGCTTGTTTGGTTTCCAAGGCCTCAACCTTCCTCATAAGTTGAGAAATTCTGATATTAGGATCAGTTTCATTGGACACTTGGAAAAGAGGTTGGACTTTTGGAGCAGGAAGGGCCGGAGGGGTTCGGTTATTTGGATTAGATGTACCCCACCCACAAGAGGTTTCGTACACATTCAAAGTAAGCTTCGGTCTCTTCGGCCTCTAGAGTCAAGACACTCCAATTACACATAGTTTCGACTAGTTGCTTGGTTAAGAGAGCTAACCCACCATAGCATATGGACCAGCCGTCTCAAGAGAAAAAGCATTAAAACATCGACGAATAGAGAGAATGATTCATGGGTAATGCTATTCCAGAGCAACAATGGCTAATGCCAGAGCAAAAGGTGTCACAAAAAGTTTTATCGACAAAAAAAAAGTGTCGCTGAAACTTTTAAAGACACTTTTTGCGCTGGCATTAGCTATTGCTGCTCTAGCAATAGAGCTAGCCTTCAATTTTTCTTATTTTTCCATCATATGTTCTTTTCCGCTGCAGCGAGACAATAATTTCCTCCTATTTTGTTTTCTTTCCACTAAAAATTGCAAACCATATTGATTTTTTTTAAAAAAAAATTTAAGTCTTCTACAAGAAATTGTCAGTTTCTCAAATTACTAATGAAAATTACACAAAAAGAGAGAAAAATTATAGTTCCACTGTCTTTCAGACTTTCAGTTGGAGTGTTAACACCGAACAATTGCATCAAAGCTGAATCGATCACCAGCTTCAAATGTGGCTTCAAGATCTTCAAAGCTCTGCTCAATTCTCAAATCTTTGCTCACTTTTAAACCTTCCTGCAATATTTGGATCAAAAAAAAAAAAACAGCTGACAAGTTCTGGCTCCAATTTTCCAACCAAAATAAAGGCAAAGGTAAAACAAACAAGGGTATAAATCTCAGGGATCCGTTTGGTTTGAAGATTTAGAGAACCAAAAGGAAAAGAAAACAAAAAATTTTAACTATTTTCCTAGTATTTTCCTCCATGCTTAAAAACATTAAACTTATAAATTTTCAAAATGTAGTAGAAATTCAAGAAAACAGGAGAAGATCAGTTACTTACAAAATTAAAGATTTTTAAATTTTTTTTTACCCATATTGTTTCCTCAATGTTTTTCCGTATTAACAAAACAAAGAAAAGTGTTTCACTCAGTGTTCTCTCTTCCTTTGTCTCACTAAGCCGATGAACCAAAGAAAGCCTCAGAGTAAAATTCTAATTGCAGAGTTGGGGGCACACAATGTGCTCTTCGGCAGCCTAATGAGAAGAAAAAATAAAAAACAAAAAGTTGGAATCCCAAAGGGTATCTTAATTTGCGACAGAGGGAGTAATCATTTGTGTCTCTCTCTAATGGTTGGAAATCAAACAAATTCCAGAACTTCTCCAGTTATACTAAAAAAAAAGTCAAAACATATCAGCAATATGTACAAATAAGATGAATGAGTTTTACAGTCGGAGGAAGTTGCTTGTTCCTTTTGACTCAAGTGCGTGCATAAGATAAACATCAATAAGGCTTTGTTTGGGTCATGGAATTAGTGAGGGAAAAGAAAATACAGTGACCGATAAACTAAATAGACTGAAGTTTGTAAGTAATTTTCCACCATTTTTTCATAAGTTACAATTATAATTTGAAATTTTTTACTTTTAATGTTGTTTAAGCATGGAAGAAAACACAAGGGAATTAGTTTTCCTTCTTGGTTTCCTTTCCCTTTTCTTTTCCTTCAAATAATCCTCAAAACAAACAAAGCCTAAAGAAATACACACAAAGCAGTTTTCGGTCATTTGAAAAATTACACCCACACATACACACGGAAGCCCCTAATCTAAGGCACACATTATCACTAAAGGGCCTCGTAGAAATGATGGAGACATGTAAGACACTAAGGCTTTGTTTGGTTTGCGCGTTCGCGGAAGGACAAGAAATGGGAAAGGGAAACAAGAAGGAAAACAAATTCCCATGTGTTTTTCCCCACGCTTAAATAAAATTAAAAATTATATATAGTCAAAATATTGTTGTAACTTAATAAATAGAGGAAAGTGACTCACAAAATCCAAAATTTTAACTTATTCAAACTATATTTTCTTTTGCTTCCTTTTTTCTCACTATTTTCCTTGGTAACCAAAGGAAAGTGCTTACCTTACTTTTCCCTCGCAAAATACATGAACCAAACAGAGCCTAACACACACAAAACACACCCAAACATATGAGCAAGTAGACTACGTTACATTTGCAATACTTATTTACCCCAAATAGCTCAGTATAAACAATCTTGCCCATCCTATTATTGAACCTGATGAAATTTTTGGGAGTTGAATTCCTGGAACTCATACCGACATATGCAGCACATGTCTAGCATTTTAACTAAAATTGCTTACATTGCAAGGTGTTCAAATCTGACTTTGGTCTGATGGAGGAGTCTATTAATTTACAGATCCCTTGGGTCCGCCTTTAGTTTGGTGATTGTTTTGGACAGAGACTATTTCTCCCCTCAATCCTTGAACTGTTCTTATGCTCATGGTATGCCTCTTTCTTATTCTGTATCTAATATTTTCATTTTTCAGTAATTCATAGAATTTCAATTGCCGAGAAAAAGCTTCATGTACATTAAAACTTAATTTTCATTAATAGGTGTTCCTTTTTGTACTTTTATTTTCCAACATTTAAACTTCGGTCAATACTCATACAGTCATACCTAAAAGATGCATGATATTCAAACCATTCAAATACGCCACCTATTATTTCCTACTATGCATGGAAAATATCAAGGTAACTTATCAAAGTATAACAGAAATCCAAGTGACGCTCACTAAATATGCAAGGGTGAGATACCAAAAAAATAATATTCTCTCCATCTCAAATCAAGGGACCTTTTTCAGAATTCCAACTATTCAATGAATCTTATTTTATTGTTGTGAAAGTTTGTAACTCTCCATAATTCCATTCTGTTAAGTTTAAAATTTTAGTCTTACATCAAATCAAAAGTGAGAAAGTTTTATATAATAAGTGATAAACTGTGAAAGTCTGTAGTTAAATTTGTTGACTTTCCAAAGAGAACCCTTAATTTGGGACATCACAAAATGGAATAAAGGACTCTTAAAATGGGACAATAATAGAAGATGTGTAAAATCTACCTTCTCTACATATTCAGCTATGGCAGAGTTGATTACTTTCTTGATCACTTGCTTGTAAACATTGGATGGTCCAAGGACTTCTAAAAGAATGTCTCTGGGTATCTGTGAGGTGCAATAAATAAATAATGCTATAAACTGCTTTCAAAGAACATATGATCAATTATATATATGTAGGCGTAGCTAAATGCATGTAGTTTTTGTTTAAACTTGTTTTCTTGTTTCTTCATGGAAATAGATAAAATGCTTTCTAACTGTGTGTCAGTGTGTACTTTGTGTATGCAATGAGAAGATGCAATGATGTGCCTCGGCCACACTCAGTGATAAAAAAAACTTGTGCGGGAAACATAGTAGCGGCAAAAACAAACGATCCAATCTCCTGAGATTCGGATAACCGAACAGAATAAACATCATCAGAAGGAGAATACAAACCCAAGTTTCTCTCGCCAGGGAGCCTTGTAGCATAAGGTCGGAAAATGAACTCTTTTTCATTATCTAAAAATTTGTTCAAAATGCCCAAGCATCCCTTGTTGCACCAACAAACCGCTCGCCATTCATCATTAACAACAAATTTTTTACGCCGAGTGGAACTGTCATAAATCTCCTTGTCAGGTGAAAAAGTTGATGGAGTAGGAGCATAATTCACAAATCGCTCGAAAATGAACACCTGAAGAAAAGAGGTGCACAAGAAACTAGCGACATCATACCGACCAACGCTCCGGAAAGAATCATGATGAATCATGTCTAGTCGACGATAAAGAGTGCCTAGGAAGAGAGGGGCAAGGGGTAATGACCGACCCCGAGCTAATCTCACCGCCAGAGGAAATAGCCGCGCATTTAACCCATCTTCAGGAGGCATGGGAAGCACGTGCCTTGCAAGCCAAAACGCGATATAAGCGGCAAGAGCATTGAGGCCATGGTACTGAGGACCATCCACAACCCCACGAACCTCGCCTTCTTTAACTTTATCAAGCGACTGAAAGTCTTTATGAAAATACTTTAGCCATTGAGCGAAGGACCCCTTTCTTGATTTGTTTACTCCTGTGAAAACACTATGATGTGTAGCGCATGCAGTCAGGCAATTCCGAAGGTCCTCTACCGACTCCTTTTCCTCTATAGAAAGAGAAGTTTCATCGCAAATAGCATCATCCCCAAATATAGGCAAGGCAGTGAGGACATAAACATCTTCTAGGGTCGGAGTAAATTCGCCCCAAGCTGTAATGAAGGTGTGAGTCGATGAACTCCAGCGCGAGATCAAGGCCGTTAGACTACCAATGTCCCTCCTAATATTCAAAGTCGAGCATATCATGATTGAGTCTGCAATCTGAGACTTTTCTAAGAGAGCGGCATACTCGCTCCTAGAAAAGATATCCTCTGTCCAATCATCCCAATCTGAAATTGGTCCGGCAAATGTGGTGTACTTGGTAAAAGAATAAGGGAAATCCCCCCTCTCAATCCGTAACCTCAAGATGGACTCAGGTGGAATAGGCTCCCCATCCAGGGGATTTCTAATCCCCTCATCAAACAATAATCCGGTTTCGTCACTCACTTCCAATCGAGGAGAATAAGACTCCACTTCGCTCCAGAAATAATCACCGGGGCCTTTGTCTCCTTCGCTAGCAAAATACGGGGCTAACTTCCATTCTTCGTCGGGAGGAACCGATGGAATTATTCCGTTTTTAGCAAGAAGAGCCACGGTGCCTAACTTGGACTTAGACATGAAGTAGTTAAAGAGGGGTCACCTACAAAATATGTGTAGGCCTTGAAGAATCGCCAAAACTGAAGAAAAAAAAAAAAAGGGGATTCAATAAGACAATATATATGAAATATATATATATATATAGTCGCAACATCCGTCATGTTGGAAGTATGATGCGCACGTGACTATGGTGCGCAACTATACTTGGAAATATGGAAGTTTGATGCGCATGGTTTTAAAAAAAAAAATAAAAGGGTCACAACTTACAACTTACATGCGCACGTTGGAAGTATGATGCGCATGGAAGTATGGTGCGCATGGTTCATAGAAAAAAAAAAGTTAAAACTTATATGCGCACGTTGGAAATACGATGCGCATGGAAGTATGGTGCGCATGGTTCATAGAAAAAAAGTTGCAACTTACATGCGCACGTTGGAAATATGATGCGCATGGAAGTATGGTGCGCATGTTTCATAAAAAAAAAAAAAAAAACACTCACAACTTACATGCGCACATTGGAAGTATGATGCGCATGGTTCATAAAAAAAAAGTTACAACTTACATGCGCACGTTGGAAGTATGATGCGCATGGAAGTATGGTGCGCATGGTTCATAAAAAAAAAAGTCGCAACTTACAACTTACATGCGCACGTTGGAAGTATGATGCGCATGGAAGTATGGTGCGCATGGTTCAAAAAAAATTCGCAACTTATTGTTGGAAGTATGGTGCGAATGGTTAAAAAAAAAAAAAAAAAGTCGCCCCTGACTATGGTTGGAGATTGGTGCGCACTGCGCATGGTTTATTTTAAAATCATGGTTGGAGATTGGTGCGCACTACGCATGGTTTTTTTTTTTTTAAAAAAAAAGGGTTGTGGACAAGTCTGGCGCATAAAGGGTTTCAAAAAAAAAAAAAAAAAAAAGAAATGTGTTGAGCTCTTCTATACCAACTATGGTGCGTATAGAGCTTTCAGCACAAATTGTGCGCCTAAGAATGGGCTAAACAAGAAGTTGTTTGGCGCTCTAAATATGTATTTTCTCATTTGAAGTTCTACTGACACAAGTAAGAGAGGCGGCTGAAAATGGGTCAGGCGCACAAGGGTTGTAAACATTTATGAAAGAAAAAAAATATATATATACATATATATATGTTGAGAATTTTGGTTTTAACAATATATATATATATATATATATAAATACTTGCGTATGTATGTTTCAAAAAAAAGGGGAAGGACAAAATTCTAAAATATTTTCTTGACTCACCAAGTTTTCGACGGCGACTAATTTCCTCCACACAATCTGTGGAGAGGAGCTTTACAGATAAAAAAAAAGAAGCTGTGAAGAGGCTTTGCTATAAGGCGAAATCTCTTGGAGGGTTCTCTTTGGTGCGACCATGTCGAAACATTTTGTGAAGATTGGAGCGCAAAATGGGAATGGGGAAGATTTGGGGGCTGGTTTGTTAAAGAAATACTCCCTCCTCCGTCCCATATAAAGAGTCTCTTTTAGGAATTCCAACTTATTAAGGAGACAACTTTGATTTTGGTGAGATTTTTAACTTTCCAATATTGCCTTTTTTAAAATTCAAAATTATAGTGTCAAATCAAAAAAAGAGAGGGAAGAGTTGGATATAATAAAGGACAAATTTGGAAAGTGTGTATTAAAGTACTTTGACTTTTCAAAGAGGACTCTTAAAATGGGACATCAAAAAATGGCATCAAGGACTCTAAATATGGGACAGATGGAGTAACAAAGTCAAAAGCAAGACCATGGCGGGTCCATATTGGGATTCCTCTCTGGAATACATTGCAAAAGGGTAAAATATTTTAGAAGACTATTTAGGTTCTTTTATTACAGTGAACCCACTGTTTATAAAAAAAAACAGTTACACGAATATGGTGTTCAAAAGATTGGTGGGTCTCAACTCTCAAGGATTGGCTGGTTAGAACAGCAATAATCTATCCCAAGTTTGGTCTATTATAGTGGGCTATGCCCTATTATTATATTATAAAAGAAGATCAACATTAGTAATGAAGTCAAAGGCTGAGTTCCAGCACAGTGTGTGGAGCCTTTTGATTGACAGGGCAGAGTAAGGCTGTTTCGAAATGGTGTGAATTCAATTAAAAAAAAAAAAGTACATGTGCCTAAGATTTTGGCCCCAGATTTTATGGGTCTTATTTGATAAGATAATGGTGGGGTCTCTCCCAAGATTAAACAATTCGAAACCTTCTGTCCATCAAAGTCTAAGACAAACACAATGTCTTTTCCTGATGACTTCTACATGGCCACTCAAATGTATATTTCCAAGACCTGGCCTACAGCTCTTTATACATATAAACATACATACGTGGGCATGTATATATATGATTTAGTAGTGCTCTAGATTTAAAAAAATATATATATAAAATAAAACAAAATAAAATAAAATAAAAAATATAAATAAATAAATTAGTTTTCTCAAAAAAAAAAAAATTTCATGCGCCTTTTTGGATCTTTCAAGTGTGGCGCACATATCTATTTTGGATATTTCAAGCAGTGCGCATACAACTATCAGGTATGAAGCACGCATGTTTAGACATGGTGCGGAAATTTGGAAACTTCCAAACTTGTGTTTTCAAAAAATCTTGCGCACATCTATTTGGGTATTTCAAGTATAGCGTGCATACATGGATTAAAGCTTAAAATATATATACATTACTCACAAAGTGTTGCCCAAGAAGCTATGGAAATTTTGATACTTGGCCGCTCATAATCAATGATAACCACGACTATCTCACGCAAAGTTGAAGATCCGAAAATAAGTCCACGAACCTAAAACAAGACAGGTGCACAAATTTGTGCAATCTACTCAAGGAATTTTTCAATATTCATGAGTGTTCTTGGTGTTCTTGGTTGTTCTTGAAATGGAGAACAAGAGCTTGGATTCTTGGAAGGGAGTGAAGGTTGGTGAAAGTAATAAATGAGATTTTCACCTCCCTTTTTATACTTAGCAAAGGACTCAAAGGACACTGTCATTTATGCAAATACAGACGTCAATGAAAAATAAAACACTGCCATTGGCTCTTCAGGTGGATAAAATGGTGCGCGAACAACCCTAGCACAAGCTAGTGTGCTCGCGCAGGGGGCAAATTGTAGGTACTAGTTTTACCTTGCCAATCAAATAGCACCACGTGTCATCATTGGAGCTTTGATTTACAAAGCCGGGAAACTCATGGAGAGTGGTGCGCATGACTTGGTAAAAACCATTCCACCACGGATATTTCCTCTTAGGAAATTACAAGGATGGGTTACTCACCCATGGAGAAAAGTTTCTCACTTCTCAAATGGCGCATATAGCGAGGATGGGTTACCCATGGAGAGAAGCCTCTCACTTCTCAAATGGCGCACATAGACTTTGGGGGCAAAATCTCTGTCTTGGATTCAACTTTGCCGCACAAAAGTTATTTATGACTTTGATGCGCGGCAAAGTCACTGGGATTCTCAGGTTTCGTGGCTTGGATGGCTTAAGGAAGAGGTTCACCAGGGTTACTCGCAAAGGTTATTTTCTGCGAGGCAAACTCCTTGGTCGAGCCGGATATAGGCTGGTTTACTGGAGATCTTGTGATTCGTCACGGAGGCATATTCCTTTTTATCGACTTAGGTTTTGACACGCGGATTATCAATCGTGTCAACACGTGGATTTTCAAGTACGGATTTCTACCGTGCTCCCCACGTGACCCTAAGCCTATAAATAGGCACAGTACCCCATGACAATGGACAAGACATTCCCTCCAGTTGTTCTGCAGAATTTGTGTGCAGAGCTTCTCTCTCTAGACTTTCTCTCTCTAGGGTTTGGGCTCCATTCGCACTTTGGTTCTCTGTAGAACACTTGCCCCATTCCATCCTCTCTAGCTTGCTCTTCCTTACACCTGATCCACTTCTCCTTGAGAATCTTTTGCTAATCTCGCACAAAATCTCTACTCCAGTACGAACTTAATCTCATCCTAAAAATAAACATCTACACATGTCAAAGAACTTGTTCATCCAGAAAGATTACCACGTTTATCTAATATTTGCACCTTGAATAATCTAATTTCCTAAACTACATGATATGTTGGTGTGACAAGTGGATATCCAGAGGGTTCGACGACCAAATATGACATGTATGCTTAAGCATGATCACTTGAATTTTTTTTTTTTGGGTACAAAAAATGGAAATGCAGGTAAGTTACCCCACATTTCCGCCAGGGACATTGGGCCTCACACCCTAGGACAATCTACAGGGATCCCCACCGCACCTATGTCGGGGCCGAAGCTTAGGACCCACCATGAGCACCAAGGTGCAGCGCCTAGGTTTAGCCCCAATAACTTGTTGTGGGGGAGATTCGAACCCAAGCATTGATAGCGAGGAGAACGAAGTCCTTACCAATTGAATTGCACTCATAAAATTGTCTCCCACCATCCTAGTTGCCCACAAATGCAATACCAAGTGTAGGTAATCTCGAATTATCCACCACGTGGCATCCCTCCATGTCAGCACCAAAGCCGCGTGTGTGCCCGATACCACCATTAGCAACGCCTCCACATGGACGACATCTGAGCCATACTCAGACATAAAATAGCGCAAGTGAGTGGCACACGATTACCATCCAGTCATCAAATTCCATATCACCTAGAGGTCCTCAAGACCTTCGTGCTCAGGACCCTCGCGTTCACTTCCAAGGACGTTACACCGCGATGGTTGTACCTTCTAAAGTTCCATGCTCATCTCCAAGAATCATAACACTCCCCAAGAAGGGACTTACACACTTGAAATGGGACTTACCCAACACACATTTATAGTTGGATCAATCACCCTTGGTCAGGAACAGTACCTAAGGGTGACCACATCCTTTGGGATCCTCAAGAGTTCATTGATGGGTGGCTAGAACCAAGGGCATCTCCCTAGCCAAAAGCACTCACATGCAAAGCTAGGGTTGGTTCCAAAGAGAGAGAGACACGTGACTCTTCACGTGCCACTACCCTCACCTCACAACCAATCAACCACTCTGCCACCACAATCCATAAATTAAGGAAGTCAAGGCTTGACAACTCCTCCTGCTGCCCATATCATCACACCACTCTGCGTCACACAAACTTCACATCTCATTAAATGTATTCAACACCCCAAATCTCGTTGAATGACCTTAATCAAGGTAAATGCCAACCATATTACTAAAAATTCATTTAATGCCCGTCGAATACCTCAAAACCCATTAAATGTTCCTCAACTACTCCATCTCTTCAACCTCAGTATAAATACCCCTACTTCATTCAATGCAATCCCAAGGAATTTACGCCTCTCAATAACCAAGCATTTACTCCACATTTACTTCCGTCCACCATTACAGCATTCACCTCTCCTCACCTCTCGCTAGCCATCCTTAACTTCTCCAAACTCCATTAACTCTGCTTCACCAACCTTAGCCACTCCGAAAACCCTTAACATCCATCGCAAACTCCATCAACACACCAAAGACCTTGTGCTTTACTGCTTTCTCTCTCTCATTTACTTGGTCCTCACTCGAGCTACGTCCTCCTTGGGACAATTTACTCTACTATTACTTTATCCTGTTTTACTTGTATTGACCTACTTACATTTTATATCTCTACATCTCTCACACACATCACTAAGGATTCACACATTTTGGCGACCGTAGTGAGAGCGTGGTGGATGTTAATGCGATGACTTTTACGATTTTAGGAGTAGCTAAGGTCGGTGATGCATGGGTTAATGGTGTTTAGAGAAGTTAAGGATGACTAGCAAGGGTTGAACAGTGGTGAGTGTTGGAATGGAGGATGGGAGTAAATGTGGAGTAAAGGCATGGTTGTTGAGAGGAGTAAATTCTTGGATTTGCATTGAATGAAGAAGGGGTATTTGTATTGAGGTTGAAGATATGGGGTAGCTGAGTGACATTTAATGGGATTGAGGTATCCAACGGGCATTTAATGAGATTTGAGGTGTTGTCGGTGAGCATTTAAGTGAGTTTTGAGTAACCGGATGGCATTTAACGTGGTTAGGGTCCAATTTGGGATGGTTGAATGACATCTAATGAGATGTGACTTTGCGTGGGCGTAGAGTGGTGGTGCGATGATATTGGCAGTAGGAGGAGTTGTCGAGCCTTGGGCTTCCTTAATTTACGGAGTATGGTATAGAGTGTTTTGATTGGTTGTGAGGCGAGAGTAGTGGCACGTGAGGAGTCATGTGGCTCTCTCTCTCTCTCTCTCTCTCTCTCTCTCTCTCTCTCTCTCTCTCGCGAACGACCCAACCCTAGCTTTGTCTGTAAGGGCGTCTGGCTAGGGAGATACCCTTGGTTCTAGCCACCAAGCATGAACTCTCGAGGGTCCCAGAGGATGTGGTCACCCTTAGTTTACTGTTCCTGACCAAGGGTGATTGATCCAAGTGTAAATGTTTGTTAAGTAAGTCCCATGTCAAGTGTGTAAGTCCCTCTTGGGAATTATTATGATTTTTTAAGATGAGCATGGAGCTACTAGAAGGTGGAACAATTGCGGTGGAATGTCCTTAGGTGTAGCATCCTTGAGGTGACGTTGGTGAATGCACCTTTGTGGTGAAGTGGAGTCCCTTTTGGAGGTGTGAGCAAGGGATCTGAGCGCGAAGGTCCTGAGGAGTGAGGAACTTTAGGTGATAGGGGATTTGATGACTAGATGGTGATTACGTGCCACTCACGTACGGTATTTGATGTGCAGTATAACCCATATGTCATCTATTTGGAGGCATTGTTAATGGTAGTATTGGACACACACGTGTTGTCAGTGGTGACATGGAGGGATGGGGATTACCTACACCAAGAACATAAAATAACAATACGTATAAAAAGGGAATCGAGAACTTACGTCGGGTGTTTTTCCTGATAGCTCCAAGTTGTTCACCACGTATACAAAGAAACCAGAGGAACAAACCAGAGATTACGTTACCACTAGTTGACAGGAGCAGGGGGGAAAAGAAAGAAAGGTAACCAAATAATTAAAGGGAAATTATAAATGCACCCAAATTTTTTCTCTCTACCCAATGACTGTGGGTTAGTATACAATAAAAATTGTGGGAGCATTTAGAATTTTCATAATTAAACAATGACAAACAATTTTTAAGCCATAAGATTAACTTTGATTGCTTTTCTCAAAATTAACATCAGTATTTTCGAATAATCTAAAATAGAGCAATTTCAAAAAATATTACCTCCTTTTACCCTTCGAAAACCTGGAATTGGCTGTGCATCAGCAACCATTTTCATGAACACAAGGTCAAAAATTTCTTGAGTTTTGGCACCAGAAACTACCACGTTTATCTGTTTCATGAATAAAAATACTATTCTTTACGAGTACATTTAAACTAACATTGAATAGGAATATCTTGTACATTACAAACCATTTTTAATCACAGTAAAAAATTATCCCCAAATCATTAGTAACCATAAATGTTCCAGCTTTATAAATGTTCCAGCTTTATATATTGCCTTTAAGGGTCTGTTTAGATTTAGAGAACGAAAGGAAACGGAAAGGAAAGGAAAACAAGAAGAAAAAGTATTTCCCTAGTGTTTTCCCTTGTGTTTTCCTCCAGGCTTAAATAACATTAGTAATTCAAAAACCTTCAAAATATAATAGGAACCCAATTAAAGAGGAAGGGAAGTGATTTCCAAAATTGAAAATTTGCAGTTTTATTTTTACCTATTTTCTTTTCTATACTATTTCCCTCCTTGTTACACTTATTATAACCAAACAAAGCAAAATGCTTTTCTCGGTTATTTTTTTTTTCCTTTCCCTCAATGAACCACAAAACAAACGGAGCCTAGTTATGTTTTCAGCAAATGAATAATTGTTTATTTTCCAGGGAAAATTTCTTCCACACCTTTAGCTCATTATCCTTGTTAGTACTAGCAGTAGTAACAGAGAAGTCTTCAAATTGTGAAGAGACTCCAGTCTCTGCTAGGCCTGATTTGAATAGAACCATAAATAATAGACAATCAGAAAAAGAAGAAGCTACGAAGTTAAAAGCACTGTGAGGTGAGTATAATGACTAGTTTTTGTACCTGATGGTGCAGCACCAACAGCATGAATATACTGAGACTTCGCCCTGCACAACATAGAGTAGTTTAATTTATATATCATAGAAATATACTTGCTCCTCGTTCACTTTGATGGATAGCTCTTGGAATGTCCACAAGCCAGCAATCAATTTAACCAAGTTAGGTGTGTTTGGAATGACAACAATGGAATGCATTCTCGCCAGTTGTAATTACATAAATCTATCCATAACCAAAATTTTCTTTTGCACAAAAGCAAGTCTTACTTCTTCTAGCCTTTTGCTTTTGAGTTTGAGATGGTGCATTGCATATGAGGACATGAGTTGGGGGTTGACGGGACACCATGCTCCATAACTTCTAATTAAACAATTCCCATTCTATAAGTTTCTATCTCCAATTCTTTTGGGGTTTCTTCCATCTCTCTATATATGAAGTATATTTATATTGATATAGGGCCTACACAAAAGTCAACCCCGTACCAAATTGAGCACTATAAAATTAAGCTCGACAATCATATTACAAGGATCTAAGAAGAACAGATATCGATATCGGCACACTGATACGACACAACACATTACATGGTCATGGCTGAATGAAAACAACATATTCAAACACATTATGATCATGTGTGATAAGACAATCATATAATCTACGCTAATGCTATGTTTGGTATGAGGGAAGAGGGGAAGGAAGGAGAGGGGTGGAGGGAAGAGGGTACAATCCCTTGTCTGGTAGGATGGAAGAGAGGAGGGAGAGGAAGAAAGGAGGGATGCCTCTTCCCTCCAGGCCCACAAATTTCAATCCGTCCAAAAGTGGACAGATTAGGAGAGAGAAAAAACTTCCCCTATCTTTTGATATTTTTGCCATTCAATAAAAATAATATTTTACTAATTCAAGGTATAATAGTAAAATGCCCAATATAACATTCTTTCCCTCCCCACATCCTGTCAAATTTTTTTTTAGTTTCAAGGTCCTCACTTTTTTTTAAGATAAAAAACTTTGATTCCGTAGCTCTATTATTCTACTTTGTTATGCTTCCATAAACTCTATCCATTCAAATTTCCAAATAACCAAATTATGAGTTCAAAGAATCCTAATTGTTCTCATCGTAAAGTGACCGTAACAACTTTCAACTTCTACTTTGTTTTTTAAAACTTCTAGATTACACTTTGTGACAAAGTATTCAGTAATGTGTCTCATGCATCTCCGAACAAAAAGGAGTCATAAAAAACTAGGACACTAATTTGGTGTGTGTAACATGTACCAAATAGTGTCTGGCCTGTGTCGTATTCGACACAGACACAAGTTCCGTTACAATTAATGGGTGGCTCCACGATATCTTATGGGCGCAGGCATCCCAAGTAATTCAGTCTTATGGTTCTTCATCATCTGCATATGGGCTCTTTTTTTTTTTCTTTCTATTCAGCGGACGTGGTTATTGGCAAGAACTTATTGAATCCATTATTTGGGATCATAATAAATTAAAAAATTCCTCCTGCTACTCAGCCTAGAGCCTAGCCTTGAGCATTGTACAAGGCCGTGTTATAGGAGTATTTACCTTCTAGGTGGAATTGCATTTGCCATCGTGGAATCCTAAACAAGGATAACACTAATATGCAAAACCCCTTGTAGGTTTCACTTACTATTAATGTCCCAAGTAAATAATATGAACATTCAGCTTTTGAGAAATACAATTAACTCTGCGTTGACGTGTTACTGTACCCATAACAACCTCAATTCCTTTTTGTTTTGGTATTAATGGGATATCCTCGTGTTAAAGTTAAACGCCCAACATTTATGCTTGGTGGCCTTGCGTTTCATAGTTTCCTTGGAGAAACAATCACCCTTGAATCATTTAGGCCACTTCCAATCACTAGTAGATAAATACAACTACTACTAGAAGCTTAGATACTCATACACTAAGCATGCAAACCTTTCTAACATTATAAGGCCAACTCTCTCTCTCTCTCTCTCTCTCTCTCTCTCTCTCTCTCTCTCTCTCTCTCTCTCTCTCTCTCTCTCTCTCTCTCTCTCTCTCTCTCTCTCTCTCTCTCTCTCTCTCTCTCACATATATATATATGCAATAATGCTAAGATGTGGATACTAAATTCAGAGATATTTCGGAGAGCTCTGAACCGAATTTGTGGTTCATAAGGGAACCAATTCTATATACTCAAGTGTATAGTAGATGCATCTTTATTGCATAGGAGTTTGTACCGGATCTAATATCACTCTTTAGACATATTCTTTGTCAATCCTACATGAAGTTGGGTTTTGTAAAACCAGATACAAAATGAGACTAGGGATCATATTTCATTCATTCCCAAGCAGTCCCTTCAATACAAGAAGAAAAAGGTTTGAATATTTCTTTTTCTTTTCCACGTTCCGTTAAGATCTCCATTTTAAATCTGCACGGAATGAGCATAGCTATGTCTGCAGTTAGTTAGCTTAAAACTTAGGCAGTGTTACTCAAAACTACCATTATCTTTCGCAAAACATAAGCATTGTGGTATTTTATCTAAACCGAAAGATTGTGCAAAAGAACAATGCTACATGCACCAAATTTGTGCACCAAAATGATCCGGGCCACTCATTTCGGTGGGCCATGCACATTTCAGTGTGGGGGCCACCGAAATGAGTGGCCCGGATCATTTCGGTGCACAAATTCTGTGCATATTTCGGTGCACATATACATACTGTGTGCAAAATGAAATATTTGGACTTTGTAACTTGAACCAAAATTGCGACACTAAAACCATAAAAATAACAGTACCTTTCATGAAGTTCTCTAGCATGGTATCTCATGTGAAGCGATAAGCATGCTTGTTTGGAAGCAAAAGTTGAAACACACACATTTACAGTTCGGTTTTGGGTTAATATCTGCACCAAAACCAGATAAATTTAGTAAATTTAGTTGCTTATTGATGCAGTTCCCATTCAGTGTCAACACAAGGCATCTTTTAGTATGCATTCTCACCAATTCTAATCTCATTACCTTCTTCATTTTCAACTTACTTTAAAGATGCACTCTTTCACTTTTCCAAAAACGAAACTCTTTCTTGCTTCCGCTTTTAACTAGGAATGGTGTTTGCTTACGAGGACATGAATTGGGGTTCGATAAAAATTCAAGGAAACGAAGAATGCCGTATTCACAGAAACCCTCCTAAATTCTAACAACTTGCAAGAAAAATTAGGATTTATAAAGTGAAGTTAAAATTAACCAACCCACCCTTGGTGAACAATAGAATTTCTCTGATTATATCAGTAGTCACTGCCAATATAATGAAATATCAATAAAGATAAAGAAGAAAATATGCTGAAAAAGCACAAAAATTAACCTTTCAGACACGAAAGAAATACATTTTTTTAAAAAAATAATAATAATAATAATAATCCTTGTGATGAAGAAAGTATTAGTACCTATTGTATACACGTACAAATACCTCATTACATCAAATTGAGTGAACGCACACACCCATCAGTAGTCTTGTTGTGGCACAAAATAATGAAAAGAAAATTAACAAACAAATGTTGAACTCAGATGGTATACATTTTCTGTTTATCCAAAAAATCAAAACCCAGATGGGTTAAATCTGAATTGAATATAAAAAGAGAGAGGCAAATAGAATTGGTTCAAAGGCGTTGTTCATACCTTGGGACTTAAACCCAAATAGAGTGTGTTAGCCCCTACTTCCATATCCTCCTCACTCTTCCCTCTGTCTGCAGAAAATCACTCTCTCTCTCTCTCTCTCTCTCTCTATATATATATATATATATATGTATATATATATGTGGATATTTGGTGATACACCATACACCCTTAATTTTATTAAGTATTACAGCAAAAAAAACTTGTCATTTTTTTTAAATAAAAATCTCCCAAGAAATTCCTATTTACTCAACATTTTTAGTCCAAATCCAGTTATTATTTAATAATAATATTAGATCCAAACATCTTAAAACTATTTAGTGATTGGGCCATTCCCCCAAATTTTGCCCCTATATGTATATATATATATATACACATGCATATTCTCCATTAAATATGGACAATTAGTTGTATAGTCAAAGATTGAACCATTTAATTTGTGATTTAAATCTCTCTTTTTTTTAGGTAACTAATTTTTTATTATTATATAAATCGCATAATTATAGAGAAATAGATAGGATTATTGTTGTCTATCTCTATTTGAGATGAAAGTATATTGAAACAAACAAATGACTAAAAAAAGTCGATGAGTACAAGAGTTGAATTTTACACTGCATTCCAAATAATGACTACAAGAGAAAATTTTACACAGTATAATTTTGCACTGCATTAGTCCAAAAGAGCCGATGATTGCCAGTATAATTTTAACGCTGCATTATAAATGACTACAATAGTTAAATTTACACTGCATTAGAAATGACTATAGGAGTATAATTTTTACACTGTATAATTTTACAATGCATTGCATATCAAAAAAGAAATCAGTGAACAATTTTACACTAAAAATCATCTATAATTTTACAATGTATAATTTTAAAATGCATAGCATATCATAAAGTCCTCCATTTGACCGTATTGGGAGTACCCAATAATCATTGAGTTCCAAGTGGCAGCATCTCTTTGAAGCAATTTATCAAACAGTTGGCGGGCTTCATCAATGTGGTCGAGCCTGCTTATCTCAAATCCTCTGGTTACAGTAAAAGAGGTTGACACAAACCATGGAAGAACATCAGAAAAGATACAGAGATCTCTGGAGCCATTGTGTAACTATCGAAATCACAAACCTTTAGTCATTTACCAGTTTAGCAAAAAAAAAAAGAAAAAAGAAAGTCATCTATATACCTTTTTAGTGTGTGTGTGTGTGTGTGTGTGTGTGTGTGAGAGAGAGAGAGAGAGAGAGAGAGAGAGAGAGAGAGAGATAGATTGCTTAATATTATGAAAAAACATTTGTACCTGGACGATACTAAGATCCACATTGTTTGTTTTCCTTTAGAAACAGCATGAATTCTTCAAAAATTTCTTCCGTTGGGAGATAATGCCCACTGTGAGGCCAGATAGCCTAATGGATTCAAAATTTTGGATTAATATACATGCATATAAATAGGTTCCTTAGAACGGGTCCAAAAAAATATCTGGATTAGAAAAAAATAATAATAATAAAAAGAAAATGAAAAAATTTTAAATTCTATCATACGCCCATTGATTTTATGTGTGAGTTTTATCAGATTAATTGCTTCATCGATATATATATATGTACATATATATATGTATGTATGTGTGTGTGTGTGCGCGCGTGTGTAATCACCTTCTGGAAATCAACGAGGACAGCACTGAGGAGGTAGAAGCAGCCGCTATGGAGGAACATCAGAAAAGATACAGAGATCTGGAGTCATGGTGTCTACTGTCAAAAGAAAATCTGGAACCAGGGATGCTCTCTCTCTCTCTCTCTCTATATATATATATATATATATATATGTATCAGTGCCTCTCTAAGTTTCTCTCTCTATTTCTATCTCTCTCTCTAGAAATTCATGGAAAGAATGGTTATTTAAAAAAAATTGGTGATTGAATTTTGAAAATACAAGATTGTCGGAGTGATTGGGGGGTGTGCGCGCTGATAGGTACTAGGGATAGTCTAGTCCAAAAAAAATTTGTGGACTCATCATCAAATAATTTTTTGGGTTGGGTCTATTGTAACGAATGTGCACCTAATAGGATTTAATACTAGTTAACCCACTTTTATAAAATCTCTCGCTATTTTTTGAATTTGGTAAAAAGTCTTTTTATAATAGAAAAATGGCTAACACAATATTATTTGTCAACTTTAAACCATCATAACTCACTCATTTTTTTATAGCAATTTTGAGTATTTTATGATTTAATGTATTTCTTCGAGATCTACGCGATGAAGTTGAAAAATTATACAAAAGAAAATAATTTGGAACCTCATTTTTTGATTTTATCTGTCAAAACATATGATATTATCTGTTTAGATACATAATATTAATATTTTCTGTCAACTTTGAACCCGCCATAACTCACTCGATTTTTTTGCCATTTTGAATAATTATTTTTTTATTTCATGTATTTCTTCGAGATTTACGCAATGGAGTTGAAAATTGTATAAAACGAAAGTAATTTGAAATCTCACTTTTTTTATCTGTCAAAACATATGATATTATATGTTTTGACAGATAATATTAGGGGTGGCAATCGGGTCGTGTCGGGTCATTATCGTGTCGGGTTATTGTCGTGTCGCGTTATAATCGTGTCATTCTTAACATGTCATAATCGTGTCGGGTTATAATCGTGCCGGGTCATATACGGGTCACCCGTTTAACCCGTGTAGGGTGTCATCGGTTCGGATCGGATCGAATCAAATCAAACCAAATCAAATCAAATCGATTTTTTTTTTTTCGAAATTTTTTTTTTTCATGTTTTGAAAACCAACTGAAGTGGTCGGTTCGGTCTATTTTGCAAATTTTGGCGGTCAGATCAATTTTTTAGTTATAAGTAATTTAAGAAACCCAATCGGTTAGCTCGGTTCGTGTCACGCCCCGCAGTAGCAAAAATAGAGAAAATAAATTCCTTTTTGGACCCGTAGGCCATGACAGTTGAAAGTCACCATATTGTCCATAACTAAAGTCAAACCATCAGAGTAATGATTCAAACCACACATTGGAAAGTTCTAGGGTTGATATATATAATCAGAGTTCGATACTAACTATTACAAACCATAAGCATCGCAGAAGTATAAATAGAGTGTTACGGCAACATACGCCTATAATAAACGTAACTATTTCAAAAGTCTCTAAACATAAACACGAGCTAACTACGGCACAGCTTCCAGCCTTCAACTTGCGTAGTAGTCAGCACCAGCATAGCCTCCATCATCGTAGGCTCCTTCCTCGTGGTACCTATCTATGTATGCATCACCTGCATACTCAAAGCCCTGGCCAGCTGGACGTTGAATATCCAGCGGCATAAAACGCCGTCAGCTACGAAAGCCGAGTAAATGCAAATACTAACAGAGTATCTACAGATATGTAGCATATAATGACAACATCAATAAAAAGGATCATCTCATCGTTCGTATGCATGTATGCACCAACCCAATATCTAATAACGGACATCGTCCCAAATCTCCCAATACATAACATAGACTCTTGGGTCCACATTAATCAGACACGTAGTCCCATACCTACGGTCTGTTCACTCTTGACACGCAGTCTCACACATAACATAGACTCTCGGGTCCACATTAATCAGACACGTAGTCCCATACCTACGGTCTGTTCACTCTTGACACGCAGTCTCACACATAACATAGACTCTCGGGTCCACATTAATCAGACACGTAGTCCCATACCTACGGTCTGTTCACTCTTGACACGCAGTCCCATATAATCTAGCCAAACGCCCCGATATACTCTGGGCAACTTGCCCAATGTGTTACTCTGGCCAACTCGCCCATTTTGTTACACTAGCCAACTCGCCCATGATGTTACACTGGCCAACTCGTCCATTTTGTTACACTGGCCAACTCGCCCATGATGTTACACTGGCCAACTCGCCCATTTTGTTACACTGGCCAACTCGCCCATTTTGTTACCCTGGCCAACTCGCCCATGATGTTACACTGGCCAACTCGCCCATTTTGTTACACTGGCCAACTCGCCCATGATGTTACACTGGCCAACTCGCCCATTTTGTTACACTGGCCAACTCGCCCATTTTGTTACACTGGCCAACTCGCCCATGATGTTACACTGGCCAACTCGCCCATTTTGTTACACTGGCCAACTCGCCCATGATGTTACACTGGCCAACTCGCCCATTTTGTTACACTGGCCAACTCGCCCATGATGTTACACTGGCCAACTCGCCCATTTTGTTACACTGGCCAACTCGCCCATGATGTTACACTGGCCAACTCGCCCATTTTGTTACACTGGCCAACTCGCCCATGATGTTACACTGGCCAACTCGCCCATTTTGTTACACTGGCCAACTCGCCCATGATGTTACAGAACATTACGGCCCTATATCATACGATCTTCGTGACCGCATTTGTACGTACCAATCATAAATAGTATCGACCATTGTGGTCGACAGACCCACTACTATGCACGTCGCCCTTTCAATTTCATTATTATCTCAACATATATCAAAAGGATATAACAATACAAGGAAAATACAGGGTATTACATATAACAACATTCAAACCAAAACTAGAATGAAATATTAGATATCGTGTATGATTCTAGTAAAAATAAGGCACAGTGGTATTTTGGTCATTTTTCAGTTTTGTACGTCCACAACCGAATTTTATAAAAGTTCCGTGAGATTAAATAAATAAGTATTCATGTTGGAAGTTAAGAGTTTTTGATCCTCATTAAGAATCCATCTCGATTTCCGTCGTATTTGAAAAATACCAGTTTAACGTATTTATACCGTATTTGAAAACCAGAATACCGTATTTATACTATATCATAATACTGTATTTATACCGTATTATACTATATCATAATACCGTATTTATACCGTATTATACTATATTAGAATACCGTATTTATACGCACAAAAAATATAAATACGTATTATAATACGTATATACATCACATAATCATAATTATATGTTCATAACCAAGTGTAATATAAATAGCTAAGTGAGTTGGAGACTCACCTAAATTCGCAGAATAATAATGCCGAGAAAACCCGAAGAATCTTCGAATATAAAAATTCCGGCTTCAAATAGCGTTCTTGGTGTTCTTGGTGTACTAGGTGTGTTCTTGGTGTTCTTGGTGTTTGTGTGTGCGTTCTTGGTGTTCTTGGTGCACTAGGTGTGTTCTTGGTGTTCTTGGTGTTTGTGTGTGCGTTCTTGGTGTTCTTGGTGTTTGTGTGTGCGTTCTTGGAGATGTGTAAACATTATGATGACTTCTCAACCTCATAAGTCTCAAGATAAAATGTAATGGAATGGTCCCATATATATAGGAACCAAGGAGGGACCTCACCTTGCAATTACCAAGAGTTAAAGGTTCAAAGGATAATTATTTCCTTAAGGCCATGTTTGGTTGGAAAATCATAACTGGTCCAAATATACCAGATATTCACAAATCTGCTAAATTTCTGTTTCTAAAAATTCTGAAAATTTATAAACGAGTTCTATAAATACTGAATATTATAATAACAACATAAAAACACTAATCATCTAGGGAAATAAATATTTAAAAATAGCGGGTATTACATCATCCCCTACTAACTGAAGATTTCGTCCCCGAAATCCGAACTAAGCATCGTTGAACAACTCCGGGTACTTCTCACGCATCTCTGACTCTAGCTCCCATGATGCTTCTCCTTCGTCGTGAAACTTCCACTGGATCTTCACCAACGGAATTTCCTTACTTCTTAACTTCTTAATTCCCCAATCCAGAATTCGCACTGGTCCTTCATGAAATGACACATTATCGTTAACCTCAGTGTCCTCAAAGTTGATCTCATGACTCGGATTGTGAGCACATTTTCTTAACATGCTAACATGAAACACGTTGTGTACTCCCGACATCTTAGGCGGTAACGCGAGTCGGTAGGCAACTTTTCCTACACGTTCAAGGATCTCAAATGGTCCAATGAAACGCGGTGCTAGCTTTCCTCTCTTCTGCCCAAATCTGACAATTCCTCGCACCGGAGATACCTTAAGTAGCACATGATCTCCAACACTGAATTCCAAACTTCTGCGACGTTTATCCGCATAACTCTTGTGCCTACTCTGCGCTGTTCGCATCCTTTCTTTCACGATCTGGATCTTCTCGTTAGTTTCTCGAACTAATTTAGGTCCAAGCAATTGCTTGTCTCCAACCTCTGCCCAACACAAAGGTGATCGGCACGGTCTTCCATATAATGCCTCAAAGGGTGCCATTCCTATGCTCGAGTGGTGACTGTTATTATACGCAAATTCTATCAGCGGTAGATGAGTCTCCCATGAGCCCTCAAAATCAATAACACACGCTCGAAGCATGTCCTCCATCACTTGGTTAACTCGTTCAGTCTGCCCATCAGTCTGTGGATGAAAGGCAGTGCTTAAGCTTAACGAAGTCCCCAAAGCTGTCTGTAGACTTTTTCAGAATTCTGCCGTAAATCGTGAGTCGCGGTCTGATACGATTGAGACTGGTACACCATGCAGTCGCACAACTTGTTGTATGTACATCCGACTCAAACGTTCGACTGGATACGACATACTATAATCTATGAAATGCACCGATTTGGTAAGTCGATCCACAACTACCCAAATAGCATCGTGGTTTTGCTGAGACCTTGGCAAACCTACCACGAAATCCATAGTTATATGTTCCCACTTCCATCCGGGAACTGGTAATGGTTGTAGAAGTCTTGGAGGCTTCTGATGTTCCGCCTTCACTTGCTTGCACGTGAGACATTGAGACACGTGTTTAGCAACTTCTCGTTTCATTCCTTCCCACCAGAAGTTTCTCTTCAAATCTTTGTACATCTTTGTGCCTCCTGGGTGGATAGTCATTTGCGACTTGTGCGCTTCGTCCATTATGTCTTTTCTAAGATTATCTTCATCCGGCACACAAAGTCTGCCTCTGCATCTGAGTGCTCCATCCGAACCAATACTCCAATTCTCTGGTTCCTTTACTGCATTGCTCGCAAACCACTCTTGAAGTCCTTCATTCTTCCTCTGTGCTTCAAGGATACGACTGATGAGTGTCGGTTGTACTACCAAACATCCAAAGTGTCGTCCTTCACCTGAATCTGAGGCTTGAATACCAAATTCAGCCAAAGTTCCCAATGCTTGCCATTCTTTGATCATAAGAGAAGCTACTATTATCCTCCTGGGTTTCCGACTTAAAGCATCGGCTACTACGTTTGCTTTCCCAGGGTGATACTGCAACGTGAAATCATAGTCTTTCAATAATTCCATCCAACGTCGTTGCCTCATATTCAACTCCTTTTGAGAGAACAAGTATCTCAGGCTCTTGTGATCTGAAAACAGATCGAACTTCTCACCGTAGAGATAATGCCTCCAAATCTTGAGAGCAAAAACAATAGCGGCTAGTTCGAGGTCATGCGTCGGGTAATTCAACTCGTGAGGCTTCAATTGTCGCGATCCATATGCGATTACCTTCCCATCTTGCATTAAAACACATCCGAGTCCTTGGTGTGATGCGTCACTGTATATAGTGAACTGCTCACCGCTCTTAGGTATCGCAAGCACTGGCGCTGTAGTCAATCTCTCCTTCAATTCTTGGAATGCTCGTTCATGCTTATTACCCCATTCAAACTTCAAATCCTTCTTCGTTAGTCCGGTAAGAGGAGCTGCGATCTTGGAGAATCCTTCCACAAATCTCCGGTAGTATCCAGCTAGACCAAGAAAACTTCTGACTTCCGTGGCAGTCGTTGGTATATCCCAATCCAGAACTGCGTCTGTCTTTGACGAGTCTACTGCTATTCCATCTTGTGAGACAACATGTCCTAAGAACTTGACTTCCTTCAGCCAAAACTCGCACTTACTGAACTTCGCATACAGTTGGTTATCTCGGAGGGTCTGTAGTGCGATCCTTACATGTCCCTCATGTTCCTCCTCGGTCTTGGAGTAGATCAGAATATCGTCTATGAACACGATAATGAACTGGTCCAAGTAGGGCCTAAATACTCTATTCATTAGGTCCATGAATACCGCTGGGGCGTTGGTTAATCCAAAAGACATAACCAAGAATTCATAATGCCCATACCTCGTCCTGAAAGCAGTCTTTGAAATATCCTCGGGTCGAACCAACAGTTGGTGATATCCAGATCGTAGATCGATCTTCGAGAAAGTCGTCGCTCCTTGCAACTGATCAAACAGATCATCGATTCTAGGGAGTGGGTACTTATTCTTAATCGTGACCTTGTTGAGCTCCCTATAGTCGATACAAAGTCGCTGAGTTCCGTCTTTCTTCTTAACAAATAACACCGGCGCTCCCCAAGGTGACGTGCTGGGTCGAACGAACTTGAGATCTTCTAGCTCTTGCACTTGCTTCTTCAGTTCTTGCATCTCCGTTGGTGCCATCCGATAAGGAGCCTTCGATTGCGGTAAAGTACCAGGCACTAACTCGATACAAAAGTCAATCTCCCGCTTAGGTGGCAATCCTAAGATATTCTGAAACACATCCCCGAAGTCTCGGACTACAGGAATCTGTGCAACAGTGAGCTCCGAACTCGAGCTCTCGATAGCTGCTAGACGGCTAGTGAGAAAAGCATCCCTAGAGGGGTTGCACTGAAAATCAAAAGACCGAATTCCTGGTACCGAAAAGGAAATCATCCTATTGGCACAGTTCAACTTGGCACGATACTTCGTGAGCCAAACAAATCCTAAGATGATGTCAAATTCCCTCATTGACAAAACGATTAGATCTGCGGGAAGAATTCTATCCTCAAGGGTTAAAGTACAGTCCTTGCACACTTTTCCCTAATCTTACGGAAACTCCCAAAGGTGATACCGCATTCAGGGCTACATCAAGCGCCTGGGGTACTAAACCAAAAAAATAATCATAGAAAGTAATCCGCACTAAACATAATAGTAGCTATAACTAACATCACATTAATAGCACGGAGAATTCCATAGGGACGATCTCTAAAACACAAACTTAGAGTCAACCCTTATCTCAAGGAATCTTAGGTTCAACTCAAGAAATGTTGGACAATTGGTGAACACGACTACAAAACCTAGGCTCTGATACCAAAAATCCTGTCACGCCCCGCAGTAGCAAAAATAGAGAAAATAAATTCCTTTTTGGACCCGTAGGCCATGACAGTTGAAAGTCACCATATTGTCCATAACTAAAGTCAAACCATCAGAGTAATGATTCAAACCACACATTGGAAAGTTCTAGGGTTGATATATATAATCAGAGTTCGATACTAACTATTACAAACCATAAGCATCGCAGAAGTATAAATAGAGTGTTACGGCAACATACGCCTATAATAAACGTAACTATTTCAAAAGTCTCTAAACATAAACACGAGCTAACTACGGCACAGCTTCCAGCCTTCAACTTGCGTAGTAGTCAGCACCAGCATAGCCTCCATCATCGTAGGCTCCTTCCTCGTGGTACCTATCTATGTATGCATCACCTGCATACTCAAAGCCCTGGCCAGCTGGACGTTGAATATCCAGCGGCATAAAACGCCGTCAGCTACGAAAGCCGAGTAAATGCAAATACTAACAGAGTATCTACAGATATGTAGCATATAATGACAACATCAATAAAAAGGATCATCTCATCGTTCGTATGCATGTATGCACCAACCCAATATTTAATAACGGACATCGTCCCAAATCTCCCAATACATAACATAGACTCTTGGGTCCACATTAATCAGACACGTAGTCCCATACCTACGGTCTGTTCACTCTTGACACGCAGTCTCACACATAACATAGACTCTCGGGTCCACATTAATCAGACACGTAGTCCCATACCTACGGTCTGTTCACTCTTGACACGCAGTCTCACACATAACATAGACTCTCGGGTCCACATTAATCAGACACGTAGTCCCATACCTACGGTCTGTTCACTCTTGACACGCAGTCCCATATAATCTAGCCAAACGCCCCGATATACTCTGGCCAACTCGCCCAATGTGTTACTCTGGCCAACTCGCCCATGATGTTACACTGGCCAACTCGCCCATTTTGTTACACTGGCCAACTCGCCCATGATGTTACACTGGCTAACTCGCCCATTTTGTTACACTGGCCAACTCGCCCATTTTGTTACACTAGCCAACTCGCCCATGATGTTACACTGGCCAACTCGTCCATTTTGTTACACTGGCCAACTCGCCCATTTTGTTACACTGGCCAACTCCCCCATGATGTTACACTGGCCAACTCGCCCATTTTGTTACACTGGCCAACTCGCCCATTTTGTTACACTGGCCAACTCGCCCATGATGTTACACTGGCCAACTCGCCCATTTTGTTACACTGGCCAACTCGCCCATGATGTTACACTGGCCAACTCGCCCATTTTGTTACACTGGCCAACTCGCCCATGATGTTACACTGGCCAACTCGCCCATTTTGTTACACTGGCCAACTCGCCCATTTTGTTACACTGACCAACTCGCCCATGATGTTACACTGGCCAACTCGCCCATTTTGTTACACTGGCCAACTCGCCCATGATGTTACACTGGCCAACTCGCCCATTTTGTTACACTGGCCAACTCGCCCATGATGTTACACTGGCCAACTCGCCCATTTTGTTACACTGGCCAACTCGCCCATGATGTTACAGAACATTACGGCCCTATATCATACGATCTTCGTGACCGCATTTGTACGTACCAATCATAAATAGTATCGACCATTGTGGTCGACAGACCCACTACTATGCACGTCGCCCTTTCAATTTCATTATTATCTCAACATATATCAAAAGGATATAACAATACAAGGAAAATACAGGGTATTACATATAACAACATTCAAACCAAAACTAGAATGAAATATTAGACATCGTGTATGATTCTAGTAAAAATAAGGCACAGGGGTATTTTGGTCATTTTTCAGTTTTGTACGTCCACAACCGAATTTTATAAAAGTTCCGTGAGATTAAATAAATAAGTATTCATGTTGGAAGTTAAGAGTTTTTGATCCTCATTAAGAATCCATCTCGATTTCAGTCGTATTTGAAAAATACCAGTTTAACGTATTTATACCGTATTTGAAAACCAGAATACCGTATTTATACTATATCATAATACTGTATTCATACCGTATTATACTATATCAGAATACCATATTTATACCGTATTATACTATATTAGAATACCGTATTTATACGCACAAAAAATATAAATACGTATTATAATACGTATATACATCACATAATCATAATCATAATCATATGTTCATAACCAAGTGTAATATAAATATGTAACACCTGCAATTTTCTGTATTGGACCCACTATATTATTATATTATTATTTTAATTACGTGACGGTATGGACGTGTTGTATTATTACCATATAGCATGTATTAACCATACCGACTCGACCATAATAAGATTTAACTTAGTCCCGTACCCGGACCTGGACATTAGAAATAATACCAGTTTGCACGTACTTCGAGACTGACACGCATACCGAGGAACTTTTGCACGTAAACTGAGGAAGTGGCACACAACCCAAGGTGGGCCCACATGGCCGGCCATGTGGCAACCACATGCCACCCTCTTGGACACATGTCCACTACATGGACACATGTCCTAGCATGCAAGCATGCAATATGACACCTAGCACTTGCATTTTCTATATAAGCACACCTACATGCATACACACACACATTTGACACTCTTGTCTTCATGATCTACACCTAAGTGAAGAAAGAGAGCTGGGAGTAATAAATCCCATGGAAATATGGAAGAAAAACAAGGAGAAGAAGAAGGTGACACCATTGAAGTTGAAGTTCAAGCTCCATCAAGCTCAAGAACAACATCAAGCTTAATTTCAAGCTTTGGTGAGTAAATTGTGAGTAATTATGAGTAATCTAACTCAATTTATAACCCATATAATATGTACTAATGTTTAGTAGAAGTTTGATGTTGTTGTGTTGAAGTTTTCATGACATGCAAGACAAATCCATAAATCTGAGAAACTAAAACTCTCAGCAGAACACAGTTTAGTAAAAGGAATGTTTTGTGTAGCTCAAAAATCCGAATTAAGTTAGGTTTTTTTGTGGTAAAAGCTAACTCATATATCTACAAATACCTCTTCTATAGCTCAGTCTAGAAATCACTCCTTCATGGGTGAAATGCATGTACAACGCAGTGTTATAAACCTGGGAAAACATAAACTTCCAGCAGAACGTAGTTTAGTAAAATGGATGTTTTGAGGAGCTCCAAAATCCGAATTAAGCTAGGTTTTTTTGTGGTAAAAGCTAACTCATATATCTACAAATACCTTTTCTATATCTCAGTCTAGAAATCACTCCTTCATGGGTGAAATGCATGTACAACGCAGTGTTATAAATCTGAGAAACTGAAACTCTCAGCAGAACATAGTTTAGTAAAATGAATGTTTTGTGCAGTTCAAAAATGAGAATTAAGCTAGGTTTTTTTGTGGTGAAAGATAACTCATTTATCTACAAATAACCCTTCTATAGCTCAGTCTAAAAACCCCTTCTTAATAGGTGAAATTCACGTACAATGCAGTACTATAAATCTGGGACAGAACAGTCCGAGATTTAAGAAATGTCTTGTAAAATAAATAGTTTGAGTAGCTCAAAAATGATATTGAAGCTAGATGTTTTTTGTACATGAAGATATTCCTATTATCTACAATGTTTTAGTTTTGAGTTTGATCTACAAAGCAATTTATCATGCCCAAATAAATCATGTTAATTCAGTCAACACAGTGAAAATGTATCCTGGCAGATTGTGTAGCATTTTGTATAATGTTTTGTTTATGCATGGTGTTGATTGTTGATGCTAATTTTCCAGTACATGTGTTCTTATGAAAATCTCGTGCTATGGTAGTGCTATCGCGTAGATGAGTATGTTAAGGGTTTCGTCTATGTGTTTATTGGTATTAAATTCACGTTATAAATCCATGAGCTACGTGCTATGTTTTCTATTGTTATGAATATATTCTAATGACCGTTGAAAGTTCATACCCAAACTATAATATATTGTATGGTACGATTATTGCATTAATAAGTGATCGGGAAAGTTTCCATCATAAGTATATTAAGAGGAAAACGGAATGTCGGACGTATAGCGAAATATTAACGGTTATAAATGGATGATATTAATGAACTAAACTACGAAACGTGCGTACGCATAAAATAACGATAACACCTTCAATACCAGATTTAATGTGAATAAGGGACACTGGGCCTCGTTTCAAGTCGTGTGTCTACTGGTCAAAGTTGATTCGTGAACTTTTGTGTCGTGTTTGGATAATTCTTGCAAAGTTGGTCTCTCGATTATTCCATGGAGTCGATTGGTGAGTTATGTTTTGTTCCTTGATCTGAGGATCGGCATGACGTGTTCGGTCAAGTGCGGATGACCTGAGGATCGTCGTGACGTGTTCGATCAAGTGGTTGATTAGTTTTCCGCACCCTTGGACTGAGGATCGGCATGACGTGTTCGGTTATGTACGGGTGACCTGAGGATCGGCATGACGTGTTCGTCCAAGTGATTATTAATTTCCCGTACCCTTGGTCTGAGGATCGGCATGACGTGTTCGGTAACGTGCGGGCGACCTGAGGATCGGCATGACGTGTTCGACCAAGAGATTGTTAATGTCCCGCACACTTATGCCATTTGGGCGACAGTTTGAGTGCCAGTTGGGCGACAGTTCACTATTCATTATTGAGTGTTGTTCTTTCTTGACCAGTAAATGCGTTTGGAGTTAAGTCTTCTTTCAGTCAATGTCATTGGTCAGTTCAGTTCTGGGTTAAGTTTCAAAGGGAATGATTGGGTTTAAATATGCATGGTTTTGAGAATAAGAAAAGACGAACAAGGCATAGTATCGAGAATAAGAAATGATGAACGAGATATGGTTTCGAGGAATAAGAAGAGATGAAGAATAACTTACCTTAAGTGGTGGTAACCTTAAGGGGACCCTCACTTAGCTTAACTGCTAACGGCTTTTCATGCCGCTGGACCTTCCACGTCTAGCCTTTGCAGGTCCAGACGGAGCCGACTGCTAACAAGATGCTGACTTTACTACTGAAGACTATGCTGGTGAAGATTACTACGAGGAAGGCTACGGTTTCCCCAGCTGAAGACTTTGGAGCTTTTCTTTTGTTATAGTTCTGTTATTATTATGTTAGTAATATAATAGTTTAGCTGGTCTTGTAATATGTTTCTTTTGGATATCTTTTTGGCCTGTAATATACTTCTGATGTAAGACTTGGATGTTTTAAATTTCTGCTTCCGCTGAACTTAGTCACTTTCCCATATCACATTATTGTTATAAGCATGTTTGGACAATCAGGTGACACTCACAACCAGTCACGTGTCTACGAACCCATAAAGGAAATTTATTTTCCCTATTTTTGGTACTTCGGGGCGTGACAAAATAGCTGAGTGAGTTGGAGACTCACCTAAATTCGCAGAATAATAATGCCGAGAAAACCCGAAGAATCTTCGAATATAAAAATTCCGGCTTCAAATAGCGTTCTTGGTGTTCTTGGTGTACTAGGTGTGTTCTTGGTGTTCTTGGTGTTTGTGTGTGCGTTCTTGGTGTTCTTGGTGTACTAGGTGTGTTCTTGGTGTTCTTGGTGTTTGTGTGTGCGTTCTTGGTGTTCTTGGTGTTTGTGTGTGCGTTCTTGGAGATGTGTAAACATTATGATGACTTCTCAACCTCATAAGTCTCAAGATAAAATGTAATGGAATGGTCCCATATATATAGGAACCAAGGAGGGACCTCACCTTGCAATGAAAATCATAACTGGTCCAAATATACCAGATATTCACAAATCTGCTAAATTTCTGTTTCTAAAAATTATGAAAATTTATAAACGAGTTCTATAAATACTGAATATTATAATAACAACATAAAAACACTAATCATCTAGGGAAATAAATATTTAAAAATAGCGGGTATTACAGTTCGGCTATTCGAAATAAGCTTACAGCCCTACTAAGAACACAAACAAGTCTTCCATCAAATGTATCAATTATTAGCACGTACATCTTAAATACCAAAATACTACAAATATAGCTGTCGCGCCCGCCCCGAAGGGGTGTCTACAATAGCAATATCTAACTATTATAAACTTAACACCCAAGCATATCTACACAAACTGAATAAGAAGAAATATTGTTTTTACTAACAGTATAAAAAAATTTCTTCACTTGTCATCCATCAAGAATCAAGATTAACAGTTGTATTTATCTAATTGACTAATTTGTCTTCCTCCCAATCCAGCAATCCTAGCGGGCTTCCTCCCTTTTTTTTCTTTCTTTTTTATTTTTTAATTATTAATTATTTTTATTTTTTATGCAATGCTTGATGCATGAATGCTTCCAGGCTCCAGCTTCCTTCGTCCCTTATTAGTTATTAATTATTATTTTTTTATTACATTAGTTATTAATTATTATATATAAATTTACTTGGTTGGTAAGTTGGTAACTACTCTCTTTTTTTTTTTAGCAAAAAAAAAAACAATTTTAGTGTATATATCTATATATATTTTAAATATATTTTTTTCTCTAAAAAAAAATAATAATAATTTAAAAAAAAAATTTTTTTTTTAAATTTTTTATATTACTATTATTTTAGACTTCCAGATTATTAAAAATTATTTGTAAAACTAAAAAAAAAAATGCCCCAACTGCACTTAAATACTTAATCGGGTCAAACGGGTTAGACGGGTTGACCCGCTTCAACCCGTTTATTAATCGTGTCAAACGGGTCAACTCGTTTATGACCCGTGTCCTTATACGGGTCACCCAAACCCGTTTATTTTCGTGTCGGGTCGTGTCGGGTCATGTCGAAAATTGCCACCCCTAGATAATATTAAGTTAAACAATCGTAATTTTTTGTTTTTTGGCCTTTTGGGAAATTGGGTTTTTGTATTTCATGCATTTCTTTGAGATCTACGCAATGGGCGTGAAAAGTTTACAACAAAAGATACGTTGCAGCTTGATCTTGAGATTTTATCTGCCTAACCGATAGTTTTATCTGTCTTATTTGTATACAGACAGATAATATTATCTGTTTATATTAATAGCGATACCTTTATCAATTATTGGGATTTTTTGTATTTTTCTTAATCCCAATTTTTTTTTCGAGATCTATGCACATATGGTGCTAATTTTATGAAAGGAATATATTTTTATTATAATTATATTTAAAAAAAAACCCACACATTTTTCATATTTGTTCAGTTTTAGTTTTTTTTTCCCCCTATTATTTCATGATAAATGTTGATTCCGGTTGATAAATCTCATTTTACTGATTCCAAAACATCAATTTTACAAAAAAAAAAATTGACTTACAAAAAGTTCTAGCAATTTGAAGTTGTTTAAGCATAAAAATGATCTAATAAATGAAAGAAAAGTACTCGTAGCATGAGTTTTAGCTTGGAAGAGTTTTATTTGAGAATATATGGCGCATGTACAGTCCCCTTCCCATGAGGGAGTTTGTTAAAGTTAAAACGATGACTTCTGTTCACAGGATACTCAAGTAATTTCATTAAGAATACTCAAGAAATTGTATAGCCTGAAAATTAGATCCGACGACAGTAAACAGAAGTACTTACTAAGAAGTGTTCTCTTTTAACAAAAGTGAAGACTTCCTCGTAAGAAGTTTCATGTATATATGTATACTCATATACACACAGTACAAAACACTCTCACACACATCCCAAATTTTTATCCCTACAATGATGAGCACGTCAGAATCACTTGGACAAAACTGCCCCTAGTCACATACACAAAAATGTCGAATTTTTTTACCCAAATCCATCCATGCACCAATCATATTTACACGACTCATAACTGTTTCAACTTATTTTTCAAACCCATCATTTTTTTGAAGTCGTTAGTTCAAGTAGCAACTTTATAAGTAGCGACCTCATAAGTAGCGACCATAAATAAAAAATAAAAAACAATCAAAATCAAGAAGTCACTAGAGGAGAAGATGAGTTTTGGGAAAAAATGTGAAGTAGCGAGGTGGACTGACGACTTATGCCAAAAAAACAATAATAATAAATAAATAATTGATGAAGTCGCTACTAAGTTGAACAGTGATGAGTTGCGTAATATTTGAATGTACGGTGATGGAAAGTCTAAAAAACTCTAGAAGGGATAAATTTATTTAATACCCTTGTAGTTTGTCATATGTGTCAATTTGGTCCTTGTAATTTAGATGTGTCACCTTAGTCCATGTAGTTTTATAAGTGCGTCAAATAAGTCCAATAAGTCGTTTCGTGATGAGTATTTTTGTCACTAAAAGTAAAAAAAAAATTATAACAAAAAGTGTTTGAAGGACTAAAATGACACATTTATGAAACTATATGGACCAAATTGACACAAAAGGCAAATTAGGGCAAATTAAGAGGGTGTAAAGTGTAGTTAAGCCAACTCGAGAAATGTCCCCTGGTTTTGGATAATGCTACTCAATTGCAATGACCAAAAAGACCATGTGAGCGACTGCGAGTGTATATATGTGTGTGTGTGTGTGTGTGTGTGTGTGTGTGTGAATGTGAGCGAAGAAGCAGAGCAGAGCCACCATGTCCATCACAATTCCATCCCCATTTCCTCAATTTCAAGGTTCCAAAGTAAGTAAATAAATGCCCCTGTTCTTGCATTATCTGCATTTTCTCGATAATAATCTGATAATTATGTATATATATATATGTATATGTATGAATTTAGACTGATTATATATACATAGAAGAACTGAACATTTAGATCTGGTTTTTATTGAAAAGCATTTCATGAAATATTTGTATAATTGATCCTATAGCTTTTAATTTTAAATGTCATTTGTATATGCGTGTATTTATCAATCATTTGGTGAAAGTGAAATGTGGTGGCTACATGTGAAAATGTATCGCTAATTGATACATTTTTATGGGTTGAAATACAGCAAGAGTGGGCTTTATAATAGGTTTTTCTGTATAACCTATGTTGTATTTTGATTGTTTTAGCAACTGAATTTTGTGTGTGTGTGTGTGTGTGTGTGTGTTCATATGGGGGCTAACTGATTTGTGAGAAGAGACTGAGAGTTGCTGATAAATGTGGCTGCTTTCAAAACTTCATATAGGTAATTAGGAAGTTCAAGTAGGTGACTGTGGGTGCTTTAGGATATGGAAGTAAGGTACTGTTGAAAATAGTAGATTGTATGAGATATTATAGTGAGTGATTGTTCAATTAGAGCATGTCCAACTGTGGAGCCAGAAGGGTAGCCATTTTGGAAAAACTATCCCATTTGGCTCCTCTTGGCCAAAAACTTGTACTCCGATGGTCACTAGCCAAAATGGGCCTGCTAGTTTGGGTGCCCAAATACAGTTGATGGAGAATTCTTGCCTCTGGATTGCCATTAAGATAATAGTTGGAGTGTATCAATGGTTGGGATATATCAAAACACATATAATCTTGAAAGGGGTACTCCTTTTGCCTACAGTGCTGGGAGTGCATGAGAGCCATTTTGTAGGTAAAACTGTATTCAAGTAGCCAACTACCATTTTGCCATTTTGGCTACTAGCCATTGGAGATGCTCTTAGAGAGTACCATGACCATTTGTCGTAGCTTCTTGCAGCAGCTTGTAAGTGTCATCGTCCTTTCTAATTCCTGAATAGTCTGTTTTGAGCAGCTATAGAATTTCATCTTCATGCTCTCATCTCTGCAGATTCTCACTAGGAGCCTACACAAGCATGTTCTAGTTAGTACTTATGCAAAGAGTTTAAGTTTTTGCATTGCAAAGCAAGATATCTATGGGAGGTATATCACTTCTTATCTTGTACTTGCTTTGAATTGTAATATCTCCTATTGTTGCATATTCCTTTACAAAAAAATTTCTTTTTGATTTCCAACTAGTCAAAAAACTTTACTGGCACTAAACAGCATTATGCAAGCATTATAAACAGTTGATTACATAATAATTAAGCTTTGGTTGTGCGGAATTTTATAATAGAGCTCACATTTCCCAAGTAGTTTCTTAACATTTGCTTTAAAGCGCCAGTGATGCACAAACTTTTGATATCATGTTGTTTCGATAACCCATCATATTGTATAAGGTTTTTCTGCGTGATCAACTTTATTTTATGATAAGAAGTTGTAGATACTCAATTTACCTCACATGGGCCCATGGCTACGTGGCATAATAAGTTGGCACTCATATAAAGGTCCCACTTGTCACCATTTCTCTAGTTTACCCTTCATGGTAATTGGTGTGTTCTGCGGAATTGGCAGTTGGGATACGAATTCTCGCCGTAGGGATCTTCGTGGAATACCCGGACCTCCTCATCGAGAACCAAACCTAGTGTGCCTCGAGGAGAGGATTTAAGGAGTACCTATTGATGATAGACCTGTACACCAGTGCATTGTGCATATAAGTGTTTGGGCCTGGCGAACGATTGTGATAGCACCTATGGGTCCTGGTCATGGTCATTATATGGGATTTTCAGGTTCGCTTTGGTGGCCACGGGTAGGGTTAGTTCCATAACCATCTTTGACATGTCAATAGTCCTTACCCTTTTTAGAAATCTTATCATTATATAGCATAACTAACTGATGATGACCCGTGACGTCAGAGCAGGTGAACCCCCAGCCGTAACCGGGCATTTTATCCTTGAATCATACGATGTGCGCATTTTGTGAGCCCTGGTGATGAATCACATGAAATAATTGCTATATAGACATCACTGAAGATAACTTGGGGAACAAGGAGAATTCTTATATAGAGAGAGATTGCTACATGGGCATTGGGCATTCTTAAGTTACAGAGGCATAAATGTCTTCCTCCTTTCGAGACCAACTATGAGCTCTGTCTGTATAGTCTCCCACCTCTCTTCATCCCTCGATCTCTAGATTTCTCTGTCTTTCACCGGAGTTCACTTCTCTGCAAATGCTTCTCTACTATTGAACACGTGATCACTCTAGAACACTCTCATCTCCCCTACGCATAGAAAAGTCATCCATACAGAGGATGACAAAGATAAATGAAGTTAAAAATACAATACTTATTAGAAAGCGTGTTGATTGCCTGGTAGATGTTAATGTACAAGAAACTCTGGTGAAATGCAGAAACTTTTTTTTTTTTAAATCCCTTATAATAATTTGAATCTTGGGATGATTTTACTTTACTCACTCTTACTTTTGACTTTTGGAGTTTGTCTCTTTGAACTTTAACTTTCTAGATTTGTAAGCTGCAAATTGGACTTTTTTAAAAGAGCTATTTGTTAGCTGTCAACAGAAATCAGATATTTTGAAAAGCAAAAGGTTCATCACAGCCTTTTGAAAAATTGGCCCCAAAAAAGCTACCCCAAACGGGCTCTGAGGCATTTGTTTTCCTGATTTTGGGAGTTCCAACTATGCACACTGAAACTGTAAGAGTGTTTTGTGAGCTGTGATTTTTCTGTTTTCAGGTTATTATACCCCTACAGCTCCTATGGGGAATCTCCCAGATGTTTGTCCAAACCTATATCTGCGGTTAGTTCAGGTGATCGTTACTTCATGTTTCAAATGTTAGGGACAGTTTTGGAATGTTAAAACAGCATCTGATTTAGTCCCATTCTCACTTTCTAATGGTTTTGCGAGAAGCAATGGTAGGTTTGTTTGACAAAGAACCAGCTTTAAGAAATATCTTAGACTTGGCAGTTGGCACGGACTACAGTGCAAGAAATGTACATTCACCAAGCAGTTTTATAGAATTGGTTCACTTGAGAACCACTGAACCAGTTCTTTATCTTCCCAGACAGCCCCTTAATCTTGCAGTTTCTTTCATACTTTCTACACTTGCTTTTGCCATTAGTTTCCAAAAGGTTAATTTTTATATGGTTTTTTAGGGGTGACGAATGTTACAGTGTTAAGGTTTTGTTTTTTGTTTGCAGGTATAGAAACTTCAATTACAGATCCAAAGGACAGTTCAATACCTGTGAAAAATGCCAAGATAGTAGTGCAGTCTCAAGATGATGATACGATGGAAGTGAGATCTCTAACTAGGCTTAGCTTCCCATGTGCATTAACCCATAGTGCATTTGTAGCAGTGTGTTTTCCAATGGTTGACTCTTGCATATGCCCATTCGCAACTGAAAAATGTGGCAAAACAGTGTTTATCATAAGGTTTTGCCATGCCCTCAAAACCACTAAAAATTATTTTTCCCTAGATAGTCCTCCTCTTGTTAGGGGCTCTCTATAATTAAACAGAATTATTCAGAGTAAATTCATTAAGTGGTTGGATTGGATCTGGTTCTGCATGTGTACATTTTGAGATGTAGTGCAAATTTCACTGTCAGGTAAGAGTGGATGTATCAGGAGAAGATACACAAATAGTATTTGACAAGGTTTTAACAAATTTGGCTCGTACAGCACCACCAATTCCTGGGTTTCGCAGACAAAAAGGAGGTAAGATATTCATGTCATGTAAGTTGCTCTTGTTGAATAATATTTCCACCAAACTTAGAGAGAACTATCGTTACTCTCTTTGATTTTATTCAAACTATATGAGAATAGAGAAAATACAATATTACAAAGTAGTCCTCCTAATAATATCCAACTATACAAAACACCCAATAATAAAATAATAACACGAAATACTCAACACTCCCCCTCAAGCTGGTGCGAAGATATCCCTCATGCCCAACTTGCTGAGAATTAAATGAAAAGCTCGACTAGGAAGACTCTTAGAGAAAACGTCAGCTAACTGTTCTCCGGATTTCACAAAGGGAGTGCAGATATTCCGACTACACAACTTCTCCTTGATGAAATGACGATCAATTTCCACATGTTTGGTCCTGTCATGCTGAACAGGATTGTGAGCAATATCAATAGCAGCTTTGTTGTCACAGTACAACTTCATCGAGTCTTCAGGCTTAAAACCCAAATCAGTTTGGATAATCTGAATCCATAATAACTCACACACTCCTTGTGCCATAGCTCTAAAGTCTGCTTCAGCACTAGATCGAGCCACTACGAGTTGCTTTTTGCTTCTTCACGTAACCAGGTTCCCCCCAACAAAGGAACAATAACCCGTGGTTGACCTTCTATCTGTCACTGACCCTGCCCAATCTGCATATGTAAAGGCTTCAACCCGAGTGTGCCCATGCTTACCAAAGAGCAAACCTTTCCCTGGAGCTAACTTGAGGTACCTCACAATACGAAAGACAGCATCAAGATGAATCTGTCTAGGAGAATGCATAAATTGACTTAGGCTTAGTTTGGCCCCCCTTTTGGTGCTTCTCCTTTTTTAAAGTACAATTTCATGTTAATTCATTTGGTAACTAGTTTATGCGCTTTGTAAAAATTGAACTTAGGACTTTTTTGGGGGAGCTTTTAAAAGCTCTAGAATGGAGCTTTTAAAAGCTCAAAGTGGCTTTTTGGTTTCATGATATATTTTTGAAGAGTAGTATGTCACTTGTACAAAATTATCAAACAACTTAGTAGTAAATTTCATAAGCTCCTTCTAAAAAGCCACATGGGGGCCAAACTAAGCCTTACCACACTCACTGCAAAGGCAATATCCGGCCTGGTGTGAGACAAATAAATCAATTTACCAACCATTCTCTGATATCTTCCCTTATCAACTGATTCGCCACTTGAATCATCCCCAAGTTTTTTATTAGGATCCATGGGTGTATCAGCTGATTTACTACCAAGCATACCTGTTTCTTGTAGCAAATCCAACACATACTGTCTCCGTGATATAAAAATTCCATCACTAGATCTTGCTACCTCTATTCCCAAGAAATACTTTAAATTCCCCAAATCCTTAATCTCAAATTCCTTGGCTAGGTAATATTTTAGCTTCCCCATTTCTTCCATATCATCCCTAGTGAGAACAATGTCATCGACATAAACGATCAAAGCAGTGACTTTACCTTCTGAAGAATGCTTAGAGAAGAGAGTTTGGTCACCTTGGCTTTGTCTAAACCCATACCTGAGCATTGCCTGTGAAAAACGATTGAACCATGCTCTAGGTGATTGCTTGAGTCCGTACAACGACTTCCTGAGACGGCACACTTTTCCTCTTGTCTTGGTATCTTCAAAGCCTGGAGGTGCATCCATGTAAACCTCTTCTTCTAAGTCACTATGTAGGAATGCGTTCTTTACATCAAACTGATGTAATGGCCACTCCAAATTTGCCACAAGGGAGAGCAAAATTATGATAGAATTCATCTTGGCCACCGGAGCAATTGTCTCTTGGTAATCCCTTAGCTACCAATCTAGCTTTATACCTCTCAATTGTCCCATCAGCCTTATGTTTCACAGTAAATACCCACTTGCACCCTACCGTCTTCTTCCCTCGAGGTAGTTCTGCTAGTTCCCTAGTGCCATTTTTCGAGAGGGCTTTCATCTCTTTAACCATGGCAGACTTCCATTTAGGGTCAGACATAGCTTCCTGGACATTGTTAGGAGTAGAGAATTGGCCCAATCATGTGTACTTTTTTTTTTAACACAAAGAAATTTAATTAGGAAAACAGTTAAACAACCTTGAAAGTTACATCACAGACACCCCAAAGAACATCCCTACCAATCCTTATAATAAGACCCAACAAGAGCCCCAACACAACACCCAAACTATAAATGAAAACAAGAAACAACCCCATTATATGAATCTGGTTGAATGAAGAAAATAAAATCTAAATGCACGAGTACTCCAAAAAGCAACAGTGTATGACCCTCATGTACGACCTTGTCTCTTGCACTTTGTTATTTGTCACCACTATGATGGGGTTTGGATTGTTGGCTCTCAAGGGGTCGCGCATGTGAGGGAGGGTGTTGAAGCTTGATATACATTGTTGGGCCCATTCTCTAACAGCTTAAGCTTTTGAAGTAGTTGGTAACTTAACAACTAACAAAGTACAAATACAAACACCAGAATGGGTGATGGAGATTCGAACCCAAGACGTGCCACAAACAAGGCTCTATTACCATGTTAAGTCTCCAATTGCTTGGAGTCGCACGTGAGTTGTTGACTTCACAATTTCGCTATTGTAAGGATATGGTAAACTAATGTTACTTTCGTGTTGATGATTGATCAAAGCCCACAACTATCTTTCAGTTTGACACACACAACCATCTTACCATTGACCTATAAAGTTTATACAGAATCTAGTTTTTTTTTCATCAATATATTATTAGAAGCATGAAGGAGTGGTGAAGATTGTCATGCTTGTGAGTTGTGTGCTAGCTACACATGCAATGGGGTCTGTAATCAAGGGGCGAAGCTTAGGATTTGAGGGGTGTGCATATAGAGGTGAAACTATACACGGGGATTTGGGGGCAGCACCCCCTGAGGCGATTTTTTTGGGTCTATTTATTCATATTTATGGGAAGAATTGATTTTATGGCACCATTTTTCGATCATAAGGATTGATAGCTTATTTGTAATTGTTAAACTTAACCAATGGTAGAACAATTTGGGTTGGTCTAGATTGAAAAGTGATAAGAAAAGGTAATGGGACAAAAATAAAGGCGGGCTAAATTATGTTAGGGACAAAATATTACACATAAAATTTTCCTTCTTCAAAATTTAGTGTGGGCTAAGTACATATATTACATATAAATTTTTTTTTTTGGGCCATGTAAAAAAATTTCCCCCAAAAAATGGGGTGGGATATAATACCCTCCACCCTTGTCTGTAATGGAATATACCTCACTTGTTGGGTCTTTTTATCTACATTATTTATCGGCTATGAAGCACGAGTGCTTTGAAAAGGTAGCCGCATGCGCAGTGTGCACCAAGTGCCGGTGCGGCCGGGGTTGCGGCTGGGGTGTTTCATGAGTTCTTCTGGTGTTTTGGGTGCGGCCGGGTGCTGGAGGGACAAGGCATGGGTGCGGGAGTAACACGGGAGTTTTTAGTGAACTTGTTGAGGTTGAATTTTCAAGCTCAAACTTGAGCTTCCATGGCTGCCGTGTGCTCACAGAAGCCTTAGGCTCTGTTTGGTTATGCTATGTGTATACATGTGTGTGTGTGTATATATACTTATGTAAGTAAACACGGAGAGAAACTTACCTTGTTTCTCCTTCACAACTCTCTCTCTCTCTCTCTCTTGTTAATTTTTATTTGTGGCTTAATTAGAAAAAAAATTCATGAAAACTAGAAGAATAGTTCATATATAATAATATATAAAAATATATTTTTAATATTTTATAAAAGTACCCCGCCACACCCGCACTCGCACCCTTACTTTTGGGAAATTGCCGAACTCCCCGCACCCGTGTCCCCACACCGGTGCTTCCTAGTTTATCGGTTATCGCTTCAACAACTTATAATTCAACTTAAAGATGTCTTTGTTGATGTTTTCGACAAGTTTCAAAGGGCAGCACACAATTCTGTTTCAAATTGTCCAGGTATCCTGTGAATTGGATGGTATTAACCAAATGAAGTCACTTCTCCATCCATGGATCATCTTTGCATCAAAGAAATCCCTGCTTCATGTTTCTAAGCATGTTCATGTACCTCCGAACTTTTCCTTAGGCTATGTTTGGTTCATGGATCTAGTGCCAGAAAAGAAAAGAGAACACTGGAAAACGCTTTTCTCTGTTTGGTTAATAAGAAAAATGATGTGGTGAAAAATAATTTGTGAATTTTGAACTTTGTCAGTCACTTTCTTGCCTCTTTTCTTCATTGGTTTCCTTGTTAACATATTGTCTTTTCCTTCCTATTTTCTTCATTGATTGAGAGAAGTGGAGAGAAGAGAAGAGATTTACAACCAATTTATTCTTTTATCCTTCTTGACTTTATAAGTGAGGGATACTCAAGGATATATATATATATGTATTTTAAAAGGATTTTATTTCTTTTATCTTCTCTCCAAATCTCTTCAATTTGGAGAGAAAAAAACGAGCTCTTTTTCTACTTACTTTCTCCCCACTTCTCTCGATTAACCTTCTCTTCTCTCCAAACTGGACTTATCAAACAAGTGGACAGGAGAGAAAGAGGTTTAATTTCTCTTCTCTTCCCTCCATTTCTCTCAATCCAAACGGACTTAGTGTTTTATTTTCCTTTCCCTCTCTAAATCCATGAACCAAACATAGCCTAAATTTGCGTCACATTGCCAGTTGGATTGTTCCTCTATTATCCATCTGCCAGTTAGTTAACTGGGCTGCATTTTGACATGGGCTATGATTGTATATTCTCTTGGGTTACCTTGTTTATCCTGTTCATATATATATATATATATAATTCCTAGTGACTTAACTGTGGGAACTCTAGAAACTTGTTAATCTAGAAATCTAACCTTTGTTACTTTTTGCATATGCACGGCGGCTTTTCTAGGAAGAACAACAAATGTAAGTGCCTTTTTGTTCTTTTTTTATTTAGATTTCTTTTCTTATCTAGATATGTGTCCTTTGGTTTCTCATTTTCTTGTTAAACTCTATATTGATTCTCTCTGCCGCTAATTTAAGTGTAGGAAACACTCCAATTAAAAAAAAAAGTTAGGAATTCAAAATGACCATATAATATCAAAATATAATTTACATTCCTGTGAGCATAAGTACATCTGTCTTGTTCTCCAAAGATGACTTACTCAGGAAACTATTGCAGGTCCCAAAGAGCTTCCTTCTACAAATTCTGGGCGAAGAGCGTGTCAGCAAGTTCGTTATCCAAGAAATAGTTAGCTCAACCATGGCCGCTTATGCAAAGAAGGTAAGTCATTTTCACTACTCATTAAATGTATCCCCTTAACAAACCTCTTAGGCTTTGTTTGGTTCACATGTTTGGTGAGGGGAATGGAAGGAAAAAATAGAACACTTTTTCTTGTTTGGTTAATAAGGAAAATTATGAGGGAAATATGAAGGGAAGGAAATATAGTGAGAAACATTGAAAATGTCAAGTTTTCCGTGTTATTTTCCTCCTTTTTAACTCATTTACAATTGTTTTTGAAAATTTTTTATCTTCAATTTCATTTAAACATGGAAGAAAAGCACAAAAGATAAAACAAGTTGATTAGTTTCCGTTCTTGTTTTCCTGTCTTTTCCTTCTGAAAACCAAACAGAGACTTACTAAGTTTATCGCAACCATTTCCCAGGAAAATCTGAGTGTGAAGGACAATAAGATTAACACAACCCAAACAGCAGAAGAACTCAGATTGATGTTCGCTCCTGGAAATGAATTTGGATTCAACGTTAAATTGGAGCTTGATAACTCAGAAACTGAAACTACTAGTTCTAATAATTCCTCTGAAATGTAAAGTGATGACTTTATTTTCTCAAAGCATTTCATCTCTTTCTTCCTAGCTGATCTCACCGCTCTTTGGAGTAAAGTCTTTTACTGAGTGTCTCATAGAACGAAAAGTTGTGTTTTTGGCTAAAAATTTTGGGGCTAAACTTTTTTATTTTGAAAGTTCAGCTTATATTATAATAATTTATTTGTAACTTCATTGTTGATTTTGGCTTTGTATGCATTAGTGCTGTCACCGAAGTAATGGTACGCATATATGTTATTTATATGCAAAGAGTTGTTACTAATTTGATGTTTGTTTCCCATAGATGAAGAGACCAGTCTTCACCATGGTGATTTCAATTCTCAACGAAAATTTGAGAGTAGAAACATACTTTTGGCAATTTTGGGTTTTTGTTTTTATTGTCTTGAAAAGGAAAACAAAAAATGTGTTTGGTAATTATTCCCTCGTTTTCTTTTTCTTGAAAACGAAAAGCGAGAATGTGTTTGATGGTTTTTTTTTAAGCGGCATAAAATATGCCAAAAAGGGGGAAAATGGATTTCACATTTTTTTTTTTTCAAGAAGAGAATAAGAATTGATGATGCCGGATTTGGGGTCGCAATAAGTGTGAGTAATAAATAAGAGAGAGGGAGAGACGGTGTGTTTGTATGTGGTTCGACACTGTTAATGAAGTTGCTTACGTCCACGTGTGTATCAGAGCACTCCACTATGTATAAGAAACGGCTGCAGGGACCTTGGTGATCCAACAATGGCGACTGAAACTACCAAGGGTCGACCGTGCAGAGTCGGTATTACGGTTTCTTGGGAGAGGCTTGACAACTTAGGTTTAGGGTTCTCTAGTTGAGATTTTCCTCAGATCCCTTGTTAGGGGTGTAGGGGGACTCTTTTATCGTATGAAGAGTCCTCCCACGTACTATCTTCACCTTCCTATTGGTTTAGGAAACTAATTGATGACTGATGTTTATCACACATCCTTAGGTTAAACTGCCTCTGAGTGGCAGCCTCGCCAAGGAGACTCATGGATTTGTGTCGTGTGGGGCTTGGCCACTGAGCATCCGAGCCAAGCTGAGCTCAGGGTCAAGCCAGTTGTACATGACTAGGGCGGTTCTGTTGAGAGTCTGAGCTTGCCCGACCTGGGGGTGGGGTTCTTCATTCGGTGCCAAGGCTTGATGAGGCCCTGTAGGGGCTTGCTAGCTCCTGGTTGTGCCCTGGGTACATTTGGAAATATTAGGCCCTCGGGTAATGGACCTTGGTCGGGTCATTAGCTTTAGACCATTTTGGGTAAATCAAGAACTAATTTTTGTTTTTAGAATTTAGAAAACTGAAAAATTGAAAGTGATATCATACGGACCCTTTTTAAGTACTGAAAAAAGTTTTTTCAACCAAATTCTTGTCAGATTTGTGTTCCATATTATCTCTAGCTTTCAAGAAATGACAAGCTTTTTCATTGTTACCCACGTCAAATATGCTGGCCTTTAGCAAGGTCTAGATTTACGAAAACACCCCCACACCACAATTAAATCAATCTTAGAACCTCAAGATATTAACCCATAAAGCCTTCCCCTCCCAGCTATCATGTTGGGTTTTATTGTGCATAGTTTACTCAATTGTAAAAGTGTAAGTCAATTTTGAGATGTTGAAGATGGTTTCAAAATCCATGTGACATTGCCAATCCTAGGGCCTATTTGACAATACACAAAATAGGACTAACGTTCTTCCAACTCCTATTAGATTTAGTTCTTATAAAACCATCATGTTTGACTTGATAAAAAGAGTCAGTTTTATGAATGATTTTAGGATGAGCATGAACTCCCACGCACAAAAAAGTGCCTTTTACTAAACACTTGAATTTGTAAAGTGTAATACTATGGTTCTCAAATTTGAATTCCAAATTTGGTTCTCCAATGCTGTGACAGTTGAACTATACGCTATGACGGTGATCGTGGTAGCACAAACTACTGCATGTTACCTACAATAGCATTTGGCTTATCTCATATGTAAAACTAGTTCACTCGTGAACCACAAAACCAGTTATAAGTCTTTCCAAACAGCTCCTAGTTTTAACCAAAATGGTCATTTTACACATTAGATTACCAAGTTTTACTAATAGGAATCACTGATACTAACAAAATGGTCAATTAACAAGATGAATTTAACAAAACACCATCTTTGTATAGTTGTCAAATGCACGGCTCTCTTTTCAACTATTCACGTCATTTTAGGATTCTTCATTTTAGCATTACATCCAAAATGCTGATCAAGTTCTCAAGTTGGGTAGAAGTAGAGCATGTCCAGTCCTTAGTCCAACAAAGATTGCCTCAAATCCAGATGGGAAGAAACATTGGTGTATCCAGTTCTATCTTCTAGAAAGAACACTGTAGGTTAGAATACGAATTGATAGTTGTTTACAATTAACAGTGAATTTTGAATAGAGTGCATGTCAAAAATAACATGTATCAAGCTAGAATTTTAATCCATCAGTTTTGAGTTCATATTTACCTGACTCATTACATTTTCAACTTATTTCTCAAACCCATCACTTTGTTACAGTCGCTAGTTCAAGTAGCGACTTCATCAAAAAAAATCTGTAGTCGCTAGTTAGTGACTTCTGTGTGTGGTGGCAGTGCCCTCTCAAATATGCATTGCATTAATAATACACATACACATATTCAGGGTACTTTAACTTGTCTATGTCTTCTAGTCAATTTAAAAAACAAGCTCATGCGATCATGTCTTGTCTTGGATCCCTCAATTTCCTTGCTATATGTCTTGTGATACTTTAACTTGTCTGTCTTCTCGTCAATCTTAAAAACAAGCCCATGTGGTTATGTCTTGTCTTGGATCCCTCAATTTCTTTGTTGTATGTCTGCCACCACACGTAGAAGTCACTAGAACAACTATCAACTTCTGGCTACAACAAGAAGTAGCAAGTTGGATTAGCGACTTCTACACAATTTTTTTTTATGAAGCCGCTACGTTAAGTAGCGATTTTAAAAAGTAATGGATTCGAGAAATAAGTTGAAATAGAAAAATATGTGTCAAAGGTGATGCCTTGGGTCAAAAATTCTATCAAGCTAGTGATACAAAATGCCCCAAAAAAAAAATTTACTGCAAGAAGGCAATTATAGCAAAAACAAGCAAGTTTCTAAATGCACCCACAAAAGTTCCCTCTCCTCCCACTATTATGCATTGAAGAGTGGTACACGCAACACATCCTGCTATAACAACAGGTGCATAGACAAATTTTGGTGGTGCATTTAGAATCTCCCTAATCTAAATAGAGATTCTATTGTGCACTGGTAGAAAGAATTTCATTGGAAGTTCATGGTTTAATCTCAGTCAATTAGGCTTGTTCTTGGTGCAACTGACTAAATAATTTTGTAGTTGACATGACTCGAGAGATCAACACAAGTGAAATTTTCAAGTCAAGTTACAACATGATTGAAACTTGTTAACTTAATAAACAACTCCCATATTATAACAGAACCAAGCACTTGGTGCAACTTGAGACTTGAATTATAAAAGCTTCACCATTGTTTGAGCTCAACCAGTGGAAATGTAGTAAATTGCTACTGAGCTTGGTTAAAATCATTTTATAGCAATAGTCAGAATCTTTGGTTTACATGCACAAGATTCCCTTTTCAATTTCTTTTTTGACAGGCCAAAAAAGAAGGAAAAATAAAAAAGACGAAAAGGGCGTATAGAAAGCTGTGTAACTTTACAATTAAGACAGCTTAGTCTTGTTCTGCCTTTCTCAACTTGAACTCATCAATTTGTAAGCCGCTACAATACAGTCAATACTGAAGTACAGCTCACACGGCCATGAAGTCTCTACAATATTCACCAATCTCTTCCCCTTCCTCCCTCTTTGAGCATTTAGCGGAATTACTCAAAACTATAGAACATTGACATTGAATAATCATTTCGTTGAGAATGTGCTGTGTGTCTCCACAATCATTTGCTTTCGACATTTTTCTTTAATCTTTCCGGGGAAATCTATAATTCTGTCGTCCACCATTCCAAAGTCCACATAGTGCTTAATCTTAGTTGCTGATAAGTCATAATCATTGACGTCCCTGGCCACAGAAGTTGTTCTCTTTGAGATTATAAAAGACCAAACATCAAAATATAGGATACAGTCTAGGAAGCGACAACAGGGGTGCAGAGGTACTGGGATAAATTATTAGAAAAAGTACTTTACAAAATTATATAAACTATTCTCCAATTACATTGTCCTGATTTTTTTTTATGTAATTAAGAGACATCAACATTTACAGCTACATAAGCAAGACTTTTAATCAAATTCCCAGCATTCTTAGCTTGACCCCAAAGTTTTTAAAATTATTTTTCAAGGTCCAGGTTTTGGGGAAAAATATTATAACACGCAGGGGGGGGGGGGGGGGTGCGGTGTTGGGTGTTGTTTGTTGGGTTGTGCTAGGAAGCACTAACACTTCCAAGAGGGGTAACGTGTCGTTTCGTTTCCGACACATGGACGCCACACTTTGTGGACACTGTTTAGGGTTATGCAACTTTTTTTTAGAATTTTTAGTGTTGTATCCGTCTCAGCGTGCCCTTTACGGTGCTTCACCGCCTGGTGCACCCCAAAAGAATCTACGCCAGTGCAGATGCGGGTACGCGTTTGTTAATATTACAAAATAAACCAAGGATAGTCTGTATAATTTTCCTTGATGCCAGAGAGCAACCATAAATTTTGCACAGGAATACACACCTGGATCATCGCTTCTCAAGCCTCTTCCACAGATAGAAAGCTCGTCTGATGATTGAATCGGCTGAAAATCCTTCTGCATAAGCACTGATTGCCGTCAAAAGGCTTGTGAATTTCTCCCCATCGTCCTACACCCATGCAATCAAAGCCTTAAGACTTCAACTATCATATATATGAAAACTACTGCTAAAATCTGCTTTACTACGCTGACTATTGAAATAGAACTACTTTTTTAGAATGTATATGTTGCGTTTGATACAGAAGTGACTTTATTTTCGTGGAACATGTATCCGTATAATTCAGATACACAGAAAAAAAGAAAAAAAGAGGAACGGAGGTGGAGATAGAAACATTATAGAGTGAGAGTTGTTATTATAGTTGAAGAGCATGGGGTTCCCTTACCCCACTACTCATGTTCTCATGTGCAAAACATCTCCAACGTTACAGCGGAAGTAATTAAGACTGATTCTTTTGAAAAAGCAAACATTATACTGTATCTTTAAAATAAGTTGAAAATGTAGAGCATAATATAATTACATCTAAGAAAGATTTACTTTTTAAGAAAAGTATACATTCGAATGCGTTTTAACTTTTAACATAAGTTGAAAATGAGGAGGATAATGGAACTACAATCGGTGAGAATGCATTATGAAAATGTCACTCCAAACAAACCCTTATATGCACAAAAATAGAGACACTTTGACTGTAGAAAGAAAAGAGCAGAGAAAGAGAAGAATAAAGAAGGGATCTTAGGGCCACAGGTTGAGGATGAGATTCTTTTGATCGCCTACTCTTGGCCTTGAGAGCATAATCACATCTCCAACTTAAAAATGGAAGCAAATAGAGCTACCTTTTGTTGGGAAAAAAAAAAGGTTAACAAAATTGAAAAAAAGTGCATCAAATAAAATTTAAAAAAGAAAAAGAAAAAGAAGCTGTAAATGCCACATCCATTAAATTCTAACTAAAACGAGGCAATCAATGTTGTCATGCCCTTCTAAAAAAAAATGTTGTCATTCCAGTCTTCAAATCCCCTCCCCCACTAGGCTAAGGCATTCCAGTCTTCAAATCCCCTCCCCCACTAGCCTAAGGCTTATACTCTGCATGGTTTATGGATTTAAGACGGAAAAGAAAAGGAAACAAAACATTGAGGAAAACACTTTTCTTTGTTTGGTTAATAACTTAATAAGTAAAACCTTAAGGAAAACAGGAAGAAAAACAAAATAAGGCAAAGCTAAAATTTAAAATTCCCGATTTTGTGAGTCACTTCCCGTCCTATACTCCTATTCCTTGAGCTCCTTCTATAATTTAAAATTTTTAATTTCTATTGTTATTCAAGCCTGGAGGAAGATATTATGAAATTAGTTTTCTTAAATGCTTTCCTTCCATTTTTCTTTTTCTTCTCTAATAAATCCACAACCAAACAGAGCCTTACTATCCAGAAAAAGACGTTGCCATGTCAGTCTGTTTTTGGTAGCACTACTCAATAAGAACAGCCCTGGGGGCAATAAAAATCAGCACTAACAAGTACTGCACAGCCAATAGTATGATTTGCAATTAAATACTTTACATGAAGAACGTATTCACAATTATTTGTGAAAGATTGTGTACTAGACAAAAGGTAAGGGACACAAACCTCTGGTTTCTTAAAACAAAGATCAGTGGTAGCGAATGGAACCATGTAAAATGGAAGATCTGTACGTAAGAGTGCCTGCAATAATATAAAACCTTAATATACGAAGACAGCATATTGAGAGGGTGTTCGTCTATGTAATTAGTGATTGTCCAAGTGAAAACGACGATTACAAGATGGTTCACCCAATCAATTTGATGTTATGTAGGATAAGATTTAATCTTCACCCGATATAAAGGGGGCGCAAGTTATGTAATCAAATCATGAAAGAATACAAAATGTAGCCAACAATGGCTTTGGAGCGTGGATGTAGGTCCTTTGGCCCGAACCACGTATTTCTTTGTGTTCCCTTACTCTTCTCCTTTATTCTTTTCTATTCTCCTTTATTTCTATATACACAAATTTGAAATGGTATCAGAGCAGGAACTCTAAATCTTATTCTATACTGTCTTGTTCCCAGCCCACTCGGAGAGCCTATTGCTCGTCTCTCGCTGCCATCTCTCTCTTGCTGCTCTTGCTCTTGCTGGCTTGAATCAAAACATTTTTTCAGTATCGTCTCGTACGGAATCGGCGCACCTCTCACCGCTCTCTCGAAGAAGCCTCAGGCCTCTCATCTCTCTCGCACCGCCTCTCTCGGCGATCAGGCTCTTTGCACCTCTCGATCAGACCCCCAGGCCACTCGACTGTCTGCTTTGGCGTCTCGGCTCCACCTCGCAACACCATCCAGCACCCAACACAAAAAGAATTATCTAGTATCTAAGATGAGCATAAGATTCTTCCATGCTTATCTTGAGGGGGTGGGTTGAAGATAATATTATGATGTCCCTTATCATACATGTAAGAGATACGATTTAGAATATCTTATCAAATCTATGGGGTTTGTAACTTATGTAATCAAATCATGAATGAATACAAAATGTAGCCAACAAGGGATTTGGAGTGTGGATGTGGGTCCTTTGGACCAAACCATATATTTCTTTGTGTTCCCTTACTCTTCTCCTTAATTCTTTTCTATTCTCTGTTTATTTCTCTACACAAAAATTGACAATTTTCAACACTTTGTCATGTAACCTTTTATTTTTAAAAATAAAAATGAAGGCACAATTTCATGTTGAACTATGAGGGCAGTTGCAAAAAAGAAGGAACAAAAAAGTAAAAAAGAAAAAAAGGTGTTTTCCTTTGATAGAATAGCTTCCCCAGGTATAGGAACACTTAACTGCAACTTTAAAGAGAAAATTCTTTGATAGATCACTTGCAAGCTAAGAAGCACCGACATGGACACGCGACAACGCGAATATGGCGACACGATATTTCTCAAAAAAGAAATATTTTGTTAAAACATATTTTACCAAGTCTAATAAAAATTGGCATACAAGCACATAAATCACAAGATTCACAACAATATTATGACATTATCAATAGCAACAAAGCCAATGAATAAAATTCAAAACTACCTTCATTAGTTGCATTCATCAACCAAGTTTCGAAGCACATTTGCGAAGTGCTAACTAGTAAGTACTATATAATATATGCACCTGTCCCCAAAAATATGTCCATTTAGGCATTTACATCAACCAAATTGCAAAAGATATTTGCTAACCACTAGTATATAACCCGTCACTAGTATATAACCCAAAAAGTATGTTTGTGATTATGAACCAAGTTCCAAAATATCTTTGCTAATTACTAAATACTATATACGTCCCAAAAAAGATGTCCATCCACTCAATCTGCAATTGCCTCATCACCAACACCATCATCAGTAAATATCATTGCCTCCAACTCCTTCATCAAGGGAGAGTTGTGCAATCTCAAGCTCTCCAACATCCTCAAATGAATCAAAGGCATCTCTGGCAATAACCCAGATTTTGGTTTCTCCTCCCAGGTATTGTGGGGATCTTCTAGATAAAAGGCGGAGATTACTATGAATGAAAACCAAGTCTTTTGCATGTTTTGGTGTCATCTAATTCCTTCTCATCGAGTGCACAAAGGAGTACTTTCTCCAATTCCTCTCACAACATGACGAAGAAGAAACAGCAGTGAGTAAATGGTCTCCAGCAGAATATCACCCATGAAAGCAGGAAGAACTTTGGAGCCTAAAGCAATCACATGAATTCAATCCCTCCCCCATGAAAGCAGGAAGAACTTTGGAGCCTAAAGCAATCACATGAATTCAATCCCTTACCGCCCCCCCCCCCCCCCCCCCCCCCCCCCCCCCCCCCCCACACACACACACACACACACACACACACATCTACAAGCATCAGAACATACTTGGGTCGGGACATTAGGGTGCATTGAGTGCAGGAGAGATGCCCCTATAGATCTATTTCTCGTTCAAGAAACCACCATGCTAGCCAAGTCAAATAGATTTGAGTGCTAGATGTGCGCTACCAACAATTGTGATGTAATCAATGCTTAATATCAAGAGAAAATGCAAGAACAATAGAAGATAATAGTGTTTTGGGATTCGAAATCAACGAGAACTCTGGACTCTGTGTAATTCAATAATATTATGTTACACAACTAATCAAAATGACCAAAACAGACCTCCTTATTTCTCCATATTTGTACAGCTCAGTGGTTACCCTACACTCACATAGTGATCACAATTTTATAAGATCAATAAAATCACATTCAACGCAAAGGTACAGCATTCGTAGCATGTTGTACAAGAAAATACTGCCAGGACTCCCCTTCTAAGGAAAACTTGTCCTCAAGTTTAAGAATCAACTTCCTCGTTTTGAATTTCAGCAGTGGCTTTTCTCTTAATATTTATCCTTGTTAACATCATGGTTACCATGCCACAATCAAGTGCATCTACAACTCTTAGGATTGGGAACAAGATACAACTTTGTTATTCAAATGCCCAATTCTCTTTTCCTTTCATAAATATTCCCATAGGTTCATTATCTTCAGATCCTTTTCAAATTTACTCTATATATCACTCATTTCACATTCATTATCAGTTTAGGCTTCTTGAATTCATCAGTTTTGAAAAACTCATCAACAAAATCTCGAAATCAACCTTTTTCTCAGCATCAATACAAGGAGGACCTTCAAGAGCATTAATGATACTGCCTTATAGGCTGATAGTTTCTTTCTTCCATGGCCATACTCCTATTCACAACTTGTTACTGTAAAATCATTATTCTTTAGAGACCAAAGAAGCTAAATAAAGTCCAACTACTTGTCATCTACTTTGCTTAGGTTTTCCATCAAATCCACTTTCATAACAATCGTCCAAATTGTTTTCCTCATCCAGTAACTTATCATCTACTTTGCTTAGGTTCTCGTCAAACCCACTTCCTTAACAATCAAATATTGATTCCTGATCCAAGTATTCATCAAACGTTGGTTTATCATCAAAACTAGGGTTGTTAAAAAAACCGATTAGACCGACCAAACCGAATATTGATGTTTTGGTCGGTTATTGATTGAACCGGTTGGTTGGCGGTTTCTCTTCTTCAGAAAACCGACTTTTCGGTTCGGCTTGTGGATCTTGCAAATTTAAGGCCAAAACCAACCGGTATACATGAATATATAAGTATTATGTATGGTATGAGCACTACATCGTAAGAAACATGGAAAGATACTTACCCAATTGCCCTAAGCCGCCTAGCGTCTCTCTCTCTCTCTCTCTCTCTCTCTCTCTCAAAATGAATCAAAACTCAACAAAGGAGGAAGGTGAAGGTAAATCTAGCCTCTACTGCCATTGTCATCATCGAATCGATCATGCAATTTTCAAGGTAATCCTTGCCTCTATTGAAAACCCAAACCCTAGCCTCTCTTACTCTTCCTCACTACTCCGCCGCCACTGAGGACTTCGTCTTCCTTGCCACAAACCCTAACCCTACCCTCTGTCAAAAAACCCTAATCCTAACCCTAGCACTAGAACATATCTGATACTTTGGTTGGCAAGGGTGATTCTTGAAGGTCCGATTCTCTCTAAGGCCGAAGCTTGTGTGTGATTCTTGAAGTTGGCAAGGGTGATTCTTGAAGGTCCGATTCTCTCTAAGGCCGAAGCTTGTGTGTGATTCTTGAAGGTATGATTCCCTACTCCTTGAATCTCTCATCATTATTGTTGATTATTGTTGATTTTCAATTCATTATTGTTGATTTTTGTTGATTCTCATTTCATTATTTTTTATTTTTGTGGATTTTTAGTCGATTGGGTTTACGCTGGAACCGATCAGAACCAAATCGTTGATTCATGGTCGGTTTGGTTCGGTTACCTGAACACTTCGGTCTGTTTCGGTTTCCACTAATTGTAAAATCGATTGATCGGTTCAGTTTGGTTTTGGAGGTGTAAACCGACCAAACCGAACGATAATCAAAACCCAACTTAATAGATTATGTTTCAACTCCTCCCATTTGGTTGGAATGTACTTGATGGGTAAGAACTTTTCCTCAATTTCTCCTCCATTTTGTTCCAATCATTGATTTTAGTTTTCCCCTTCTCTTTCTAACGATTTTAATTGTCTCCATGAATCCGCAACGCCAAATTTTACACGTCCGAATCTTGAATATAGCTTCAACATCATTCACCCAAGCGACAAAGTCCAATTCTTAACCACTAGAATTTGGATCCTATCGCTAGGAGGTTGCTTCACCTTAACTTTGACTTCTCAATCCTTCCAATTCAGTCCTTTGATTAGGAATTTCGTGTTTGGGAACCATTAGTGCCATTAGCCATAGTATGTGGCAACTCGGCCCCATCCTCAAACTTCAGGAGCAATCTTCTATACAACCGAGTGGTTTGGTTGTATGGTACAACCAAACACTTGACACACATTGTTAAGAAATATGTGTACTAAGGTAAGAAATATTTGTACCTTTATAACAAATGTTTGTACCATTGTAAGAAATGTTGTATCCTTTTAAGAAATGTTTGTACCTGGTAAGAAAACGCTGCACTCTTATAAGAAATGTTTATACCAAGGTAAAAAAATGTTGTACCCTTATAAGAAATGTTTGTACCAAATCAAAACCACTTGCGGTTTTACCCGTAGTAAGAAATCTTTGTACTTATGGTAAGAGAGCTTTGTACGCATGATAAGGAAACTTTGTTTCTGTTACCTTTTGTACCTGTGGTAAGGAAGCTTTGTACCATGATAAAGAACCTTAGTACTTATGGTAAGGAACCTTTGTACCTGTGGTACAACCATTTCTTATCATTACATGTCAAGTGGTTTGGTTGTACCATACAACCAAACCACTTGGTTGTATGGTAGCATTCGCCCAAACTTCAAGGTGTTTCCTAGCCCTCTACATTTTCTTCCTCTTCCTCTTTGGGCTATATTAATGAGATCAAATTTGTATCAACACGTATATCGAAAGTTGAAATAGGGATGATACCTAGTGAAACACAATTGCAACACCAAATTGTTAATGTAGCAATAATTCATACCTAACTAAACTTCTTAAAGTAACTCAAGACTTGACCTTCCCATGACTTCCAATTACACCAATAGCCAACCCAATTTCCAGCAATCGCGAACCCTGAGGAACAAAATTTGCCCACTTGGGAAAATCAAATGTCAGAATCTGATGTAGCACGGAATTTGGGGATGGCTCACTCGAGCGAGGTTGATGTCGAAGAAGAGAAGAACGAAAAAGAGATCTGGGGTCCCTTCCCTAGATGTTAAGAAATGAATTGCAACCCTATGCAAACACAATATCAAATCTTTTATTCATCTTCAACGGTCCAATTACTCCAGTACAATGAATTTGGCAGTTCGCACCTTATTCGTAGAGGGGAAAAAAAAGGTAAAAAAGACTCCTAAATCAAGGAAGACTTCCTAATAGATAATTATTCCATAAATCAAAACTTCCTAAAACATGAAATTCCTAAAGATAATTATTCTGTAACGAAAACTTCCTAAAGTAAATAAATAACACAAAATGAATTACAATATCCGTCGGACCAAATACAAGTATCATGTAAAAATAAAACCCATCTGTTCCCCATCACTCTCTGTCACTTCCGCGACACCATCAGCAAGTTTAGTCTGCTTTCGAACCACCATATACCCATCACTCCGCACCACCATAAGCACGTTTAGTCTACTTGCGAACCACCATACTATACCAACTCAAAACACTTTGAAGGCTGAACAATTTCAGTTGCAACCACTGTTTTAAAAACAGGACCGGACTGGATGTTGAACCGTCGACCGGTTCAAGAAACTGCCCGGTTTGAACCGAAAAACCGGAAAATGCAAAAAAAAAAACGGTCTATTTTGTAAAAACCGGGAAACCCGGCGGTTGAACCGGAATCCCGGAAATTTTTATTTTCTAATTTAAATTTAAATTTTTTTATAATTTGTATTATTATTAATAATTATGACATCATGGTTCAATTCCGGTTGACCCAATGGTTGAACCGGTGACCCGGTCATTTTTCCGGTTCAATGACCGGTCCGGTTTTCAAAACATTGGTTGCAACAATCACAGCAGTAAATACTAAAAGTAAATTATGAAAACAAATCACAATTTAATCAGAAGAGGAAAAAAAACTTCTGGCCTACAGAAATACATTGAAATTTCTCAAAGTATTGGCCATAATGCAGTGATGGTAAGTAGCATTTGTACACACGTAGCTCCAGATAAGCTTGCATGCATTATCCAAGTACAATAAAATTGCTGCTATGTGATAATTTGCTGATGGAAGGAATGAGAAACTCAATGATGGGACAATTTTTCAGTTCAAAGAATTGTCGTCCACATAAAATAAAGTCGCAACTCTCGAGACCCAAAAATGAAAAGGCAAATGAGGTTACCAAGTTCTTGCTTAGGACAGCCTGATCAGAATGTGTTACCAAGGCCTACAAGGGTAAAAAAAAACTGTGCTAAAATCAAAAAGTGCATACGCAATACATCTGAAGTTTAACAATAAAATTATAAAATAAGGCATTCGAAGCAAGAGAATCGTAAGAAAAGAAAACGCAATGAGATACCGAATTAATTTCATATTAGTCAAGGTAATCTTTATACTTGAGAAAGCTTGAAGATGAATGCCTTGTTTCAATTCTCCACTAGTATTTCGAATTCTTATCCATCCCACAAACTTCTAATAATTTTTCTTTCATCAATTGAACATAATGTGTGTATAGTAAAGGTGTTGTGTAATTTCAATTAAGAGCCAGTTTGGATTAGCCTTTTTGGGGCCAACAATCACTTCTAAGTGATGGTTTAGAAATCCGTGATGAGTTGGATTAGCTTTTCCACAGCTTTTATAAAATCTCATTCATTTTAACGCTAGAAAACAACTTTTTTAAAAGCCCCAATTTGTAGCTTTTTTTTAAAAAAAAATCTCCTATATCAAAAAAGTGATTATTTTAAAAGCTAACCCAAATGGGCTGGAAGTAGGACGACTGATTGAGTGCTTCGATAGTTCTGAACTTAAAAAATAAACAGATTTTGTCTAGGATACTTGACAGATTATTAGAGGAAAATATTGCTATTTTGGCAACCTCAGAGAACATCAAGGTTGTTGCATTAAGATTGTTTAGTAGCACACGTGACACTTCGCTGGTGGAAAACATTTGGTTTGTCCAAGTTCATTTTCTTTTCAGGTAATACCGTAGTACTATCACAATCATATCCCATCCTTTTTGAAAATCCAACATAGCAATGCAAGGTATTACTATTTAGCCACAAAAAAAAAAAAATTACACTTCAAGAATAGGGATGATATCTTAAGTTAATTCTTGTGGTTCAGGGCAGATTTGGGAATACTTCAAACAAGATCAGTTCAGACACAGTTCCATTTTATCTGGTTTTAATGAAAACCAGAATTGTGTTGGTTTGCTAAACCACCAGTTCTTGGATTTTTAAGTCACGCACGAACTCCTACGTAACCAAAAGGCCGCTAAACACAAACACTGAAACATTCAGAACCGGTTCTTTTTCTGAACAACAACATCGGTTACAGTCTCTCAGTAATTCGAACAATTTCTGAATTGGAATGACAAACATGAGATACAGACCTAAGATATTGGCTTCAGGCTAGGACATGAAAATTACCACAGTGGAAGTAAATACACAATGATAAAAGTCACATCTACTTCGTATATAGATTACTTATCTAGTCCACAGATTCTGTAGTTAATATCCATCAGAACTACCAATAGTGTTGAAATTGGACTTCTATCAGAACCACATATCTAGGTGACAAGAATCTGTGTCCAACAACCTAAATAAATTCCCTTAGGCTATGTTTAGTTTTTTGTGCTTTCCTCCATGCTTCAATAACAGTAAAAATACAAAAATTTCAAATTTTAGTTGTAATTTAAGAAAAAGAGGGAGGGAAGTGAATCACAAAGTTCAAAACTTTTAGTCTATTTCTCACTATTTATTTCTCTTCACTCTTATTTTCCTTGTTAATCAAACAAAGAAAAGTGTTCTGCGTAGTGTTTTCTTTCTTTTCCCTCATGAAATCCATAAACCAAACAAAGCCTTAAGGCTACTCACAGATCATATTTGTGAACTCTCATTGTATGTGATCAAAAAGCTCCGTTCATGATCTAGATGAGGTATATTTACCAACCAAATAAACAGGCAAGTGTGAATCAATGATATTGATTATAAGCAATTAATGACCTTTCGGATACGTTCTTCTTCAACCTGATCAACACAATGCAACAAGTTTTCCAAAGTACCTATCCAATAAGAGAGGACAAGTTCCAAGTTAGCTGATTACCAATTACATTCTTAAAGTAAAAGAAAACTAAAAGCAAAGAACAAATAATTGGAAAACAATGAAATAAGAGCACATAAACAAATGAAAGACTACTATACAAAACAAGTTCTTACTTGTTAACAACATTACAATATTACTAGTCACCTTGATGTCTCTTTGGAGATCGAGTGGCATGATCCAAGTCACGGTTCAATATCTCAGCGAGACTGAACCAACTTCATCAAGTCAACTCAATCTCAGAGCATGGCGATCCAACGTAGATAGATAAAGACTTATTTACGAACCAAAAATGCTTGTCCTCACTCCCAAGCAATGGATAAAGAACCATTTCCATTGAATCTGGAAAATGGTTCTCTTGTCCCGCTGGAAACAAAAACATAGAAATCTTTCTACTCCAACTGCAAGGTTTTTCGAAGGAACCTTTCATCTTAGATTTAAGCTAAATGGCAGCCATTATAGCATTGTGCACCTATTTGTGATCAGCAGTGGCCCACTGGATCTACGTGTTATATGTTAGAGCAACATCCTCTCTCTCTCTCTCTCTCTCTCTCTCTCTCTCTCTCTCTCTCTCTCTCTCTCTCTCTCTCTCTAGAAATTGCTCGTGCCCATGTGGACTACCCAAAAAAAGTTTGTTTAAACGTAAATTAATCTCATTCTTACAAAAAAAAAACTTATACAATATTAGTATTTATATATATATATATATTTAATTTGGAGAGAAAGAGAGTGTTGAGAGAAGGGGGAATGATGATGTGTAGAGAGAGAAAGGGGAGAGAAATGCAAAGCTTTAAAAAGTGGGGGGAGAGTTTCAAAATTTCAAAATTTAAACTTAAGAAAGTGGTGAAGAGTGGGAAAAATTTTGGACCCTTAGATGATGACACACACAGCATTATTTTGTACTCCCTCCGTCCCATTTTGTGAGTCCATCTTTGGGAACTCAACTTATTAAGGGGACAAGAAGAATCTACACCTACTTTTCACAACTGCCCCTAATCATTATAACAAACTTTTTTTAGTTTTGTCTTGGTGTAGATTTCAATGAATGGTAGTTTTGGAAAGTAAGTAAAAATTATATACCAAATTAGGAAAGTGGACACTAATTTTGGGACATCCCAAAATAGAATACAGGACTCACAAAATGGGACGGAGGGAGTAGCAGTTTGGAAATTATTGTTAACAATAGGATTATGCCAAACTTAGGGTTGATAATTAGTCACACCCCATATATATTATTCAGTAAATGAGAGAAATAAAAATTACATTAAAGCCCTTATACAATAATAAAATAAAACTAAACTTATTTAACCAACACTCCCCCTCAAGCTGGTGAGAAGATATCTCTCAATCCCAGCTTGCCAAGCATATCATGAAACGGTTTAACTCCAACTCCTTTAGTAAGAACATCAGCAAGTTGATTACTACTCTTCACAAAAGGAGTGCAAATTGTTCCTTTATCAAGATTCTCTTTAATGAAGTGCCTGTCGATCTCAATATGCTTCGTTCTGTCATGCTGGACCGGATTGTGTGCAATACTAATAGCTGACTTACTATCACAGTACAACTTCATTGAATCACTAGTTTCCACCTTCAAGTCTTTCAATAGTAATTTTAACCACAAGAGTTCACACACACCTTGAGCCATTGCTCTAAATTCGGCCTCTGCACTAGACCGAGCCACAACACTTTGCTTCTTGCTTCTCCACGTAACGAGGTTACCTCCCACGAAAGTACAGTACCCTGAAGTAGACCTTCTGTCAGTCACAGAGCCAGCCCAATCCGCATCAGTGTATGCTTCTATTCTGAAATGGTCATGCTTACCAAAAAATAAACCCTTACCAGGAGCCGACTTAAGATATCTCAATATCCTGTTAACCGCATCTAAGTGTCTCTCATAAGGTGCGTGCATAAACTGGCTAACCACACCTACAGCAAATGAAATATCAGGACGGGTATGAGATAGATAGATAAGCTTTCCTACCAGTCGCTGATATCTCCCCCTGTCTACCATCTTCCCACTTTTGTCATCACTCAATTTCTGATTTGGTTCAACAGGTGTATCACATGCTCTACTTCCAAGCATCCCAGTTTCACTCAAGAGATCCAGAACATACTTTCTCTGAGAGATGAATATTCCATGCTTAGACCTGGCCACTTCAATTCCCAGAAAATACTTTAGCTGTCCCAGATCTTTTATTTCAAACTCTTTTGCCATGTACTCTTTCAATCGCTGCATTTCCTCCATGTCATCACCTGTAAGGACAATGTCATCCACATACACAATCAGTGCAGTAGTCTTACCATGCAAGGAGTGTTTGATAAATAACGTATGATCGGCTTGACTTTGTTTGAACCCATATCTACACATAGCCTGTGTAAACCTCTCAAACCAGGCTCTTGGTGACTGCTTTAGGCCATACAACGACTTCTTGAGCCTACATACTTTACCTTCTATTTCTGAGTTTGCATATCCAGGGGGAATATCCATGTACACTTCTTCCTCCAAATTGCCATGTAAGAATGCATTCTTCACATCGAATTGATGAAGAGGCCAATCATAGTTAGCTGTAAGAGATAAAAGGACTCTAATAGAGTTCATCTTCGCAACTGGAGCAAAGGTCTCCTGATAATCCACTCCATATGTCTGAGTGAAACCCTTAGCAACCAGACGAGCTTTAAACCTTTCAATGGAACCATCTGCTCTATGCTTCACTGCATACACCCACTTGCACCCCACTGTTCTCTTGCCCATAGGTAACTTAGTCAACTCCCACGTGCCACTTTTGTGAAGAGCTTTCATCTCTTCATCCATAGCATGTTTCCACTTGGGATCTCCGAGAGCATCCTGGACATGATTAGGAACAGAAGCGGAGGCAATATTCGAAAGGAAGGAACGATAAGTAGGAGACAAGTGGGAATAAGACACAAAATTAGATATAGGGTGCTGAGTACAAGATCTAACACCCTTTCTAACAGCAATAGGAACATTGAGATCATCAGACTCTAGAGAAAATGAGTTATCAGTGTTACCTGGGGAAATGTCAGAGACGTCACCAGTTGGAGAAGATGGCAGTGGGGGAATAGGAGTACTGGCCTCTACCTCCTTACCCTTGTTCCTACTCCATGTGCCTTTGGAATATACTAACAATTTTTTTTCCTTCGGAGTAACATGCTCTACAGTACCTTCATTAACCCCATTCTGTCTGGGAGTTATTGGTTCCTCTTCCTCTTCTTCCACTCCTAACAATATGGGTTCCTCATTAACATTCACTTCACTAGAAATTTCAGGTAAAACAGGAAAGACATGTCCCAGAGTCTCTTCATTTTCCTTCTCCCCCTGAAGAGGTACTCTGGGAGATGTGAAAAAAGGTATAGATTCATGGAAAGTGACATCCATAGACACATACCACTTTCTAGTATCAGGATTATAACACTTGTACCCCTTTTGAGTAGGAGAGTACCCAAGAAAAATACATTTAATGGCTCTAGGATCTAGCTTCCCCCTTGAAGGAGAGCTATTATGGACAAAACATACACAACCAAAGACCCGAGGAGGAATGGAAAAACTGGAAGAAGGATGAATCAGAAGATCGGTGGGTGCTTTTTTATTGAGGACCTGGGTAGGAAGTCTATTAATGAGATAAGCTGCTGTTAAGACAGCTTCACCCCAATATGGCTTAGGAGCATTAGCTGTGAACATCAAAGAGCGAGCAACATTAAGTAAATGACGATTCTTGCGTTCTGCTACTCCATTTTGTTGTGGAGTATCAGTGCAAGAAGTTTGATGTAAAATACCCTTGGATGTAAAAAATTCACCTAGATCCGAATCAATATATTCACCTCCTTGATCAGAACGTATAATTTTTATACCTGTCCCAAACTGAGTTAAAACCATCTGATAGAAAGATTTGAAGATAGAAAACACTTCACTCTTCTCCTTCATAAGATAAAGCCATGTACTGCGTGAATAATCATCAATAAAACTCACAAACCAACGATGACCTTTTAAAGAATTAATACGAGAAGGACCCCATACATCAGAATGGATTAAAGAAAAAGGAACTAAACTTTTATTAAAAGTCGGAGCAAAAGATGTCCGATGATGTTTCCCAAGTTCACAAGATTCACAATAAAACTCAGAAACAGGTTTATCAACTAAAGAAGGGAACATATGTTTAAGTAAATGGAATGAAGGATGTCCTAATCTCTTATGTAATAACCAAATGTCGTCCGACTTATTCTCAGAACTAGTAGTATGATAAGCGCCTTTGTTTCCTCCATCCAGAAGGTAAAGGCCATTCTCCACTCTACCACTGCCAATCGTCCTCCTTGTGGTAAGGTCCTAAAAAACACAGTGAGAAGGGAAAAAGGTTACACTGCAGTTCAAATCATTAGTTATACGACTAATAGATAACAGATTAGAAGTAAAACTGGGAATATGAAGAACCGATGACAGAGGTAGCGAGGGAGTTGCATGAATGACACCCTTTCCTGAAACAGAAGAAAAGGTGCCATCGGCAATGCGAACTTTGTCTTGACCTGAATGAGGAGTATAAATAGCAAACAAATCGGAAGAGCTAGACATATGGTCTGAAGCTCCAGAGTCAATAATCCAAGGAGAGGACAAATGAGATAAGCATGCTCGGGCATAAGTGACTAAGTTACCTGTCTGGGCAAATGAAGAGGAAGCACCTGTAGAAGTAGCCGCGGAAGAACGACGAGCCATTAAACCCCGGAAGGCCTCTTCTAACTCAGAAGCAGTAAATATAGCAGGCGAAACTGGCGGATCTAGAACCGGAGCTGAAGGATCAGCAGCGGCAGTGTGATGAGCATGGGAACGACGACCATTAAATCGCCACCCACGACCTCTAGAGGAGCCAAAACGACCTCCACGACTACCCGGTGGATAACCATGAAGCTTATAGCATGTCTCTCTAGTGTGAAACTTGGTATTGCAATAATCACAGAACTGCTTAGACTTATCCGATAAACTGGAGTCACTAGAGATATCACGAGTACGGTGTCCATCCTCCTGAGGAGCGGAAATGAGAGCAGATTTCTCTGTAGAGACAGGCGGAAGCATAGCAGAACGACGGCTTTCCTCGTTCTGTACATAGGCAAAGGCCTCCTGAAGAGAAGGCAAAGGCTCCATTCCCAAAACACGGCTGCGAACAGGATCCAAATCGGGGTGGAGACCTTCAAGGAATTTAAATATTCGTTCTTCAGCAACAACCTTATGGTAAGCCACAGAATCCGTAATGCAAACAGGTTTATAATCCACTAGATGGTCCAAACGTTTCCAATGAGTGGAAAGAGCTGTGTAGTACTGAAGAACACTCTGCTCTCTTTGTTCTGAACGTCCAATCAAACGGCGGAGCTCAAATATTTGAGCCGAATTTCCCTTTCTGGAATAAGTGTTGGCCATGGTCTCCCAAATATCTTGGGCAGTCGCCATGTCCAGAAACCCTTCAGCAATCTCAGGAACCATAGAGTGGCAAAGCCACGTCATGACAGTGGAGTTCTCCATCTCCCACTTGTCATACGAAGCATCCTCAGTTGGCGGTGCTTTTATCTTGCCATTGATATACCCCATCTTGCCTCTGCCCTTCAAGGACATAATCACAGATCCGGACCATGCGAGGTAGTTCTGGCCATTGAATAAAGATGTAGTAAGTTTCACATTCGGGCTATCAGTAGGAGGCACAATATCACTCCGTACAACTTGTGTATTCACGTTGGATTTGTCTAAATCCGTCATCATGAATCAACACAAAAAAATCCCGCAACAATGACAGCAACCAGAGGGACAAGGCAATGGATCAACAGTAGTGCAGCATGCACGAAGCAATCACCATAGAGGATGCAAAAAAATAGTCTAGCTGATCAAAGGGCCATGAAAGACCCAAAAAAACTGGAAAAAGTTGAAACTCCAATCAAAATAATTGATCCGTGGTGAATATAAGATGCAGTGGAGAGATCCAAATGAAGATTAGGAGCTGCGATTGTTTTACCAGACCATAGAAGTCTGTCGGCGCAGGGAGGGGATCGTTTGGAGAGAAAAAAAAATGCAATGAACAGTGCCGATGAACAGTAGAGTGAACAGTGCCGATGAACAGTAGCGTGAACAGTGCCGATGAACAGTAGCGATGAACAGTGTTGTGAACAGTGCCGTGAATAGTATCGTGAATAGTGCTCAGGACATATTGGTGGTGGTTAGGGTTAGGGTTGTGGCGCAGGCAGTAGGGGTGGTGAATGGTGGTCCGGTGGTGGTGGATGATTGGGTGGTGGCAGAAACCCTTGTTAGGGTGGCTTTGATACCATGTTAACAATAGGATTATGCCAAACTTAGGGTTGACAATTAGTCACACCCCATATATATTATTCAGTAAATGAGAGAAATAAAAATTACATTAAAGCCCTTATACAATAATAAAATAAAACTAAACTTATTTAACCAACAATTATGGCATTAGTTAACAAAATGGAAAGGTGACTATCAGATTAAGGAAGAGTGGGAAAAATTTTGGACCCTTAGATGATGACACATACAGCATTATTTTGTAGCAATTTGGAAATTATGGCATTAGTTAACAAAATGAGAAAGGTGACTATCAGATTAAGGTGAGGATGATGTGAACTATGTTTAAACGATAGTAAGGCAAAGAACCACAGGTTGGCAGCAATGATAACAAGGATAAGCAGGAGGAAAACAAATATGAATCTCTTCAGCATAGTGCATAACATATGCACTTCTAGACAAGGATCAAAATTTCAATTTGTTTCCTTTCAATCAGCGAAAAGTCGATGTTACCTAGTGAAACCGGAATGACACGAGGGAAAAATCAAAGTTCATCAAGTAGTAAAAAACATGCAATATTTTACCTTCTACACACAAGGAAAAATAAACATCATTGAGAATACAACCAAATATGCAAAAGCTTTGGAACAGTGAGACTTGAAATAGTAACATACCAAACTTGGTGATCAATTGCACGCCATGCACATTTCCAATACCTTCGACTCCTGCATTTTAATACATATATCCATCAAGTGGTCAAACCTTGTACGAGAAGTAGCATCGATTAACAAGAACCAAATATAACTAGTCCAATAAGGAATCGAATTACAATAAGACCCAAGGGAAAAAATGGGAAAAAGCCTAGAAGTTAGGCCTGGCAATGTCAGCCCGAAGCCACGAACCCGCCTGCACAAACCCGAAATAAATGGCTTTTGGGCTGATTGAAAATTTCTAGCGGGCTCTTATTGGGTAATGAAATATAAGTAACAGGCTGAGAGTGGGCCCATTTAAACCCGAGACCAACCCGCACTCTAACTTTTGCAGCAAAACCCTACATACTACTCTAATCTAAGCAGCCGCATCACTTGGCTTGTGTTTATTTTTTCGTTTCTGGCAGCCCCCTCTCTCTCTCTCTCTCTCTCTCTCTCTCTCTCTCTCTCTCTTCATTTGCACTTCCTCTCTCCTATTTCTAGGGTTTTTTACTTCTCCTCTTTGCTTCTTTGTGTCCATGCATGCCCGAGTGCTCTCATGAAGATGGATTTTTTTACTTTAGTGTTTTCAAGGCATATATTGTAGTGGAATTACTACATTCAATCTCTTGAATATGAAGGTGGGTTTTGAGTTTTCACAAGATCTCTTTATATATATATATATATATATTTCTCGTTGTGGGACATTTTTTGTGCTTTTAATTTCTCTGTTTCTTTTTGCTTGGAAATCCAAGTGATTCTGTCTGATTTCTATATGCTTAATCCAACAGAATTCTTGCTTTAAGGAATTTTATATTTTTATTTTTGATCTTTTTCTTATCTTCCCATCTATAGATTTGCAAGAGGATATACATATATATATATACACATATTACCTGACCCCAAACAAAAAAAAAGGGGGGTCTGGGTTAATTGCCTGACCCGGAGTATATACGGCCCTATCTGAGCCCGGCCCGGCTCCATCCCGGTCCTACTCCAGCCCGGCCCGAACCCGCCCATTTGCCAGGACTATTTGAAATCAACAAAAAGGGATACAGAATCTTCAACAGTTTCAATTTTTTATATTTTTGGATAAATAAAAGTATATTAAGACGCCCAAGGCCCCAGACAGCCCATATAGTTTCAATTTAATGGTAACTATCGAAAATGTACCTACTATTCCTTGATTGCATGGCAATAATCATTTTGGATGACAAATGACAAAGCGGGATGTAGAGATCTTAGGTATGATGAAAGGTCCTTCCGTTATACAAGACGCAATAGAGGGGTCATTGTCCAGAGGTGGTCCTACTTTCGCAAGGTGCTATGAGGGGTAGCCTAGACAGACCTAACTTTGGCATTTTGCCCAAAGTGGATGTACTCAGACCTGGTATATTATCAGATTTGTCACCCACAAGTGAGATCACGTCAACAAACTGAGAAGGTTTCAACACTCCATATTTTTTAGCAAAATCCTCCATTCCAAATGAGGCCATCCTGTGAAGCAAAAGCAAAACTGTCAAAGCCCCATAGCTGAAGATGTAACAAAATGGTTATAATAGACAACACAGAATAGAGAACAAATATTAATGATTTCTGGTAACTTCCATTTGTCAATCAATTTGATATAATTGGACATATCAGTATGGAGTTTATTACCCAAAATAATACAAAAATTTGCCCACCAGGGCCAATACGCAAGGGCTTTCGAGAAGGTGTTTAGAGCACTTGACTGATTATTTGAAAATTTGAAGCCTAATAGCGAGTCTATTGACTTACTGAGATGATTAAAGAGTTTAAAATTGCATGAGAGTCGATTACACACTCTCATATATATATATATACACACACAGAAAACATTTGGCTCAAGAATGATGAAAGGGCTGGAAGAGCTATAGGAGATCAATGATTCTAATAAGAGGAAGTCCACACATGCTTAAAAAAATACCCTAGGAATCGTGGCGGCATTAGTGTCATGTAACATCTTAATTTGTATTCTGGGAGAGGAATGTTGAACTTTGAGCAAGGCAATGTTAGTGTAAAGGCTTTTAACTGAAGCTGCAGAAATTGTAACTAATCAACGATCTGATTCTCAACGCCATGCAAAGTTTTCCGAACAGTTACATCAAAACATTGATCGATCAATCAAACATCGCTGAACCACTATAAATGTAAATTTTCACTTCGCTATCATGGGATGTGTTATTACAAATGAATGGCTTTGACCCAAATTGTTTCTCAAGCAATGAATTCAAGCAGAAAACACTGTTGTGAAAAGAAGTTCACAACCAGAATAGCTGACACACCCTTGAGAGGATCATTCATTTATCAAAAAGAAAATAAAACATGATAGGACTTGTACCCTCTTAGATAAATTGAGCTCTGAAAAGAAGTGTTGAGTTGAAACTCAGCGCTGGAAGATTCGAAGCAATTTGGGCCTGTCGTTTTTGCTCGACCCCCAGTGGGAGAGTTCAACACGTTGATTTCACATTGAATAAGCCGTGTGTCAGTTTGCAGTCATTAGTTGCCTTCAGGCTCTATATGGTTCATGGATTTAGTGAGGGAAGGAAAGGAAAACACGTTTCTTTGTTTGGTTAATATTGAAGATTATCACATAGCCTAAATCATGTCAATAGCTAGAGTGATTCACGGAGAGACTGCAATGACTAACTAAGCAATTAGTTATTGTACCAGACATGTTTATTAAGAATTTTTCTATTCTCCACTTATAAAGGTAGGTGCCTTGATGTAACAAATATTGATGTAAAAGATATGAGAGAAAAGTGAAATTTGTGAATGAACGATATGTAGCTCTTTCACGGTTCAAAGGATCGGCCAATACCGAGATGACATGTAGCTCTTTCATGGTTCAAAGGTTTGAGTTGTCATTAACTGAATATAATAATGCTTTTCTATAGAAAAAATAATAATACTTATTATTGGTATAATTGTTATTTAATGCTTATCACTTTTAATTTAATGTTTCTTGCATTTAAAATTATAACAATGCTTATTACTTTGAGTTTAATTTGATTACTTGTAATTTAACACTCCTTGCAAGTGAAATTATATTAATGCTTATTACTTATGATAATCAATATTTTCACATAAATTTATGATATATGTTACTTACAATATAATGCTTGTCTATGTTACCCAGACTCAGGTATGGGTGTCAGGTGTGGGTTTGTATCTAGGTTTCAGACCTCCTCTAAATCCAAATCTTAGAATCCGGGGACATGTGTCTAAACGTTGGATACGGGTATGCGGACACCCTCTGAACATATAAACAACTTCATTTGTATAGTTAGAAACATTCTTTGCCGTCAATTTTGAGCTTTTCTTACCTTTTCAACATCACATGTGGAGGATCCGAGTGACCGATTAGGTATGGGAGTCGGACCTCAGAAGTAGGAATCTTCTAAAGTGGTCATGCTCCCACCTCATACTCTTGCTTCCGCGCTTCATACTAATAGAACCTCGCTCCCCTCATGTTAGAACCGCGCTTCATACGTTAACCCTATTAATTTCTGTTTCCAGATATCCAATTTATCAGTTCATAAAATTTTTGGACCTAATCACTTTCTGCTTCTATTTTGGCGTATCTGACACGTGTCAAAGTTTGTCCGGTGCGTCTTACGTGTTCCGAATCCAAACAACATTATATAAATGTACGAGAATTTTTTGGTGTGCCCGACTCATTTCAACAAGTGTCCATCGTGTGTCTTGCCAATACTGTGTCGGACACATACATGGACCCGGATACGTGACTGGACGAACAACTGGATCCCACCTAGCAACTAGAAGAACAACTGGATACCACCTAGGAATTGGCATTTCTTGTTAAAAACTTGTAGATATTAAGAGGATGAATAAAGAAACATAATTACCAAAGACTTCCACCAATAAGGTAAAGTAGAAGACAGCAATTGGAGAAATATAGATTGTTACGAGGGGTACAACAACTAATGTAGCTGAACTCTACAAGTTCAAGGAGATACTAACTCGAAGCCACGCGGAGCAATTCTGAGAAGACGTAATGCAGGAGATAAAATCTGAAAAAAATCTTTGTCTGGGGAGACAACTCGTACCTGCAACAAAGACATTACAGTTTAGAGTAAAAGTCGTTCGATCACCTTTTTGCTTATTATATGAGAAGATGCATTTTTGCCCCTAAGCATTGTCACAAATGTCTAGCTGATTAAATTGTATGCCACATTGTCTAAGACTTATTTTCCCATCATGTTCTTGCATTTAAAAACACCCCACAGTGTACCAATATAATAGAGTACAAAACAAAAACAGAGATAAAATAATGTAAACAATGTCAACAGAATATAATCAAGCTCAAAAAAGAGGAAAACTTTGAAATATAAGAAAATAGAAATTATAGAGTACTCGTATGACCAACTCTTTTACATTCCCCAATTTTATTGGCTAACCTCACCGGTCCTTTGCCCCCCACCAGACGTTTTCTTTTCTTTTCTTTTCTTTCCTTTTTTTCAGCTTAACGCTTCAAGTTAACTTCATCTGTTGATTTTCTTCTTTACCCCTTAAACATGCACTCCCTCTGTCCCAAATTTTTTGGATGTCCCATTTTAAGAGTCCCTTTGAAAAACTACTATTTTTCAAGTTTACCCTTTATTTAATAAACTCTCCAAGTTTTTCTTTGATGCGACACAGACACTAGAACTTTAAAATAAAAAAAGCTCCTTAAAAAGTTGGAATTCCCAAAAGAGACTCTTAATATGGGACGGAGAGAGTATAAGCATAACCACCAAACCAAATCAAAATCACTGAAGCCCATAAATCTTTCCAGAAGTTACAATAAACTGTCATAACATCCTGATTATTAAAAGTTCAAGATGCAATAGGGGATCATAGAATAGAGCATGTATGCACAAGGCACAACAAAAAGGCCTGCGCAAGCTGAGAAAAGTAAGCCATATGTGTGATAGAAAAACAATAGGCATATATATCTCATTTAATTCGCATATGCATTCAATCAAAACTGAAGAGAGTTGCAACATTATGCATATAGATATCCTTCACTTTACATATGCATTCAACCAAAACCAAATAGAGTTTGCGCATGTGTCGTGCTTCAATGAAAAACATTTTAAAGCTATGATCCATTGTCATAAACATCCATTAATACATACTCCCTCCGTCCCATTTGATGTGTCCCTCTTTCTATTTTTGGCTGTCCCAAAACTATTGTCCACTTTTAAGTTAATTTCCAAAGCTACCCCTAATGAGTGAACACACCAAACTACTCTCTTAAGCAAAGCAAGGGCAATTTGGGAAAAACTCTCTTATTTAGAGCCATGTGGAGAGCAATTATTATGTTCCCTTAAAAAGTTGGACTCCCTAAAAGGGATACATAAAATGGAACGGAGGGAGTACTAGACACATCAAATTCAGGTAGTCAAACATAAGCTAGTGTGGAGCATGTGAAGGAATCAACTTTGCATGCACTAGAACATCCTAAAAAGACAAAGCTGAGAACTCCCGCTACTCCTATCAGCTTTAGGGGCATTTCTTGTGCTTCAGATATTGAGTTTTTCTTTAAATTTCTAATTCATCTTCTGCTTTACTACATAGTTTACTACTAGTAAAAATTCTAAAGAGGGATATTTTGTTCTAAGTACTTTTACTTCAAAACTAATTAGAAGTTTAATTCAGTAACATAAGCACTCAAGAGAGGTTCAAATGTTCAATTGCTTTTGTTCATGTTCTTTCTATTAGACAGATTAGAAACCCTTAGACTAGTTTTGTATAAAGCGTTGAGACTTGAGATTGAATGATTATGATGCCTTACCTATATTATCTTATAAAAGCTCTGTCAAAGCTTGTATCCAGCAGCTTTTAAAAAGTTTTTAATCAACAACTTTCACCTTTCCTCGCCAGTCAGCAGCAGTTTCATCTTCCAAATCTCTTGGAACTGAGAAGTGAATGTCTAAACTCTAATTTCATATAGCTCTTCGGTTTATCAATAACTCTTTTAGGTTATTAACATCAATTGTTATCCACAAGTTCTAGTCCTATGAATCACGAGGATATTTGAGAATTGCTCTTAGGAAGGAAGCACGGATTCTTCTAAAAGGCTAAAGAATCTATACCGGATGTGCACCCGCATTCGCACTGGGGTGAATTCTTCTCGGATGCGGTAGGGATTTTGTTTTTATTATTTTTTAGAAACAGGGTCTAACATAATTTTAATTACCTTCAGGTCAGTTTAGGAATGAGTCGAATGACGGAGGTTGGATAATTGGATTACACGTCAAAAGGCTAGTGTTGTTTATGTAGCCTTTACGTTTGCTATTTATGTCTTAATTACATAAAAATATCAAGACAATGTAGTTATAGGGTACATTATTTAACTTGGAGTGTATATGCATATTTAATAATTTAAACAAGTAACCCAAACCCGCATACTAGATTTTTTAAAAGTTGACAAATCCTGCACACACATCCTCACACTCGCACTAGTGCTTCCTAGGCTCTTAGGTTTTGCAAGACACCGCTAAGTAGGGGTGTTCATTTAATCCGCCAACATTTAATCCGCCAACCTGACCGGCCAGAACCGAACAGACGCTTTTTTATCGGTTAATACGGAGGTGGTTCGAGTCTCGGGTGAGCTCTCGTTTTTTGGGGGGATCGGTTCGATCCTCAGTTTCTATCCTACATAACCCGATGGACCCAACCTGACCAACTACTAAAAACCGAAATTCTGAAAAATGGAAAACCTAAAGCTTTCAGCCACTTTTATTTTCACATTTCTCTCACTGCTATCAAACCTACAGCCGCCACACACACTTTTTCTCCTCGTCGTCTCCTCTTAGCTACATACCTTCTTCCATCCCCCTTTGATGCCCTAAATCCAGAATGCCACAAATCCATATTCCATATTATGTTATTTCTATCATTAATATAGTTACAGCATTTTGCCAAGATTGTGTAAAGAGATGTGCAAGAGATGTGTGTGTATAATGTATATATATATATATGTTGACAAGCTGTTTAGGTCAAACTTAGGGTTGAACAATGTGTTCCACCCTTATATATTACTAAGAGAAAAGAAATATTACAAGCAAGCCCTTATATTTAATTCAAAGATATAATGATTTAATCGTTGTATCCTCCTATGCTATGTAGCACGGACACTTCACTTTGGGTGCCGTCTCCGTATCGTGTCCGTGTCAAACACTGACACTCGTCGGACACGCGTCACCACGTGTCAGACACGCTATAAAACGTGTCTTAAATATTTTAACATCGGACACACCTTGATTGCGTGTCGGACACGCAGCCAACATGGCCGGACACACAAATGAATGCAGCATGGTGGCCTCTCATTAGAAATGCGTTTTAAAAACTTTGAGGCAATAATCTTAATATTGTAAAACTGGGGATAAGTAATTGGTTTATTTGAGAATTATGGAAACATTAGTGGACATGGAACTGCAAATTGTATATTTAATTCAAAGATATAATGATTTAATCGTTGTATCCTCCTATGCATGTATCCTATTAAATTGTTATGTTTTGTAATCTTTTTATGAGTATATGTTGTAAGTTGCTATGTGCCTAGTTTCTATGGGTGAATATCAGAATATGTAATGTAATGTTGATATTTAATCCTCTCTTCTTCTTCTTTTACTTCAAACTAAATTATAAATTTTAGAAAAAATTTTTTATTCGACGAATTCTAGCTGTCTCTGTATCCTACATTTTTAAATTTGCCGTATTGCCGTCTCCGTGTCACGTATCCGTATAAACATAAATTAAAATAAGAAAATAACAAGCTATATCTAACACTCCCCTCAAGCTGGTACAAATATATCTCTCAATCCCAGCTTGTTGAGCATATGATGAAACTGTCTAGTCCCGACTCCTTTAGTAAGAACATCTACGGGTTGATCACTACTCTTCACAAACGGAGTGCGAATTGTTCCACTATTGAGGTTCTCTTTGATGAAATGCCTGTCAATCTCAATGTGCTTAGTCCTGCCATGCTGTACTGGATTATGTGCAATATTAATTGCCGACTTATTATCATAATATAGTTTCATGGAATCACCCAGCTCGAGTCTTAAGTCTTTCAATGACAGCTTTATCCATAGGACTTCACACACACCTTGAGCCATGGCTCTGAATTCAGCCTTTGCACTGGATCTCGCCACAACATTTTGTTTCTTACGCCTCCAAGTAACGAGATTACCTCCCACAAAGGTGCAATATCCTGAAGTAGACCTATCTATCACAGAGCATGCCCAATCAGCATCAGTGTATGCCTCTACTCTGTGATGATTATGCTTCCCAAAAAATACGCCCTTACCAGGAGCAGACTTGAGATACCTCAGAATCCTGTAAAAAGCATCCACATGTGACTCACGAGGAGCATGCATGAACTACCTTACCACACTCACAACAAATGCAATATCAAGACGTGTACGAGATAAGTAGATCAGCTTCCCAACTAGTCTCTGGTATCTCCCCCTGTCTACCATTGTTCCACAACTATCATCACTCAACTTTTGGTTAGGCTCTATAGGCGTATCACATACCTTACTTCCAAGTATTCCAGTTTCACTCAAGAGATCCAGAACATACTTTCTTTGAGAGATGATGATTTTATGTTTGGATCTAGCAACTTCAATTCCCACAAAGTATTTCAGTTCACCCAGATCTTTTATTTCAAACTCCCTTGCCATGTACTCCTTTCGTCACTACATTTCCTCAACATCATCCCATGTAAGGACAATGTCATCCACATACACAATGAGAGCAATAATCTTACCCTGTGAAGAGTGTTTAATGAACAAGGTATGATAAGCTTGACTTTGTTTGAAGCCATACCTACACATAGCATGTGAAAAATCGCTCAAACCACGCCCTTGGAGACTGCTTGAGGCCATATAGGGACTTTATGAGCCTGCACACTTTTCCTTTAGTCTTAGGACTCTCAAACCCAGGAGGAATGTCCATGTATACCTCTTCTTCCAAATCACCATGTAGAAATGCATTCTTCACATCAAATTGATGAAGTGGCCAATCACGGTTAGCTGCAAGGGATAAGAGAATCATGACAGAGTTCATCTTAGCCACAGGTGCAAAAGTCTCATTATAGTACCATAAGTCTGGGTGAAACCCTTGGTAACAAGACGGGCTTTAAATCTCCCCATAGTACCATCAGCTCTGTGCTTTACATCATACACCCACTTGCACCCCACAGTTCTTTTGCCCATAGGTAACTTAGTCAACTCCCAAGTGCCATTTTTATGAAGAGCCCTCATCTCCTCATCCATGGTAGATTTCAAATTGGGATAATTGAGAGCATCCTGGACATGATTAAGGACAGAAACATAGGCAACATTTGAAAGAAACCACGATAAACAGGGGACAAGTGAGATTAGCACACAAAGTTAGAAATAAGGTGCTGAGTACAAGGCCTAACACCTTTACGGACATCAATAGGATCATCGAGATCATCAGACTCTATAGGTAAAGAGTTATCAGAGTTACCTAACAAACAATCGGAGTTACCTGGAACCTCACCAGTTGGAGTAGATGGCAGTGGAGAAATAGGAGTAGTGGCCTCAACCTCTTTGCTCTTTCTCTTACTCCACGTGCCCTTAGAATAAACTAACTCCTCCTGCTTCGGTGTTTCCTGCTCCATTTTCACTCCCAACAACTCTTTTTGTTTGGGAGTGATGGGTTCCTCCTCCATTACTTCTTCCTCATACCGTACACTGTAGGTCTCTTTCTCCTTCTCCTAGGATAACACTGTAATAGGAATCGTATGTAAAGTAATCCCAGGAACCTATTCACTTGTCTACTCCCCCTGAAGAGGAACATGGGAATCAGAAGAAAAAAAAAAAGATACTGACCCATGAAAAGTGACACCCTTATAGACATACCACTTCTTAGTTTGAGGATTATAGCACTTGTACCCTTTCTGAGTGGGAGAGTAGCTGACAAAGACACATTTAATGGCACGAGGATCAAGTTTCCCACGAGTGGGAGAGTGGCTGTGGAGGAAGCAAACACAACCAAAGACACGAAGAGGAATAGGAAAGAGAGAAGTAAGATGGGATAGGAGTTCAATGGGAGCCCGTTTGTCGAGGACTTAAGTGGGTAGCCGGTTGATGAGATAAGCAACTATTAAAACTACATCACCCCAATATGATTTAGGAGCATTGGCTAAGAATAACAAAGAAAGGGCAACATAGAGCAAATGACGATTCTTGCGTTCTGCGACCCCATTTTGTTGTGGGGTGTCAGTGCAAGAAGTCTGATGAAGTATCCCTTTCGAAGAAAAGAAATCTCGTAGACCAGAATCAATATATTCTCCCCCTTGGTCAGAACGCAACACTTTGATACTTGTCCCAAACAGAGTCAAAACCATTTGATAGAAGTTTTTGAAAATAGAAAAATTAGTGAGTGAATAATCATCAATAAATATGACAAATCAACGATGATCTTTTAAAGACACTTAGACACTACACGCGAAGGACCTCACACATCAGAATGCACTAAAGAAAAAGGCATTAAACTTTTATTATAACTCGAAGCAAAAGATGTCCGATGATGTTTCCCACGTTCACGTGACTCACATAAATATTCAGAAACAGCTTTATTGAATACAAAAGAAGGAAACAAATGCTTAATAAAATGAAACGATGGGTGTCCTAATCTTTTATGCCAAAGCTAAATGTCCTCAGACTTATTTTCAGAAAATGTAGTGTGATGAGCTCCCTTGCTTCCTACATTCAACAGGTAAAGGCCATGCTCCTTTCTACTACTACCAATCGTCCTCCGTGTGGTAAGATCCTGGAAAACCCAATGTGAAGGAAAGAAAATTACAGTGCAGTTAAGGTCACGAGTTATACGACTGATAGATAAAAGATTAGAGGTGAAACTCGGAACATGTAAAACAGAAGACAAAGACAGAGATGGAGTGGCAATGTGGCATGAACAGTGTTCTAAAAATCGGCCTAGGCGGCGCCTAGGCCCTAGGCGGTGCCCGGCCACCGAGATTTTCCCTAGGCGTTTGCGAAAATCGGCCAGTGGATTAGTCGGCCTCTAGGCGGTGCTAGGCAGGGCCTAGGCGGGCTAGGGTGAGAATGCTAGAAAGTTTTATTTGGGTCTGACTCTTTGAAAAAAAAAACTCTAACATTAGTATATATATATATACTTAAGGTTTAAGTTAATTATGGAGAGATCCCTAATAGTTTTTTAAATATTAAAACCTTCTAATAATCTTTACTTATTTCCAAAAAACACTACATAACCTTTATATATATATACATATATACATATATATCTATTATTTGAACCACAAATCTATAATTATTTTAATTAACACCACATAACTTGTATATATATATCTATTATATAATTAATTTTATTTATAAAAAAAAATCCGCCTAAGCGTCCGCCTAGGCCCCTAGGCCCCCCTCCGCCGCCCGACTAGCGCCTAGCGATTTTTAGAACATTGGGCATGAATGACACCCTTCCCTGAAACAAAGGAAAAAGTGTCGTCGACAAGGTAGGTGCAACTAGAAGCATCGCAAAACGGCGACTCTCCTCATTTTGCACATATGCAAAACCCTCCTCAAGTGTGGGATGAGTATCCATCCCAAGGACTCAACTACGGACAGTATCATACTCCGAGTTAAGTCCCTAAAGAAACGTGAAGACCCGTTGCTTCCCTAAAAGTTTCTGGCATCCAGCAAAATCAATGGGACACGCAAGGTGATAATCGTGTAGATGATCCACGCGTTGCCAATGAGTGGTGAGAAACGTGAAGTATTGAATAACTGTCGTGTCACCTTGCTCACAACGATCAAACAATCGCGTCAACTTAAACTCCTGAGCATAATTCCCTTTGAATAGGTCGAAGCAACTATCTCCCAAATATCACAGGTTGTTTTCATTCCCACAAAACCTTCACCAATTTCAAGAATCATCGAGTGAATAAGCCAAGCCATAATGATGGAATTCTCAATATCCCATTGTGCATATCTGACAGGTTAGGTGCTTGTGTTGTCCCATCAACGTATCCCATCTTCCCTTTACCCCCCAAGAAAAACAACACTGAATTTGACCATGGCAAATAATTCTGGCCATTGAACAGGGATGTGGTGATTTTAAGGTTTGGGTTGTCAGAGGGAGCTACTAACGAGCTCACAATCTGAGGCTGTTGTGAACTTCCAAATGACGGACTCTTACTCTTATCGTCGGCCATAGTTCCAACACATAAAGGTGGCACCCACAATGATCACACAAAAAAAAACGGAGAAGGTAGCGCAGGTTGTGACAGAAGAGGAGCTGGGTGAGCCGGTGATCGCAGGGAAGGGGTGAGGTGGGGCTTGCGACTGGTTGTGGTGGTGATAAGGTTGGTAGCGCAGGCTATGGCGGTGGTTTGGTGGCCGGCCCAGGTAAGGGTTAGTGTTAGGATAGCCGTGAGGTTGAGGAGAGTAGGCGAGGCTCTGATACCATGTTGACAAACTGTTTAGGTCAAACTTAGGGCTGACCAATGTGTTCCACCCTTATATATTATTAAGAGAAAAGAAATATTACAAGGAAGCCCTTATACTAAACATAAATTAAAATAAGAAAATAACAAGCTATATCTAATAGTATATTGGCAGTAATGAGATCCCCTTCCAAAAATTCTTGCCCCATATACTTAGTTACATACATATATGTTTAAATCTATCAAAAAAGAAAATGCTACATGACAATAAGTGTCTTTCTACAAATATGTTGACATAAAGCCAAAACAGAATGCAAAAAGAGCTTAAAAAAAAAAGTTGTAGAACAGCCCATATTCAATTCATGGTAGTTGTCGGTTTCACCTGAACCCAAACCGACTCAACCCGAATCCGATGAGTCAGTTGCACCTGATGATGTTCGGGTGGATGAACGGGTTAGCCTCAAATTCGACTCACCCGACCCGTAAACACCCCTACTGCTAAGAAGAATAGATCAACACTCTCCTCCTAAATAATCTTATTGTGATACGTTTTGGCAATTCCCATGATGATTAGTGTATGACAAGGACAGCATAAAGAAAATACCTTGAACCCGGCATCAACGCTCCTTGCGGCCAATGTTCCTATTACATCGTCAGCTTCAACACCGGGCACCTGCTTTAAGTTGAACTACTGAATCATCACGACTAATAATTTGATTGTAAATGATAATTTGATGCACTCACGAAACAAATTGTTCAAGAAAGAGCTTAGGGCTCTGTTTGGTGCTTAACCAAAATCTGTTACAATATGAAAAACTGTCTTCTAGTTCTAGAAACCTCCTCACTGCTGTTTGTTCTACTCTCGCAGCTACAATGTAGCTACAGGGTGTTCACGAAAGAAAACAATAGCCCAATCACAACTCACTACAAAAGTACAAAATGCTAAGTATGATGTCTAAAGAAATTGGCATCAGAGTGAAAAAATGCTTCCGCACATTATGTTCCTAATCACAATTTTAGTACAGCCTAACAATATGGTGTGACTAACCTCAATCACTTTAATGGACATTGCCTTGATGGATGCTTTCAAATATTGAAGTCCCTGAACTATGGTATCAGGTGTAGGGGGACGATTGCTCTTGTATGAAGGGTAGAGAGTGTGACGGAAATTCAGGCCTTCATGAAATTGAAACATATAATAGTCAGAGCAGTAACTTTCAACAATACTAATCATATATGTAAATTTCTCTCTATAGCATACAACCAATTCTAAATATGTCAGATCCTTATGAACATGAATCCTAGGAATATTACAGTGAACATTATAGTTTCCCTCGAGCAATGCACTACACTGACCATCGGGAGCGTGAGATAATGGGTAAAGGGCACTGAATTAGTGCCCAGATGTTGGCAAAAAGTGTGCAAGACTCCTACTTTTCCAAATGAACACTAGACAAAAACCAAGTACAACATATTAGATTACTATTAACGACTAGGAATATAGGAACATTACCCGAGATAACTAGCAGCCCCTCCGATTAAAAGAAAACTAACATAACATATGCTTCGAAGAAACTAAGTGGATAGGAAAGAAATGGAGTGGGGATATTTGTAGAAGAAGAAAACACGAATTGGGTAAATTGTTTCTTGATTATTCCTCTATAAAAATCCTCAATTTATATACATTATAGGGATAAAGAAAAGGTAATAGAAATATAAGGAAATAACAGAAAAAGGAAATAAAAGATTATACAATCAATTATTCCTAAACTAAAATGATTCACAGAATCACAGGATAAGATTGAACCAAAATAATATCTCTTAACACTCCCCCTCAAGCTGGGGCGAAGATGTCAACGAGACCGAGCTTGGCAAGTGAAGACTTCAATAGAGAACGACCAATTGATTTTGTGAACATATCAGCAGCTTGGTAGCTTGACCAGAAGAAAGAACAAAGCTCAGGGCGATGATTCCTGTCCGAAATTTTTCCCTAATAAATGCACATCCACCTCTATATGCTTAGTAAGCTCATGAAAAACTGAGTCGAAGCAAGCATAATTGCAGACTTCTTGTCACAGAATAATGTAGAGGAATCTGTCACGGGAAACCCCAATTCAGCTATCAGTGAACGGAACCAGATAATTTCACCCGTGCCCTGGGCCATGGCCCTATATTTGTTGCTTCTTACTTTTCCACGATAGGAGATGATTGCCATAGAAAGTATAGAAACCTGAGGTAGAACGCCTATTGCTCTTAGACCTTGCATAATCCGCATCGGTGAAACAAGAAATCCCATCCTGTAATCCGGCGGTATAAAATAATCCAAGACTAGGACAAGTCTTGAGATACCGGAGGATGTGGTGAATAGCATCACGATGGGAGTGCATGAACTGACTCACAACACTGACAGCAAAAGAAATACCTAGTCGTGTGTGTCAGATAAATGAGGCGGCCGACAAGGCGCTGATAAACAGATGCATCAGGTCTCCAGAGTCAGCAGATAATTTCATATTTGGATCCATAGGAGTGGATGCAGGCAGACAACCTAGCATGCCAGTGTCATGAAGGAGATCAAGGGTGTATTTCCTCTGAGACAGGGAGATACCACTACGAGAGCGTTCAACCTCAATACCGAGAAAATATCAAAGAGGACCCAAGTTCTTGATGTCGAAGAACTTCCCAAGAGCCTGTTTAACCTTGGTAATACCCGAAGCATCGTCATCAATATAAACTAAAAGAATGACACAGCGATCATCTGGACGACGATGAATAAAGCAGGTATGATCAGAGTGGCAACGAACAAAGTCCATAGACAGGATCACCTCACTAAAGCGAACCTCGCACGTGGAAAATGCTTTAGGCCGTATAAGGATTTCAGGAGACGGCACACTGTCCCCAAATATTCCCCCTCGGTCCGAAAACCCAGTGGGGGGTCCATATAAAAAGTCTCCTGCAGGTCCCCATTCAAGAAGGTATTCTTGACATTCATTTGATGAAGAGGCCAAAAATGTGAGGCAGCCAAGGAAATAATAAGACGAATAGTCGTCAATTTGGTCACCGGAGCAAAGGTAGCATAATAATCTTTCCCTGGAATCAGTGTAAACCCTTTAGCGACAAGACGGGCCATATATCGCTCAATCGTTTCATATACCTTGTACTTCACATTGAAGACCCATTTACACCCAACTTCCTTGACACCAGGAGGTAAAGGTACAAGTTCCCAAGTCTGATTGCGTACAAGAGCATCCATTTCCACACGCATGGCAACCACTCAATGGGGATTCTGGAACGCCTCAGAAACTGACCGAGGAATAGGTATAGAAGCAACCTGGCTAAGAAACGACCAATACGAGTCAGAAAGGCCCTGATATGAAACATACTGAGCAATAGGGTGATTAGTACTGTTAGGAATACCATATCGGTTCGGAGGACGACTATCACGGGAAGGATAACTAGGCGGAACCGAATGTAAAGGACTAAGAGAAGAGTTACATGATTTCGGAGAAGATACGGGCACAAGAATTTGAGTAGGAGGACGGCGAGAGTACACCTGGAGAGGATCAATGGTGATGACCGGAGGAAGAGGGAAGGAAGTCTCCTGAGAGGATTCGAACAGAGGAACAGGACGTGGAATTGAACTAGGATCCTCTGGGACTTCCTCAACTGCAAATATTGGCGAAGAGTGGGTACCTGCATAAAAAGGAGTATCTTCCAAAAAAGTAACATCCAAGGAGTGGTAGAGGTGACGAGTGATAGGATCGTAACACTGGTACCCTTTAGACATGCTTTGAATAGCCTAAAAAGACACATTTGACTGCCTTATCATCCAATTTAGTACGAGTTGAGCTGCGATTCTGGACAAAACAGGTGCACCTAAAAACGCGTGGTATAATGGGGAAGAGATTATAATCGGCTTCACCATGTAAGACACGACTAGGAGCTCTGTTAAGCAAGTATGTAGTTGTAAGAATAGCTGTATGCCAAAAAAAAAAATTGGTACATACATCCCACATAGAAGACAACGAACAACAGACATGATAGTGCGATTCTTGCGTTCAGCTAGGGGTGAAACCAAACCGATGAAAACCGAAAACCGAAACCAAACCGAAAAAACCAAGCCTTTTCGGTCGGTTTTTTCAAATATATTATAAGCCAAAAACCGACAAAACTGCCCTAACCGAGCATAGTCGGTCGGTTTTTTTAGTGCCAAAAAACCGGAAAAACCGAAACTAACCGTTTCACCCCTACATTCAGTAACACCATTCTGTTCCGAGGTGTAAGGACATGTGAGTTGATGAAGGATATCCTATTTATTCAATTCAGTTCTAAACTCATCAAAAATGTACTCCTGACGATTATCGGATAGAAGATTACGAACTATAGTGCGTTATTGGGTATTGATCATGTGTAAAAAATTCGTAAAAAGAGTAAAAACCCCAATTTTTTCTTTAAGAGATAAACCCAAGCACACCTAGTCAATGTTGTCAAACCGTGAATCAAATCGTGAATCGAATCGAATCGTGAATCGTAAGATTCACTTTTTTAGAAAAGAAATAATAATACATTTGTATATGCACATAAAGCACATGTATATACATATAATAATGTGTATTGTGCGCTTTTTTTAGGATGTGAAGCCCAACACTTCACATCATGCATGAATGTGAATATGAAAAAAGAACAAACACTAGGACAACGCATTAATGACATTACTGCTGATTTTTCGTAATAAAAATATTGGCATTATTTTAGTAGTCACATATTTGTATACTAACACGCATAAGCTTTATATGTAGAAGTTGAACCACAACTAAACAACCAGTAAACTAATACAAGTTAAGAATAGAAGGGCATGTAACACGGAAAATAAAAATAATGATAATAATAACACACCCGTTTTTTTAAAAAAAAGCGAAACTCAAAATTTTTATGAATTGTGTGAATCGAATCGTCCAGAATCTAATCGTGAATCACCGATTCAGTGCGATTTCTGATTCATAGGCACGATTCGAATCGTTCAGTATGAGAACCGAATCGAATCGCATGAATTGAATCGTGAATCGTAAGATTCTAACAACCATGCACCTAGTATAGTCGCCAATAAATGTAACATAGTAACGATGTCCAGAAAGAGCAGTAACCAGGGAGGGCCCCCACACATCAGTGTAAATGATATCAAATGCACAAGGTGCACATGTCATACGAGAAATATAGCTAGAACGAACATGATTGGATAATTCACACACCACACAGCTAAATTTAAATTTGTGGCAGGCTTTATTGAATTCTAGAAAAAGTTGACAAAGGTATTTAAAATCCGCATGGCCAAGCAGGTGTGCCACAAATGTAAAGATTTCAAAAAGAAACTAAATGACTCTGAAGCTGGTAAAAATGACGTCTAAAAACCAGAAGACAACACACTATTTACAGGAGGATCCCCAAAGTAGTATAATCCATCGCTCATACCCCGTGCCAATAATCTTCTTCGAAATCGGTCCTGCAATAGACACACATGGGGTGAGAAGACAACACCACAATTTAAATCTTTTGCAAGACTAACATAAAGAAGATTATATGTGAAGTTAGGAACATGAATAATGGAATAAAGAGTAATGTGAGGAGACAAGTACACATCACCTTACTCCTGATATTGATAGTGGATCCATCAGCAATACGGACAGTATAAAAGATGGTAATAACAGGGGAAGAAAAAAGGGATAACTCACCCGTCTTATGATCATTGGCGCCAGAATCAAGAATCCAAGCAGGGTCGCCAGACTTAACATGGAGAGCAGTACTCGTACTTGTGGCTAGAGTGGCTGTGGGAATAGCAGTGCCGGGATGACTCTACTTTAACAGGGATCCCAACTGCGACTGATATTGATCCATCTGAGTCTGAAACATAGTCTGAAGCTGGAGGATATCTAGAACAGTAGCTGGCCAGGAGCTGTCTCTACCACAACTCTGATATGAAGTTGTCCTTTTCCCTTGTTCTGCTTATATGTCTCTCTAAGCTCAGGATGGAATTTCAAGCACCGGTCCTTACCATGACCCGGTACCCCACAATCAGAGCAGGGAGGACGTCTACCTGGAAGATGAGAACTGGAGCCTGAGGAAGCAACAAAGGCCATATGATCTGGCACAGGAGTGGGCTCTAGCTTTGGTGCAGCAGGAAGCTAAAGCGGAAGACGGGGGCGCTCATCACCATCAAGGGTAGCAAATGCCTCAAAGAGAGAAGGCATAGGAGAGATGTTTAAAATTTGAGTTCGACGAGACTCAAACTCAAGTTTTAAACCCATGAGAAACTGATAAATGTGTTGGCGACGCTTGGCTGAAATAGCACCCTCGAATGAGAAATCACCAAGTGACTCATATTGGCCAATTCCTCCCAGCGAGACTGAAGGTAGGTAAAATAGTCGGCCATGGAGAGGCCGAGAGATGCCTGAGTTGTATGTGTTTAGCGAAACTGCAAGGCTGAAACCACACTAGTGTCCGAAGATGTATCATACACTAGTTCTTTAACATATTATGACAGAAGTGCATTCTCGTTCCACAATCATTTCACTTCCTTTTCGAGTCTTTAGAGGAGGAGAAAACCAATGATCGAAAAAGAGAGGCAAATGGGGAGGGGGAGGGAGAGTAAAATCACCTCTCATCCTTCTAACCAACTTGTTACATTCCAATACTACATGCTCTTTGATCCGAAATCCCAAATATTTCAAGAAAATTATCACACAGATGCTTGCTATTTCACCATGTTTTTAATCGAGGTTGTTCTGGTTTAAATTGTTCTGAGCTATAAATGAAACCTTAACTGATGTAGTAATTTATACTTAATAGTTGTACTCATGTTAGTAGTACTTTATGCTTTACTAATAGTATCTCTTAAGTCTTATCTTATTTGTTTTAGCTGTCATTTAGTGTTGGTCACAAGGATGTGACATTAGCATCGGTTTAATAGGGTATAAATAGTAGGCTAGGGTTGAGAGTAATTAGTTTTGGGATATTTTGTATTTGATATTTGGTTGTAAAAGCTCTATAATAGAGATTAACTTCCCAAAACCCTAGTTCTTGAATATCTCTTCATTTCCTCTTGTGACTGCAAATACATTTGCATCATTTGGTATCAGAGCTCACTAAGAAACTTTGAAGTGAAGACTAACTGTTTGAATTTCAACCAAACAGCTCCTCAACACTGTGCGAACCACAGACCCAGCTTGTGACTGCATCGAACAAGGCAGTCAGTGACTAGCAACTACAATCGAGTGGAGTGTTGTTGATTCCAAGCCAAATAGAGCCCTAACCAGCATTGGACCTGATTTTGGAGTTCGCGATGTGATGCGAACCATCATCAAATCAGATTTGGGACTTGCAAAGTTGTCGATCTGCAAGTTCGACTCCCGAACTTGAGTTGTCAACCATTTGAACCCAAATTAACTCCCAAACAATCATTTGCGAACCATCTCGAACCAAGCTCGAACCCCACTGGACCTTCCGAATGGTTCGATTCATGCCGTAAGTGAGTCGCAACACCAATAACGTTCATTTCGATCCTGGTTGTGTTGAATCGACCAAGAATTGCAACTGACTCCAAGCTCGACCAGCTTCGTTGTTTGCGTTGGGTTGATTTGATAGCAGTGACCTTGTGACTGGGTAAGAATTGGTTATGTGTTTGATTTTCGTGGATTGGGTGAGTCGATTTGCTTTCGATTGACTTCTTTGCTTTGATTTCTGATTCCTTTGGCTATAATTGTTTCCATTGGGTTGCGATTGAAGTTTTCGGCAAATAATTTTTCTTGTGGCTTGAAAATTGCACTATGTTGGTTGTGGCTTGTTATTAGTCGTTTGTTGGCTATAATTTGTTGGTGACTGGTTGGGTGTTAGCTTGTAGTTTGAGATTCCATTCGATTTTCCACAATTTTGGTATCAATTTGATTGTAAATTCATATGGCTCAAAGAGGAAGAGAAAGAACGGGTAGAGGGCGAGGAAACGCCATGTATTTTGAGGATGTGGTTGAGGAGAACTTGAACAAGGACGAAAGTTTGATGAGTACTTGGATGAGAAACCGCTAATTGCTAATAGGTATGAAAGTAAGTTTGAGGAAAAACTAAACCAAGAATTTGCCAAGGAGTTATGTGAGAAACCAACAATTAATTATTTTTATGAACGTGCGTTTGAAGAACGCCTAGTTGAAGTAGAGCACAAGGACTTGAATAAGGAGCCAATATTCGATGTTTGTTATGATAGTGAGTTTGAGGACAATGAATTGGACTGTGTTGAACTTCGAAGAGCGATTTTGCTTCAACGACTTATGAAATGGAGTGTGGATATGAAGGTGAGGGCCTAGAAGGCAATGCCTTTAATTCTCTGTGAGGAGAAGGTTGACTTGGAAGTTGGAAGTTTTTGTTGATGGGTTTGTGAAGAGTGACGAATTCAAGAAGCCTACTTTGGATGATGATTGTAAATTTGAGTGGTGTAATGGTGGAGTTGAGAAGGGAGTTAAAGATGACAAATCAATGGGAAGTTTCATAGATACCAAAGAGAATGGGACATTTGAAGAACAAAGTTACGTCTTGTTTCCGATCCTAAGAGTTGAAGATGCAATTGAACATAGAGTGGCAACCACAATGTTTTCCAAGATTGATATCAAGAGAAAAGCCGCCACTAAAATGCAATTGAGAAAGCTAATTCTTAAACTTGAGGACTAGTTTCTTTTAGAGGGAGAGTATGATGTAGTAATTTATACTTAATAGTTGTACTTATTTTAGTAGTACTTTATGCTTTACTAGTAATATCTCTTATGTTATTTGTTTTTCGTTGTCATTTAGTGACGGTCACAAGCATTTGACATTAGCATGGGTTTAATAGGGGATAAATGGTAGTATAGGGTTGACAGCAATTAGTTTTGAGAAATTTGTATTTGATATTTGGTTGTAAACCAAGTGAGCTTTAAGCTCTATAATGCAGATTCACTTCCCAAAACCCTAGTTCTTGAATATCTCTTCATTTCCTCTTGTGCTGGTTTAAATAGTTCTGAGCTATCAAGTAAATCCTAGATAAACACTGTTAATCAGAAAATGAAACCTTAACATTCAAAACTTGCCAAGTTCTCATGCAGTTATATGAAATGCAGAATGCTTGTGCACTCAATGTATAAGCAAGATATATCCTGAAGTTTCTACATAACCACAAAATAGGTGCTAATGGGATATCAGATTTTAACAGCAAAATGGTAAGGTAATGTTCTGAAAGATGTGATACTACCCTAAAAGTCCATGTTAGATTATTTCGACTTGAAGAGATACAAGGATAGTGGCTATTCTTGTGTTGTTTTTACTTTTCTTTTTCTACTTGTGGTTACCATTAAGAACTCCATAACATATTTCTAGTAGAGAAACCAATGCTACCTCTGTCTAGCATTCATAGTAGCAGTTTTATGGCATACTCCAAGGCCAACGGATCTTGTCTTGTTATTTTAAAATATTAATAAGATTGGATTCTAATATTTCTATAACAAGACTACACCAAAGTCACTTGCATTGTTTGACGCTGTAAACGAACTCTTGGTTATTACATTCTTTCCCAAGTTAGGCACCTCTTTTAACTCATGACGCGTGAAAATAAGAATTACAAATAACATACCTTTTGCCACAAAACTTTGTTTGGATGACACAGACATATGACCAAATGGAATACCTGTAAAACAGGAAGTGTTTTATCAAAATAATGCTTGAAGCCACGTTCCTAAACCCAATAACTCGTAAATATTTGCCACTGACTCTAGAGGGTAGATCAGCATAGACTACCAGCTAAAGCCGCCCCACCGAGGGAGAGAGAGAAGGGGGGTAAGGGGGTAGGAGAGGTTTCGATCAATGATTTATGCAAGGAATGAATGTACCTGTACCATAATAGAACAAGACAAATATTCATGCTGCCTTGACGTAACTATAGGACAACACAGATATGCGTAGAAGTCTCGATCAATGATATTAAAAGAAAATTAATGCGTCCAAAACCGACTATATATATACCTATCTCCGGTGATTTTTAATTACAAACTGCATCTACGAGTGGACTAGCTTAAGCAGAACAAAAACCCTTGAAAAAAAGGAGAAAACGGACAACCTAGTGCTTAAACGAGACCAATTAAGTGATTTATGTCACCTAAACATACTAGATAGAGTAGAGCTACACACACAATCAGCCTCCACATAAGCAAGGAAACTCCCTAGTCTCTAGAGTCCACAATGACCCATGACTCCATGAGAGCAAAATTTGCTTCATGTCTTCACTCCAAATGACTCCTAAACCCTATATCTATCAACTCAACTAAGCATTTGTCCCAAATTTTTATGGTAGGCTACATCAATTCTATACCTCCATTCACTGGGCAGTGACCATTGCCTCATTCAACCTACACATTATCAAGTCTTTGTTTATTATCTCTAACATATTAATTTTGATCTTCGTCTACCCCAAGCATTACCTTCAATGTGCATCCAATCAATTGTCCTAACCGAGGCAATTATTAGTCTTCTTTGTACATATCCAAACCATCTTAATTGATTTTCTCATATTTTATCTGGATTTGGTGCTATTTTTACCATTTTACAAATGAACACATATTTGCTCACACCAAAATTGCTCACCTTTGCTCACCCTCCTCTCCCATTGGCTAATATAGTGGGACCCAGGATTAAATGAGAATTAATTAATGGTGTAAGGTATTGTGCCCCACTGCATTAGTCAATAGGAGAGGAGGGTGACCAAAGGGTGAGCAATTTTGGTGTGAGCAAAACTGCACTCTTTACAAATATAGTCATTTCTAATTCTATCCTTTCCTCCTCTACCACATATCCATCTTACCTCACAATGGTCTACAGAAGCAACACGGGTGACCATGATTAGAAAACTTTAGAAGCAACCAAGATTGTTCAATTTATGCCTCATTAGCTCCAAAAAAGCTTCAGCCCAATAATGAATATCACACTTCAACACCCTCTCACATGCGACCCCGCCTCAGGTAGAGAGGTAACAAAGTAAACAAACCAAAGTCATAATGGAGACAAATAAAAAAGTGTAAATATGCACAGCGGAAAGGCGGTGGAGACTTGAACCCAAGACCTTGCAGAAACAAGGCTCTTATACCATGATAAGTCACCAATTATTCTATAAGCTAAAGATTTTAGAGAATGAGCCTAACAATTCATATCCTGACTTCGACAATTCTCAATGGAAGGAGGAGCAAAAGAATAATGACAAGCAGCAAGTCCAAAGAGGCCCAAAGAATGGAAATTCTTTTCTTTATCTCATCAAAGATCTGACATTAGCACCTCCTAAATATTCCACACTTGTGGAAAAAAGCACCACATCCATAACATTCCTCATTTACCATTACAAAAACCATGAAAGGAAAAATATCAAAAAGATTAGTAAGATTGCTTTTAGGTACCCAAGTGACTACCCTTTTCCCAAATAGGAGCTATTCAAAAAAGAATCAACAAGTAATAGAGAGTGCCTAGCTATTTATTTTCACGCATACATCAATCTGGTGACTGTTAACCACCATCTACTCTAAAGCATAAGCTCTTAGAGAGGTGCAACTTAATTATTTATACTCTCAACACACCCCCTCACGTGTGGCCAGACTTTCATTGATAAGGGCCAAACACGTGGAATTATAGAAATTAGGGTGACGACGAGGCTTGAACTCGGGACCTTAAGCTATTAGAGAGGGTGTAACTTAAGTATTTATACTCTCAACAGTGACAAATCTTCATATCTTTTCATTACAAGAGCTTGTAGATTTACAAACTTCCTGATGGCATGTCAATAAAATGGCTGAACAAAATAGAATAGATTGAAGCCTTGAAAAGGATTAGAGTCCCAAAGCATTCAAGAAGTCATCCTGGTCTAAAGAAAGTGTCAACGTTAGTGTTTAGAACTTCTATTTATGTCTGTTCAGGTTACTACGCTTCATATTTATTTATACTTGTTTTATGAATCAAGGGTGCTTTCGTACTTTCTAATATTCCTAGAGATGAACTGAAGTAAGGTTCATGTACCATCTTTTTGGGTCAAGCTATGTTATTGGATATTTATTTGGAGTTCTAGTTAGTCTAAAATAGTTTTTAGTACTCAAATTTTTTAATGTTCCTCTTTTGAGTCATTATAGAATTAGTGTATTATTACAAGAACTCCAGCAGACTCTAAATATGCATATAAACCCATTCCATTCAATGAAGATTGAGTCAGAATTTGATGTTGTGTTTGTGTGATGCGGCTAAATCGTAGGAAGGGTGAAGCATGAAAATTCTGCTTCTTTATTTATTCTTCTTCTACAAGAACTTTTCTTGGGATACTATTCACCACCCCGGAGTCGCAATAGCCTATATTTAGCCCATGACCTAATTCTATTAATATGTAACTAGTCCTCAGCATTACCGTACCCTTTGGCTTTTATTTAACACCAAAAATGTTATTGCCTAAGCCTTTTCTAACACCCCCAACTTCCTGAAATTCAGGCAAGTTGCCGCTTTCAGAAACAACCCAACGTGATTGACGTCTATCTGCAAACCCTATTCCTTTTCTTTTACCTTTTGAAATTCCAAACGAACATGCTTTCTGCCATAAAAACTCATCACAAAACCACCCATAAACAGCTTATTTCCTAGTTTTCGAAAGCTTTCCTACATCACTTATGAAGCACATTCAATTAAACAAATTGACTTCAAGATGGAGTTGGAAATATAGTAGTTTGAGAAGGCACAAGGGGACTAGAAAACCCTAGAAACAGACAAGAAAAAATTCGAATGCAAAGTTAACAGGAGTGGATCTTGCACCATGTTCAACTCTTATGGGGATCCGGAGTTTTTCGAGAGCCATCCTTCAATATTATGATTGGGACAACCAGGCCAGATAGTGAGTGAAATATCATGATCAGATCAACCAGGCCAGATCACGAGTGAATAAAAAAAGAAACGTACATATTTGTTCCAGTTGAAATACTTGGAATAATTCTACCACTTCTAATAGGAGTAGCGTTTCTAGCATATTAATTGCGTCGAAAACTTACCTTGTGACAGTGACGTGTGCTTTTATTATCGGTCCAGAAAAAAGGTAACATGAATATCACTAACCTCACCTAAGGTTTTCCAATATATCACTCGATACCTCACATTTAAAAATATTAGCGGCCTCCCTTAAGTGGAAAGTTTGTTGTTGTGGCCTCCCTTTTGTTAACAGCCCTCAATGGAAGGGGTGGAATTTAATGATGTTAGTGAATTAACTGCTAAATGACAATGTTACCCTAGTCTTTAAACATTTACCATTAACCCCCTCACTAGATAAATTGAACTAACGTAAATACCCTAATCATTGATATCTTAGAGAAATATTTCCTCCATGAAATTTGAAATTAAGTGAATCTACCTTTCAAGTGAATTTAACAACAGTTTATTGTAACTTACAGTGATTATTTACAGAGAAGGGTAATAGTAGGTTAGCATTTCCACTTAACATCATTCATTGAGCTGTCGATATAAGGCAGGTCAATGGTAATTTTGACCGAACAAGGATAGCGAGTGTTTTATTGGAAAACCTCGAGGGAGGTTACTGATAGTTATCTTAGAATAAACTAAAATATTCATCTCAAGAAGAAGAAGAAGAAGAAGAAGACTTGCTACTAAGTCAGCAACACAAGTAAATATTATACTGAAACAGGTTCAAATATATAAGAGCATAGTAGGGTCATATCCCTCCACAAAGATTCCCAATTTGACGTAAGAATCGAAACCAATGGCAATATTTGAGAGGAGATACAAAACAATATTTATAGCACAACAATGAGCCACGTCATAAAATTGCATCAACTAAATTGTTTCAATGAAATGTGCGTAGTTCACATTCACGTATGGAAGAGCTATGTAATAGTCTGAGACAAAAACTATGGCAACTAAACATAAGCAAGTAATAGAAAAATGATTAGCATAAACAAAGCACGAAATAAAGTATAAAGAATGATGTAACCGAATTATATATCTCACCATCATGGTCAAACACTACCTGCATGAAGAAAAAAAGAAAAGAAAAGAAAAATCAACATAAGCAAGATCATAACAAATTTGTGGCACAATGGAAATACATATATAAATGCTGACCAGAAACTACATCCTCCACAACCAAAAATAACAATCTCATTGGACCTAGAATATCAAGTCTTGGAAGGGAGGTGAACAACAAGAAGAAGGGGGAGAGAGAGAGAACAAAGAAAGAATAAGGAGAACGAGAGGGATGTACTAGTTTCAAAAGGATAGTTGGGCTTAGATTAACTCTTTTCATCTGATAGGTCTAGCTAGAAGAGCTTTCCCATTGAAAGCCATTTGAAGATCCAGGCTCCAATGAGGGTAGCATTTTTAACTTGGATGGCAATTTTGGAAGGATTCTCACCTTAGATAATCGTACGACACGTGCAAAAGGGGATAGGAATCTGTTAATCATCCTTGATGCAATGACCAGTGGTGGCAAACTTATGTATTATGATCATATCTTTGTTTGGAATTGCGTGGGATAACATGGTCAATCTATTAGGATGAAGAGGGGTTAGGGTTAGGAGGGAAATCGAGGATGTGTGACAAGTGGCCCCTCTTTAAATGTCATGGTGTATATGGAAGGAAAGGAACAACAGATCTGACTGGGTTGAATACCTGTTAAGTGCTTAAAATATAAATTTTGACAAGAGTACACCTAGATCATTAGATTCTTCTGGAGAGCTCGCTTGGCTTATCTTTTAAATAATCACTTTTTGGCATAACTTGTACGAGGTTTTTTAAAACCTAAATATTAAAGCTTTAAAAAAAAACTGTCTTTTAGCTTTAAAAAGGAATCAGATATTTAAAAACTGTGAAAAAACAGTCGCACCTTCTTAAACAATCAGACATTTTACAAGTGAATGTTGGCCCCGAGAAAATCTAACCAAACAGGTGCGTAGTGTTATTAGATGATCTAAGATTACAGTTTTGTTAATGTGTATTCTTCATGTGTACATGGATGCACTCCCTTTTTAAAGCCTCCATTAGATTTATCTTACTTCTTATAATAAACCAAAAGGATATTCAACTATAAAAATTAAAAACAGTGACAATACGATATAGAACACTCATACTGCATAAGTTTTACTATTTGATTTTACAAGCAACCAAGCACATGCTCACAGACACACACACTAAGAGAGAGAGAGAGAGAGCTACATACTGCCACATGTGAAGGGAGAAATTCCAAAACATCTACTATCTGCAAGAGATTAAATATCAATAATCCCTAAGAAACTTATTTAAAGAAAAAGAAGGAAATGAATCTTGGAGCACATTCATAGGACAAAACAAATGTAAACATATATTCAAAGAACACTGAACACGATATCAATTGTATACCATAATAGGATGGGTTAGGTGGTTGTAAAAGATTATATGGAAATTGTCTATCACTGGACCGCATGAGTTTCTTAACTAAACTACTTTGTTATAAACTTACACAATTTTACAGAAAGGCCAGGTCAGCAATAAAATTTATCAAAAGCGAAAAGGAATAAAAAAAAAACTTTTATTGCACTGACCAACATAATGTCCAACATTAAGACATTTTTGTGATGCAAAGCAGGACTCATGTAGCGAACATTCATATGGTTGTGGAGAACCCATTTTACATCTAAGTAGTGAGGCATGAGTGAGGTGTTGTTTGGAAAGTAAAACAGGCTGTCTATTGTCTAACCAATCCAAGAGGTTGAGCTCCTTAAGCAAATGGAAATTTAACACAGAGTAACACGGAAGAAATGTCTTTAACAGAAAGATCATTTGGAATTTTAGAGTGCATATGATCTATGAAGAGTACTACGGCTTCGAATGAAATATCATGTCCGAGAATTCCTCATCCTTAGAGGAGTGGAAGTCCTTAGATGCATTATACTGAAACATTCCGCGGTCAACTTCTAAGGTTTTTCTCTGATTATGTAGTTCACGTAGTGAAACCAGGAAATACCACAGTAATTCTTATGTTTTGTTGTAAAACAACAGCTTGATTGGAGTTCCGAGGACATAAAATAAGGATACGTATCTATGTAGGACCCACATCTCATAGCCACAGAAATAGTTGATCTATCAACCAACATATAATACAAAAAATACAATGGTCAATGACTCAATATCATCAGGGGCGGATTCAGGATTTTAGTTCAGTAGGGGCAACTTCTACCTATAAATTTTCATCAACTTTTTTAAGTTTGACAATGTAACAATTTTATCCTATTTAACAATAACAATAAGCTTGGAATATCTTAAACTAATTATAAGTATAAAATTAGATTATCCAATGATATAATTTCAGTTTCATCTATATAATTGTTGGAAGATATATAGAGATTTGATAGAGATAGTCAAAGATTGAGCGCAATCTTAAGGATTTGAAGGGGCGTGACTTTTGGTGTTCAGATTGTTAGCATTTATGGTTTAGATTTGTTTTCTTATTTTTGAGATCTATATATATGTACTCTCTCCAGTGAAGTAATAACACAAGATAATCCTTTATCTTTTATTTTACAACATGGTATCAAAGCAGGTTCTTCCTGCCTAGTCTCTCTTTCAGTCTTCTGCTTCGCCGGCGGGCGGCGACCTTGCCGCTTCGCCAGACATCACTGTACATTCTTATCTCTTTCTCTATCTCTAGATCATTAAAATTGGGACTCTGTTTTCCCTGTTTCTTTCTCTGCCTTTTACACAAATCAAAAAATATATATTTCAGATTTGTACCTTTTGGATTGTGTCCGTGTCTCTGCTGCGGCCAGCCACAGCAAGCCTCCATGCAGCACCAGTACTCCGTCAACCATAGCCAACTCCGGCCACTGCCTTTTGTTTTCCCTAGTTCACGTGAGTTGCTTCGGAATCCAAAGTAGACCATAATCCAGTATGGCAGTCCTCAATCACTCTGTCGCCAAACTTTCTGAAATTTCCATTTCAGTCCCCCAACTTTCTGAAATATACATATCAGCCCCCCAGTTATATATTTTATTTTTGGCGGGGAATTTATCACCCCAAAATTTTTCAGATATGACAGAATTGTTTACTATGTTTTGTGCAGTCCGTGGACTAAGACCTTGTTTGGTCCTTGTTTGGTGGTGGGTGATTGATTTGGGCCATTGTTTGGTTCGGTTTTGTTGGATTTCACCTCGATAGTCTTGGATGGAGTTTTACATTATTTTTTTCCCAGTTCTTGGGTAGATATTTTGGTCATTTTGTTGTGGGTTTTAGTCCCACTCTTTGTTTTGTTGTTGGTGAATTGTTTCACCTTGGCCAATATTGTGGATATTGTTGTTCCACAATATCATATTGTTGTTCCACAATATCTCGTTGTTGTTGGTAGACGTTTTTCCCACCTTGGCCAATCTTAGAGATTTTATATTCCACTCGTTGTTGTCATCACCATTTTCTTGTCTCTAGTTACAGTCTTGTCACGGTTGTAATTTTTCATTCCAAACTTCGGTTGTAATTTTCATTACCACCTCTCGTTTGGAGGGGGGTGTAGGAGCATTTATTATGTATTGCTGGGAGCATACATTGTAAGGGGGATATGGCCTCTTTGTACCCGATGATGTATAAGGGAATATTGTTTCCCTAAATTTATATTGAGGGGGAGTATTGAAGATATCTTGGAAAAGCTGAGCTGGTTAGGTTATCATCATTTCACTCTCAAATGCAAGTTGGACACTTCAAAAAAGATTCCATGTGCCAACTTCCGGGGGAGTGTTGGAAAATATACAGAGATTTGATAGGGATAGTCAAAGATTGAGCGCAATCTTAGGGATTTGAAGGGGCGTGACTTTTGGTGTTCAGATTGTTAGCATTTATTGTTTAGATTTGTTTTCTTATTTTTGAGATCTATATATATGTACTCTCTCTAGTGAAGTAATAACATAAGATAATCCTATATCTTTTATTTTACAACAATAATAAAACAAGACGGACTGATGGGAAACTTTTGTGTGTCTTATAAACATTTAATGGTCAGGAGTGAGTCTTGAATTAAGGCGGACGGCTTAGATTCGCTCGGATTTCAAAATTTATCAAACCGCGCAAAATTTCACGCAGGCGCACGGAGCCCCCACCTCGTTCAATGGTCTTGAATTACTACCCGTGTCAGTCCTCAACCACTATAATTTGAATTTCTCATTATTTCCTCCCAGTCTTGAAACTCACCCTCTTCTTCTCTATCCTAGCGGCCTAGCCCCCTCTGTCTCAACCGAGCAATAGACTCTCTCTCTCTCTCTCTGGCTCACCCCCACTCACCAGTCTCTCTCTTCGTTTCTCTCATCCACAGAATCAGCAGTACAAACGGGCTTGTAATCTAACGTGTGGTCCAATCGTTTCCAATTGGTGGATCGGGAGGTGTAGTACTGAAGAACATTCATCTCACCCTGTACAGAATGGACCCTCTCCCTTCGCTTTAGGAGGCCTTCGCTTATGTCCAGAACGAGGAAAACCGTCGTTCTGCTATGCTTCAGCCTGATTCTACCGAGCGATCTGCCCTTATTTCAGCTTCTCAGAAGAATGGGAACCGTGGCCGTGACAATTCTAGTGATTCTGAAGATAGGTCCAAACAATTTTGTGTCTATTGTAATACCAAATTTCACACTAGGGCCACATGTTATAAATTACATGGTTACCCACCAAGCGATAGGGGGGCCCAGTAGGTCGAGGGGCTCGCTTTGGCCAGTCTAGGGGTCGTGGAGGACAGTTTAATGGCTGTAATGCTAATGCTCATCACTCTACTGCTGTGGATACTACAGGCCCGGTTTCAGTTGATCAAGCTCCATCTACTACTGCTCCAGCTATGTTCACAGCCTCTGAGGTGGAGGAGGCTCTCCGAAACCTGATGGCTCGCCGCACTTCCTCTACTACTGCATCTGCACCTACAGGTGTCTCTACTTCCTTTGCCCAGTCAGGTACATTCATCACCTCTGCAAGAGCACACTTGTCTCACTCCTCTTCTCCCTGGATTATTGATTCTGGTGCTTCTGAGCACAAGTCTAAATGTTCTGATATTTTTTTTTATTATACACCGTGTTTAGGAAGAGATAAAGTTCGTATTGCAGAAGGTACTTTTTCCTCTGTTTCAGGGAAGGGTACTATTCGTGCAACTCATGAGGAAGAAGTGACTCTCCCTGTCCCTGTTATAGAAATGAGAGGAAGCAATGAAGGGGGGAAAAAAAAAAGTAATGAGGGGGAAAATGAAGTTGAAAATGAGAAGGAAAATTACGGGAATCGTACTCCAAAAAGAAAAGGAAAGGAGTTGTTGGTTTATTCAAAAGGCACATGGAATAAATCCAAGCGCAAAGAAACCACTCCCTCTACTCTTCCATTGACATCTCCTCGTGTTGAGGACCAAGGTAATTCTGATTATGTTCTTGATATTTCTGATAATTCGTATACACCTGTGCCTATTAAGTTTGATTTTGATCTTGATGTTCCTATTGCAGTACGTAAAGGTGTTAGGGCTTGTACCCAACATCCGATTTCCAACTTTGTGTCTTATTCTCAATTGTCTCCCTCATATAGAGTTTTCCTTTCAAAAATTGCTTCTGTGTCTATTCCTAACAATGTCCAGGATGCTCTTGCTGATCCCAAATGGAATATTGCAATGATCGAAGAGATGAAAGCTCTTCGTAAGAATGGTACTTGGGAATTGATGAGTTTACCTATAGGCAAAAGGACTGTGAAATGCAAGTGGGTGTATGTTGTGAAGCATAGAGCAGATATTTCTGTTGAGAGGTACAAAGCCAGACTTGTTGCCAAAGGCTTCACACAGACATATGGGATTGATTATCAGGACACTTTTGCTCTGGTTGCAAAAATGAATTCTGTGAGGATTCTACTGTCATTGGCAGCCAACTTTAGACGGCATCTTCACCAATTTGATGTGAAGAATGCATTTTTTCATGATCATCTTGATGAAAAAGTTTACATGGATATTCCTCCTGCTTTTGAGGACACTAAGACTGAAGGGAAGGTGTGCCGACTCAGAAAGTCATTATATGGCCTGAAACAATCTCCACGGGCATGGTTTGAGAGATTTACACAGGCAATGCTCAGGTATGGCTTCAAACAGAGTCAAGCTGATCACACACTATTCATTAAACACTCATCACAAGGTAAGACTACCGCCTTGATTGTGTACGCTGATGATATTGTTCTAACTGGAGATGATCTGGAAGAGATGAAAAGGTTAAAAGTGTTTCTGTCTAGTGAGTTTGAAATAAAAGATCTAGGAGCCCTTAAGCATTTTTTGGGAATTGAAATTGCTAGATCCAGGCATGCAATTTTTTTTTCTCAGAGAAAGTATGTACTTAATCTGTTGGAGGAGACTGGAATGCTTGGGAGCCGAGCATGTGACACTCCAATGGATTCAAATCAAAAAGTAAGTGATGATAGTAGTGGAGCAGAAACAAACAAAGGGAGATATCAAAGACTTATGGGAAGACTCATCTATCTTTCTCACACCCGTCCAGACGTTGCGTATGCTGTCAGTGTTGTAAGTCAGTTCATGCATGCTCCTCGTAAGACTCATATGGATGCGATTTTAGGATTCTTAGGTACTTGAAGTCAGCTCCGGGGAAGGGTCTATTTATTACGAGACATGACCACCTTAGAGTGGAAGCATATACCGATGCAGATTCGGATGGTTCCGTGACTGACAAAAGGTCCACATCAGGCTATTGTACATTTGTGGGTGGCAACCTTGTCACTTGGAGGAGTAAGAAACAAAATGTGGTAGCTAAATACAGTGCAGAGGCTGAGTTCAGAGCTATGGCTCAAGGAGTGTGTGAACTATTATGGATCAAGTTACTGCTAACCGACTTAAAGCTATATTGTGATAACAAGTCTGCAATTAGCATCGCCCAGTGCAACATGATCGGACTAAACATGTGGAGATTGACAAGCACTTTATAGTCTTTATCAAGGAGAAAATTAATAGCGGTGTGATTTGTACTCCATTTGTGAAGACCGGGGATCAACTTGCGGACATTCTCACAAAGGGAGTTGGAAGTAGACAGTTTCATTTTGCTCTTAGCAAACTGGATTTGAGAGATATTTTTGTACCAACTTGAGGGGGAGTGTTAGAAGTTATTAGTTGTTACTTTGTTTTTTATTTTTCCTTATAAGGGTACATCTGTAATTGTCCTTCTTGATTCATATAAATGATATATAAAAGGCTGATTTGCCTTCTAAGTTTTTGCCCTAATTTAATTCTACAGTTTCCTGTTGTTTTCAGCTATTTAATAAAAATATAGAAAGTAAATTTCAAGAATATGTCGTAAATTTGGTGACCATAGCATTTTTCTTGCCTTAGATAATTTTTCTTGCATAATTATGCTTCATTGGAAAGTTCTACGCATTAATTTTCATATAGATCAAATTATTGATGGGAAAAAAAATCTTCTTCCTAACAAATTGCAAATATCAAGTCAAAGTTCACTTTTTTAAAAAAATTTAATCAGTTCGAAGCATATGGTCATGAAGATCAGTATTTTGGTTTTCTTTTACTGGCTTTGGCAACATTTTTAAACCTTAGTTGAATGGTGCTTGGGTAACTTTTTAAATCTACTTATTTAGTCTTTTCCTTCCATGCTTCACTTTTTTCGGCTTAGATGCATTGGGTTGGTTATAGTGATGTACAATTATTGCTTTTAGATTATTATGTTTTGACAGGCTAATAAATTACATGTTAACAGGGTTTAATGTTGAAATAACAAAGGAGGCCCTGTAGATTTTTTTTTTAAACAATAGTTTTTGCACACTTTAAACAGTTTGACTGTTTGAGAGCTAACACCAGTTTTTACTGCTCATTTTAGACTTAGAACACTTTTTTTTGTCCGGGTAGTGCCCTCGGGCACGGGCAATAACTAGTACATTTACATATTACAATTGAGCACGATAAGTTTTATGCATTCAAATTGTTGCATGATAATAGACTCCGTAGCAATAGTTTTAGGAACATCATTTCACTATGCAATTGTCTATGTGCACAGTTTGACAAATGTTTATGTGTTGTCCCATGAACCACCTTAAGACTAGAATAGAAAACACAAAGCAAGACAAAAATCTGCCCATCTTAGAGATGCCATAAGCTATACCATTCGATATAGGCATCGTAACTAAATCAATAGCTTTTTCCCAAATATAAAACATAACCAATCTTCAGCAATTGTTATGTACACGTAAAGAACGGATATTTCTATAGCACATATTTAGTTTAGGGTGCTAAAATGTTGTAGTTAGGATCCAAAATGTTGTAATTAGCTCTTAAAATGTTGTAAATCTGGAAATGAAAACTACTTGTTTTTAAAAAGGGCGCTTTGGTCTAAGGTCCCTAGCCAGCAATATTTAACCAACTAGGTCCACAGTTTTTCAACACCTTCTTAGACCCTCAATGTTTTTTTGGACAAAAATGCCCATTGTACCTGTCGCACTGACGTCAGCGACCAATTTGTTAAAAAAAAATCTCTTCTTTTTATTGTCTCTTAAAACCGAAAATTTTAGATACATTCCTATGAAAATGTCTCTGAATCCGCATGTCTCTGAAGAAATGTCTTTGAAACCGAATAATTCACACATTCTATGACAAAAGTCTCTAAAAATGTTTTGAAAATGTCTTTGAATCTGGATAATTTATAGACAATTTGGGAGAAATGTCTCTAAAAATTCCAAATGTCTCTAAAATGAATTTTTAGAGACATTTCAAATGTTGACATAAAAAATATATATATATTTAATTAGTTTCCAAAAAAAATAAAAATATATATATATAAATAAAAAGGATGCTAACATCAGTGCGACATGTACAATGGGGGAGGGGTAATATTGTCTGCAAAATTCAAAAATTAAAAATGAGGGACTTTAGCCCAAATAAAAAATGAGAAAAATAGTTACAATATATCCTATAAACAAAGTGGGATGTATTGACCCACCTGAAGGAAAAATAGTTACAATATATCCTAAACAAAGTGGAATGTATTGATCCACCTGAAGGACCTTAGCCCAATTTTCCCTTTTAAAAACACAGTGGTTTTCAAAGTTACAATATTTTGGGACCTAAATTACATCATCTTTGCACCAAATTGAGGTGTACGATACATCCTAAACCACTAGGATGTATCATAGAACATCCCATAAAGAACCCATGAGACCATAAGAAAAACAAACAATGGCACATTTGGCTATCATATAGGAGCAGGTCTCTAGACCTCGTACATTAACTTGTTGCAGATATGGCCATCATATACGTGAAGTAAATTAGGATAGGGGCAAAGTGGGCAAAATATAAAGTACTTCTAAGAGCATCCACAGTGGGTTCGTGAAACTTAAGGAAACTTAGGCTAAGTTATTGTACAGGGGAGGAGGCCTTTAGCAATGGGGGAATATGGGGCGGCACATCATGTGCCGTGACCAATTTGGGGCGGCACATCATGTACCGTGAGAAACGGGGCGGCACATCATGTGCCGTATACTCCAAGAGCCGTGTGATTCTCGGCGGCACATGTTGTGCCGTTTTCAAGGGGGCGGCATTTCATATGCCGTTTGGAATGAGGGCGGCACATCTTGTGCCGTTTCTTCCTACATTAGCGAAACTTAGTGGTACCACAAAGTTAAGTTTTCTTAAGTTTTACAATCCTATACAATAGCACAAACAGCAGTGTTGTTAATGTCTTTAACGTAAGTTCTCCTAAGTTATCCTATAACCTTCCCCATTGTGGATGCTCTAAGGTGTCTTAGTGTACAGTTTAGACCTATTAAAAGACTTTACAGCAATCAGTGGGCGGGGGGGCAAAGGGGGCAAAATTTAGCGTGTACTTTTTAGAGTATGCGTCAGCTTAGACCGTATAGGTAGAATAGAATATCAACCAGCCAGGGGGGGCAACTGCCCCCATGAAGACCAACGTAGTTCTGCCCCTTGAGTTTCTTTACACCGTGCAGTATAATAGTCTAATGGAAGCTAAAAGTTATTAAGTGTACTTTGTTCTGCACCTCCAAATTCTGGTAAAGCACATGACCGGGGGCTCTGTAGGAGGGTCATAAACTATAGTACCATGAATGTGATACAAGCAAATTTGGTTCCAGAAAGCAAAAGTTAATAAACAAATTCAGAGAGAGAGAGAGAGAGAGAGAGAGAGAGAGCAGGAGTGAATTACAGCCCACATGGTACAATAAAAGCTTAAAGTTTCAATAGCTAAGGATGGTAGTTGACCCAATTGTCCAGCCATTAATCTTGGTTCTTGAATGTGTATTTGTAAGCAAGCATAGTGCTATGAAACAAGTGGGCCACATGCCCTAAAACTATGCATTACTCTGCTAATGTGTCATCCTTCTAGGCCTAACTCAAGCATATGCCGTCAAGTTCAACTAAAGTCCATGTGTCTTGAAGGACTTTCCACTCTCCTCCATGAAGGCAATGTCACACCCGTCCCGGGAAATCTATTTATTTTAAAATACAAAATTGATTTATTGTGAATTATTAATGTTGATTAATAATTGTGGATGTGGTTGACGTGGGTCAACGGTGAGTGTCAATCGAGGACACAGAGATTTGATAATCAATGAGGGATTGACATGAGTAAATGACATTTATGTGATTTTAAATGTTATTTGACTTTACTTGAATTTCATGAATAGTAATTATACTTGTTTTGTATAATTTCTGGTAGTTTGATCCTATCTTTGATCATTGTGAATACTGTGGTGAGAACGTGAGTGATGCATAGCATAAAAGGTAGGTGGTCTAGAGATTTCACGAATTTAGTTCAGAACGTGATTTTTGGACCCAAACGGAACATAGTCGAAAACTTTTATAAATTTTATTTTTCACTCGTAAAGTTATAATTTAGACGTGTAAGACGTTTCGGGGTATAATTAGATGTTTTGAGAACTCGTGGGGAGGTAAACACAATTTCCCAAAGTGTTGTCTATATATAGAAAGCTAAGATATTTTGTCATAATGCCTTCAACCTAAAATTGAAATCAAGAGAGGAGATTTGGGGATTTTGAAGCTTAGACCTTGCCGACTCAAATCGACGACTTTCCGATCGTCAGTTTTTCTCCAAATTCTAGATTCGAGCTCCTCGAGGTATGAATTCCGAACTTGTGTTATATAGACAATTTTGGATGCTTTGGATATTGTGTATGAAATTGTGATCCGGGCAAAATTCATGTATTAATTAGGCCCGTTAATTATGCACGCGAAAATGTTAGAAAAACATGTATAATTGTCTATGTGAGCATGTTATGTGTCTACTTGGGTCAAAGGGGAGTTTGGTGCAATTTCATCCAAGGGTAAGCTCCTCGAAGTTTGAGGATTGTAAGATTGATTGTGTGGTGTCTGGTATGGAGGAAGACCCAACCAGGACACGGTACCTGGTATGGAGGAAGGTCCAACCAGTGTACGGGGTGCGTGGAAGAGGTGTGCCTTCCACGGCATCGGTTTCATTACCGGATGAAAGCGTACCACTCACCCTAGAGACTAATTTGAGGTGTTTTGATGTTTAAAGCATGAATTGCCCATATGCATATGTTTAGAATTGTACACTCAGCATATAGCTGAGCAATGGAGATTTACTCCATTGCAGGTATGAAGAAAAGAAAGATGGATGCGAGGAATGAGGCCGTTGGGATCATTCGGAGGAATTGGGGTATAGATTTTTGTAATCGAATCATAGAAGCTCTGGATTATTATTATTGAGTTGATGTAATATTCTTTTGAAAACCTTTTTAAGTTGGTTGGAAGTGACCTGGAACTCTTGAGTCCGCGTCTTGATGTTTAACACGTTGAATTTCATGTTTTATGAATTTGTTGTAGCACTTCAGATATTTGATCCAAACGAGTTCCGTTAATGTTTTCAAAGCTTAGACATGCTGTCTAATATGTTTATATACCTTTGGTAAAGTTTCAGAACGATTGGGAATTTGTATGTTGAGTTTTGTCGTAATTGCGACGTTTTCAAAAAAAATAAAAATAGGCAAAAGTGGGCTGCCCGTGAATAGTGTTTTTACAAAGGAAGTACCTTTTTCGAAAAATATTGAACTGTTCTATTTTGCTTTTAGGGTACATTTGGGGTCCCTAATAACACTTTTATAGTTAATTTGAAATATAATTAACTTTTCAAATTGATACGGATTTTACGGACTCATAGTTCAATGTTTTGTTTTTCTTCCAAAATGAACTATATTTTAAAGAGTTTCTTTAAGTTTCTTTTCCGCTGCTAGAGTTATAGAATGAATTGGATGAGCCTCAGTGGCGTGCCACGTGTCCTATTTCCGCCCGTAGCGGGATGGGTCGTGACAGGCAATGACATATGCGGCAGTCCAAGCATTTCTCTAAGTGGACAGCCATGATGGCCAAACCCCCTTATAGCTGTCAGACTAAGGCCCTGTTTGGAATCACTTCTGAAATGCACATTGGGCCCCAACGTACTTCCGGGACCCAAAACACGTATATTAGCCTGTTGGGGTAAGTTTTAAGAAGCACTTTAGAGCCCCAAAAGCACGTTTTTGCATAAGCAAGTCTAGAAAGGCTTCTGCATCATGTTAATGCAGGAAGCAGATTTGGGTTTTGATGATTTTTTCTTAATTCCAATGGTGCCCTTCCGAGTAGGATTTTTGCTTCTTCTGTTTCTACCTAAACGCAAAAGCCACATCCAATCCAAACGGGCCCTAAGAACCTCTTGAACATTTTACCAATCCTTTCTTTGATAGCTACAGGTGAGATGTCATGGACTGGGTTCACAAACAGGGATTCTCCACAAAGGGAAAGAAACTCAAAGATAAAGTTTAGGTTGTGTTCAACTTCCCTTTTTCTTATGCATGTATGCAAATGAATTTGTTATGGGCATGCCAAACAGGAACAAAAGCTCAATTTCTACATGGTTCTAGACGCAGTGGCCCTTATTTTGTCCGACTCAAACCAAAGATAGCTGATTTAATTTGAAAAACGATTTGATGGCCACTCACATAGGAAACTGACTTGACCAGAACGTATCATTTTCAGCCAAACCTATTCCCTAAGCCTAAGGAAAGCGGAATCTTATACAATATGAGTATCTCAAGTAACTCAAGAACATGTGAATGACTTACGAGAGAAAGAGCTGTAAATATAGTTAAGACCCAATCTCCGTTGCCATCAGCATGTGTGAGATGACCATGATGCAACTTCGCTACACACAACCAACAAAAAAGGAAATAATCAGTGGTAAATCAATTAGTTGGGGCTACAATAAGAGAAGAGAGGCGGGGGGGAGGGGAGTGTTGGAAGAGAAAGAGAGAGCATTGACAAGTGACCACTCCAATGAGGTGACCAACCTGAGGTAAAATACTTGTAACTTAAAAAAGTAGCTTTTATTATGTGCATAAAAGTTAGCAATCACTGACTTAAATGAAGCTCAAGCAACTTAAGCAAATATGCTACGTAGTGCAGATGCTTTTTTCTATGTGATTCATATGGTAATCAATTATATGAGAAATTCAACTAGCACACAACCACTGTCAGAAAAACTGGTCCAATCAAAAATTAAAAGAAAAAAGTCATTAAAAAAATTAAGATTTGAAATCCAACTGTACAAGACCAGCAATAGCTGTATTACAGATCAACTGCAGCATAAGTTTTGTGGAACATTTAAAATATGCCAATGCCTTCAGGCAATCTTACCAGAGAAAATTAATTTTAATGTGGAAAAAAACAAAAGATAGACCACAGCAATCAAGATTTGGACCAAACTGCAAACATTTCAATTCTCCCACTGTTTGAAGTTTTTCTTTCAACTGCTTTCGGCAACTCCTTGGGAAAAATAAATAAATGGACATAAGGTAAATAAGTACAACACTGTTTGACAATCAGGGCCTGTGACTGAACATAGCAAGCTAACAACTGTGAACATCGGTGCACCCATGTTTTGGTTCTTTCGATAATCTTTTTACTTGTTAAAAGAACATCAAAACTTATCTCCCCTATAGCTAGTTCAAAAGCTGGGAAGAAATTTTTGAGGAAAATTTATGAGAAAAAACTAGGTACACATGTTCAGCAACAATTTGATAGCTCTTCAAAAACTTTCAGGCTAAGAGTCATGAACTCTCCTAGTGCCCCCAAAATGTTCAGTATTGTTAGGAAACGGCATGGGTATTAGGCACTAGATATGTGTCCAACACCCCATACTCCTATCACACACGTGGACCCTCCACGTGTGATGTTGAAAAAAGCAAGAAGCTGACCAAATATTGAGTGCAAACAAGAATTTTGACTTTTCATGGGAAGAGAAGAAAACCCTTTATTAAGTTCTAATCAAGAATATTACTAGATAAGATTCTAGTGCACATGCGACGATGTATGAAATATAGTCTCTTTTTATATGTTTAGGACGTATCCGTGTACATGTACCCAAGGTTTGAACACAGTTTCAAGCCGAGTGCCCGTATCACAAGATCTAGGGTTTAGAGTGATCACCTAAACATCCACCTGCAACTGATATGCGCACCCCAAGTTCACCTAAAATAGTTTATGGGAAAGTTCGTGGTAAAAAATAGCTTGTAGGAAAATTTGCCTTAATAGCAATGCATTTTTGTTCTAAAGGGTATCCACCGAATTGCTTGTTTATCAGAAGGGTCTATATTTCGAGGAAAGTATTTTAGACCAGTTAATCATATTGCTCTTGCACCTTGAATACATAAATTGCAGTAAACAAAAATACAATAATACCCCCCCAAATAAAATAACAATAAAATAAACTCTAACAAAAAACATTCGTCAAAAAAACCCATGCGTAATCCCAAAAATTAAACATCCCGCCATATCCAACAAATACAAAAATAATGCAATAAAATTGTGATACCAACTGAAAGAAGGTATTGAACATAATGAAAAATGGAGGATAAAACATACCAAGAAGTTTGTAGTAAGCTCTATAGATTATTGATGTGCCATCAATGAGCATAACTCTTCCGTTAGGAGAATCATGATTCACTAATCTATCTTTGCAGTTGACAAGATCTAAAACTGTATCTTGACTTAGCGTCTGTTCACTTTCAACCGAAACACTGGTATTATTAGAAGTTGCACAAGGACCTCCAAGTAAATTAGACGTCAAACTACTAGAAAGCCCACAGCAACCCTGTTAGACAAGCAGTACATTCAACAGTTAAATAATGAACAAGGAAGCACGGATGCTTCTAAAAGCTCAAAGTATCCGCACCCAATGCGCACCCCCACGGGCACTGCCATGGATTCTCTGGGATATGGTGGGATATTTTTTAAATTATTTTTTTTAAGAAAAGGGGACTCTAACATAATTTAAAAATAGTTAGAGTCTGTTTAAGAATGTTGAGAGTTGGATTACACCTGAAAATTGAAAAACACTAGTCATAGTATTGCATTTTATGCTTGTAATTTGTCTTAATTACATAAAATATATATATATGAAGAGAATGTATAGTTTACCACCGCACCCGCACACTTCATTTTTGGAAAATTGGTGAATCCCCTGCACCCGCACTGGTGATTCCTAATCTAAACTTGCCAAAGAGTTAACTCATATCACTACATTAAGGGTGTCTTTGGAATGACAATTTTGGATGCATTCTCACCAAACATCATATGACAATGACTAACTTCAAACTTGACATTGAAAACAACTTAATGCAATAATAATTTGACCGATATAAACAATTTCAACTAAATTGGAGCTAAGCCTTATTTTCTGATGAAAACAAGGAAAAGGAAACTGAACAAGGCTTGTCTTGAGCATGAAATCAAGACGAAATAGCACTGCTATTTAGGATTGCCGACGCAGCCAATATTGTTGGGGATTCAGCATGTAACTGATATAGAACCCAAATGGAGATATACTTGATTTGCGACTCTAGTCTCTCCACTAACAGCACATTGTGCTTATTCAAAATACGCATCTGCACAAAAAACTTAAGTAGGACCTGGACACTGAAGAAGACCAACAAAACTCAAATATACTTTTCTAAGCAAGTTTCTGAATTTTGCCCTAAACACTTCCTATAAGGTTGCTGTAATTCAGTCTTATCCAGAGTGGCATCCCCAAATAAATAAATAGCATGTGCCCATTTCTCATTTATGGAAAACAAGGGAAACCCTTTTTATAGAAGGTCAGTGATAGCGCGATATTATACAAAACCACTACTGAGAATTATGATATTTGCACAAAATTATTGTCAGAAATCTCACCTTTTTAAAATGTATGGACGAAGAAGGGGTAATATATGGCTTGTTGAGTCTGCACATTTTGATCCCAATCATCGGCAAATTCCTCCCACAGCCCCTCCAGAATGTGTGAATGCAATGATGAGACAACCGATAGCAAGCCAATGAATTCATGCCAACTTGGTGACTATAACATGGGAAATGAGTCTCATAAAAACGACCTGAAAATTTTGAAAACAAAACAACTACTCCACACACACACACACACACAACTAGGGTATGTCCGTCCACATTTGAAGTATGTATCGTATCCAACATAAATTGAGAACACGCCAACCATTCAACTTGACAAAATACATACATATATATATATATATATACACACACACACACTGGGCCAGTGTATATATGAAAAAACAAATCACAATTTAAAGTTTTAAAATTGAATATATGGATACAGGCACATATACATATACATTTACCTAAACATATATATACATATAGGCATATAATGGTCTATTCTGTACCTGGTTCCGCAGAGCTATCGTCCGACAAACCCTCCTGTAGATAATAACCCTTTCGGGTCCGGGTTTAAAATATGGGTCAGAGTGTACCTCATCACTTCTCCAATAGTAATAAATATAGGTTGTTCGGGATTTGTTTTCGTTAATAGTATGTTTGGTATGATTGTAAAATAGAATAGAATAGAATTGAAGATAATAGAAAAGAAAAGATAAGAATTGAATTGCAATTCTAATTCTCTTGTTTGGTTAAAACATAAATGAAAATAATAGAATTGAAAAGAATTAATACAATTTACTAAAATACCTCAGACCTACATTACCCAAATAGACCTTAACTAACAGAAGAAGACGAGACGAAGAAGAAGAAGAAGAAGAAGAAGATGAATAGATACAGAAGAAGAAGAATTCACAGAAGAAGAAGAAAAAGAAGCAGATTCGAAGAAGCATGTTACATAACTAATCCATTTAGCCACGTGGTTGGGTGTTGGCAGTTTCTGATGTGTTTATGGTTTCTCTTGTAGTTCCCTTTCTTTTAGTTTCTTTTGATGTGTCATGTTCTTAGGAAGTTAGGTAGTTATGGGTGGTTTAGTCACATGTAATCAGGAAGTAGTGGATGGCTTTAACCGTCAAACTCATGTATTTATCTTTCCTCTCTTTCAATGAAATGCTAAGCAAATTTTCAGTTTACACTTGTTCAAAGGAGGCCAGGTTACCCTCGAAGTAGCCTACAGCAATTCACAATTATTCAGATCACGTAACATTGGTATCAGAGCAACGATTCTGGCATGGCGGAGGCCACACGTAATGCAAAAATTGACGAGATGATGAACCTGTTGAAGGAGACTACAGATACTCAAGGAAAAATGTTAAGTGAGTTGATGCAACGAGTAACGAACATGGATTCTCACATCGAAGGCCTGTCAAATTCGGCTAAGAACAGGGGAGAGTCTTCCAATGAACGATCGGTCAATCGGGCCCCTGGGGCGCAAGAATTGGATTCTGATCAGACCTTTCAAACACGACCCACTCGGTTAACTTTTCCGCGGTTTGATGGGACTGATCCGTCGGGGTGGCTGTATCGTGCAGAGCAGTTTTTTTGTGTATCAGCAAACTCCAACTTCTCAAAAATTGCTGGTGGCTTCCTTTCACATGGAAGGCAAGGCCCTCCAGTGGTTTCGATGGTTGGAAAGAAGCGGATTCATGACTACTTGGGAAGCCTTTTCGAATTCCTTGGTTACTAGATTTGGACCTTCGCAGTATGATGATCCCACTGCTCAACTGTCAAAGCTTCGACAAACAAATTCAGTTGAAGGTTACCAAACTCAATTTGAAGAGCTCGCAAATCGTACCGAGGGCCTTAACGAATCTTTCATGACAAGTTGCTTTGTGGGTGGATTGAAGGAAGAGGTACGACTAAGCATTCAAATGCTTAAACCAACAACACTGACAGATGCCATCGGTCTCGCGCGAATGCAGGAAGAGAAAGTCTTAGCTCGTCGACGAAAATCATCACGAACTGAGTCTGGGAAGGTCACAAACCCTTCCAATTCGAGCAATCAAAAATTGCATACACCTATAATTAAAAGATTGACCCCAACGGAGATGAAGGAAAGACGAGATAGAGGTTTATGTTACAATTGTGATGAAAAGTTCTGCCCGGGGCATAAATGTAAGGTACAAAAATTATTTCTGATAGAGGGTAGTTGGCCAAATGATGAACTGGAAGAAGAATGTGTCGATGCTTTGATTGACGAAGGAATCAAAGAAGGTGGCGACCCTCAACTCCAGCCTGAAATTTCTCTTAATGCTATTGTCGGTTCACTCACGCCTCAAACAATGCATGTCAAAGGTAGAGTGGGAAAAGTTGTTGTTATGGTTTTGATTGATTCAGGTAGCACTCATAATTTCCTAGACCCTGCCATTGCTCATAGGGCAGGTCTTAAGGTGCAAAGGAATGGACGGTTTGAGGTGGCGGTAGCAAATGGAGATCGCTTACCTTCTCCAGGTCAATGTAAAAATGTGAAACTGATGTTGCAAGGAGTTCCACTTGAAGCCGATTTCTACCTTTTGGGTCTTGGAGGTTGTGATGAAGTTTTGGGGGCACAATGGTTACGACAATTGGGGCCCATCACTTGGGATTTTACTATTCTTACCATGGAGTTTCAGTGGCAAGGCCAAGCATGTAAGTTCACTGGTGAAACTGTTAAGGAGATGAAGTTCTGGCACAGTGACGACATTGAGAAGGTAACTTCTTCCCGAAGTTGCAATTTAATTTTACAAATAAATTCCCTGTCTGGTTTAGGTTCTTCCCCCAAAACACATCCATTGATCAAATCGTTATTAACTGAGTTTCAAGATGTGTTTACTGAACCTAAGGGTCTGCCTCCGCCACGTTCACATGATCATCGGATTCCCTTGCTTCCTGGGACAAAAGCAGTGAGCGTAAGACCATATAGGTACCCACACTTCCAGAAAAATGAGATTGAAAAGCTGGTGCATGAATTGTTGTCTAATGGGGTGGTGCGACCTAGCCAAAGTCCGTTTTCATCCCCAGTGCTGCTTGTTAAAAAAAGTGATGGTTCTTGGCGGCTTTGTGTGGATTATCGGGCCTTAAACCGGGAAACTATCAAGGATAAATTCCCAATTCCGGTTATCGACGAATTGTTGGATGATTTACATGGAGCGAAAATTTTTTCCAAGCTTGATCTTCGGTCGGGGTATCACCAAATTCGGGTACTACCAGAGGATATCCACAAGACGGCATTCCGGACACATGAAGGACATTACGAGTTTCTCGTGATGCCTTTCGGCTTAACCAACGCACCGTCCACATTCCAAAGCCTTATGAATCAAATATTTCGTCCTTTTCTAAGGAGGTTTGTACTCGTATTCTTTGATGATATTTTAATATTCAGTCAGTCATGGAGTGACCATTTAAAACATGTGCGCACTGTTTTATCCACTTTACGTGAACAAAAGTTGTTTGCCAAAGAAACTAAGTGCAGATTTGGATGCACTTCTGTTGAATATCTCGGTCATGTGATTTCAGAACAAGGAGTAGCTGCTGATCCGAACAAAATTTCTTGTATGCTCGATTGGCCTTTTCCGACATCTCTTAAATCTTTGCGTGGGTTCCTTGGATTGACTGGTTATTACCGAAAGTTCGTTAGGGACTACGGGAAAATTGCAAAACCACTCACGGACATGTTAAAGAAAAATTTGTTTGTTTGGACTTCTCAGTCGAGGGAAGCATTTGAAGCACTCAAACAAGCAGTGAGCAGCCCACCAGTTTTGGCGTTACCTGATTTCAGCAAACAATTCATAATTGAATGTGATGCATCAGGTGTTGGTATTGGCGCAGTGCTTACGCAAGATGGACATCCTATTGCGTTTTTAAGTGAAGCTCTCAAGGGCAATTCTCTCTCCCTTTCTACATACGATAAAGAGTTGTTAGCTTTGGTGTTGGCAGTAAAAAAATGGCGTCCTTATATATTTGGCCGCAGATTCATTGTTAAGACAGACCAGCGAAGTCTGAAATTCCTTCTTGAACAGCGTATCGGAACTCCAGCACAACAACATTGGATATCAAAACTACTTGGGTATGATTTTATTGTGGAATACAGAAGTGGGAAGTTGAATACCATTGCTGATGCATTGTCTAGAAAGGAGGAAGAAGGTGAAGTAACATCTATTTCATTCCCCATTCTTTCATGGCTTGAAGAGTTGAAGGCAGAGCATAAGGCGGATCCCAAGATTCAAGAAAAACTGGAGCAACTTAAGAGTGGGACATTGGACATCACCAGGTACACAGAGCATGATGGACTCTTATTTTATAAAGGGCGTTTTTATCTTAATCCTTCTTCCCCTCTCAAAGAAAAAATTCTACATCAATACCACGACAATTCATTGGGTGGGCATTCTGGATTTCATAAAACATACCAACGTTTGAAGCATGATTTCTATTGGGAAAATTTGAGGTCAGATGTGCGCAAACATGTACGAGAATGTGATATATGTCAGCGCCACAAAGTGGATAACACAGCTCCTGGAGGTCTTTTACAGCCGCTTCCGATTCCTTCCCGTGTTTGGTCCGACATTTCCATGGACTTTGTTGAAGGACTTCCAGCTTCTCAAGGTCGCAACACGGTTATGGTAGTCGTGGATCGTCTTTCTAAATATGCTCATTTTATTGCACTTTCCCATCCATACACAGCTGCTATGGTGGCGCGTTTCTTTCTTGACAATGTCTTCAAGTTGCATAGCATGCCTAAGTCAATCGTATCAGACCGTGACCCGACTTTCACAAGTAATTTCTGGACAGATTTTTTCAAGTTGCAGGGCTCAACTCTTAGTTTAAGTTCATCTTACCATCCCCAAACGGACGGTCAGACTGAAATTGTGAACAAGAGTCTTGAACACTATTTGCGAAGTTTTTGTAGTGCACGCCCAAAGGAATGGTTCAAGTGGATATCTCTGGCTGAGTTTTGGTATAATACTAATGCGCATTCTGCTACAGGACTCACACCTTATGAGGTTGTGTACGGAGTACCTCCACTTCGACTCATTTCCTACACTAAGGGTACAACCCAAGTGGATTCGGTTGATCAGTTGCTTAAGCGTAGGGAGGAAATACTACGCCTTATCAAAACCAACCTTCATGAAGCTCAACAACGTATGAAATCGGTGGCTGATCGACACCGAACTGAGCAAATTTTTGAAGTCGGTGATTGGGTTTTCTTACGCCTTCAGCCGTATCGCCAACAATCCTTGGCCCTCCGTTCCAACCTCAAGCTTGCTCCGAGGTATTTTGGGCCCTATCAAATACGTGAAAAGATTGGACAAGTAGCATATCGGCTTGAGTTGCCGGAAAATGCAAAAATCCATCCAGTATTCCATGTTTCCTGTTTGAAGAAAAAGATTGGCCGTGAAGTCCCAATTCATTCCATTATACCTCCTGTTGATGATGAGGGAGTATTGCAGCCTAAGCCAATGAAGATTTTGGATCGCAGAATTGCAAAAAAGAACAATCGAGCGGTAACTCAAGTGTTAGTTCAATGGGAAGGTCTCGAGCAAGACGATGCTACGTGGGAATGGTATTATAAGTTGACTCAAAGGTATCCAGATGTCGACCTTGAGGACAAGGTTTTACCTAAGGAGGGTGGAATGTTACATAACTAATCCATTTAGCCACGTGGTTGGGTGTTGGCAGTTTCTGATGTGTTTATGGTTTCTCTTGTAGTTCCCTTTCTTTTAGTTTCTTTTGATGTGTCATGTTCTTAGGAAGTTAGGTAGTTATGGGTGGTTTAGTCGCATGTAATCAGGAAGTAGTGGATGGCTTTAACCGTCAAGCTCATGTATTTATCTTTCCTCTCTTTCAATGAAATGGTAAGCAAATTTTCAGTTTACACTTGTTCAAAGGAGGCCAGGTTACCCTCGAAGTAGCCTACAGCAATTCACAATTATTCAGATCACGTAACAAAGCAGAAGAAGAAGAAGAAGAAGAATTCGCAGAAGAAGAAGTAGAAGAAGATGAAGATTCGCAGAAGATGAAGATTCGAAGAAGAAGATGAAGATTCGCAGAAGGAGAAGAAGATACTCGCAGAAGAAGAAGAAGAAATTAGGGCTGCGATGAAGAAGATGAGGCTATTTTGGAAAGAACACATATTTAGATTGAATTCTCACCAAATCCGACCATTTTTGGTGGGATTTGTAAACAGCCTAAAACAAGAATTGGGTAGAATTCAAAATGAATTCATTTCTTGTTTTGTGTCATACCAAACACAAGAATTCCACAAAATAGAATTGCAAATGAATTCTATTCTACTTTGTGGCATACCAAACGGGCTGTAAGTATCTAAAAAAAATTTAATTTTGGGTGTGTTTGATAATCCAATTAAATGATGAAAATAAAAACTTTCAGCACTTATTTTGTTTTAGTGCGTTTGATAATCATTTAATTGAAAAAGTAGCAAAAAATTCACTGAAAACTTTAAGTAAAAAATTTCTACTGAAAATAATCACTGAATGCAATCTATTTTAATACTTGAAAAATTATTTTTAGTACTGTAAATTCAATCGTTTGAAATTTTCAATACTTAAAATTCAGCCCTTAACTTTCAGTTTTATCAAACGCACCATTTGTTCTCGTCTTTTTCACATAAATGGTTCCATAATTTGGGTTAAAACCAAAAATAGCAAAAAAGTCGTTTCTAAAATTTTTAAAACGAAAAGGTGAAAAGAATGTTGTGTAATATCCTGCATTTTTTTTTTGTAATTGTCCTTAATTGCGCATTTAAATAATTGGTATAAAATTTTAGACTAATTTGAAACTTTCCCGAAAAATTAGTCACAGGGATATTTTGTTAATTTCATACCTGTGATGTTAGACTTGACCAGAAATTCAAAAATGAAAATTTTGAATTAAAAGGAGTATGTACTCAAATAATTCACTGTTCGTGTTTTAAAGTTTGTCATAATTAGTACGGTTAGTGAAATATAGCAGTTTATGCGAGTAGTACCATGTGCTTTAGGAGATGTATCTTATCGCTTACTATAAATAGAACATGTTAGGTTTAATTTTCATAAGTTATCAACTCCCTCTCTCTCTCTCTCTATATATATATATATATATCTCATCTCTCTCTCTAAAACTTGGGGGCTAGGGTTTTGAGCACAAAACCCTTGGTATCATCTAGATCCGTTGATCTCCGAGCAAATCCCTGAGTACTAAAGTTACTGCTTGCGACAAGGAGCATGTGTGAATGCCAAAATCACTTCCATCCGACAACTTATCTCGGTTAGGAAAAATCCTAAAGCTCAAAGGTAATTCATATAACTCTCTAATATAATGTATTATATATTAACTAGTCTTAATCTAGAAGACTACGTAATTTGGTACATGTTTGATGTGCATAAGATCCAAACTTAGTTTCCTTGAAACTTTGCCTAGATGACCTAGTTGCTTATGTGTTTTCCTCTAGATGCTTATGTGCTTTCCTCTAGATGCTTATGTGCTTATACGCTTGAATGGGAGTTGAAAACATGTGTACTTACTTTCATAGAAGTTTTTGTTAGGGATATATACTAAAAGCCATGCTTTATGTAGTTGATTTATTATTCATTTAATAAAATCAGTTAATCCATTTTTTTATGAGAATCCGTGTGGGCAATGTTTGTATTATATTATTTATTTAATATTATGCATGTGTGTCTCTCATTCTATATAGTAGGTGGTTTGGTGTGTAGAGTTCGGCTTACACACGGAAGATCAGGCCATCAGACATTATAGAATGTAAGATTTTGGTTTACAGTCTTAGATGGATTGGACACACCATCGGTAGGACTGCAACATGGTGTTGTAGTAGGTTTGTCTTGACTACGGAAAACGGTATAGTTTCAACTCACTATGCTGGTGCACTTTGTGTATTAAGCGGGACTAACTTGGGGTAATTGTCTTTATACTGACTTATAAGATAATTAATACCTCGTGGCTATTATGAGTACTTATGCTCTAAATCCTAAGTTAATTTGTAGACACGTACATTTGATATTTACACTTTGATCCCTAAAAGGGTGAGATCCTTAAATGGGTCAATATCTCATTGGATTGGGTGGCAATATTAATTGTGTGGTGGATATTAATTAATGATGGAATCTATGTCTCAATTTTGGGATTGATGATATCCCCTTGAGAAAGCTTATAAGTTTTGATTATGTCAAACCCTGCAGGTGGATTTTGTATCCGACATATCAGATAAGTTAAGCAGAGGATCTCAAGGAATTTTAAGAGATTAATTAAATATGATTGTCAGTAATTATATTTAATTAATGGATATCTGTAATCTTAACATGGGGAGATAATAAGCATTTAATAACATGGAGCTCGAAATATATTTTTGAGATAAGGGTAGGAGTGCAATTATAATTCTTTAGTGGTATGAATTATAATTTATGGAAATAGGAATCTGATTCAGTTCGAATTAGGGTTTCCTAATTCCATAAGGAAGCCTATTCCTTATTGACTTCTTATGGTCCCTATCGTAGCCTATATATATATATATATATGCTGTTTTGGCTCTCTTCTCAGCTAGCGTTTTTTCCATCAAGAGTATTATAACTCGGAATAGAAAAGAGAGAATAAAAGAGGGAGAGCAGAAAACAAAAAGGATTTCAAAAGAGCTCACACTCAGTTCGATATTCTGGCAGCGGAGGAATACGATAGAAGATCGTGAGCTATTATCGAGCCCGTGTTCTCGATTCGTTTACTACAGCAATCCGTTTTTGCAGTTAAAGGTAACCCTAGTTCCGCCCTCGTAGGGTTATTATAGATTTCACGAAAATTTTTACAGTACCAACTTATACGCACTGTCAACGGATTCTGGGAACGCAGTTTCCTAACAGTTTTGATAGCATGTTTGTATAGAAATCTATAACGTCTTGTCTATGCTTAGATCTTATGGAATGATGTTAGTATGCTTGTTTAACTAGCATGATACTGTTCATTAGTATTTCATAAGAATGATTATGAGATTGAGCATGGATACGTGCATAAACATGAAAATGCATGATAAGGATTTTGGGTGAAAGATCTCCATGTGTGGAGCTTACGATTTAAAAAATAAATAATAAAAAAAGGGGGGAAGATCTTCATGTGTAGGACTTCTGGATTTTTAAAAGATCATGAAAAACCTCCGCAAGAGGATTTTGATTTGAAGTTTAGATAATCCCGATTGTGGGTGTGAAATGTAAGGACTGGATCCATTAGGAACGCGATATGCTTGTCTTGGAAATCATAGGAATCGTAAGCTAAAGACCCGTATGAGGTGGTTAAAGGCCTCCATAGTGTGGTGTGTTGGGTTTGTGCCCTCAAACCATTACTTTATGTATGAGACATTGACATTTTAATATATGGATATCAGCTTTACATTTCATTATGTATGTTTCTTTCATGAGATAATTGTTAATCCTTAAGTGTCATAGTAAGTAATTCGTGTGTGTATAAGATACATGCAAGTGAGATATGAATTACTATTCTTTGATACCTAGAACTTGTCACAGTGGATGATGAGACTGAATATCTCATCAGGTTTACACTGTAGCATGATTGACTACCATTGGATGGAGTGATGAATCTCAATCACTAGAGTGTAACTCTCAGTTAATATGCTAGTGCTTATAGTGCATTGACGGACATGAGCTTTCTTATTGACACTCAAGACTGTCAAACAGTCAATAGGAACTCATAACTTGTATAAGGTACGTGTTCTCAATCTTGAGACGATTATGAATACAAACTGTGGATATGACTGCTTTGACTTACCAATCAGTGAGGTCTACAGAAGATCAACACCTGGGTATCTTGGGTATGTCATGTTCATAGGGTTGTGAACATATATTGTCAAGATAGAATCTACCCTCTGATTCAGAGTAAGCATTCCCTTGAGAATGTCACCAAGTCGATTACTGAGTGCTGCAGTCTTGTTGATAAGAGTTATCAACATGTTTGGTAATCATGAGAGGTGAATGGGACTCAAGGAATACAAGAAGTAATCATGATTCAGGTTGACAGTAACAGTTATCCGACTACCTGAATATGATTACGAATGCTAAAGGTAGAGGAACATTAGTACAACATACAAGTCTAGTCATCGCTTCGGATATGTTCTTTTGCGTTGGAGTTCAGTTATCGTTTTATAGTGGAGTTAACGTTAACTGATCAGTCGATTAATTTGCTGATCAAAGACTTTGGTCATGGGAATTGATCAACTGATCTGAGCTAACAATAAAGAGCCTAGGAGGTCCCACTCTTAGCTCCGCCAGGATACTTGGAAAGACACTTGAGGAAGCTGTCAAGACAGGTTCGATCGATTGAAGCTAATTCGATCAATCAAAGTCATGGCAGGTTCGATCGATCGAGAATGGTTCGATCGATCGAATGTTCGATCGATCGAAGACCTTCGATCGATTGAAGGTTAGGTCAGTTCTGGGAATCTATAAATAGGGCAGCTGCGTTCTGGAAAAGAAGTTCGTCGTTTAGAACGTCAGAAGCTGCAGAAACTATTTTAGAGCCCCAATCCTTCTTCTTCCTCTCTATTAGAGATCCCACCATCTCTAGTCTCTCCGGGAAGCATCTGCAGGAGACATAAGGATGAAGACAACCTAGTGGAGGCTGCTGCATCACCAAAGAAGAAGAAGAAAATCAGAATTGGGTTCAAGACACTAAGGTATAACTCTTGTCCCCTCTTGTGCGCATCTATGGAATTAACGAGTAGTAGATCCTGGGCTACCATTAAGTTTTTTATAACTTGACTTTTCCGCTGTGCGTTTAAACTTTTAATTTAAACCGGTTTTTCCATCATGGTGGCCCATAGTCCAGGTGTTGTATGAGAGTGAGCGTTTAAAAAATACACGAAAGGTCAACGGGCAACATCTTTTGTTTCGGCAATGAATCATTACATTCACGCATCCATGCATAGGATTCATTGTAACATTGAATTATATGACTATACGGACCGTGCTCATGAACTGTGTTTGAACCATTTTCAGGTGAAATGAACAAGGGTAAGGCCCTTGAATGATCGGTGTGCTATACACCTTGTAAAGACCCCGTGTGTGGGAAGTTTTTTCCTAATGTAATACATAGCTTGCCTAGTGTAATTCAGTCAATTTGAAGCCTTCATGTTTAGGTTCGAATTGTAGGAATTACATGTGTTGATATTCCAAGTTATGTATTTATGTTGTAGTTTTGTTATCGGACGCTTGTTAGTCCATTTTTCAGTAAACTTGGATGTTTGATAGAAATGGGCTGCAGGTTATCTCCACTATCCTTAAACTTGTATGTTGAGTCTTGTCACACCCCAACCCGCCTTGGGCAGACCAGGACGCGTGTAACAAGGCTATAAGTGCCCAAACTACACTAATTAGCAAAGAAACATGAAAATTTCTAAGAAAATGAGTTAAATAACATAAAAGAACTTTGTTGTGACAAATAGCCCCAAGGGCAAAATTGTCATTTATAAAATATGATCAAATTTTATATCAAAAGATAGCTCTTTGAGTCCCGGTTCCAACGCAAAAAAATGGCGCGCGAATTCGAGTTTTCTAGGAAGTGTTATGCCCATTTTCGTAAGGCGACATGCAGTGAAATTTGTGGACCAATCGATCCGCGGCAAAATGCCAGATCAATCCGGTATGTTAAAACTCAGCAGAAAGTTCCCCACAATGCCCATATTGATTCACCCTTTAAACTCGGATCGATCCGACTCTACAAAAGAGATTTTTGCTGCTAAAAACCCTTGTTTTCAAGTCCAAATCATGCCTAAACTTACCCAAACCTCAAGAAAACTTAAGAAAACATTTCAAACACATTTCCAAGTTTTCCCAAACATTAACCAAACATATAAAACTCCATTATAACCACAATTGTATCACGTTAAACCATTGAACCTCAAATGTTGCCAAGCATACTCAAACATAGAAAATTTACCCAAAAAAAGTTCGTAAACTTTGCAAACCATCTTATTTCAATCAAAACTTATTTAACGTAGTTGCGACCCTAATTCGTACTTGCTGGAAGAGTCCAACTCCATAACTTACTCATGATTCAACCATTAACATAGAAATTTACATCAGGCTAATGAGGGCTGATATTTGTAAGATATTGGCCCGAAAAAGAATAGAATTGGTCAATCTTAACCCCAGATCTCTAGTTTTACTTGCATTTATATTCAATCTATCTCTTTACACAATGATGTATTTTCGTGGTATGTTGTTGTGTTTAGTTTCGTTAGATGCAGGTCCTGAAGATGGAATGAATAACAAGTTGAAAAGGGATAGCTCAAGAAACAAAGAGGACATCTCAAAGTTGAACTTCAAGGACCAATCGATTGCCATCCTTTGGCAATCGATTGACATACTTTCCAAACTAATCAATTGCCAATTTGAGCAATTGATTGGAAGTCATATCAATCGATTGGTTTCAGTACTCATCGATTGGCAAGGACTGGCAGTCAAACCTCTTTAATGGAGTAGAATCCTAGCAAATCAAGGTTAATAACGACGACCAGCCGTAACAGAATGCATTTGGACGCCTCTAGCTCGTGGGTATCATAGTATAAATATGTGTGAATGAAATGAGTGAAGGGTTGGCTCATTGTTGTTTGTTTTTGTAGGTTTTTCATTTGAATTTTATTTTATGGGAACAACTTCTAGCATTGAGACTCTATATTTCAATTTCATAATACATTCAGGTTTCAATTGTTTTGTTATTCTGCAATTTTTGTTTAGTCATAGTTTTTGTTTTGAGTTTTAGTTTTGAACTCCTTTTTGTAATTTCGAATTTTATGATTAAATCCATGTCTAGATTCAATCTCAACATCATGCCTCAGTTTATTTTTGCTTTTGTATATTTAATCATGCTAACTTAGAATCCTGGTTGGGAACAATGTGAAGAAACGTTGTTACCCAGCCACTGCCATGAATCTGTGTAAGAATCAATGACAATCGATTGGATACAGAACCTAATCGATTGCCATAGATTCAAAGCCAATCGATTAGTATTCAATGCCAATCGATTGGGAGACATTCCTTGCCAATCGATTACTGTCTATGGCAATCGATTGGTAGGCACATGTTTTGGGCAGAACCTTTATAGCATTCCAGTGACTTTTATTTCGGAAAATTAAACTAAATTGATCTTTTGAGGTTCAAATTGCAAACAGATTTTGAAATATAGGTTCTTAGACTAGTTAACTTAATGAACAATTGTGATGAACATGTCAAATATTTCATACCTGATTTGTTAGTCATAGTTCATTAATTTAATCGGTAACTATTTCAGTTTTAAAAAAAGTTAAGTAAATCAAACCACTAGTCATGTAAAATTCATATGGCGGGTTTCTAGGTTTCTTAACTTATTCATTTTTAGAGATTCCACGAAATTAGTTTCGGAACGTGATTTTTGGACCCAATCGGAACCTAGACGAAAACTTTTATAAATTTGAGTTTTAACTCGTGAAGTCATAAAATGGACGTGTGCGACGTTTCAGGAATTAATTAGAAGTTGTGAGAACTCGTGGGGAGGTAAACGTAATTTCCGAGAGTCGTGCCTATATATATAGTAGTGGATGAGATTTCATTATCATCCAAACTTACAAAATATCTAGAGAGAGGAGAGAGAAATGAGATTTGATCCTATGATCTTCCCGACGACAAACGGTGACCGTTCGTCCGTCAGCTTGCAACCAAATTTCATATTTGAGCTCCTTGAGGTAAGAACTACTTTTTGATACCACTTAGGCCTCGTTTGGCTAAGTTTTTCCAAAAATCTAATTTATGGAAATTTGGGAAAAACATATAAATACTTGTAGGAATTACTCCTAATCGGAGATCCGACGTTTAATCGGGCTACTAGTGCTTTCCTCAAAGTTATAGGACGATTTCTCGAGGTATGAATTCCGAACTTGTGTTATATAGACAATTTTGGATACTTTGGATACTGTGTATGAAATTGTGATCCGGGCAAAATTCATGTGTTAAAATAGGCCCGTTAATTTTGGCGAGTACGTATTGAAAAGTATGGTGATATGGTTATGTGAGTATACTAAATGTCTATGTAGATCAAAGGGGAGTTTGGTATAATTTCATGCCGGGGTACGCCTCTCGGTGTTTGAGAGTTATAGTAGTGACGACTACTTGCTTTGTGTGGGAAGTGGCCAACCAGAGCAGATGGATGCAATGGTTGAGTGATCTTTGTCTAACCATTGGCATCGCGGTTTAAGATTTAAGACTTGCCGATATACTGGATGAATGCGTATCTCTCTCCCCAGAGACTAAATTATGTTATTTAGATGTCTAAAGCATGAATTGCCCATATGCATATGTTTAGAATTGTACACTCAGCATATAGCTTAACAATGGAGATTTACTTCATTGCAGGTATGAAGAAAGGAAAGATGAAATGCGAGGGATGAGGCCGTTGGGATCATTCGGAGGAATTGTGGTATAGATTTTTGCAACCGAATCATAGAAACTCTGGATTATTATTGAGTTGATGTAGCATTCTTTTGAAACCCTTTTTAAGTTGGTTGGAAGTGACTTGAAACTCTTGAGTTCACGTCTTGATGTTTAACACGTTGAAATTCATGTTTTTATGAATTTGTTGTAGCACTTATGAGATTTGATCCAAACGAGTCTTTGAATCGTTCTGTTAATGTTTTCAAAACTTAGACATACTGTCTAATATGTTTATATACATTTGTTAAAGTTTCAAAATGATTGGGAATCTGTATGCTGAGTTTTGTCGTGTTTGTGACGTTTTCAAAAAAAAAAAGGCAAAAGTGGGCTGCCCGTGAATAGTGTTTTTACAAAAGAAGTACCTTTTCTCAGAAAATTTTGAAATGTTCTATTTCGCTTCTAGGGTGCCTTTGGGGTTTTGAAGTTCCTGATAAAACTTTTATGGTTAATTTGAAATATAATTAACTTTACCAATTGATACGGATTTTACGGACTCATAGTTCAATGTTTGTTTTTCTTCCAAAATGAACTTTGTTTTAAAGAGTTTATTTTAGTTTATTTTCCACTGCTAGAGTCATTGAATGAATTGGATGAGCCTCAGTGGCGTGCCACGTGTCCTATTTCCGCCCGTAGTAGGATGGGTCGTGACATTTTTGAAATAAGGAATGCTAGAAAAGTAAAGCCCCATTAGTACTTAAAAGTTAGAACATGGTAGTGGTTGAGACAACGTAGATTCATATGTTCCTAACTCCCTTTCATAAGTAGTAGTGAATTTGAAGTCCTGTTCTAGTTAATTTAATTGTTATTTTTCCTTAATTAATTTAGTTTAATCTTGAATACAGTAGTATCATTAGAATCTCCACTCTTAAGAAATAATCTTTTATTTCTTTAGATCTCAATCTAAGTTCTTCTGACCCCAATTTCCGTTCCTAGGAATACGACATGGTCTTACAAGTTTATACTCGACATGATCGTCTACACTTGGACGTACTCGTAAGAGCACACACAATCTAAGTCGTGTCAAAGGCTCTCTAAGTATAACTCCAGATCCACCAAGTGCTTATATTACAAAATGAGTTACAGAATTTCTAAACCACAACTACATCTCCAACAAGATTATAAGCATCTCTACAAGTCTATAAACATAACTAAACAAGTCCAACAATTCTGACCCATCCCCAAACGCACGTCACTTCTTTTTCGAGTATTGCTCCGAACCTGCGGTGGTTGTTATTTACCACAACAGAAAAGAAAAACAATTTTCTTAAGCATTTTTCTTAGTGAGCAATCTAAACACGACTGAATGCTTAACGTGCAATGCTACAAATAAACACAAAACTCATATCTGTGATTGCCGAACCTCCGGTTCAATGATTCATTCAAATCCGAAGACCTTCCCTTGGTCCATAGTCACTTCTATTCCTTGGGCTTCCATTTTTAACAGATTCTTCTCCTTCACCTTCCTTATTACTCTCAACAATGAATCATTTCCCCAGCGTTCATTGCTCACCACATAATCACATAAGCACATAAGCATGACAATTTCACATATTGACATGTCATTCTCAACATAGCATATTCATGGCTTCTAAGCATAAATTTAACAACTCTATATATCATTGAAGCATTCAACACATTGAAGCACAATCAAATCTTAGTTAGAAAATTCATCTTATATGATTTTTACCCAAATTAAGCTGAGAAGTGTAGATCCTTAACAACGATTGTTCAATTTTCCCTCCGGAGTGAATCCTACAAGTTCTCGGTAAATCACGTGTCATCGATTGGAACGAGCTACCAAAATATGACGATTAAAACGTAAAAGAGTTCTCTCACCCTGATGACACGTAGCCAACACATGTAATGTGTTGGCACCAACTTTCCCACTCTTCCATTTACACCCCCAATTGTTTCTAAGTTCTTATTATGAAAACCTCAAACATTCCATTAACTAACCAATTATCTAAATGGGTGTTTGTCTAATTCCCGTATGAGTCCCACACAATTATGAATCATTTTTCATTTATACCCTTATATGGGTACCCAAACGAACACATAACATCACAATATAAAGCAACTTTAAACATGTACTCATTTAATATAAAACCCGTGTACGGGTTTATAGTAGTTCATTACATTGTCATGCTTGATAATGTGATGTGATGTGTATTATGATACATGTGTGAGTGAGTTTTGACTCCCAAGTTGATTTGGATATCAGTGTTAAGAGAATCCTTTGAGATTGTGTGAAATAGATGTTTTGATGTTGTGAAGTCTCTCTGAGATTGAGACGTTCATTGTGGAATACCCTAAATGTTTGTCTGAAAATAAATGTTTACCTGTGTGTTTCACTATCTGTATTATTATTTGGTTTAAAACATGCTCTTGTCGTTAATTTTTAGCATCCTTCTGAGGACGAATTAACACGCTACATAATTGGTAAGCTAATTAGTAATTTCGTAAAAGCATGTGGAACCGCGTTTTAACAACCAAACGAAACTTAGACGAAAACTTTTATAATTTATAGTTTTCACTCGTGAAGAATGAAATAAACGTGTAAGACGTTTCGGAGAATAATTAGAAGTTTTGAGAACTCGTGAGGAGGTAAACACAATTTCTGAGAGTCGTGGCTATATATAGAAAGATGTGAGATATTTTCATAAGTTATAACATAAATTAGAAATCAAGAGATGAGAGATTGGGGATTTCTTGACTTAGAGCTTCAAGATACAAATCGACGAACTTCTATCTTGATTATTTGAACTGGGTATTAAAGATTGAGTTTTGATTGAATTATACTGAAGTAAATTTTCTTTTAATGGAAGAGAATGGGGAAGGAAAAGATGTGTCACGTCGAGGAATCTCAGGCGATTTTTGAAGATGTTATGTATCAGAGAGAAATTTAAATTGCATCTCTAGATTACCAAGTTCAAGCTTATGAATACGAACTGTTAAGCTTGGGTGTTAGTGATATGGGTGTTGGAGAGAGAGAGAGAGAGAGACAGAGAGAGAGAGAGAGAGAGAGAGAGAGGAGTGGGGTGTAGGCCCGTCAGAGGAGAAAGAAGAGAAGAGGTTTGAGAAGAGAATATGCCCTGCAGTGGTGGCGGAGGGATAGCTCTTCAGATGAGTCCCCACCCTGTATATACAGTCTTAACGCTTTCGTAATTAGCTCTCCTTTCTTTACACCACTTAATTGTAGAATAATGATAGCAAATCGCAACTTAGGCAGAGATAGGGATGGCAATGGGGTGGGTTTTCCGGGTTCCCCGCCCCGCCCCGCCCCGCCCCTAATAGGTAGGGTATGGGGGGGGCTTAATAGGGCTAGGGGCGGGTATGGGGGAGGTTTTCAAAACCCGGGTCGGGGTCGGGGTAGGGTCAAAAAACCCGCCCCCGCCCCGAATATACTTGTATTTATATTTTTACCCCTCAATAGTTATGTGTATTACCATTTAAAAAAAAAAAAACTACACTATTAGGGAACTAATTGGGTAAGTTAAAAAAAAACTGCACTATTAGAGAAAAAAATGCATTAAAAAAATTGCTTTTTCAATTTGTGTACCAAAAAATAAAAAATAAAAAATAATCGGGGCGGGGCGGGGCGGGGCGGGGAGAACACTATGCGGGGCGGGGCGGGGGCGGGGGGAGGGTTCACTGAAGCAGGGCGGGGGCGGGGTATGGGGACCCCGTCCCATACCCGCCCCGTTGCCATCCCTAGGCAGAGATACAGATAAGACCATATAGAATTTTTTATGTTAGCAAAAAGAAAAGAGAGAATGATTTCAGTTTAACCCATCCAGGTTCTTTTCACCATACATTGGCGACTGTCAATCCGAGCAATATGTATTAAAAGATCTGAAATCATAAAGAAGCAGCCAACTGTAGACCAACCAAATACCTAAGGCTAACAGAGAATAGCCTCATGCTATAACCACTGAACTTGCATGAGGGCCCAAGTCCCAACCATGCATGCATGCAGGCGCGCGCGCGGGCGCACACACACAGAGAGAGAGAGAGAGAGAGAGAGAGAGAGAGAGAGAGAGAGAGAGAGAGAGAGAGAGAGAGAGAGAGAGAGAGAGAGAGAGAGCACATTCCTATTTACTACGAATTATAAATTGCAAGGGTAGGAGATTCTACAAGAACTGTCAAATATATCCAGCAGTTAATTGAGTTATGAACCACAAAATTAGCATCTCAAAAAAAAAAAAAAAAAAAAAAAAAAAATAATAATAATAATAATAAAATGGTAGCTATAGAAATAGCAACCTAAATATTGTTTTAACACAAGAAAATGGAAATATCACTGAAAAAAAAAAATTAAATAAAAAAATCAAGGCTTCCATAATTTCATGGTGCAGTCTTCCCCATATGTTGCCACAAGGTTTCTGTGAGGATGGTGAGTGATACCAATTACATCCTTCTCATGTACCTGCCAGTAAGAAAGGGGAAACTAGCACATAAAGACGCAGAATTGGATGCAAAGAGCTGAACATAAAATGCTACTCGTTACTAATCAGATAGAATGGGCTTCCTCAGTCACAAAAGTTAAGTTTCTCTCTTTTACGGAGCCCTTCGTGAAGCTTCCAGTTATAGTATTTGGATAGGAAGCATGGACACTCCTAGAATGATCATGTATCTGAGTCCTTACGTAGACATACCCTCCTTGGCACGTATCAGAAATACCAAAACCGTGTTCTAATTGTTTTCAAAATAAAAAATAAAAAATATTTACTCCCTTTGTCCCAAATTAAGAATGTAAGGGTCCTTTATTCTATTTTGGGATATCCCAAATTAAGAGTCCTTTGAAAAGTCAAATTACTTTACTTGGTATTTCCAAGTTTACCTTACCATTTTAAATCTCCCACTTTTCATTTGATGCTGAAATTTTAAGTGAAAAAGAAGGGCAATAATGGAAGTTGAAATTTCACTACAATTAAAATAATGTATAGACAGGTATAAGACACATGATGGACACACCTGGATACTTTGACATCAAATGTATAAGAGTTGAAATTCTAAAAAGTCTGAGTAGAAGTTGAAAGTGTTGGACCTTTTAAATGAGAAGGATAAGTGGGGTTATTTAACTCAAAATTTGTGCTTTCCATAAAAGGTATAAATAGGGTCTATGGCAGACAAATAGGGATTTTACAAATTCAGAATATTTGAAATTAGACCTATTGAAATTCATGATAATTAAGTGTCTTAGTTTTGCTATATATAGAGATATATTGTATGATTTTCATGTCACGAGTGATCATAAATACTTGAATAGAAATGGGAACCCGAAAAACAGAAGACAAAAAGAAAAAAAGAAAAAAAATAGGGTCATGTAGAAAGGAGACAGAAACCTCAAGACTAATTGCACAGAAACACACATCGTAGGAAAAGTATACTCTGCTCGAGTAGTATGGTGACCAAATGAGAAACCAATGTACCATAAAACGAATATTTAATCAATCATAATTATGTTGTTGACAATATAAAACCTAGAGAAAGATGAAAATCTTGTTTATCATCAACAAGAGAAGCCACATGCACCGCCGATACACTAAAAAATAGGGACAAACTTGAACAAATTTGTACACAATAATAATTTCTTCTAAAATAGATTCAAGCACAACTAAGAACAATCCACAGATTGAAGATTGTTACGCCCATTTAGCCTCAAAAAGTCAGATGCTTACCTTCATTAGATGTTCTAGTTTACCAGACTGGTAGCTGAAGCAGTACATGTTTCTGCATATTATTAACAAGTCAATCTGTTAATATTTTAAAAACAAACTAGGATATGCCTTAGCTCAAGTAACAGACGCAGTAATGTCTTCACATTATTCACTAGTCAAATTATCAATTGAAATCTAGGGTTAAATCCTCGGTTAGGGAAAAATATTGGTTGAAGGCATGAAAACTTTTTTGGTAAAAAGTTTAGTGAAATTGTACTAACTCGTCAGGATTTTTGTCCAGTTTTTATACACGAGGGGCCTTCCACTAAAATGTTTTCCATGTTGGACCAAATGCTTAAAAAGTACTCTACAATGGACTAAACCCCAATTACCCCAATTATTAATAACAAAACCAACATATGCTTAAGCTCAATCGAATATTAACTATACAAAACTAACATCAAACTTAGTACTCTTTTTCAGACTGGAAGAGACTCATAAAACACAAGAATAAGTCACAGTAACTCACTAATTCCTTTTGGTCCCCTAATCTTTCAACACAAGCACACTTCACATTCAAATAACAGGGATATTTATAAAGCCATACGTAGATGCAGCAGTGAAATGTCTTAAAATAGGTTGTTGTGCGTTTGGAATGACATCGTTAGAATGCATGCATTATCACCAAGTGTAATTACCTTAGGGTGTGTTTGGAACGACTTCTTTGGAATGTATTCTTACCAAGTGTAGTTATATTAACCTTTTTTTTAGACTATTTTTAATTTTTACTTCTTCACAAAAGCAAGTCTTACTTGCTTCTGCTTTTAAGTTGGAGATGGTGTTTTCACATGAGGACATGAGCTGGGGAGTTGACGGACCCAATCCTCTTCAACCTCTATATTAAATTACTCTCCCTCTACATCTACATCTCTACTCTTCTATTTATTTCTTTTCTCTCTATCTGTTAATTTTTCAGTAATAATACATATGCTATGAAAAACAAAGTCAGATTCGCACCAAATGGACCATTATCTTCTTCATTTCAATTCACTCTGAAAATGCATTCTAGTACACTGTATTTTCTCAAAAAAGCTAGTCTTACTTGCTTCCGCTTTTAAGTTGGAGATGGCGATTTGTGCATAAGGATGATAGTTGGGGGTTGATGGACCCCTTGTTTCTATCTCCATCTCTTCCCCTCTTTTGGGTGTTTTTTTTTCCTCTCTTTGTATATGAAGTGTATTAATATTGATATAGATGTATCTCCAATCCAGATACAACATTTACAGTACAAAAATTCCCAAACATCAATTGCTGTCGAAACCATGTTGCACAAGGAATCATGGACTCAGATTTAAAATCTTTCAACTAAGGAAACTGAAACTAACCTACAAATCAAAATTTTTGTTGCTTCGTGTGTGAATTTGTTGTGATGTGTACAAGTATATCAGCATAAGTGATGGGTCCCAGTGAGGACGTGGCTCGTGTGAGAACCAAGGTAGCCCCAAGGTGAGAGAGAGAGAGAGAGAGAGAGAGAGAGAGAGAGAGAGAGAGAGAGAGAGAGAGAGAGAGAGAGCAGTGAAGGACAAGCCCCAAGGTGGAGTATGCAGGTCTTTTGGAGAGACGAAGGTAGGTGGTATCTGAGTCAAGGGAGTTTGGAGAACCTGGGGATGATTGGTGAGTGCTGAGAAGTGGCAAGTGTTGTAGTGACGGATAGGAGTAAAGAAGTAGTAAATACTGAGTGTTAGATGAAAAACTTGGTCGTCGCATTGAATGACGTGGAAATATTTACACTGGGGGGTAGTTGAGGGACATTAAATGAGATTGGAGATATCTGGCTCACAATTAATGAGATTTGATATATCAGGCGAGCATTTAATGCGATTGAGGGTCATTTACCAGGATTTGGGGTGGCCGAAGAAAATTTAATGAGATGTGAAGTTTATAGGGCTTTTTTCCGAAAAAAGAAGAAGAAGTTTATAGGGCGCCGAGTGACGATGCAATGGTATTGACTGCGGGACAGGTCGTCGAGCCTTGAGCTTCCCTAAATCACGGAGTGGGTCGAGTCTCGAGGTAGTAGAGTGTTTTAATTGTTGTGAGGCAGGGAGTAGTAGCACGTGAGGAGTCACATGTCTCTCTCTCACTTTGAAACCAACTCTAGCTTTTGCCCTGAGGGCGTCTTGCTAGGAAGGTACCCTTGACTCTAGCCACCAAACCATGAACTCTCAAGGATTCCAAAGGATGGTTACCCTTACATAGTGCTCTCACCAAGGGTGATTGATCAAAGTGTAAGGGCATGTTGGATACCTGTGGAAGATTTGTGATTTTGGAGATGAGCATGAAGCTGATGCTCTTAGAAGATGGAACCACTTGAGGGACATGACCTTAGAAGGTGAAGTAACTGGTGATGGCGACCTTGGAGGTGGAATTACCTCGAGGTGAAGTTCTTTGGAGGTAAGCGCGAGGACACACAAGGACCTCGCGAGTGATCGCGTCCTTAGGAGGGTTGACAATTGTGCTGCCGCGTGCGGCTCAAGTGCGATGCTTGGTACTCGAGTATGACCCACAGGTGTCATCCTACGTGGAGGCAAATCTGGTAGTAGAATTGGAGAGATGTGGCAATGGTGGTGACACGGATAAATGCCACGCGGCAGACTATTGGGGTCTACCTACATTAGCCCCCGGTGTGCATACCGGGCACGTGGTATGCGGGCATGAAGCTGCAAAAACTATGAATCCTTTGGAAAGACCTTGGAGGGACAACCTTGATTGACAACTCTATCTTTGTGTGTTGGTACAAAAGATTCGCAAATCATTGTTGATTGACGATTCGCTGTGGTTTTCGCAGGTTTGAGTGACAACTCTCGTAGGATACTTCCCGCACTTCTTCACGGTTCCAGCCGCCCTATTTTATTGTTTGCTGTTTGGGTTTCTATGGCTAATAAATGCCACGTAGCGGACTATTGGGGACTATGGACTACCTACACTTCCAATCAATCCATGGAGCCTGTCATTGATTTTTCTTTTTCCTTTTTCTTATTTGTTGTTGGCGGGGGTTTACAGAGCGAAAGTAGAAGAAATAAAGGGGAATAAATAATGAAGAAATATTTTAGGAAGCAGAAAGCAAACAAGCACGAGCTTTGTAGTACTAAGAGAGAGAAGCAAAGGGTGAGGAGGAATATATACCCTTCTACATCAGTCATTGATGACTAGAGAGAGGAAGCGTACATTCTTGCGGAGGAGGGTGTCTTCAAATGCTCTAAACTAGGGTTGTGTTTCGGCCGGAACGGATCGGAATTCTTTCGGAAAAAATTCTGAAAATTTCGAAAATTAAATAGGTGTTCCAATTTCCGTTCTGAGTTTTTCGGAATTTCATTTTCCTTTCCGATTTCAGAATTTTCGAAATTTTTCGTAATCAGAATTTTTTTCAGAATTTGAATTGGAAAATTTCATAATTTTTGGAATTTTCGGAATACAAATACTATTGAAAGGGTAAGTCATGCTTTTATAAAGAGTCTCATACTCTCTCCTTTTTCTTCTTATTTGATGTGGGACAAACAAGTCCACATTCTTCCAAATTTTCGGAAAATATTCGGAATTTTTCGGAAATATTTTCAGAAAATTTTTGGAAAACATATTTTCGGAATATTTTCGGAATTCTGAGAACAATTCCGATTCCAATCTTATTTTTTTCGGAATTCGGAATTCAATTTAATCGGAATTTTTCGGATCAGAATCGGAATTTCCGTTCCAAATGACACCCCTACTCTAAACCAATGAAATGTAACGATACTAGAAATGTTGTGGAAAAAAGGAACTGAAATCTTTTGATTCTAGACTTAAACCCTTGATTAATGCAATCAGAATTGAACTGAACAACCAGCCGTTGTTCCGAGTAGTTTGCAAATTGGACCCCTTGCGCTCTGATTGGTTTGCAGATTTAGAGAAGCAAAAGAAAGAGGAAAGGAAAAGTGGAAAACAGGAAGGTAAACTAGTTCCTTGGTGTTATCCTGCATCATGATTAACTGGCATTCAAAATAAAAAATTTAATTCTAACTTTAGATAAAGGGGGAGTGGAGACTGGAGTGGCTCTCAATTCTTTAATTTATTTCTCTCTGTATTTTCTTTTCTTTCTGATTATCCTCACTATTTTAATTAATTACCAAACAAAGATTGTAATCTTGAGCATTTCCCTTTCTTTTCCCTCACTAAATCATGAACCAAACAGAGCCTAAGCTACGCAGACTGACCCAACTAGATTCATCTCTTAGAAGTTCTCTGCAAGCATTAAACGTTGGGTCACCTTGGGAGCTGCAATCAGTCTAGCACTCTATCCAACCTGCGCAAGGGAGGGAACCAAAAAGTCATAGAGTAGACTTGAATGTGGTGTTGCACAAATCAATTGCTCTTTTAGAGCAGGCCCCAAACAGAGATTCATCAATGAAGAATGATCTCTAAATTGCTCTCTTTTCAAATACTCCAAATGAATCCAAAGTCCACACCATTGAAATTAAGAGGTGCTCAAAACTTAAGCTAAGTCAAGAAGATTACCTAGACCTCCCAAAACTAGGGGACAAGCTATGAATGGAATGAGTCCTCGATATAGGTCTATTACCTTTCACATAGATACGATTTTGGGGCTGCTTGAATTGGCTTCGGCCTTTGCATTTAGGCAAAAACAAACACCTAATCACAAGGGCATGGTGAAAATTAAGAAAAAAAATCATTAAAACCTCTAATCTGCTTTCTGCATCAAGTTTGGGCTAACGTACATTTAGACCTGCCTCAGCGAAAACGTGCTTTTGGAGTTCTAAAATGCTTCCTAAAAAATTAATCCAACCATGCTAGTATACGCATTTTGCTGCACCCAAACATGCGTTTGGGAAGTGATTTCCAACAGGCCCTTTACTCAATGTCCTAGATAGTGCGGCAGAGTTGGTAAGATGTCTGTGATGGTGGTTTAACAAGATTTAGGGCCCTTTTGGATTGGCTTCAGCTTTTGCATTAAAGTAGAACCAAAAGTAGAAACCCTGGTCACAAAAGCACCACGGGAATAAGAAAAATTCATAAAAACCCAAATTTGCATCTTGCATCACATCTGGGCATAAGCAGCTCTAGACCTGCTTCAGCCAAATGTGCTTTGGGGATCTAAATTTCCTTTTTTTTTTTTTTTTTAAAGTTATCCAGGCATGCTAATAAATGCGTTTTGGGGTGCATATTTAGACCAAAATGAACATTTTGCAAGTGATTCTAGGCAGGGCCTAACTCGTTGCAGTCTCTGTGGGTAATTAAACTTCTACAGCCGTATCCAAGTTTTCAAAGTGGCATCAAATTGTTCTTTGAATAATGAGCATGAAAGTTTTGAATGTCAGATTCCAGTTCCTGAAAGCAGCTGCTTTTTCATGTCCTAGAAAGAGGTACATATCCCATCATTACAGCTGTAATACTATATGACAGTGACATCATCACGTGCCAAGAAGATTGGATGCCCTGGCAAATCACCGCAACCACATTTCGAGAAATGCAACAGACCTTACTGGCTATTGCCATATCATCAATACTTCACCCATTAGAACAGAGTGTATGGGGAAAATAATCCTAGGGTGATAAATTTACGCAGGTACAAGAAAAGCCTAAAGAGACCAACTTTAAATGTCTTGCAACTTTGCCTGAAGGAAAAATTTGGTAAGGCAGGCAGTCTGTCACAAAGAGCCAAAGAGGTTACAAAACTAAGGGCCTGTTGGGTAATGCATAAAACAAGACTAGGTTTTTCGAAAACCAGTATTTGTTGGTTTGATAAAGAACCAATTCTTGGGGTATTTTTAAGTCAAGCACAGACTCCTATGTCATAACAAAGAAGCTACACAAACACCTAACTGTTTTGTAATTGCTCCTTTTCTGAACCACAGAAGTAGTTCTTGTATTACCAAAACAGCCTGTAAGATTAGAAAATTAAACCCATCCTAAGATATTCACTTTCTGAGAAATAATTTTCAACTACATCGCAAATACAAGCCAAAGGACTTTTTTTTAGGATGTTAGATCTCTTAGAAACTACCAAAGACTTCTAAATCCCTAAATTGATATCAAGAATGAGAAAAACCAATTCCCCTACTCTCCAGATAACATGATTAAGAGAAAAATATTTGATTTGCTTGATAAAAGCAACAAAGCAGCAAAAGTCCATGTTAGAGTGAAAAAATACAGCATTTATAGCAATACCTGTCTTCACCAACACAATACATCCATTCTCCTTTTGGTGATAGACAAGCTGCCACAAAGTCTCCACCTTCTCTTTTACCAGATGAGAAACTCTTTACAACCTAGACAGGAAACATAAAAAAGCAATCGTGATAATAATAACTTAAACTGTGGCTTTCTCCTATATTGTCATGTATTGTCATCCAGCTGAAGTTGTACAGCTTCGCCTCTTGCTTTTCAAGTCCATTTTTATTTTGTAATCCATTGAACATACAACTAGGTGCGCTTATAATTCCAAAATAGTTATAGTGAACAGCTATAACTTGTGCACACTATATGATGTAAACGGTGCGAAATATTTCAGAGGAATTAATATATGTCACACCCGTTCCGGGAAAATCATAATTTTAACTTGCATATTCAAAATTCGTGAATTATCAATGTTGTTTGATAATTGGTGCTGAGGTTGACTATGAGTCAACGGTAAGGTAAGGACATGAGAATTCGGTAACCAAGATTTCATTGGCATGGTTAAATGGCATTTATGTATTTAAATGTTATTTGACTATCTGGTGTTTTCATAAATAGTGAATTATACCTGTATAGCATAATTTCTGGTATTCTTGTAATCGCTGTAGAACATTTTGAGAACTGTGGTGAGAACGTGAGTGTCACGTTATATAAAAGGTAGGTTGTGTAGAGATTCCACAGAATTTGGTTTTCCGAGACTTATTCGAAAACTTTTGTAAATTTTAGTTTTCACTTGTAAAGGCATAAAATGGACGTGTGCGGCGTTTCATAAGTTAATTAGAAGTTTTGAGAACTCGTGGGGAGGTAAACGCGATTTCCGAAGAGTTTTTCTATAAGTAAGTGAGGGTGAGATTTCATTTTTTTCACAAACATTTAAAAATATCTTGAGAGAGGAGAGAGAGAGGAGATTTGTTGCCACGGACTTTGCGACGACGATCGGCGACCCTTTGTCCGCCAGATTTTCTCCAAATTCGAGATTTGAATTCGTGGAGGTAAACCTACGTTTTGATAGTCATTAGGCCATGTTTGGCAAATTTTTGTAAAAATCTAAATTCTAGACTTTTGAGGAAAACCCAGTAAAACTTGTAGGAATCGCTTTAGATTTGAGATCCAACGTTTAATCGGTCATCTAGTCGATCTTTCAAAGTTTGAAGAGAATCGCACAAGGTATGAAGTTCTAACTTGTGAAATATAGAGAAATACATGTTTTATATTTCGACGACGAAATTGTGATCCGGGCAAAATTCATGTGTTAATAGTAGGCCCGTTAATTATGCACGCGCTTAAATGTGAAAAACATGTCTAAATTTACACGAGCACGTTGAGTTGTCTATGTGAGTCAAAGGGGGGATTTATACAAATTCATGCCGGAGTAATCTTCTCGATGTTTGAGAACTATAGTAGCGACGACTACTGTGCATGGTTTAAGGCTTGGACTTGCCAGGGCACTTGGGGATGTAATGGTTGTAGGCTTGGACTAGCCATTGACATCGCGGTTGTAGGCTTGGACTTGCCGCTACCGGATGAATACGTATTTCTCTCCCTAGAGACAATTGATGTGATTTATGAGATTAAAACATGATTTGTCATATATTGCATATGCTAGAACTTGTGCACTCACCATATAGCCGAGCAGTGGAGATTTACTCCATTGCAGGTAAGAAGAAAGAGAAGAAGAAACGGGAGGAGTGAGACCGATGAGACGACGGGAATCACTCTTGTTTATATGTTGTTCCTTTCCAAAACTTGTATAAGATGTTGGGAAGTGAAATTATGTTGTGATAGAAGTTTGGACAATTTCGTTAGTGTTGTACTTGCTAGTAAACTCTTGTAGATATGTTGTAAATCGTTGGTATACAATTGTGTTTGTGTTGGTTTTAAATCGGAGGAGTGTAGCTTGGAATGGTGCAGAGAATTAGTGTGCTGATGCAGATCAGTCGACTGGTTTCTCATTCAGTCGACTGGATCGCTGGTTTGAACTGATCTCTGCTTTGAGATGTTAGAGGATCAGTCGACTGGGTTGATAAAAAAGTCGACAGGATCATGTCCAAGAACACCACTTTCTGCTAGAATAGAGTACCAGTCGACCGGACAATTTCAGTCGACTGATAAATTTAGGCCCCAGTCGACTGGACCCCAGTCACAGTCGACTGGACGGGCTGGTGAATTTTGAAAACCTTTCTGCTTTAAGTCTTCAGTCAACTGGACTCCCAATTCAGTCGACTGGACCTCCGTTTTCTTCAAAATGTATTCTATTAGAAGTGTTCCAATTGGCAAAACTTTTCATAAGTCTGATTTTAAAGGATTTTACTTATGTTTTTCTGCTGCGATTTTACTTTAATGGAACTGGATAAGCCTTGATGGCGTGCCACGTGTCCTATTTCCGCACGTAGCGGGATGGGTCGTGACAATATATCAAAGAATTTTTTTGCAAAAAGATGTTGAGGTCATAGCATTGGGAAACAATACATTTCAAAACTCACAGAAACGATTTAGTAAATAAATTATAAAATGCCAGACATCAATAGGATTGACTTCAGGTAATGTCAGATCTAATGTTGATAAATAGACAAGGTTAATAAGTAATAACCCACAAACAAGTGTTTGCAAATGTACATGTACATACTAATAACAATACACATAGACGTGCGCATAGCGCACACACAAACAGTACCAAATATCAGCACACCATGGAACAAATACTAGGGTAAGACAATTAATTCCTACATCTGTTTAGCTTGTATTTACGATGTCTAGAGAACAACAAAAATACCTGTCCTTGAAGTGTCATGAGATATATTGACGAGGTCTTGTTACACACGATGATGTGATCTGTGTTTTTAGGGAAAAGGTGAACAGAGTTCACAGATGCATCGCCTCCCTAACAGGTATTAACGGAAAAGGTCTAAGTTAGGTCAAGAAAACTGTGTAAGAAAATGAAAATGCAAACAGTCCAACTTTGCTCTAATGAACGAAAGATCAACTTTTTCTAACAAGACAAGAAATACCCTTAGAGGGGGAGGTGGCTTAAATGTCTGCAGACAATCCGTAGTCTTCACATCCCAGACCTAAATCAAGGCAAAACATATCAGTAACACAGAAGAGTAGTAACCACACAAAGTGCCCCTTTGGAATCACTTCCCAAATGCGCTGGGCCCAAAATGCACATATTAGCATGTTTGGACTGATTTTAGAAAAGCACTTTAGAGCCCTAAAGCACATTTTAGTTGAAGCAGGGCAAGTGCAGACTGGCGGTTTATTGAATTTTCTTAATTCCCATTGTGCCCTTGTGAATAGGGCTTCTGCTTCTGCCTAAATGCAAAAGCTACAGCCAATCCAATCAGGCCCGTAGTAAGCTATGAGGCCAGGAGGTAACAAACCTTGACTGTGCAGTCACTGGAGGCAGTAATAACACGAGCTCCATCATGCGTAAATATGGCATCATTCACATAAGATGTATGGCCACGAAATTCCTTCAACAACTTCCCTGACTTCAGGCCATGGATCCTATCTCATACAAGGTAATAGTGAGATTGGCAAGCAAGAAAGTGACGCTCCATTTGGAACGGAAGCAAGTTTTTTTCAGAAGTACATGTATCAATAATGATGTAATGTGAGAGAGAGAGAGAGAGAGAGAGAGAGAGAGAGAGAGAGCAAAACAAATTCTGAGATGCAAATAGAAACATGAAAGAGAGTTATTTACTATAGCAGTTGAGGAGCGTGAGGTTCCATCAATCACCAACTCAGGTCCTTGTATGCAAAACACCATTTCCAAATTAAAAGCATAAGTACATAAGACTTTATTTTTTGGGTTTTTTTTTTTTTTTTTGAAAATTTTATTAGAATGCATCTCTAAAATAAGTTGGAAATCAAGAAGATAATAGGGGTGTTTGTTTTAGCTTATAAGCTGACTTTTTATGCTTATAGCCTATTATAAGTTTAAGCTGCATAAAACAGGGTTTAGCTTACAACTTATTTTAAGTAGAAAACAACTAAAATGTGGGAAATAAGCTAACTCATCAAAAATGGGGTTTTAGATGCTTTTGAGATTATAGCTTCACACCTTATATTAAGCTGCAACAAACAGGACCAATGTAGTTGCAATTGATAAAAAAAAATGCATTATGAAGATGTCATTCCAAAAACACCCTAAAAATTCCAAACCAGGACGATAGAAATAAACACAAAAAGAAAAATATATGGTACTGTAAATGGTGTAATTTTCAGACTACTACGAAGTCTGGAATGAATGCCACTGTACATTTACGCAGAGATGAAATGAGCACAAATTAGACAAAACCTTGCCGTGCTGTCAAATGATGTGCTCAATATCTGACTTCCATCTCGAGCGAAGACAAGACTTGTGACACCCTGAGAATGTGCACGCTCAAGACGGCGTAAGCATTGACCAGTCCTTATGCGCCAAACCTGAAAAAAAAAATCGCAAGAGTAAAAAAAAATCCATGTAAAGGGAAAGCAATGTAAATTGCACATTTATCAAATATTGATCTAATCATAAAACTTAAAATGAACGGACAAAAACTGGACATTTGACTCTATACATAAGAAGTATCGACAACCAAAATCATCATTGTCTTCACAATGTATGACGTCATTGATAGCGAAGATTTGACTTCATGGACTGGTTTTGTTTTGCACGAGGGTGATTTTGGTAATTTTGCAGATTTTTTTTAGACCATTTGATGGTGCTTCTGATTTTTTGGAACTGATTCGGAAATAAGATTTCCTTCTTTTGATTTGGAAATTTCACGTCTTTTTTGCATCTTGGCCGCTTCAAACTCACAGTAGGGGGTGCCATTTTGTGTTTGGTGCTCATTTAGGGTTTGACTTGGTTTTGGTTGACCTAGAGGTGCGCGAACAAAACCTGGGTTGCACGATCTGCTACTGTGCAATCTACTGTTGCGCTGTGTTGCTGATTTTGGTTCATTTGATGCTCTTTGCTTGCCCTCGGTTTGTTAGAACAACAATATATTGGTATGTAGTGGGCTTTGGTTGTTGTTTGCCAGTATTTTATTGTGTGGGTACTAATTTTTTTTTTGGGGGGATAAAGTGTGGGTACTACTGATTTGCTATTTTCCATTTACTTTGGCTTATATTCTAATTTCGGCCGTTGTGTGAAATTAGACTATCACAATTTATTTCCATGGCAAGTGGGTATTCTGATTCTTTTCAGGCTATTAATGTACAGTGTACGGTTAACGGGAGACCACTATGCCTATTGGGCATTTGTTATGAAAATTCTTTGCCATGAAAGAACATGTGGGCTATATTACTGGACTAGTGACGATCCCATCAAATAGTAAGGCAGAGAAGTATGCTGAGCTATTAACCAGTTGAAAATTAATAATGCAAAGATAATTAATTCGATAAATAACTCGGTTGATCAGTCCATTGAGGTTCACTTGGCTAAAGAGAATTGAGAGTATATATCTAAGTTCTTTGTTCAGTCTAACTTTGCCAAGCGGTATCAGCTAGAGTATGACATTCAAACTACTCGACAGGGTGATCGCAGTGTACAGGAGTTCTACTCTGTTATGGCCGGATATTAGGATCAGCTGGCTCCTACGGAGCCTGTCAGATTAAGTTCACATGACTAGTATCGTACCTACACGGAGAAGCAGTTGTTGGTACAATTTCTCATGACTCTCCGAGATGACTTTAAGGGACTTTGTGACTCTCCCCTTCATCATAGTTCGTTTCCTTCAATTGATTCTGTAATTAATGAGTTTCTTGCTGAGGAAGTGCAACTCAAGGCCCTTCCAAACAAGGGCATTCTTTCCTTACCTCCTTGGGCAATGTAAGTTATTCCACCTAAGTTCCTGGCTAACACACTATCTTGGCGGCCAGCGTTTCGATAGATGAGTGTGGCTTTTGTCGTGAGAAGGGGCATTCGAAGGTACAATGCCATCAATTAGTGAACAAGCCCACTTGTGGACCACAATAAAATCCTTTCAAGGGAAGAGATTGTCATATTGCAGCTGTTGCACCTCACCTGGATTAGTCATCCTCATCAGCTCCCAACCTACCATTATTAATCGCAGAGCAGTTGAAAAAGTCTCTCTCCTCCCAGAAGCCTAATGCCTTTTCCATTTCCTTCTGTACATTTATTCTCCTCAGTGCCTTCAAGTATATCTATGAACACATGGGTCGTTGACTCAGGTGCTAAACATCATTGTCCAGTGACTCTTCCTTATTTGTATATACTTCTGCTCCCCCTTCCGTATTTGTACTTGTTGCCAATGGCACCCGTACGTCTTTGGCAGGTGTTGGATCTATTGCTTCTTCACATTTGTCGCTTCCTAATGTCTATTACATTCCTCAGAATCTGTTAGTCAATTATTTGGCTCCGGATATGTGGGTCACTCTTCTTCTTCTGGTTGTGTTGTGCACGATCCTCGGCAAAAGAAGCTGATTGAGACATACCATAAAGAGGGAGGACTATATTTGTTGGAAGAGTTGCATGTTCCTGCTGCCAGTGCCTCTTTGTTGATTTGTTGTCTTTTTCGTTTGAGCCCTAAATTGTCTATTTTTTATTTGTGGCATTCGTGTCTTGGTCATGTTTCTCATTCCCGTTTACAGATTTTAGCTTTTACTAGTTATTTGGTCATTTAGAGTGACATGTCATTTCTTATCGTAGTGGTTGCAAACTTGCTAAATTCACTATGATGTGTGGGGGCCTACTCTTATCTCTACCACAGGCAGGTCCAAATATTAGATTTCCTTTGTTGATGAGTATACCAGATATTTTTGGGTATATCTAATGAAGCAGTGTTCTGAACTTTTGTCTATCTTACTGCCTTTCGTGCTATACTACGTACTCAATACTCATCCGCTGTTAAATGTTTTAGATGTAATTTAGATGGGGAATATTCTTTCAATGTCTTTGTTGATTTGGTCAAGTCTGATGGCACAATTCAACTATCCTCTCATGCCGAAGCTCTCGAGCAGAATGATGTGGCAAAATAGATATATAGGCACATCATGGAGACTGCTCGTTCCCTTTTTTGGTCTGCCAATGTTCCTAGTACATTTTTGGGGGAAAGTTGTTTATAGTTAATACCACTATTCACTTTTAAAAGGTTATATGGTACATGGCCTGATTACTTCTCTTTACGTGTTTTTGGCTCTACATGCTTCGTTTTACCTCCTCAAGCCTCACAAACAAAACTTTTAGCTCATCCTGCAATATGTGTTTTTCTTGGTTACGGTGAGGGGCAGAAATGGTTTCATTGCTATGATCCTCTAGCTAAGAAACTCTGTCTCTTCCCAAGTGGCCTTCATAAAGCATATTCCTTTCAAAACTATTCCCTCTACAATTCTACCTTACATTCTTTGCACAAGTTTGACCTTGTTTATCTTAATCCTTTCCCTGTTGATATTCCTTATGAGTCCTAAATAGGGGTGGCAATTTTCGACCCGTCACGGCAACCTGACACGAAAATAAACGGGTTTGGGTGACCCGTATAAGGGCACGGGTCATAAACGAGTCGATCAGTTTGACACGATTAATAAGTGGGTTGGGTCACACTTTAAGTGGGTCCACCCGTCTAATCCATTTGACTTGATTAGGTGCGGTTGGAGCATTTTTTTATTATTAATAATCTGGGGGTCTAAAATACAAATAATATATATAAGAATAAAAAAAATTTATTTAAAACATACATATATATATATAAACAACTTAAAAACCGATCCGACCGCCCAAATTGGCAAAACCGACGAACAATCGACCGAACCGACCACTTCGTTTGGTTTTCAAAACATGGAAAAAATAATTTTGAATCGAATCGAATCGAACCGATGACACTTCTACACGAGTTAGATGGGTTAAACGGGCGACCCGTGAATTGCCAATACGTTTATGATCCGACACGATTATGACACGTTTAAGAAAGACACAATTATGACCCGACACGATTATGACCTGACACGACCCGATTGCCACCCCTAGTCCTAAATTATGATGTGTCTATCTCTAATGTTCCTATTTGTACATATCCTCAGTTCGTCCTCATATTTCTAACATTTACACTCGCGGGAACATCACGAACTCTTCCGCAGGAATTGATCCTCCACCTCTCTCCTATGACTCAAAAAAGTTCTGAATACGTGGATCCTCCTCCTCGCTATTCTAAGGATCTCGTCAATATCCTGATAAGTTTGTTTTTTCTAACCCTTACTACTCCACTAATATTTGTTTATTCTTAACTTCAGTTCCTTCTTTATCTGCAACTACCTCCTAAAAGGAGGTTTCTCTTGATCCCCTTTGGTAACAAGCTATGACGGAGGAGCTTTCTGACAGCATAGACTTCGGATTTGGTGTCCTTGCCCCCTGGTAAACATGCAGTTATTGTAGGTGGGTGTACAAGATTAAGACCACCTCTAACAGTACTATAGAGCGATACAAGGCTAGATTGGTGGAAAAGGATTTTACTCGGGTATATTGTAGTGACTACGAGGAGACTTTTGCTTGTGGTGCCAAGATGACTATCTCGCACCATGTAAGCCATTGCATCTGTCCATCTATGGAACATTTCACAGATGGATGTGAAAAATGCCTAACATCTGTCCATCTACGGAACATTTCACTGATGGATGTGAAGAATGCCTTTATTAATGGGGATTTGTGGAAGAAGTCTACACGATTCCTTTTCTTGGCCTTCCTCATAATCCTAGTGAAGTGTGCAAACAGGCCCCTAGGGCTTGGTCTGACAAGTTCTCTACTGTCATATGCGACTTGAGTTTTTCACCTAGTGCTCATGATTCTGCCACCTTCATTCGATCCGCTTGTGGGTCGTATTGTTCTCTTGCTCTATGTCGATGACATGATCATCTTTGGTGAATCGATGATGATATAGATGGCATCTCGTTCCTAAAATCCCAATTGCACCACCATTTTGAAATGATGAATCTTGGTCCCTTTCGCTATTTTTTGGGTATTGAGGTGGCTTACTCTCCTAAGAGTTATATTCTATCTCAGTCCGAGTACGCATTTGATGTCATTAAAAGAGCCAGACTCACAGATTCTCGGACACTGGCAACCCTTTCAGAACTTAATGTTTGTTACTCTTCCACTGATGGAGTTGAACGGTCCCATCCAACTTATATTGCGCTATTGTTGGCAGCTTGGTTTATCTCGCTGTAACTCAACCTGACATTTGCATCCGCTGTTCATAAACTGAGTCGGTTTTTCTCTTCCCCTACCAATGTTCACTAGGCCGCTGTTATTAGCATTCTTCATCTGATGCTGATTGGACTAGGAACTCTATGGATCGAAAGTCCACTACTGTGTTTCTAGGTGACTCTTATTTCCTAGAAAAGCAAGAAATAGTCAGTTGTTTCCCGTTCTTCTACGGAAGCCGAATATCGTGCCATGGATAGCACTATGGTTGAGATACTTTGGTGAGATTGATAGCTTGCAGACCTTGGTGTATGCCCACTCCTACTCCTACGTATTGGGACAACATGAGTGCCATTCAAAATAGTGCACAACTTTAACATACCAAGCACATTGTGATCGATTGTCATTTTGTGCGGCATCATCTACAAATTGACACGATTTCTCTCGTGTTCCTTTCTTCTACCTTGCAGATAGTTGACTTCGTTAGGCGCTTCTGCTTTCTACTTGAAAAGAGGCTTCTAGTTGCCGCATCATAAGTTTGAGAGGGGTTGTTAGAGAAATCAATTGCAATAGGCTAACGGTAGATTATTCCTTTTTGTTCTCTTTTGCCATGTATAAAGGGTTTCTTTACTATTGTCTTTTATTATTTTCTAATGTCTGATGGAAGGAAATCTCTCCTCTTATTCCACTCCTCTTCTTCTTCTTCTTCTTCTTCATTTAATTGCTTAATCTTTCAATTTTTTTTTACCCATTTCTCTAACAAACCCCTCCACCTAAAAAAACTTAAAAAAAAAAAAACACACACACACACACACACACACACACAAAATTCAAAGCTATGGATCCTAGTCCTCCCAACGCATTACGGAAAAAAAAGAAGTAAATCAATTCATTTGACAAAAGACCATTCTGCCCTTCAGCAAACTTCACAACAATCCCATTTGGTACAAATTGTGTCAAGTGCTTAACTCAAAAGAGAAGCAGGAGTCCCAAAGCGTAATCGCGGCAAGAACAAAGCTAGGATTTGTAAGGTGCAATGCAGGACGAAACAAGTAAAATCCAAAATGGCCTTTATCACCTCCATCATCTTTTAATACTCTCAATCCAACATTAGGCACTGGATTGGGGGTTAGGAATTTAAAATTGCACTTCAAATTGGGGGTTAGGAATTCAAATCCTGGGTCAAATTACATCAAGATTACACTTCAGCTAATGATATTGCACTTCAAAAATCTAGTGAAAATCAAAAGATAACTCAAATTGCATTTCAAAAATGGAAGGAAATCCCCTTGCAGGGTTCCGCTTCTGCAAGGGGCAAGAATTAGCCCACTACCGCCGCCACATAAAAAATTATCGCAGTCCGATTCATCTCGTCATGGTGTTCGACGTAAAACAATCCGTGTGATTTTGTGATTCAACACCAGAGATGGGGAATACGATAATGAAGATGAAGAAGGTAACAGAGAGTTTTGGGTCAGAGAGGGTTTGTATAGATATATGTGTAATTTTGTAATTACACATATATCTGTACATATATATATGTGTGTATATATGTACGATATACATGGCAGTTATAAAAAACATGTGTGTGTATGCACACACACACACACACATATACATGTATTTGTATAAGTCAATATGTACTATACACCTGGAAATGTAGCATATGTATGTATATATATTGGATTCCTGTGTGTTGTCTTTAATGGAAGACAAGGACAATTTTGTCCAAAAATATTACAAAAATGGAGGGAAAAAGTCCTGCATGCGAAATTTCTCGTGTGTCACCCATGCTCTGTTATTTCTAACCATATTACTAACAATCTCACTTTAGTCAGTAGTAGAGGGGGGTTATGTGTCCACTTCCATACGACAGAGGGTAAAGTGAAAACGGGCCAAACCTCAGGGAGGTAAAGTGTAATTTACCCTTTTTAAAAATATGTTTTTCGCTTTAAAAAGTAATCAGATATTTAGAAAAACTGTGAAAATGTTAACCCAAAAGGTCACAGCTTTTTTAACAACCATTCACCGTGATTGTTGGCGCCAAGAAAGCTATCTCAGTTAAAACTTACTTTGATTTTTCCATCTTGCGACCCAGATGCAAGCATCTCCGAATCTCTACTAAAATCAACGCAAAGGACAGCATCGTCATGCATCATAAATGTCTCCTGCAAAAGTTTAAGCATGTCTCTAAGGCACAATAAGGTACCCTATATAAGCCTCAACAGCATAAAGACACTTTAATTTTGAGTAATCATCCACGCAAAGAACAATCTTCATCACAGTGTATTTAAACATGTATAGTGATCCCAAAAAGTACTATAGAGAAGAAGAAGAGAGGGCTGCCGTGAAGAAGAAAAGTAACTTAGAGTTCTCTCCATTGTATTTCTTTCATATATACCTCTTTCTTAACAAAAAGATAGAATTACCCTTTGAAACATAATAAATCCACCTGGAGAGATGAAAGAGAGATTGATGTGAAGAAGAAGAGTAACATTGGATTCTCTCCCTTGAATTTCTTTGAGATATACTATTCTTGACAAAAAGGCATGAATACTGTCTGAAACACAATAAATCAACCTATAACTCTTTAAAACATGTTTACCTTGGCGAATGTCAATAAAAACAGTAAGCAACCACTTTTAAAATTTAAAGCATTGAATGAAAGAGGGAAAAAACTAATCAAGGCTCAACATGACAGAATTTTACACTTAAAACCAAAAACTTTAAAAATTCAAAATTACGAATTATGCGTGAATCATATTGGAGTATATGAAACTGGAATCGACCCATTCTAACCATCGTGGTCATACATATAAAACTTCACTCAGGGAAACATCTAACTAGCAACATGAGCATGGGTAAACCAGCCTAGCACCTAGTTATAGTCCAGGCAAACTGTCATCTTAGTCCCTAAAAATCCCTAGTCACTTATTTAACAGCAGTGCTATTTCCAACAGTCCATTTTCTCTTTTTACTTTTTTTTTCTTTTCTGCAAAAGTTAAACATCGAAGCAAAAACAAAGGACCAAAAGGGCCTTTCTGCATGTATTATTAGATAAGTATATTTCTGTGCAAACAGCCTTTGCTAACATGTTCACAATAAAATTTCCCTTTAAACAGGCCAGAGGAGAAAACTCTTATGCACATTTTCTGGACATAAATTTAATAAAAACCAAACAGGATTCCGAAATTAATTAATTCAAATCAACAATGTCTAAATACAGCCCTCCACAATTGCGAGTAATATATGAGAAGCCTTTGAAACAAATTTCTAGTGAGAAGATTTCTTTTGAAGTTTAAGTATACATGGAGTGTCGACGTGCAAATTTTTAGGATTTTGTCGTGTCGGTGTCATGTCGTATCCGAGTTGTTGTGTCCGTGCTTCGTGGATGGTTATATAAGGGCAAACAGTTAAAACAAATAGTAACTGAAAACCAAATATCCACAATTGCTTTATAAACAGCAAGATCATTACTAAAAAAATTGAGAAGATGTAAGCACTGGTACAAGCAATTATGCCTTCATTCAAATTTTCGTTTATACAGTACTAGGAGGCGTGCAAGGAATGAAAATTGTAAAATCCAATCACCAAAAACACCCACATGAAAAGCTGATACACAAACTTCATAGGAAAGATGACAGGTGGAAAGGGAGGAGAGAAAAAAACAAAAACAAAAAAAACTCACATCAGCCTGGTATTGGAGATCCTTCTTGAGTTTGCCATTTATATGGTCCCAGACCTGGTATGTAGAACGCATCATTTTGAGTGCCATCAACCAATTTAAAACCAAAAGACTTTTCTTAATCATGCATACCTCAATAAATCCATCAACAGAGCAAGAAACGAGAAGCTGTCCATCAGGAGAGAAACGAGCACATTCTGGGTGACTTTTTTTCCCAAACTACAGTTGAAACCGTCAGAAAGATGAGATCAGAAGCATGAGAAGCTCAAAGTTATGAAGGATTGAACACAGACAGGTAATCTAAATTGAAAACCTGCCAGTATTAAATATTCCCAAGTATAAGCATGGAACACAAGAATTGGGGGAAGTGTAAGTTTAATATGTGCTCATGTTATTGTGGCAAACGGTGTGACATCCATAAAGACTACATTAGGACAACCACATGTGAGACCGTTCTGAGTGAGAGCCAAAAGCTAGGGAGGTTTATGTTCATATTTTGCACCGTATCCTTGCATCTAATTTCTTCTGAGCTTTCTAGGCGTGTCATTTTTGTCCACTGGAATAGGACATACTAGTGGCTAGGGGTGTACACGAGCTGAGCCACTCAAGAAGGGCTCACGGCTCGGCTCGGCTCGGCTTGATAATAGCTCGGCTCGGCTTAGCTCGTATAATAAACGAGCCAAGCTCGAGCTTGAATACGAAGCTCGTTTAATAAACGAGCCAAGCTTGAGCACACATGGGCTCGGCTTGATAAGGCTCGCAAATAGTAGGCTCGTGAAAAATCTCTTTAATAGGTTTGATAAGGCTTGTTTAATTATATATATATACATATATGATAATTATAAAAATATTATATATGTATAATGCAAATAATTTAAAATTGAAAGAATATTGGCATATTATAATGTGCATAGTCCTAAATTCACGTGCCAAGCAATTGTTTTAGGTACAATATATATAATATATATGTACCAACTGTCAAGCATTGAGCTTGGTCTGTGGGTTTTGGTTGGCAACTTAAACTTGCTACTAGGGGTGTACACGAGTTGAGCCGCTCAACAAGGGCTCGTGGCTCGACTCGATAACAGTTAGGCTCAACTCGGCTCGATAATAAACGAGCCGAGCTCAAGCTTGAGCAGGATGCCAACTCTTAAAGCTCGGCTCGAGTACACCCCTACTAGTGGCTAAGAACAAAATTTTTACAAGCATAAAAAAAAATTAGGGCTCTGTTTGGTTTGAGGATTTAGAGAAGGGAAAAAAAAGGGAAAGGAAAACAAGAAAGATGCTAGTTCCTTTGTATTACCCACAGGTTTTTCCATGCTTAATAACAAACCACTTTCCAAAATAATTGTAATTCAAGAAAAAAGGGAGGGAAGTGAATCAGAAAATCCAAATTTTAAACTTAATCCTTACTATATTTTCTTTTCCATCCGAGTTTTATCACTATTTTCCTTATTAACCAAATAAAGAAAAGTGCTTTCCTTGTTCTCTATCGTCTCTCAAGCTTTTTGAAAGCTAGTTCATGTGTGCGCGATTTAATATTATCATACGATTAACAGCATAAATGCATACTCCATCGATACTAAATAGGAAGAGACAAATAATAAGAATTTATGCGCAGTATTATTCTGTATATAGATATAGTAATTTCACCTACAAAATGTGATATTGTCATGATAAGTACGGTACATCCAAAAACCTATCAACAAATACATTTTTATCAGAACAGAAACATATCTACAGCTTACCTTGATAGTATGCCCAAGGGTTGTAGGATACATATCATCCACATCTTGTTTCATAGCAGCAGTTCCCCGAAATAAGTCGAACTGTGTACCAGGGGGAAGTAACCCTGAAAGAATCAAAGAAAGATGCTTTGCAGACATGTAACAGCAAATTTATGCAGCGGCTAGCAATTGACCTCATAAGACAAGGTATTTAGACAAGTAATAGAATTGCTAACGAATTTAGTATTCCATCATCATTAAAAAGAATATTTGTATAATATGTTGGAATATATGGCTAAGTTCGAGGTTGAGTTTGTAATTCAATGTAAGGGTATTTTGGTCATTGACATTAGGGCTGATCCAGATTTGAAGATTGAAGATAAGATGGCAGAGTATCCCAGAATATTCCAGAGATCATCCAGATTGTATTCTTGATTTATTTAGATTATATTGTAATCTTGGGAGATATGATCATTATATCTTTTCCCATCTTATCTCTCACTCTCACCCCATAACGGGTGACGTATTGTAAGAATGATAAGTTAATACAATTTCTCTATCATTACTTATAAAATTCTACATGGTAACAGAGCAGGTTATTGTCGGGCCAGTTTGGCCACATGTGCTCCACGTCATCATATCTCAGTAATCCACGTGTTTGGCTCTCAGTCATGCCACACGTGCGGTGGCGTTGAGGTTATGATCCCACATCGGGAATTTAAAAACCTTGCTTCTCAATATATAAGATCATGGGGCTACTCCACCTATTGCCAATTGATTTTGGGTTGGATGCTCCAATTCAACAGAATACGCATACGGTGTTGTCAAATCGTGAATCGTACCGAACCTTGAATGGCAAGATTCCCTTTTTGTTAAAATTGATCATAACTTAATATGGATATACTCTAGTCCTATGAAAACACATACATAAAGAAACAAAATAACAATGACACAAATTTCATGCAATAACAAGGGCTCAGGATGATGATGGTTTTACACTTAAAACTTAAAAACTTCAGAATTCAAGTTATGAATCATGAATCATGACGGTTGACTAGTGTGAATCGACCAATTCTAACCACCACGTATACATATATACATTCTGAGAAAAAAAGAAAAGGGATATAAGTATGCTACTACGATTTATATTTTCAAATGGTTAAAATGTCTTATCCATTTTCATGCAAAACATCAACAGAAACCATAACTGCATTAAACAACGAGAACCAGAAAAGAAGTTGACAGCGCGAAGAATTAAGGAGAAATGGCCACAATGGTTGACCTGATTGGAGCTTTACTTCCATTCATTGTTACAATAAAACTCTCCGACAAGAGAAGCTCGAATTCTTTTGAAGGCTAAAGAATCGCACCGGATACCCACCCACATCCGCATTGGAGTGGTGATTCTTCTTGGGTGATGCAGGGTATTGGTTTTCTTTGAACAAAGGGGTCTCTAACATTTTGGGGTCAATTTGAGAATGTTGGGAGTTCAATAATATATCAAACGTCTAGTGTTGCTTTTATAGCGTTAATGCTTGTTGTTCATGTCTTAATTGCATAAAAATCAAAGACAGTGGAGTTGAAAAATACTTTATATAATTGTATAAAAGTATATTGTTTTCATATTTTATACAACCCTCGCACCTGCAACCTAGATATTTGGAAAATTGACGAAACCCAAGAATTAGTAAATAGGTTGGCACACCCCTAAGCGCATGCCACTCACCTTGAGTTACCATTTCTTTCATTTAATCAACTTCTTTATCACTAGAAAGGTGGCACTCACAATGTGAGAGAGAGAGAGAGAGAGAGAGAGAGAGAGAGAGAGAGAGAGGTGGCCCAAGTGGGTTAGTTTTTTAAGACAATCACTTCAAATAACCTTTATAAAAACTATAATAGACTTTATATTGCATTTGTAAATATTGGTGTTGGGGAAAAAAATTCCTTACCCCTCCCTTTCCCTTTCTATGAGTACAGATCCGTATCCACGAAAATGGGTACTCTCAAAAGAGTAGTAAACAAGTTGGCAAATCATTTTTTTCCCTTCAATATAAGAAAATTGTGGCACATGCCTACGGGTTTTCATTATACATCAATAAGAGGAACAGCAAAACATGATTGCATATTTGCATAGATTATATCCTAACCTTGATGCTGTTGCCACTTCAATGCCTGACCAATTAAAGCCATTAATCGAGATGGTGGAACCACAGAAACTTCTGCAGTAATAGCTGTAAATGCAAGAAACAAACGGAATGACAATTAGTAAACAGAAATACAGTTCAAACTTCAAATTATGATTTATGGATTATGTTGTTTGCAATCAGATTGAATCACATATAAATTATAAGTGCAAAATTAATATAACTAAGCTTTTAATAATAATCATAAAATAAAATAAACTCTTCCAATTTCACCGAAATACATGTTTACGTTGAAAGCCATCCTTGCATGGTTCAAAGTCGCAGTATCGGACACTATCTAGGGAGGCTCCGAGACAATTGAGCTATTGTGTCACGTTAAGGTATCGGGCAATATGCAACAATACACCCTGATACGCAGAATTGAAGTCCAAAAATTCTCCAAAAAAATCACAGAAATTGAAGGAAACAATAAGACCAACATAATTGGTCCATCAAATACTGAAAATAAATCATTAACCCACAGAAGCTCTTCACATCCAATTTGCAATATCACTATCACCTTCACATTGCTCACTTCAGCCACCAAGAGAATTAAGAAGGCATCCATCCAAATAAGAAGTCCAAGAGTCCAAAATAACTTCTACAACCAGCCATCTAGGCCTTAATGCCAGGACCTTTGCAATGAGCATATACAACCTCACGTTTGGAGCAACTTGGAAGTACAAAATATGGCACATCTTGGACAGTGGGAAAGCACATGCCAAGGAATTATTTTCCATATCACTTACTAAGTGATGTCTTGGGATATAATGAACTACTCTATATAGCCTATGATGTGCATCTTCTGTAACTTACTTGAAAATCACATACTTCACTTTCAATGACAAATTATATGTATTGCACATGTATACATACCTATGTATGTAATTTTTTTTTTTTATATATATGGTACATATATATATGGTGGTTGCTAACCTACAACACGGTGGTTGTAGGTTAGCAGAGCGTACACTAGCTTTTAGCGACAAAAAAACGCTTTTAGCGATGATATTTTTCGTCGCTAAAAACCCCGACTTTTAGCGACAATTTTTCGTCACTAAAAGCATTTTTTCCGTCGCTAAAAAGGCGTCGTGCTGTAAGTTAGCATTCCCCTCTATATATATTTATGTATGTACAGTTTGGCTCTAAAGCGCACTCGGTTTTTTTAGACTTAAAATCTCAGTGCGCTTTAGAGTCTGACTGTATATATGTATATATATATGTGTGTGTGTGTTCAGCATATGTCTTGGTCAAGATCTTCATTCACAGGCTTATGCATCAAGTTTATATAACTATAATGATAGGGATATTGGGGTAAAACCTTGGGCAATTTGTGCACGGCGCCTCTCTTTTGTTGAATCTTGATAGGCCTGCAGTTATGGCATAGAACATTATTTTCACGATAAGGCACATAGACATCAAAACTTAAAGAATACAGCATCCTAATTCATGGTGTATTGAAACATACAACAATTTTATGTACACTAAACTGACTGCCATATAGAATAAAGGAGCTCTGCTCATACAATCAATGTGGAAGCCCAAGAACCAGGCTGGAAAAAGAATGATAACACTTTGAATAACAAGCAGAATGGACAACGTACAAAAGAAAACAAAAGTGGTCCCACAAAAAGAGAGGGGGAGAACATAATGTACATTTCTAGGTGTCAGGTGCAGGGTGCAACATAAGTCAGACATTTCATTCACCTTGAACTTACACTCCGTTTGTTTTGATTTAAAACGGTTTCCGAAAAATGCTTTCAACTTATCCAAATAAGGTGAAAGCATTTTCTGGAGATTGTTTTACATCAAAACAAACGGAACGTTAATGAAAACCATAAATAAAACACGAAGACTAAAAAGGAGACCTAGAAAACCTGATTTCTTATATGGAAGATCGGAAAAAACTCACAACCACCTTTGTAAGCGGACTTTGATCCTCCAAAACAGTTCAAATGCTTCCAAAAAAGTGTATGAAATTTTGTGACAATATCCATGGAAGCTCCCTTAGCATCTGCATTTCCAGAACTGTTCAGGATTGCAGCAGACCGCCAAGAATAGCAGATTTAAGGGAAGGGGAGGGAGATAAAATGAAGTGGGAGATATCTAATTTACTAATAGATCAGAGTAATGCAGTGCTTCCATGGAAGGCCATTTGGAAAATCGAAGCACCGAGCAAAGTAGTTTTCTTCAGCTGGATGGCTACTTAGGGGATAATCTTAACAATTGATATCTTCAGAAAGATAAGGCTGATTCTATAAACTGGTGTTGTATGTGGAAGAATGATGAGGATTCAACAAATCACAGTGTGTTGCATTGTTCCGTGGTGAGGGACATTTGCTCCATGCTTTTGTCAAAAAATCGCCATTCAGTGAGAACCGGAAAAACACACTTCAGACAATTTGGTAGTCCACCCGCTAAATAGACTGCTTTTGACTAAAGTACGGTGAAAACAAGAATTGACAAAAGGTCAACAGACATAATATCCTACACTAGACAACAACACAGCCAATACATACCCAAAACGTACCTGCTCTGTGTTTCTAATTCATTTTAGATCCGACCGTAATAGGATTTTTTGGATAAGAACAAACCAAGGACAAATTGACAGCAGCACAGAGTATCACAAAAATGAGTGAACATGCAGCTTATTAAATGGTCCATTTCCTCAACCCAATAGTGGTTATTTAAGCACCATCTTCTTAAAACGTACTTAAAAATGAAACTTAAGGGATGCCAATACAAATATCCAAAAGGAGAAGGGATTTCACACCAATCCAGTAACATCTTGCTGGCAATTAAGCATGCCATCTGAATGAGGCTGTGTCACACCCCAACCCGCCACACGCGGAGTAGGACCGTGTAACAAAGAATTACCCTAAACACAACACCCCTTATTAGCAATAAAATAAGAGTTAAACATAGTAAAAAGAATTCATTAGTTTAAACCGGCCCAAGGGTAAAATAGTCATTAAGAAAATATAGTCAAATTTTATGTCAAAAAATAGCCCTTCGAGTTTTGGTTCCAACGCAAAAAAACGGCGCGCGAATCCGAATTTTCTAGAAAGAGTTAAGTCCGTTTCCATAAAAATTGACAGGCCAAAAATAGGCCTGCGGATTCTTCAGAACAAATTTCTACACCAATTTCCCTGTTTAAGAGTTAAAAACAAAACCAAAACCAAATTACTCATACAAACCCATTGTCATCCAATACCAACTGATCCACTAACATATCCATGACACCTGGAAACTAAAAAGAGATTAAACTAGTTTATTACAAAATTCTTACACTAACTGGTCTCAATTCCAAAACATAAAACATGAGTTTCTAATTACAAGGATAATACAAACTTCCCATCCAACTAAGTACGCCCATTAAACATTCTAAACAAGTGAAACATAAATCCGTGCTATCCGGAATCCCCGTAGTTCAATGCTTCTTACTGTGATGCTCATCTGAACCTGCGTGGTCATTAGCCACAAAATCGACTAAGCTTTCACTCAGAGAGTATGCGGTACTAATCATGCAATTGGAGTATTTAATGAATCATAACACCAATTATGCATTCACAACAATAAATGGTCGCAGGCGTGTCAAGTAATCAATGTCTGGACCCCTGATTCCAGGCCATTCTCACTTTGTCGTCACTTTAAAAGCGATATCATACACTCTCATGTGACCAAAGTCAATTCGTTCTAGTCGTCACCACCGTCCTCTTTTTTCTGAGGAATTCATCCCCTTTTCTATGAGGATTGACGTCCCTTATATATGGGCTAAATAATGGTGATTATTACTTGAGACCCTTTGACCCAAATAAGCACATAAGCAACTCAACACGTCAATATGGCAATTTCATCAATTTAGACATGTTAAAGCTAACTAATCACATGTTTTACTACTTAATCACAATTAAGCATTTTAAAGCATTTAATAGCAACAAATCACATTAAACATCCAATTTTGGGATTAGGACACGCACCTCTACGAATAATCAAATAAGCCTAGATACCCGAATTTTTCCTAGATCCAGTCCATATATGAACCTGAAGTTAATCCTACACAATTTTGGTAAACTAAATGTTACCAACCCATTTGGGTCACGAAAAATCTATCAATTAACCCTAAATTAAATTATACCATAAGGTTAGGCTTACCCCCACAAATCTAACTATGACCGTACGGCGGAGAAACGGCGACAGAGAGGTAAAACCCTCACTTCTCTCTCTCTCTCTCTCTCTCTCTCTCTCTCTCTCTCTCTCTCTGTGTGTATTCTCTGTTTTATTTTTCCTTTCCTTTCTTTTTGTTTTAACTAATAAAATATATATAATATATATATAACATATATCACCGCCGCCGCCTTACACTTTGCACACAAACACGTTTTTCTTCTTTTTTTCTTTTCCTTTTTCCTTTTTTCTTTTTCTTTTTTGGAGTCAAAATAGAATATTGCTTAGAAAATTCTCCACCTTAGATCTATTTCCATTTACACCCCCCAATGTTTCTAAGTTTTATTATAACACCCAAACTAATTATATTACTATTCCAATATCTAAGTGGGTCTATATCTATATCACGTATGGGTCCCAAACGTGGTCCAAAAATATCATATAAAGGCACTAATTAGCCTACCAATTATACCACGTGTCCTATTACGCCCTAATAAGGGTACCTAAACTGGTCCCATAAATAATCATGAACAATAATAGAAGACATCTTATTAAATTGGGTTCTCTTTTCCTTGATCTATGTTAATGTGTTAATCGACCTTTCCTTGTTTTGACCTTAGCAATGCCGTCGAGTCGTAGAGGTCGTGCTCGTGGCCGAGGAACGGGAGACCAAGGGGAGGCTAGTGACCCAGCATTGGTTGCTTTCGTTCGGCACGAGGTAGAGTCTGTGGAGGCCGAGGTCTAGTGGCAGAGAGTTCTGCTGATTCTACGGGGCACGTGGAAGTTCCTGGAGGACCCCAGTTAATACAAGCCATGGCGGATGACATGAGTGACGTTGCAAGAGCCGTTCGCGACGAGGTTCCACCACCTCCTCCGCCTCGTTCTCCGAGGAGGGGTGCGAACCAAGATGAACATGAGTCCCGTCACCGATCGGTGATGAGGGATTTTGAGCGGCGCAATCCACCTAACTTCGCGGGGGGACCCGATCCAATGGTAGCTGAGGATTGGCTCCAAAGGATCAACCACATTTTCGTTTACATCAATCTGCGGGATGATGCCACACGCATTAATGCCGCTTCTTTCATGTTCACTGAAGAGGCTATTAATTGGTGGAACACCACTCTATCGGCTAATCATTTAGCTAGGATGACTTGGGTCAATTTCGATTATTGTCCCGAGACTTTCCGTAATGCGAAGAGAACGAAATTCTTTCTTCTTACTCAAGGGAAGATGATTGTGTCGGAGTACGAGACTCGATTCTCTGCCTTAGCGCGTTTTGCCTCAGCTCAACTCACCGATGATAAGTTTAAGACGGCACAGTTTAAAGGTGGTCTAAAGCCTTACATTCAGAGGGGTTTAGCGGCCTTTCACATCATTAGTTTCGGGGAAGCTTTGAGCTGAGTTTTGTCTATAGAGGACAGAGACACAGTTGAAGAAAAATCGTGAAATGAATCCTCCGGCCAAGAACAAGAAGTCCGGATCATCTAACCAACCGTGGAAGAGACAGAAACAAGACTATTCATTTCCTCTAGCTCCTCAACCTCAACATCATTTTTTCAGTCTAAGCAGAAGACTTCTTATGGAGGTTCCCAGCATCCGGGTAAATCCCGTCGAGGAAATTCTTCCAATGAGAAGACTCGCCACCGTTGTGGTGATCTGAGTCACCTTATCCTACTAATCCGACAAATTCTGAGGAATCAACACCTTTCCAATCACCTCCACCGCCTCAGTTTCAGACCCGTATTCTCAGAGTGTCCAGCAGCACTATGGTGAGGAGCACATCATAATCAGGGTAACCGAAAGGGACATCAATCAGACTCGGGGCCGCAATTATGCTCTTACTACTCCTCATCCGACTCCGCTTGAAGTCACGGGATCTTCTGTTATTCGAGGTATCGTTCCTGTAGAAAAAACTAAATGTATTGAATATTATGGGATATATACAATGAAGCATTACAAGCCTTTATATAGGCAAACCAAGAAGTGAAAAATACTAAAGTGCCCACAGGGCTTACATAAGCAATGACCTAATCAATGACAAAAGCCATGACCTAAGCCCTAATACTAATTAATAATAAAATCCCACCATCTTTCTAATATTATCAGATCTCCCCAAATCTCAATTAATTCTTATCTTCCCATTTGTCAAACATCCATATATTCCAACACTCCCCCTCAAGTTGGCACACAGATACTTGTCGAAGTGTCCAACTTGCACACGAATATGGAAGACAATCTTATACCTAACTATCCTCAATTAATCCTTGAAGACTATTTGTAGCGGCTCCTTTTAGGTAGGCTCTCATCCACGTGCGACCCCTTCTTGGGTGGTCCACGTGCAGCTCCTTTGAGGTCGGCTCTCGTCCACGTGCGACCCCTTCTTGGGTGGTCCATGTGCGGCTCCTCTTAAGGTCGGCTCTCGTCCTATAAACATCCAAAGGTGAAAGTGTCCACGGCAGCAACCATCGTGTCACAGAGAGATAGTTGTCTTGTCTTCAACACTCCCCCTCAAAGTGAAGGGTGGAAGTGATCCCAAATACTTCTGTGCGCAGCGAGTCTCTCTTCGGTTGGTCTTGTTGACCATGTGATATAGCGGGCCCCCTCCTTGGGGTCCCGTCACCTGGTCCTCTATCCCTATATTCTCCCCCTCAAACTGAAGGTGGGAGTAAACACGAACACCGAAGTTTGGAAGATCATGGAAAAGAAACATTGAAGCCCATAGCCAAACATGGCTTTAAAAAAAAATCTGAAATTTTGAAAAAATTTGGGGCTAATGTGTAATTTCAGAAAATTTTTGGGGCAAAAAGGTCATTTTCAAAAAAAATTTGGGACAGATCTGAAATTTCAAAAATTTTAGGGCAGATTTGAAATTTTTGAATAATTTTGGGGGGTAAAAAAGTAATTTTGAAATATTTGGGGACTGATTTGTAAAATCAGGATTTTTTTTTTTTTTTTTTTTTTTTTTGGGGCTGTATTTGAAAATACCAAACAAGACCTTAGAGACCATTATGTCTCCATCTCTCAAGAGTGCAACTTCCATACAAGACCTTAGAGAACAACCATGACCAACAAAGTCTTAGTGTCGAACAAGGCCTTAGACCACCACCAAATGCAACACAGGCTGGCCGAACAAACAGGAGCCAAAAAAAAAAGGCAGTTCGCACACCCAACAGTCAGCCGAATGACAAGTTTTCGCCAAAAAATGATGAAAAACTAACCAAATGGTCACAAATCACTCAAACAATTCTTCCTTTGGCTAAATCGCAGCATATAGGTGTGAATCCAAGCATTAAACAGCCCAAAAAAGTCCCAGATGCACAGATCTAAAAATCAAGCCCTTAAATTCCGAAAATATTAAAAAAATAGAAAACCTCTCCGAACAGTCTTAAATCAAAAAACGAAGAACACCACGATGACCAGCATCAAGAGGCGCAACTGGGCATGTCAATTTTGGCCGGAAATCTCGCCGGAAAATGATGATGTCATCATGACATCATCGCCGGAAAATGGCCATCAGTGGCTGCTGTAATGTCAGCAACCATGTAGAAAAAACTAAATGTATTGAATATTATGGGATATATACAATGAAGCATTACAAGCCTTTATATAGGCAAACCAAGAAGTGAAAAATACTAAAGTGCCCACAGGGCTTACATAAGCAATGACCTAATCAATGACAAAAGCCATGACCTAAGCCCTAATACTAATTAATAATAAAATCCCACCATCTTTCTAATATTATCAGATTTCCCCAAATCTCAATTAATTCTTATCTTCCCATTTGTCAAACATCCATATATTCCAACAGTTCCGTTGTTTAATTCTTGCGCATCCATCTTATTTGACACAGGTGCATCTCATTCATTCATATCATCCATTTGTGCTATGACTTTGGGTTTAAAGGTAGAAAGTTTAAACTTTTCCTTGAATGTAGATACTCCAGTTGGGGGTACTATATGTTTGGGCCGTGTGTGTCATGGGTGCGTGCTTCTAATAGTCGACCACAGTTTAAGTGTTGATTTGATCCTTATACCTAATCTGGGATTTGACGTCATCTTTAGGATGGACTGGTTATTAGAATATCATGTCTCCATTGATTGTTTCAAGAGGCAGATTACTCTTTTCACTCCTGAAGGAAAATGTCTTCGATTCAAGGGCGATCACTTAGATCTTCCTGTACCCACTTTGTCTTTTCATGGTGGTAAGGAGTTCTCCTTGGGATTTCTGACTAGCTTGGCGACCATCGAGAGTGAGGCTACTTTTTGTGGAGTTAACTCACATGGTTTGCGAGTATCAGGACGTGTTTCCGGAAGCTTTATCGGGTTTACCACTAGTTCGTTCTGTTGAATTTTCGATCAACCTTGTGCCTGGCACTTCACCTATTTCTATCCGTAACTATCGTATGGCACCGGCCGAATTGAAGGAGTTGAAGGTTCAGTTGGAACACTTGCAACACAAGGGTTTCATTCGCCCTAGTGTGTCACCGTGGGGAGCTCCGGTCCTCTTTGTTAAGAAGAAGGATGGGACGCCTCGTTTGTGTATCGCTTATCGGAAGCTCAATTGTGTAATCGTGACGAACAAGTATCCTCTTCCTAGAATCGACGATCTATTCGAACAACTTCTAGGGTTAATGTATTTTTCTAAGATCGAGCTCCGATCGGGTTAATCATCAACTTCGAGTTAGAGATTCTGATATCTCAAAGACAGCTTTTCGTCTTGTTATGGTCACTTTGAATTCTTGGTTATGCCTTTTGGGTTGACCAATGCTCCGGCCGCATTTATGGATTTAATGCAACGAATATTTTACGTGTATCTTGTTAAATTTTGTAGGTACTACTTTTACCTCACCAAGCAAACTGCACCACGTGTCATCATTGGAGCTTTGATTCACAAAGCTGAGAAACTCATGGAAAATGGCGCGCAGGACTTGGTGAAGATCATTTCACCACGGATATTTCCTCCAAGGAAATTACAAGGATGGGTTACTCGCCTATGGAGAGAAGCTTCTCACTTCTCAATGGTGCACATAGACTTTGGGGGCGGCAAAGTCTATGTATTGGGTTCAACTTTGCCGCACAAAAGCTATTTTTGGCTTTGGTGCGCGGCAAAGTCATTGGGATTCTCAGGTTTACATGGCTTGGATGGCTTAAGGAAGAGGTTCACCAGGGTTACTCGCAAAGGTTATTTTCTGCGAGACAAACTCCTTGGTTGGGCTGGAAATAGACTGGTTTACTGGAGTTCTTGTGATTCGTCATGGAGGCATATTCCTTTTTGTCGTCTTAGGTAGACACGCGGACTATTTATTGTGTCAACACGTGGATTTTCAAGTACGGATTTCTACCATGCTCTCCACGTGACCCTAAGCCTATAAATAGGCACAGTGTTCTATGACAATGGACAAGACATTTCATCCAGTTGTTCTGCAGAATTTATGTGCAGAGCTTTTCTCTCTAGACTTTCTCTCTCTAGGGTTTGAGCTCCATCATTGCACTTTGGTTTTCTGTAGAACACTTGCCCCATTTCATACTCTCTAGCTTGATCTTTCTTACACCTGACTCACTTCTCCTTGAGAATCTTTAGATAATCTCGCACAAAATCTTTGCTCCGGTATGGACTTAGTCTCATCCTAAAAATACACATCTACAAGTTTATCATTGTGTTTATTGACGGCATCCTCATCTACTCGTTTACTCAGGAACTCCATGAGGTGCATTTACGTATTGTTTTGCAAACTTTGCGAGAACATCGCCTTTTCGGCAAACTTTCCAAATGTGAGTTTTGGTTATCAGAAGTTCAATTCCTTGGCACGTTGTTTCGAGTAATGGTGTAACGGTGGATTCCTCTAAGATTGAAGTCGTATTGGATTGGCAATCACCAAGGAACGTGTTGAAATTCGTAGTTTCTTGGGTCTAGCGGTCGTTTACCTTCTGCGCCTATTCTTATCATTCCTAAATGAGGTGTTGGTTATGCCGTTTATTGCCACGCTTCTCTTAATGGTTTGGGTTGTGTCCTTATGCAAGAAGGCAAGGTCTTTGCCCATGGTTCACGACAATTGAAACCTCACGAGCAAAATTATCCAACTCACGATTTAGAACTCGCCGCGGTAGTTTTTGCATTAAAGAGTTGGCGTCATTATTTGAATGGTGAACGTGTCGAAGTTTTCTCCGATCATAAAAGTCTCAAAGTATATCTTTACTCAACACGATCAAAATATCCACCACCAACGTTGGATGGAATATCTCGAGGATTACGACTTTGATTTGCAATATCATTCGGGTAAAGCAAATATGGTAGCCGATGCTCTTAGCCGTAAGACTTGGACTTCTCTGGCTAGCTTAGCCATTCGTGAATGGAAGATGATGGGTCAACTTGGCGAATTTCACGTAGACGTGGACTATTCGGAACCACGCTACGCAACAGTCCGACGAGGAAGCCTCATCTTTAAAGCTCGTCTTTACTCGTGGTGAGATGATAGAGGAGTGGACTTTCGACCCAATCGTGGTTGAGGTTCCATGACCGTTTATTCGTTCCTTCGACGATTCGTGAACTTGTTCTGAAAGAGTTTCATCACTCTCCTTTAGAGGTTCATCCAGGTGGAACCAAGATGTACCACGACCTTCGTCGTCAGTTTTGATGCAAGGGTTTGAAGCGCGATGTCGCTAGTTTTGTTTCTCGTTGCTCAACTTGCCAACAAGTTAAAGCCGAACATCTCGACCTCCGGGTTTGTTACAACCCTTACCTATTCCAGAGTGGAAATGAGAGCACATGACGATGGACTTTGTCACCGCACTTCCTAGATCACCTCGTGGTCATGATGTCGTATGGGCAGTCGTTGATAGTTTAACGAAATATGCTTATTTCTTGCCTATGCGATTAACTGATTCGATTGAAGTTCTTAGTCGGTTGTATATTCGAGAGATCGTTCGTCTCCATGGTATTCCAGTTTTAGTTGTTTCTGATCGTGATCCGCGTTTCACTTCCTTGTTTTGGGAAGGTCTTCAAAGGGCTTTGGGGACACAATTAATCTTGAGTACGGCTTTCATCCTCAAATGGACGGCCAATCGGAGCGTACTATTCAAATTTTGGAAGATATATTAAAAGCGTGTGTTATGGACTTCAAGGGTAGTTGGGAAGATCACTTAGCACTTACTGAATTTGAATACAACAATAGTTATCAAGCGAGTATTCAGATGGCACCTTTTGAAGGCTTGTATGGTCGGCCTTGTCGTTCTCCGGTGTGTTGGGCAGAAATTGGTGAAGCATCTTTGTTAGGACCCAATCTAGTTCGTGAGACTATCGAGAAGATTAAGATCATTCGGAAACGTATACTCGCCGCTCAAAGTCACCAGAAAAGCAACACGGACAAGCGAAGAAGACCTTTGTCGTTCGAAATTGGAGATCGCGTTTTTTTTCGAGTCTCTCCTCGACGTGGAGTTTTTCATTTTGGGCAAGACAAGAAATTATCTCCCTGTTTCATTGGACCTTCCTTTTGAGGTCCTTGAGCGAATTAAAGAGGTTGCCTATCGATTGGCTTTACCTCCTCAACTATCGAAGGTGCACAATGTCTTTCATATCTCGATGCTTCGTAAGTATGAACCGGATAAGTCGCACGTCTTGGATTGGAAAGAGTTACCTTTGCAAGATGACACCTCCTATGAAGAACAACCTACTCAAATTTTGGAAGCTAACGAGCATATTCTTCGAGGAAGAACCATATCCTTAGTTCGGGTCTTGTGGCGACACTATGGGACCGAGGAGACTACGTGGGCGAATGAGAAGGAGATCCGTGAGCATCCTCACTTATTTCAAGATTGAGGTACGATTTGAATTTTGTGGGCGAAATTCTTTTAAGGGGGGGTAGACTGTAATATCTCGTGATTTATATGTCCTAATTGTGCATTTTAAATACTCAGTATGAAAATTGATGCTAATTTGAAACTTTTCCGAAAAATTTGTCACAGGGGTATTTTGGTCATTTGTACTTGTGTTGTCAAACTTGACCAGAAAATCGAAAATAAGATTTTTGGACTGAAAAAGCGTATGCTCAAATGAATCACTTTCTGTGTTTTAACTTTTGTCATAACTACTACGGTTAGTGAAATATAGCAGCTTATGTGTTTGGTACCCCGTGCTTTAGGAGTTGTACCTTGCCACTTACTATAAATAGTGTGTGTTAAGAGATATTTTCATAAGAAACTAACAACTACTCTCTATATATATCTCTCTTCTCTCTCTGTGGTCTAAACTTAGAAACCCTAGGAAGCTTCAAGCTAAAAACCTTGGCATCATCTAGATCCGTCGATCTCCAGGCAAAACTCCGAGCACAAAAGTTGTTCCTTGCGACGACGCATGGGTACCAATTTCAATCTCTTTCGACAACTTTTCTCGGTTAGAGAATTTCTAAAAAGTCAAGGTAGTTCATATAACTCTCTTATATAGTGTACTATATGTTAACTAAGCTTAATCTAGAAGACTACTAAGTTGGAGCACATTTGGCGTGTCAATAATCCAAACCTAGTTTTCTTGAAAATTTGCCCAAGTGCTATGTGTTCTTGATGTTTATGTGTTTCCTTCTATGTGATTAAGTTGTTCTTATGTGCTTAATTGGAAGTTGAAAGAAACCATGTCTACTAGCTTTACTTAGGAATTGGTAAGTATGCTTAGATTGAATTTCATACCTCTTGTTATACTTAAAGTTATGGAATCATGTTGATATGCTTAACTAGCATAATATTGCTCATTAGTATTTCATAACATGAAATGAGCATGATTATGAAATTGAGTATGAACACGTACATAAACATGAAAATGACACGAAAAGGATTTTGGATGAAAGACCTCCGTGTGTGAAGCTTTCGATATAAAAAGGGAAGATCTCCATGTGTGGGACTTCTGAGTTGCAAAATGAGAAAAACCTCTTCGAGAGAATTTGTTTTCAAGATAAATAATCCCGGTTGTGGGTGTGTATGTGAGGATTGGATCCATTAAGAACTAGATCTCCTGGTCTTGCAAACCATAGGAATCGTATGCTAAAGGCCCATATGATGTGGATTATGGCCCTATAAGTGGTGGCCCATAGACCAGGTGTTGTGCTGAGAGTGAGTATTTGGAAAATTCACAAAAAGGTCTATGGGTGACATTGTTTTTGCTTCGGCAACAACCATTACATTCACGCATATAATTCATTGTATTATTGAATTATATGACTATACGGGCCGTTGTGCTCATGAACTGCGTAAAACCCCTTTTTCAGGTGAAATGGATAAGGGCAAGGCCCTAGAGTGATCGGCGTGTCATCGCCTAGTAAAGACCCCGGTTGTGGGGGATTTTTGTCCTAATGTAATACATAGCTCATCTAGAGTAACTTGCTTCAATTCGGAACCTTTATACTTACGTTTGAATTGCCATAGTTACATATTTGATATTGCAAGTTATGTATTCGTTCAGTAGTATATTATCGGACACATGTTAGACCGTACTCCTTTTGAAACTTCGATTTAGGTTTGAGATGGGGTACATGTTATCCCCTTCAACCTAGACTTGCAAACTTACATTCCTAAAACTTGTTAGGATCTTTTTATTTGTTCTGGTTGTGTAATCGTGACATAAGACACTCCTTTTTGCGAGTTGCATGTCTTTATGTTGATGTTTATATTCCTTGAACTCAACTAATTCAAGTTTGAGTCGAAGTACTTAATTGCCTTACTTACGTCTTAATGATTGGGCGTCTAGAACCTTGGGAAAACAGAGCTTTTAACAATAATTTTGGCTGTTGTGACCCATTCGACCGGTTCTTTAGCAGAGACCCTCCTCAGCAGAGGTACGTTTGATCGATCAAAGGTACCCCTTGGACCGGTCGAACTACCCTCTGGTTGATGTTTAGTTCACCTCTTCCCGATACTTTTCCTTGAGTTCTAATATGATAAAAGGGACCTTTGGGACCCTAATGGTCCACTAAAATGATAGTTTTAAAACCCGACCCCATTTTCACTTAAAGGCTTTTTAAACCTTGAAATCTATTTCAATACTTGTCTTTTCGTACTTAAAACACTTAATTACTAAACGTTTTAATCAACCTTTGACTTCATTAATCATCCTAACCTCCATTTCCGAAATTTGGGGCGTTACACTCTCTCGAATAAAATGATGTTTGGTCAATGGTGGGTTTACCCTACAGGGTTGAGTCACATGTCTAGGCCTTGGAGAGATTCGTCATTAGTAGTAAAACAAAAGAAATCAATGACGACGAAGACGTTGGGATGGAAGTAACCCAAACAGATCTAAGTAATTGCTCAAATGACATCATGTAATTAAAATCTCAAAATGTAACCATTAAGGGGAAAGAAAGAAACGAAGACTAATAAAACATAAAGGATGTCCACTCTACGCTTATTATTCATAAGATAAGAAAGATTGTAATGGTCGCTTGTTAGAATGTCACTGGATTACTAGCAAAAAAACACACCCCATGATAAAAGAGCATGCGCAGGCACACACAAGTGTATTAACAACTTCAACTTTAAAATTTAAGACAACAAATGTTAACACTTAAAATAATTAAAGAAAAAAAAGCACAACTGCATGTGGTACAACTGTCAAAGCATATGGACTATGGAATATCCCAAATTTGGGATCATAGCATTACTAAATCATAAAACATCTTTATTTCTAAGAGTCAATATTGATAAAAACATCTCAGGAAAATTAAAAACGATATTGACTCCAATAATTACTTAGACTTGCCATAAAAAATATAAAAAATAATAGTAAAAAAAAAAAGGAAGAGGCATTCCAAAATTTCATGCGAAGAACGTACGTGATGACCACCAAATTTCATTGAAAACTTTAAAAGAGTGAATAAGACAAGTAGACAACAAACACTGAAGTTCACATGGGTAAAGGAATGCAAAAGAATGGAAGATCCCTAACCTCGTGTGGATCAAAATAAGTTCGAACTAGGAGATGCTCAAGTCGCAAATATCGTTCAGGTTGCTCCTGTTTCATGACACCCATTGCTTGGGTTTGCCTTAAAATTGCACGTGCAGTGTCCAACTCCCGAAGTTCAATCATTTCCAAAACAATCTGGGGAAAAATCAAAAAACGATAGGGATATTGGATAATGCTTACGAACATAACTAACCAACTCGTGTTTTACCAATTAAGGTCCAAAAATTCGCTTATAATTACAAGTGATAGTTTATAAACTCAACATCCCTAAAATTCCTACAAAGTTAAAACAATTCTATTCCCGACTTTATGTTGCCTTGACCTACAAATAACATCCATCTTCCTGAACTTAGATTGTAGCAGCATTTATAGACTATGTCATTAACAAAAGGCTTGGGATGTCAATCATGAAAATACATGATCGAATATGATGGCAATCTCTGAGGCAGTCCAAATCCTCTAAGGGTGAAGAGAAAGGGATGATCTCAGAATGCCACTCACCGATGGCAACGGATGCCACTTGATGTTGCTAATCGGTAAGCCTCTGAACATGACCAAGCCATACGCTTGACGGCAGGAGGAATCACTCATTCCAAGCAAGAGAAATCTTACATAAACAATATGCTTTTAACCAAAGAAGAACTTCACCATATATCTTTAAAATAACCATTATACCCTTACAAAGTGGCAAGAGAAAAAAAAAATAAAAAACAAATAAAAAAAATATGCCCTTGATAACAGAACCGATTTTTTTCAGTCAAGCATCATGCAATAAAGATTATTCAATCTTATTTAAATTCAAATATTCCATTAAAATGTGTCATTAGAGAATAAGGTAGCAAGGTAATTAATATTCTAATTAACACCCTCCGTCATCAAGTTCTCTGATCAGCAGATTGTGATTAAAAAAAAGGTCAGTTACTTCTAAACAATATGAGGTAGATCATTGTGGTAATGTATCACAACTATCCCACAAAAAAATAAAATAGAGCAAGTAGTTTCTAACAAAGTGTAGTAAGCAACTTCTAATGAGTAAATAACCAATGATGCATCTAACCAAGTAATTTTAAAACAAGTTGTATAAAATGCCAAGATCATGTATGTGTCTTGTTCAATCTTTGACAACTATTAGTTGAAATTTTTTTTAGAAAAATGAAGTTCTTAGAACGCAATTAACATGCTTGTCTTTCTACCAGGCAATGTTTTCGATGCAATTATGAAAGGAAGTGAGAACGTAATCTAATAGGAAATGGAAATGGAAATGGAAATGGAAACGGAAATGGAATTGACGTAAGAATGAATTGCAATCATCATTCAACTTTTTGATTGCAAGCATGGAATGATACAACAATAGGCTGATTTTCTTATTCCAATGCTCGGTTAGAGTTGCCAGACTACTTTTCTGGTGGCAACAGATCTTGTCAAGTTGGATGTGGTATATGCTCATAGTGCTTAAACCCATACATCGAAACTTGGCGATAGCTATTTCATTCTTTTTATTTTTGAAAAATTAAATATTATCTCTTCATCTTTATTTTTCACAATACTAACAATAAGTCAATATTGACTATAACACACTTAAAATATATATATATATATATATATTAGGTCATTATAACGGGTTTGTAGTTTTATAAACATCTACAATATGAATAATCGAGTGAATGGTTTAAACAAATTCTCAACATAAATGACTAGTACAATCACTATCAGGTCCATCCATGTCAGCCCAACCTGAACCCTTTTCTTTTAAAGGATCCAAAATCTCAACCTGCACTGCTAATATTGGGAGGCAAGTCAGTCTAGTTTTCACATTGGAAGGGTAATTTTGTTACTGTAAAGGTTTCAATTATCACAGTTGGGAGGGGTGTGTATGTGTGGGAGGGAGGGGTTGGGCGAGTTTGCTGTGTGTGGGAGGGCTGCTGGGATGAGGGGTTGTGGGGAAGTGAAGGTGAAGGTGAAGGGAGGGTGAGGGTGAGGGTGAGGGTGAGGGTGAGGGTGAGGGTGAGGGGGGCTTGGGGCTGAGGGGGTTGTGGGGAAGGGAAGGTGAGGGGGTTGGGGGCCTTGAGGCCATGGGTTTGTGCTGAAGGGTAGGGAAGACGAGGGTGAGGTTGCAGCTGAAGGGTCTTCACACGGTTGGGGCGTATATGGTGGGAGTTTGATTGAGGGGGGATTAAATGATTTCAAATTCAGAGGGGATAAGAGGTGGTGTGTAGAGGGTTATGTGAACTTTGGACGCAATTAGGATGGGATGTTGTATTTGATGGGTGGGATTGAATTGTCAGGCACTTCAATATTGAACATGTCCTTCGATTGGCTTGTCGTGGTTTCCATGCAGTTTGCTTTGGTGGTTTTCGAAGATTTTGTGACTCCAGGATGGAGCATCACCATCGTCTCAGTATGGCTTCATTGACTCAAGAATTGTGTTTGGTTTCTCTATGCTGTATATTTCATCTCTGTTCGTTTTATTCACAATTGATTCATGGGAGTGTGTTATGCGTCTCAGTTTTGTTTCTCTAAGAAGCACCGATACGGATACGGGGAATAAAACGGTGACACGACACGGCGGCGACACGGAAAATATTTATTGTATTTTTATATTTTTATTCGCAACCACGTAACATAAAAATAACAATTTACTCTTAAAATAACTAAGAACTAGGATGTTAAATAAATTACCTCTGAATAACAATACAACATGAAAATATTATAATAAATTAACAATACCACCAATGAATAATTCTACCATTTATGCATTAGCAACAAAGCAACTATACTGACATCATCCATAAAAAAGCAACAAGATGCACATAATATCTACAAGGTAAGGCACTTCAGTATCTACATCGATTCAAATTATCAACATCTACATCCTTTCGAAATACTTTTCAAGCATAGTGTAAAAGTAGGCAAAAATAGCATTTGAGGTCAATTTATTACTTTTTTTTTGCTAGGAGGTCAATTTATTACTTTCTTGTGTTATTTTCAGTGCTTCATCTTTCTAGTAATTCTCCTATTTACCATAAATTGTCTTAACTTTTCAACATAAATCCCTCCCTTGCATTTTACATATTATGATTTTAGCTCCAAAATTCATGACTCCTCTTTAAAAATTAAAAAAAAAAAACCCCATGCCGTGCCGGAACAAGTGTCGGATCTGTGTCGCTACCATGTCGGATTTCAAAATTTACTCAAATAGTACCAGACACGTTTTTGGTGTGTCGGTGTCGGTGGAGTGTCGGACACAAATACGGGACTTCATTTGAAGTGCAGTGCTTCCTAGATTTGTCTCTCTGGACAAGTATATGATCTCTCAATGGGGGTTCGACTTTCACTTTTATAACTGTCCAAATCTATCCTGCTTTATGACCTTGTGATGTTTGAAGAATTGTGTAAGAGAAGACTTTGAGAATTGATATGTTATGCCATATGTGGGATGCAAAAGGGTGGTGTGTTATGAACTGTTAAGAGGGCTGAGGGTGGAGGGCTGGTTTTTGATTGCCTGCTTAGGTGCCTGGTGTGTGTGGTTTCTTTAACTTTTTTGCTTTGCTCTTTGCCCGAGTTTGAGTACTTTTTTAGGAGCTTGTGTCAAGGGAGGCTGATACTTGGGATCTCATTGGGCTTTTTTTGGTTTTGGTTTTGATATACTGGGGACTGCCTCACTTCTCTTCATTCTCTTCTTGGGAATGTGCCATAATAAAAGTTTGATTAAGCAGTTCAAAAAAGACATTATCAAAGTTGGTCGTAGCGAAATTAATAAAGTAACTCAATTTTTTCAAAAAAAGGAAAAACTGAAAATAAAACTATGGAATAACTACATCTTATTCAAGTTCACATAATCTGCAATGAGTTAAATTTAGGTTTAGGCATGAAAACCATTTAATAGGAAATCTGTTTGTGGTGATTTTATGATGGAATGGAATGCGCATTCCTCACCTCTTGAGAGGAATGTATATCCTAACTTTTGTGGAAATAGGCATTCCAACTTTCATAATTTTTTTCCAATCTCACTCCACTCTGGTCAGCCAAATGTAGCCTGAGGTAAAAAAAAATTCCCAACAGGGAATTTCATACAAGGCACTAACCAAACACAGTGTTGAAATCCATCATTGGCCTCTTTGATAAATCTTCTTTTTGAGACATCATCGTACACAATCATATTCCTCACAAAATTGCTACTTGTTCAGACAAATGTTCCATCAGATTGTCAAACCATCTCCGTATCCAAATCTCAAACACAAGCGCACGTCTCTCTAGAGGCCCAAAGAAAAAGGAGAAAAATAAAAAGACTTAAAACAAAACTCATTTTGGTTTTCAAAATTGTGTGACAGAGCGATTAGTAGTAGTAAGTCCAGTCGATGAACACAATAACATAAAAATTTAAAGGTGCTAATAATATATGGCCTGTTCCCAGGATGTCGGGATTAATAACCCCATCCCACCCTCCTCTTATTCCGACCTATTAGTTAAATGGACTAACAGTCCTGAGCGAGGTGGCCGAGCCAAATGCAAGAATATTCCTATTACAATGGACTAATAGTCCAATCCCCCCTTTAATCCCATGAAACAAACGCGGCAGTAAGGTTTCAAAACAAATAATGGAATCAATAGTCCCATGTATTACATACCTGCTCATACAAATCCTCTAATTTTTTCCTCGTAAGCTTGAGTTGGGCTATCTGGGGCAAAATTGCATCCCATCTTCCACTGTTAATATCAGCAACAAATGTTTCGAGGCTGTCTACTGTATTCAGTGAAACTTGGCACTCACTTTGTAGTGTTTGGAAAGTTTGGTGCAGAGAGTTCTCTTTGCAAAATTGAAGAACTATCTTAATCACACTGCAAAATAATGTACATAATGCATTAGATTTTCTAGCTATTGATGTAGCAAAACAGAAGACAAACCCAATCTATTTTCTTAGGCAAAGGGAAAAAGACAATAGTTTAAAGAAATAATTATTGTGTGTCAGTTCACACAAAGAGGACAAAAAAAGAAAAGACAGCACATAAGATTGAACAAAACAGCTAAAAGAATCCCACAAGGTCATATTATTACATCTCTGTATCTCAATGCTAAAAAGCAAAGGTATGCAGAATGTTGCGGTAACCATCAATTAATTGAAAAAAAAAACTGTCCATTTTGAACACCTAAAAAGAGGACTATGGGCCCCATGTCACCGAAGAAAATTTTTTTGTCAAAAGGAAAGTTACACGGTGGTCATTTGAGTTATAGTTTGGGTTAACATTAAGTAGATATGCTAATAGTCGATCTACATGCTTCCCTACTTTTAACTTCTAGATGTTACATCGGGTCGGGTAATATTATTTGGGTCAAGTTACACTTAGAAGTGGTCCAGTGGTCCAGTGGTCCATGGATCTTACACTGGGTGAAGATTTGTCATTTGGGTCTCTATATGTTGCTTTTATGGAGTGGCAAGTTCTTGTCGAAGTTCCAATTTTTGCGTCATTAGACCCAGTGGACTTTGGAAAAGCCCTGCATCAACCGGGGGGTGCGCAGAATCCATGTAACACTTCAATTTAGTAGTCGGGTTTTGTGAACTTGAGATAAGAGTTTTGAGACTTTATGTCAAGTTTGATATACCCTAACCTTTAGGAGTTGAAGCCTAAGGACATCCAGGGAAACTCGGAGAGCTATAACAGTTCTAGGGTAGCGAAATTCTTCTCCATGAGCTTCAATTCTAAAATCCTATCAACTACAATAAGAACTTACAAGTTACAACCTCTGTTGTCAAAATCATACGATTCGTGATACGAATCTTACGATTCAATACGATTCATCATGAAAATGATATGTATCGATGCACGAATCGAACATGTACAAGAATTGAACGTGAATCTTAGGAGTTGCAACTGAATCTTACGATTCGATTCGCGATTCTTACGATTCAATTGACTGTTAGACACAAAACTTAATTTTGCCATTTTTTGGTTTTTTTTTTTTTTCAATTTTTCTAAACCACTTAGGATATGTTTATACAAGGTAAAAAAATTGATTACCAACCCTCTTGTAAACCACTTAAGATATGTTTATACAAGCCTAGAAAAAAAGGATATGTTTATACAAGCCTAGAAAAGAAAAGGATATGTTTATAGGGTTTTTTTAATTTGTTACCGAATCTTACGATTCACGATTCGTGAATCCCGATTCGATTCGCATGTATCATTTCGATTCACGATACGAATCCCGATTTGACAACTATGGTTACAACCACATTGTTCACCCTGAAACTCCTACTTTTGACAAGTTTGGCATTTAAAGTTCTCAAGGCTTATCCAATCTCCTTCCCTTTTATCTTCCCTTTTCTTGTCTCTTCCCCACATTTGCCAATACATAATTTTCTATTTGTAATAATAAATTAATAATAAGTAAAATGTCATAGAACGAGACAAAGGGAAAGAGCCCATGTATGCACAAAACATACAATTATGTACTAAATCACCAAACCTTGAATCTCCAAACAAACAACAAAAAGAATCTAATCTAACTTATGCCTGCCTGTAACCTAAAAAATAAAGACAAGAATATAGTTCATTGCACGCTCTCTTCTTGCAGTGCTCAAGCTCAAAGATTCTCTTCCTCCTGTCTCTCCATATACACCACAAAAGGCATATCGTGTTCTAAACCTTCTAGTCCTCCTCTTGCAGCTTGCTCCGCAACATCTAAGCAAACTTAACATGAGAAAGGAGAGACCAAAGTGTCTCGCAGATGGACAGGACAATAGTGATTATGACTAGTCTCCTCCATTGACTTGTACAACCTAGGGGTGTTCAAAAAAACCGTTACACCGAACCGGCCGACCAAAGCCGACCGAATTTTACAGTTATGGTCGGTTTGTATATCTAATGGTTGGTGCTCGGTTTTTGAAGTTTAAAAAACTCAATTTTTAGTCGGTGGCCGGTTTTTGGAAATTTAAAACCGATTTCACCGAACCGACCGAACATTCCACTGTATAACATACATGTCTAATGCCTGAATTAACTCTTAACTTTCCTTTGTTACTCCCCAATACACTGATAATACTTTTCAAGGCTAGTCTAAGTCTTTTCATTTCTTTCTCTCTCACAAAACCAAGAGAGTGTATTTCATGCCTACACTGACTCTACACTATAGATATAACTGCCTCAACACTCAAACAGTGATATACACTAGACTTTTCATCTCCATAGTTTAATAGAGTATACTTCTCTCTCTCTCTGCCCTTTCCAAGAAAGACTAGACTGACTAGTCTTGTCATCTCCTTAGTTTATGATTTTCCTTTCTTTCCCTCTCTCACACACAACTAATGGTCCAAAACCTTGCAGCACTCTTCAACACCTTTGAATTTGCAATCAACCATCACTAACCACCAACTCAAAGACTCAAGATAGCCCTCTCTCTCTCTCTCTCTCTCTCTCTCTCTCTCTCTCTCTCTCTCTCTCTCTCTCTCTCTCTCTCTCTCAATCAACCACCACCCACTGCCATCACGATCAACCAAACTACTGATTAGAGTTTAGTGCACTGGAGAAGATGAATCTAGGGTATCCAGACCCTCTCAGATTTGAAGAGAAGACTGAGATTCACTCGCATTTGAAGATGAAGACTAAGATTCCAGAAATTGTAAGTTATACACTCACATATTTTTTAAATTGCACCATTCCTTTTGCAAATTAGGGTTCATGTTTTTCAGCTTGAATGCTTGGTTATTTAGAAAATGGGTTTTTTGTTAGGCGAAAGCATTTAAACCGAAACCGAAACAGGCCGAACATTTTTCAGTCGGTTGACATAGGTTTTAAAATACTTTCGGTCGATGGCGGTTTTACAATTAGGAAACCGAATACAATCGGTTCGATTGATATACTCCACCTAAAACAGACCAAAACCGACCGTATCACCCCTAGTACAACCTACATTGATTTGCCATCATCTAGCCTCTCTTTTTCAATTGTCCACTGTTAAATAGCATCCCAGGTCCCTAGCCATAAAAAGAAGGCCACTTTCACAGCAACTTGGCCTTTCAATTACTCTTCCAAGCAAAATCAAACCTTTGACTGGGAATTTATAGTACGACCTACTGAAAACACACCCTCAAGAGCATTCTTGCTTTAAGCAGATCATGTCTTCCCCTCCCAATATTACTCTCGCTGCCTCTAGCATCAAAATCATCTCAGACGCTTTGCCAAGGTCCCAATCTAGGAAAACTTGGACACCGCTCCTAAAGTTGATCATGAAATACACCCCGCAACTGATGCATCTCTATCCACTAATATAGTAAAGATGTGCAAGGTGAAAGATTAAAATTAGGCAGTGAATATTTAACAAAGCTCTAATTGACAATGATTGGTCGTTTAATGACTATCAATAGATTTGAAGTGTTAATACAAAGCCCCAAAGAATAAAGAGCTAAGTGTCAGATTTAGGGATTCGGATGAAGGAATCAAAGAAAATAGGAACCATTGTGATGCTGTTGTAAGTTCTGATCACAAGATTGAGGAGCATGAGAGGATGAACTGTAATGAATTTCATTCAATATCATCTTCTAGAGTCATCGGGGTCACATCACGTAATCCTTAGATTTTTCAAATGTTGTTGGATAATTCTTGAACTGAACCCTCTTATATTGAAAGACTACATAGATATATATATATATACATATTTGCTACCTCGGCGACACCAAAACATGAAAGTTCATTGGAATCCTTTAAATTAACCTCAATTGGATAAAACATAAATATTGAAGTTGAACAATACACACAGCAAACTCACCAATGGCAAAATAAAATTAAAACCCAAATCGAAACGTTACTTGACTGGATCAGATAGGCCAAATATAAAAGCTTAAACAAAACTAGCCAAGATACTACACAAAGAGAGCCCATGAACACAACTACAACTCAAAACCCACAAACTATGAAGTCCTTAAAATGCCCTTGATGCTGCTCAAAAAACATATATGTATATTGCCCTTCATGAAAAAAAAAAAATTTTAATAAATCACAAATCCGATGAATCACCAACAAGTCACCCCAAGAAAAATAAAGTATAACTCAAATTGAAGAAAGACTTGATTGTATAGTGAAACAAGCAGGTTCAGTACGAGATTCCCAATTTTCAATTTTTTTTTTTTTTTGTTAGCATGTTTGAAATCATTGTAGAGATGGTGAATAGATATGTTAAAACGGTGATAAAAAGGGGTAAAGCATCTCAGACTTTGAATGCAATGAAAAGGATTCAAATTCAAAAGAACTTTCAGTGAATATCCAAAGAAAAAGAGCCATATAAGTTGTGAAGTAATATTATTCTGAAAACCAGTGGAAAAATCAAATAATTTTCATAACTTCTTAGAAACTCAAAAAGGTAACTTCTTTTTGTAAGAAAATATCCCCAGAATGACCGTTATGTGAGAGAAAATTTCGTCTTCAAGCTAGTTGCACATGCCATCTACTCTTCCTTCTCATAACAAGATGCCCCTACTATGGTTTGGGACAAGTAAGTCGCCTTCAAGATAGATGGGACTTGGGAATAACAAAATTCCCTGGAAATATCTTTCAACCAAGTGTTCTAATCAAGAGTAATCAGGATGAACTACTTTCCATTGTAGCAGAACAAAGCAAACAGAGCCCAAGTAAAATTCTACTACCATGATTCCATTGAATCGGTGCAACTTGGAGGACCCCAAGTTACCTCTGGAAAAGCTCTGCAACCAAACAAGCTGTGTGTAAAGAACCAACTCACAAAAGAACACATACTATTCATAGCTCATTTAGGCTGCCGAGAAAAATCTAAAAAATATAGGAAAAGAGAAGAAATTTAAAATTTTGAATGCTCCTCTTTTTATTGTATGAACCATGAACGCAAACAATAACAGAAACACAATACATAACACGTACATAATAAGATGTTGAAGTTTTAAATTAAAATTTCCACTTCCTTTTTGTTTTTGATTTCTTAGGTTATATCAAGAACCATCAAGGTTCACAATTATGGATGCCAGAGAGGTAAAAAGGAAGTTGTTTCCTACTTCCAGCAGCTAAGTAGGTGTCAGCCATAGTGAAAATTCTTTTGAATACAAAGCTTCATTTTATTATTATTATTGTTTTGGACAAGTACTTGGATACTATGTACTAACCGAAATTTTAAAAGCAAAGTTTCAGGATTATTAACAAAGACATTGCCGTAGAGGAGATTACAAAAGTTTTGTTCTGATTGATGAATGGTAAAGGTGACAACGGTCCTGGTCCAAATGAATACAATTTTTGTTCTTTGTGAGGACAGGTTTTTCTATTTTATTAGAAGTCGTCAACTATTATAGCTCTCATCCCCAAACTTTCCAATCCTACTAAGGGCCTAAGGCAACAGATTTAGGCATATATCATGTCGGAAACTCTTTATAATCCAAAACTAAAGCTATTGCGAATATGTTTTAGAATGTTCTTTCTTCAATCAATGGTCTTGCTCTCTGAAGCGTGGACACTCTATTTTGAATGGCGAATCAGTGTCGGACATGGACACATTACAATACCCGCTAGATCGTGAAAAAGAGTGTCCACTATTTACTCTTTTCTTTTCTTTTTTTTAATTTCAGACACATTGAGGTAAAGGTTTTCAAATAACAGTTTTCTATAATTAGGTCCCAATTTAGAATTTACTTCTTCTTTCAAAGCGCAATTCGTTTTATGGTTTTGCGTACATGTGCTACGCACATGTGCGCATATGTAAAATCCAATTCTTATTTCCAGTTGTATTACACTGTGATGTTATGCCTCTTCATATATTTAGTATTGTGATGTTATGCTTTTGGTTAATCTATGTATGCACTTATTTTCAAATTCTCTCTTTTTTTCCTGTCCTCGTATCTCTTCTTCCTGAATTTTTATACATAAATGGTGTGCTTTTTTTTATCTAGTAATAGAGGCTTGTAGAATTAGGAATACGTTTTTTCTTTTTCTTTTCCTTTCATCTTGATAATAAATAAAAATATTATTAATGTGATTTGTGTATTTTTATGCCAATTTTGACTAAAATATGTCACGTTTCTTTATATGTTCATACAAAAGATAAAATAAAAAATCCAACGTGTCCCCTAAGTATTTGTGTACTACTTTTTTTAGAAATGTCGTATCGTCTCCATGTGTTTGTGTTTGTGTCTTGCTTCTTGGGTCTTGCTCAAACTGAATTTATCCCTAGCTACATTTATTCAAGAGCTAGTAATGAATTATCACAAGGAATCCCCTGATCTTAGATGTGCCCTCAAAGTGGAGCTCATGAAAGCTTAACGCCACAACAGAAAACTAGAATAGTAATTTACCGTAAAAGCCATAAAAGCTGTATGATTTCCAACTACTATTGTACCTCGGATAGTCGGATCAACTACTATTGTACCTTGGTGCTCCAACAAATTATAGGATAGTTAAATGGTGTCTTTTTAGGAAGCAGACAAGGGGACTCCATGTTTCCCACTTCTTTGTTTATCCTATAGAAGTCTAATCTAAAATTCTGCAGGATTTTGCTAAGTAGAAGTATATTTAACTTAACAAGAGATGGGCAAAGCAAGGTATAACCCCCGTTTATGTTTTGCTACCGACTTCTCCCATTACCAGCTATGTTGTGTTCTTGTGTTATGTGGGATCAGGCTTAACTCAGCAAGAATAGTAATTTCTTCTCTAGGTTGGATGAAGATAAATTTGTAGACACCAATTGTCTATCATTTGTAGTCTTGTAGACACCAACAAGTGTTTCTAACATTTGTAGACACAAACGAGAGTGTGAGTGTTGACACACATAATATTTCCAACAAGCAACACTGAGAACCCAAACGATGAAACATGACCAGATATGTAATCATACAAGATCCTGCATATTATGCCCTTCATTCTCACCTTTACTCTATTTCATAATTCTACATTTCAATGAATTTTTTATTGGTATTTGAAGTTAACGATGAAATTATACGGTAGGTGCATTTGTTGGAACTCTAACAAATTAAGTGAAATACATAGCTCCTTGTACATTCAACAAAACAAAGAGTTCAAAGGATTTGATAGTAAATCATTGCTTCACAAACACAAACACAATCCTACGTGTCAAAATGTAGTTTAACTACAAGGAAACCTTTACGCGAAATCATATATACAAGTATACTAGTCAAATATGTTTAACCTTTCCAACAATACTATCGATGATATTGAAAACGCTCTGAGGTCCTTTATCTTAAAATGGTTTGCCTTTGAGGATAGAAAGGCAAAACCTGCTAAGGAGAGAGTTTGATGTCACAAAGGAGAGTGGTCTCTGAATCAAACGTATGGAGAAATGGAACACAATTGTTGAACTGGGTTCTGAAACCTTACAAATTATTCAACACGATATATAAGGTCAAATTAGGTGAAGACTGACTTTCTTAAATGTCGGAACATGTGGTGTTTGCAAGATTCTGAAGAAAGTTTGTGGACAACGTGGAAGACTTTAAACATTTACAACTTAGACACGTAATTGGATTGGCGTCGTAAGTTCGTAACTTCTTTGTGGTATAAAATTGGAACGTGTGGTGCCTAATGCTCTAGTGAAATGGGAAGGAGTTATTCCAGCTTTTGGAGTAGGTAAAGTAACAACGCGACCTTGGTGAACTCTCAACTCACCAAGCCACATGAACTTAGAATTCCGTTAAGAAAATCATTGTATGGCATGAGAGCAATACCATGATCAATCACAGAGCTAAACCAGCTCCCTAAGATGTGCATGTAGTCCAAATTTATTACTAAGTGATAAGGTGAACCTTAAATTAGATAAACTAGTTTGTTCCTTCAGAAAAAGGTGAACTAAACTCAACTAGGGAAGGTAATGTATAGCTCGAACCTAGTGAGGGGATGACCCAAGTTCCCCTTGAGGGAGACCTATTCTAGCTTGAGAAAAATGATTCACATATGTATCGCGGCAATGTGGCCACATGGTAACCTGAAAGATGTACTCACATTGATTAGTTGAGAGTGGAAGTATTGTATGCTTGTTACAAAAGGGACTCATGCGACTTCTAGGTTTACGAGGCATGACAAGTACCTACGTCTTTTGTAGAAGAAGTCCTAAAATCAACTGTCCTCTTTCAGGATTTGGCAAGTGCAATGGGCTGATGGCAAGGAAGTACCAATTCTTCTTAAAGGTAGAAGAATACGCACCCGACGCACGTGCACTGGCGTGGTCTTTCTTGGATGCGACAAGGTGTTTTTCTAATTATTATTATCAAAAAAGGTGGACACCAACATTTTTTTAAAAACTATGGAATCAATTTAAGAATGTTGAAGTTGGATTACAAGGGTATATGTCTTAATTACATAATATTAATTATTTATAAAAATAAAAAATAAAGACAATCCATTCGAAATATTGATACGCCCATTCGCTCACCCGCACAGGTGCTTCCTAGGCTGCTGATAGATGACTTGATGTTTTTTTATTTATTATTAAAAGAAGAAAAGTACACTACTAATCTCCAGGGTAAGGAGCTCTCCCTATATTTTTTTTCCTCCTTCCTTGCCCTATCTCATCTTGTTTCCCTTTTGTTTCTAATAAATTCCTACTTACCGGGAAAAAAAAATCCCAGTTTGGTTGCACAGGAAATACAGCAAAAGAGGGATCCAAACTCTGAAACTAAAATTGGGAGTTAAAATAGAGTGTTAAACACAACTTCTCGTTCGTTCAATTCACTCAAATTCTCGTTCGTTCAATTCACTGTTCTTCGATTTTCTTACAAGGGTGGTGTTGCTTGTTATAAGTCTTAATTACATAATATTAATTATTTATAAAAATAAAAAATAAAGGAAATCCATTGTTTATAAAATTATATAATATTAATTATTTTTAACAGTACCCCCCGGACCCTTGATTTTCGAAAAACTGATATGCCCATTCACTCACCCGCACAGGTGCTTCCTAGTGGGCTGATAGATGACTTGATGTTTTATTATTATTAGAAGAAGAAGAAGAAAAGTACACTATTAATCTCAAGGGTAAAGAGCTCTCCCTATATTTTTTTTTACTCCTTCCTTGCCCTGTCTCATTTTGTTTCCCTTTTGTTTCTAATAAACTCCTACCTACCGAGGGGGAAAAAAAACGTATAAAGGCCAATTTGGTTGCACAGGAAATACAGCAAAAGAGGGATCCAAACTCTGAAAGTAAACAAATTTGAAGCTTTCTCTATGCTTTTGCTGTTTGAACCGTTCAAACAACAACAAAATAAACGCACCTATATATACATCACTATATATACTGGTTAAAAGCGCAAAGCTCAAATTCTCGTTCGTTCAATTCACTTTTCTTCGATTTTCTCGACACAGCAAACAAAATTGGGAGTTAAAAATAGAGTGTTAAACGCAATTCATGCATTAGTTCTGATAGGGAAAAAAACAAAAAAAACAAACAGAGAGAATTGTAGAAGAGAGCTTACTCTCGAGCTTCGATTTCTAGGGTGGACATCGTCTTCTCAGCTGTTGGGAAGCAATCAAACTAGCGAAACTCTCTGATAAAAACTCTTTAGAGAGAGAGAGAGAGAGAGAGAGGGGAGGGGGGGATAGGGTTTTAATTAGCCGACTGGGGCTCGTAAAGAGACGGAACTTTGGCTCGAGGGACCGAAAACGTCTCGTTAGACCGAATTACTAGTCTTTTTTGCTCGACTATATGTTACCAGTTAGCACACACCAGTTGGGTACACCACTCGTAGGCCTGTCATGGACCGGATTTACAATTGAATCGAGGGTATATTACATCACCACACTCTCAATTATGACTCATTTTTATTAACACCCCTAAACTTTCAGAAAAAAAAAAAGTGTGCAACTTGACCCTTCATCTATTTGAATTAAAAGAGGGACACAATGTTAATAGAAATATTAAAATGACCCGTTTGCCCATTTTTACAAAAATTCTATATCCAACCAAACAAACGCCCCATTCTTTATCTTTCCATTCTCATTTCTCACCCCTTGTCGAACTCAGCTACACTAGGCTCACTCGCTTCTATTTTCATTGGCACCCTTCATTGGCCCACCAACGCCCTCCTCTCCCTCCTCTCCCTCCTCTCTCTCTCTTCTTTCTGCCCACTTTCGGAACCCTCAGCACCATCGCGCACTCTATCATCTCTGAAGTTCAAAAGATCGCGGATTTTGTAGTGGTGATGGATTAACGTGCTGTGGTGCTTGTGGCAGTGGAGGGTTGATATGAGAGCGAAGGTGGGAAGTGGCAAAGTTATATTATTTGCAATCTTGTTTTACCATTTGTTTTTCTTTTCTATCCAACAAAGCTCAAGGGACTTCATGAAGACTGTTAATGCTCAGTGACCACCTACTAATTTGGTGATGATGATATCAATTCCTCAAGAATATAAGAGTCACTTATCATAAATGGCCATGAATGATTCCTAATTTGATTCCAGTAAATTCAAAATCCCCTTTAATCGATGTCAATATTATGGAATTCGAGTGAGAGAGGGAATGAGAGGTGCTAAAGGGATTGGTGGTGACTGGTGTGTGATTATCCATGTAGTAGAGACGACATCAATGAAGGTTAAATTTTGACTAGTTTTCTCCGAGAGGGTGTTTTTAGAGAGGAAAGTGATTATGTAGGAGAGAGAACTCCAAAAGGGTAAATATGGAATGAAAATGATAAAATGTGTCACATGATTGTCATGTGGCTTGAAAATGTTATATTCTTGGATGGAAACCTAACGGAAGGGGTTTGTAACACCCGTACCCGGGAAAAATGTTTACTTAATCTCATAAATATGCATTAATTAATATTAATTAGTGTATATGGTGGATTAAGGTGAGGCTATGGACTCATCCGTGGAAAATTGTTCAGTAAAGAACATTGTTGAAAAGCCCCCAGTGAGGTGGGACAGGTAATGAAATGTGACCCAGTGAAGGGCCCGGATAATGAAATTTGCATTTGCGTGTTAAATGCATCTTATATGATTAAAATATGTATATGTTTAATGATGCTCTCATATTATATTGCTATAAGGATTAGTTTTGGTATCGGTTTGGGTACTCATTTAAGGGCATAATTGAAAAAGATTCATAAATGGTAGGTACGATAGCAACTTCACAAAATATTTGGGACCCATACGGGACTTAGATAAACACCCATTTAGATAATTGGATAGTCAATGGAATATTTGGGGGTGTCAGAATTGAACTTGAAAACTTAGGGGAGCTAAACGGAAAATTGGAGGCATGAGTCATACTTAAGTTGGTTAAGAGTCTCAATTAAACAAAGAAGAGGTAAAGAATTTACAGGAATTGGAGAAAAGAGAGAGAGCTTGGCAAGAGAAGAAGAGAACACGGGTACGCTATTTGGGTAATCGTGGATCGATTGACGAAGTCAGCTCATTTCATTGCTTATAGTATGACGTACCCGGTAGAGAAGATGAGCCGGATGTACATACAACAAGTTGTGCGACTTCACGGTGCACCGGTGTCGATTGTGTCAGACCGTGACGCACGTTTTACCTCTGGATTTTGGGAAAGTCTGCAAGAAGCTATGGGAACTTCGCTCAAGATGAGCACTGCTTTTCACCCTCAGACAGATGGGCAGACTGAACGTGTTAATCAGATCATGGAAGATATGCTCAGGGCTTGTGTGATCGATTTCGAAGAATCTTGGGAGACACACTTGCCATTGGTTGAATTCGCCTATAACAACAGTTATCACACGAGTATCGGTATGGCTCCGTTCGAAGCACTGTACGGACGACCATGTCGTTCCCCTTTGTGTTGGGCTGAAGTTGGGGATACAGAGTTGCTGGGGCCAGATTTGGTAAGAGAAACAAATGAGAAGATTACTTTGGTCAAGGAGAGGATGAGAACCGCTCAGAGCCGGTATAAGAGTTATGCTGATCGACGACGCAAGGATTTGGAGTTTAGTGTTGGAGATCACGTACTCCTTAAGGTTTCACCAACCCGAGGAGTGGTACGTTTTGGTCTCAAGAGAGGAAAGTTAGCTCCGCGTTTCATCGGACCATTTGAGATTTTGGAACGTGTCGGGAGAGTAGCTTATCGACTGGCGCTACCACCGAAGATGTCTGGGGGTCACAACGTGTTTCACGTGAGTATGTTGAGGAAATACATACGAGACCCCTCACATGTGGTTAGTTATGACGACATTGAGACAAGTCATAACATTTCTTACAAGGAAAGGCCCGTGAAGATTTTGGATCAGAGTATCAAGAAGTTGAGGAATAAAGATATCCCGTTGGTGAAGGTTCAGTGGAATCACCATGACGAGAACGAAGCCTCGTGGGAAGTTGAAGCTGATATGAGGAAGAAGTACCCAGAGTTGTTTCAGGACTAGTTAGTCTTGATTTCGGGGGCGAAATCCTGTTTAAGGGAGGAAGGGTGTAATAACCTGCATTTCCATTTAATTTAAAAGTCATGCCCATATTTAATTTATGTGTATTTGCATTGGCATATTTAAATTCTATTAGCATGGTCTGCTTTTATTTTAATTCCAGTCACTTGTTTGGAATATTAATGTCTTATCTAATTCACATTTAAATTCTATTGGGGGCCAAACTGCAATTTTACAAAAGTTAGTAATACCTGTGGGGATTTCAGAATCTGTATTTCAAAACGGTGAAAGTAACTTCTTTTGACTCAATCAGTATTTTTATAAAACCAGTAAATCAATTCTTTAGTTAAAATGAATTTCCCGTATTTTTGTGGTGACCACCGCGCCCCGAAAATACCAGTTTGTGTCCAAAACTGTCCGCGCTGTGCTAAAATTCCCCAGATATTGGAAGTGACCGATTTGGACACTTGCTTTATTTCCATTTATGGCTACTAATGATTGCCTTGCACTTGTTTGGGAATGTCTAGCTTGTGTGTGTTATTTTTGTGCCAAAAGCTAGATTCCCAAACAACTCTAGCTTGAACCCCTATGTGCCTACTTGACCCTTGGTAGAGCTTTGGAGTATATCAGTGTATATACGTATGTAATTGTGTGTGTATTTTCTGCAGCTTTGTTTAATTTGAGAACTAAAACCAATTGTTGAGTAATCAACAAGAGGCTTGGTCCCCAAGTTCTTCCATTTAGCTCTTTATATGTACTCCCTCATACACACACCTCTCACACTTTCACATTCTGAAACCTGAGAGAAAGGAGAGAGTGCAGTGAGTTATAGTTCAGAATTATTTAGAGAGGGGAAGCTTCAAGACTCCATAGCCAAAGCTTGGAGTTGATTTCTCTATTTGCCTATTCTTTCTCAACATATTCTCATCTCTTCATCTTTGTCAATCAGTGAGTATTCTAAACTCACTACCAATGTAATTTCATGCTTAAGTACTGATTATATATGTATATTGAGAATCACCATTGATGAATTTTGGTATGAACTTCAAAGCTTGAAAACATGGATTTCCAAAACTTAACCAAAATCAGTTTTGTGAATGAAATATGATAGATTGTAGTGAGTAGAGCATATGGTTGTAAAATTAGAGCTTAATTCGTTCATAGGAGAAAGTATATTAAGAATTAGTTTTTGACATGTTTTAGTTTTTCATAAAATTCAAGAGATATGATTTGATTCTTGTAAAATTAACCTTGGAATCTTAATCCTCTTTTAAAAACAAAGAAAATCATATAAGATAAGGCTTGTTTGATCACAGAACTGAAATGGGTCAAAAAGACCCCTGTTTTGCTGAAACAGGGAAGTCTGGGGGAAGAAGACGAAGCCTCAGCTTCATCTCGCGCCACGATCGCGCGCGCGAGAATCGCGCGAGCGGCCCGCGCGAGCGACCCTTCGCGCGAGCGGCCCGCGCGCGCGAGGTAGCCTTCCCTAGGCAGACGTAAGAATTCATATATATATAATTGAAAATTGGCTGGTCGCGCGAGCGAGGGTCGCGCGAGGACCCCTTCGCGCGAGCGATCCGCGCGCGCGACCCTGCTTTCCTCAGGCAGACAGAAAAGGTTATTAATAAAGGAAAAATGGGCTTATCGCGCGAGCGGCCCGCGCGAGCGACCCTTCGCGCGAGCGGCCCGCGCGCGCGAGGTAGTGCAGTTTCTGTTTTTGTCTGTTTTTCTGTTAAGGGACTGTTTGGATGAAATTTATAAACTGCTAAGGCTCTGTTTGGGAATTTAGTTGATCAGAACTCTAATTGGTTATGTTTAAGTGATTTAAACATTATAGTATAACTCATTAATCCCCGTACGCGTGTTGTTTCTTGATTCTGCATTTTTGTTTAAGTGCATACCATTCATGTGAGTCAGTGGTACATGCATTGGGGTGTCAGTCTGTGTGGAAAAGAGTAATGGTAGTGTGGTAAGGGTATGAGATTGTGTTTGTGGTCGTGGTTGTGGTTGAGTATGAGTTTGTGGTTGTGGTCGTGGTTGTGGTTGTGGTTGAGTTTGTGGAAGAGGGTATCTTTGAAATGCGACGGTGGCAAATAAGGACACTCCCTGACGCCCATGGAAGCGTTAAAGTGTGTGAAGCCAAACTCGGACACTCCCTGGCACCCATGGTAGTGCTAAAGTGTGGCCTACGGACACTCCCTGATAACTCAAGTCTGGATACTGTGTGAGGGGTTGCCCCGGTATTTGCATGGCGGTTAGGGTATTCAAAGTGTGATGCATTGGACACTCCCTGGTACCCCGGACCAAAGTGTGAGGCAAACTGGACACTCCCTGGCGCCCCGTTGCTAAAGTGTGGCTATCGGAGTGTTTTAAAGATACCAGGAGTAGGATAGTGGGTTGTTGTGGATGTCGAGAGAAAAGGAGTCGGTGAGATGAGTGTGGTACATTGTCTCATTTCACGAGTATCTGTATTTATGAATGAAAGACTTTTGTTATATTCCTTGTTGTTTTATAAAATAAATTCTTTCAGTATTTTAATAATGGAAAAAGGTAAATGGGTATGATTTACATTCAAAGTCATGTTTTTAATACTCACCAGCTTCTTGAAGCTGACGACGTTGATGCGTCCTGGACATTCGTGTTCAGGCTTTTCAGGTTTTAACCAGGAGGAAACATATGACTACGCTAATTGAGGTGGCTGCTGTTGGAATAAAGAAACTGTTTATTTTATGCTTTAAGTTTAGCTGTTTGAATCTTAAACTGTTTTGTTTATAAGGATGACTGTAACAGACTCTAAGTTATTATTTTATTTTCAAGGCGGTTTGTGCCTTAGTTGACCCCGATTTATAAGATGTAATAAGATAGAAATTTTTGTAAGCCTTGATTGCTTTACTCTGATTATTATGTTTTAGTGTTTGACGTTTGGGACGGAATCGATCCTTCAAACTGTCGCGACCTACGGGTCCATAAAGGAAATTAAACGCTTTCCTTATTTATGCTACGTCGGGGCGTGACAGGATTTAGTGGTATCAGAGCCAGGTTATTATTTATCACAAGATAGTTTAGCCAGGTTAGGGTTTACCAGTATAGACCCGATTCCACATTCCATTAAGTGTTACACACCCGATGATACGACAGGGAGGATAGACTCAGAACCCAAACGCCTAAGATTATTCTGTTCTGACTTTAAGTAGTACCCTTTTCAGGTATGGATCCAGCTCCCCCACTTTATGTACCAGACAGGTTCGGAGGACACTTCGTATTACCTGGGGCAGTAATCCCAGCTTTTATTGACTTATATCAAGCGGCCGTAGAGCAGTTGGCCGTGACGACGGTTGTATCTGAGGTTTGGCACCAGGTCCACGTGGTAGGCCTAGTTGACCTGACCCGCATCCGTTTTGAGCTTCGATATTTCGCAGAGGCTCAGCGTCTAGTGTTGGTCGAGGTTCTGCGATTGGTCGATAGCGATGCTTTCTACCTACCCCTCGAGATCCAGGTCGTGCATGCCCACCTGGCTCAGTTGGAGATGCCTCCGCCGGTTGTACCCATTGCTGAGGACGATGCAGAGGTTGTCCACGTGGTCCCAGTAGATGGGGAGATCTTAGAGGACGGCATAGGTTTGGACGATCTTGCCGCTGAGCTCGAGGCTGAGCTAGCACTTGAGCTAGCCCTGCCTGAGGAGATGGTAGATGAGGCGGATGCTCCTGTACCTGCTTCATCGTCCACCTCTCATAGCTATGATGGGGTTGGACCATTCGTTGTTCAGCGTTTTCGCCCCGTCGATTCGCTAGATCTCCTGATGGCCGCTTATGGAGATGATTGACATTTTAGTTACGACTTGTACATATTAACTACTTTTAACTATTAGCTCTGTCTCTTTTTTTGCAACTGTAATTACATGCATTAGAGTGTAGGGCAATGACCCCATTTTTGTAACATTAACTCTTGCATGCGTCCTAACCCATGCAGATAGGGTAGGCATTGATCTGACCATACATGCTTTTTGTATCTACTTGGCAGAAGTTATATATATATAAGATATACTCTTTTGAATGTTGTTGTCATTTAAATTACTTCATAACACTGTTGCATGCATGTTTCTCATTCTACTACCGCTATCATGCATAGAATGGCTGGAGGAGTCAGGAGAAACAGGAACCTGATCGAGGGAGCACCTGAAGCTGCTGATCCTACCGGGATGTTTGAAGCGTTTATCAGACGGTTAGAAAGGATCGGTAATACGAACGACAATCGGAGAGACCGTCAAACGGGAGACAAGTTGCTAGAAAGATTCCGTGCTCTAAGGCCCGAACAGTTTGCGGGTACCGCGGAACCCTGGAAAGCGGAACAGTGGTTGAGACAGATGGACCGGATGTTTGAAGCTGTCCAATGTAACGAGATAGACAAGAGAAGATTGGCTACGTTTCAGCTGACCGATGCTGCCGCAGATTGGTGGGATTCGGTCATAGCTACTATCGGGAATGGAGCTGCAACGGGGATGACGTGGACTGCATTTAAGGGGAGATTTTTGGAGAAGTATTTCCCGGCTACGGAAAGGCACAGAAGAGAGAAGGAATTTATGGACTTGACGCAAGGAACCAAGTCGGTGCAGGAGTACACCACACAGTTTGAAAGGCTGTCTCGATTTGCTCCACACCTGGTTGATACCAAGGAGAAGAAGATCCGCAAGTATAATCAAGGGCTGACACCGCAGATTCGCCGCTTGACCCTCGGCCACTTGGATAAATCGTTTGAAGGACTTGTTGGTTTGGCTACTGATCTGGAAGAAGATGCTCGAGTGAGCCGAACACAATTTGAATTCCGACCGCCTCAAAGGGGTAATTTTGGGAATAGACCACCAATGAACCGTACCCAAGGGCAGAAGAGGAATTTCGACGGAAGCAAGAAGACTCAGGCTATTACCTATCCGACTCAACCTCGAGTAGGAGAAGGGAGTAGTGGTGGAAAGTGCTTCAATTGTGGCAACCCTGGACATTTGGCTCGTGATTGCAAGGCACCAAGGCGTGCTACTCAGCAAGGGATAGTCTGCTTCAACTGTGGTGAACCAGGCCACATCAGCAGGTTCTGTACCGCTCCTAAGCAGGTGACTTATGGTCAACAGGGTCAGACTCGCTTGAATGCTGTTATCCCTGATGCCGCTGGATATGATGGAACTGTGTATGAAGAAAGGAATTATGGAGAAGCTCAACCTGATCAACAAGCAGTAGAAGGTACATTAACTCTGTTTAACTCCCATGTTAAAGTGTTATTTGATACGGGTGCTGCTCTTTCGTTCATATCTGTTAATACAATTCGAAGATTGGGTATTTTACCTCATCGCTTAGAGAAAGCTTTGAAGGCTACTTCGCCATTAGGAGCTGCGGTCAGATTAGGACACGTGTGCAAGGATTGTCCCTTACGGTTAGGAGACCGTGAAATCCCTGCTAGATTGATTGTCCTATCAATGAAGGAGTTTGACATAATCCTAGGAATGGATTGGCTCTCTCAGAATCAAGTGAAGCTGGATTGTGCGAGGAAGAGAATTACATTCCCCGACAATGAGAATCAACCCTTTGATTTTCAATGTAACCCTACGGGAGATATGTTCCTCACGAGATGCTTAGCCAACATCGAAGTCGTCAGTACAGAGGTGACAGCGTCATCTATACCTGTAGTCAAGGACTTCGAAGAAGTGTTTGAAGATGTTTCTGGTCTACCGCCCGAGAGAAGTATAGAGTTCTGTATCGAGCTTATACCGGGTACCGTACCGATCACCAAGGTTCCCTACAGAATGGCCCCCACAGAACTGTTGGAATTGAAGGAACAAGTTCAAGAGCTCGAGAACCTAGGTTTTGTACGCCCAAGTACATCGCCTTGGGGAGCACCGGTGTTATTTGTAAAGAAGAAGGACGGGACACTCAGATTGTGTATCGACTACAGAGAACTGAACCGTGTGACTATCAAGAACAAGTATCCCTTGCCTCGGATTGATGATTTGTTTGATCAACTACAAGGAGCTACGACATTTTCCAAGATAGACCTAAGGTCGGGATATCATCAGTTGAGGGTACGAAAAGAAGACATACCTAAGACTGCTTTCAGAACCCGATATGGTCATTATGAATTTCTAGTGATGCCGTTTGGAATGACGAATGCCCCGGCAGTATTCATGGATTTGATGAACAGAGTGTTCAAGCCTTATTTAGATCAGTTTGTCATCGTCTTTATTGATGATATTTTGATCTATTCTAAGTCAGGAGAAGAACACGAGCAACATCTACGGATTGCGATGCAGACGCTCCAGGACCATCAGTTGTATGCCAAGTTCAGTAAGTGTGAGTTCTGGTTGCAAGAAGTGAAATTTCTGGGACACAAGGTATCATCTCAAGGAATTTCTGTGGATTCGTCCAAGACCGATGCTGTATCAAACTGGGTTAGACCGAGCAACCCTACAGAAGTTCGGAGCTTTCTTGGACTCGCAGGCTATTACAGGAGATTCGTTGAGGGATTCTCAAAAATAGCAGCACCTTTAACTGGGTTGACGAAGAAGAATTTGAAGTTTGAATGGACAGAGAAGCATGAGCGAGCCTTTCTAGAGTTGAAAGAGAGACTCACAACCGCACCGGTACTAGCAATACCCAAGCCTGATGAGAAGTTCACTATCTTTAGTGACGCATCATATCAAGGGTTAGGGTGTGTACTTATGCAAGATGGCAGGGTGATCGCCTATGGATCCAGACAGCTGAAGCCGAACGAGTTGAATTATCCCATTCATGATTTGGAATTGGCGGCAGTAGTTTTCGCACTCAAGATTTGGAGACACTATCTCTACGGTGAGAAGTTTGATTTGTTCTCTGATCACAAGAGCCTAAAGTACTTGTTCACACAGAAAGAGTTGAACATGAGGCAGCGCAGATGGATGGAGCTGATTAAAGATTATGACTTCACGTTAGAATACCACCCGGGTAAAGCTAATGTGGTTGCTGATGCCCTGAGTCGACAGACTCGTGAGACGATCGCCTCCTTAATGGTTAGAGAGTGGCGAGCCTTGGAGACGTTGGCGGAATTCGATGTACAGAGTGCTGAAGAAGGAGAAGGACAATTGTTCGGATGTCTTATCCTACAGCCTGTTCTTATCGACCGCATCATTGGAGCTCAGAAAGAAGATGAGAAGTTTCAGGCATGGTTCGTAAAGATGTCAGAAAAAGACCCGACAGAATGGAAAGTGGGAGTCGATGGAGGATATCGGTGCAGGAATAGATTATGTGTGCCAGGTAATGAAGAGTTAAGGAAGGATATCCTGGAAGAAGCACATAAGTCGAGATATACAGTTCACCCGGGAGGAACGAAGATGTACAAAGATCTGAAGAGAAATTTCTGGTGGGAAGGTATGAAGAAAGACGTGGCCAAATTTGTATCCAAGTGTTTGACGTGTCAGCAAGTCAAAGCTGAACATCAGAGACCGTCAGGATTGTTGCAACCGCTACCTATTCCTGGTTGGAAGTGGGAGCACATTTCGATGGATTTTGTAGTAGGATTACCCCGGTCGCAGCAGAATCATGACGCTATTTGGGTAATCGTGGATCGATTGACGAAGTCAGCTCATTTCATTGCTTATAGTATGACGTACCCGGTAGAGAAGATGAGCCGGATGTACATACAACAAGTTGTGCGACTTCACGGTGCACCGGTGTCGATTGTGTCAGACCGTGACGCACGTTTTACCTCTGGATTTTGGGAAAGTCTGCAAGAAGCTATGTGAACTTCGCTCAAGATGAGCACTGCTTTTCACCCTCAGACAGATGGGCAGACTGAACGTGTTAATCAGATCATAGAAGATATGCTCAGGGCTTGTGTGATCGATTTCGAAGAATCTTGGGAGACACACTTGCCATTGGTTGAATTCGCCTATAACAACAGTTATCACACGAGTATCGGTATGGCTCCGTTCGAAGCACTGTACGGACGACCATGTCGTTCCCCTTTGTGTTGGGCTGAAGTTGGGGATACAGAGTTGCTGGGGCCAGATTTGGTAAGAGAAACAAATGAGAAGATTACTTTGGTCAAGGAGAGGATGAGAACCGCTCAGAGCCGGTATAAGAGTTATGCTGATCGACGACGCAAGGATTTGGAGTTTAGTGTTGGAGATCACGTACTCCTTAAGGTTTCACCAACCCGAGGAGTGGTACGTTTTGGTCTCAAGAGAGGAAAGTTAGCTCCGCGTTTCATCGGACCATTTGAGATTTTGGAACGTGTCGGGAGAGTAGCTTATCGACTGGCGCTACCACCGAAGATGTCTGGGGGTCACAACGTGTTTCACGTGAGTATGTTGAGGAAATACATACGAGACCCCTCACATGTGGTTAGTTATGACGACATTGAGACAAGTCATAACATTTCTTACAAGGAAAGGCCCTTGAAGATTTTGGATCAGAGTATCAAGAAGTTGAGGAATAAAGATATCCCGTTGGTGAAGGTTCAGTGGAATCACCATGACGAGAACGAAGCCTCGTGGGAAGTTGAAGCTGATATGAGGAAGAAGTACCCAGAGTTGTTTCAGGACTAGTTAGTCTTGATTTCGGGGGCGAAATCCTGTTTAAGGGAGGAAGGGTGTAATAACCTGCATTTCCATTTAATTTAAAAGTCATGCCCATATTTAATTTATGTGTATTTGCATTGGCATATTTAAATTCTATTAGCATGGTCTGCTTTTATTTTAATTCCAGTCACTTGTTTGGAATATTAATGTCTTATCTAATTCACATTTAAATTCTATTGGGGGCCAAACTGCAATTTTACAAAAGTTAGTAATACCTGTGGGGATTTCAGAATCTGTATTTCAAAACGGTGAAAGTAACTTCTTTTGACTCAATCAGTATTTTTATAAAACCAGTAAATCAATTCTTTAGTTAAAATGAATTTCCCGTATTTTTGTGGTGACCACCGCGCCCCGAAAATACCAGTTTGTGTCCAAAACTGTCCGCGCTGTGCTAAAATTCCCCAGATATTGGAAGTGACCGATTTGGACACTTGCTTTATTTCCATTTATGGCTACTAATGATTGCCTTGCACTTGTTTGGGAATGTCTAGCTTGTGTGTGTTATTTTTGTGCCAAAAGCTAGATTCCCAAACAACTCTAGCTTGAACCCCTATGTGCCTACTTGACCCTTGGTAGAGCTTTGGAGTATATCAGTGTATATACGTATGTAATTGTGTGTGTATTTTCTGCAGCTTTGTTTAATTTGAGAACTAAAACCAATTGTTGAGTAATCAACAAGAGGCTTGGTCCCCAAGTTCTTCCATTTAGCTCTTTATATGTACTCCCTCATACACACACCTCTCACACTTTCACATTCTGAAACCTGAGAGAAAGGAGAGAGTGCAGTGAGTTATAGTTCAGAATTATTTAGAGAGGGGAAGCTTCAAGACTCCATAGCCAAAGCTTGGAGTTGATTTCTCTATTTGCCTATTCTTTCTCAACATATTCTCATCTCTTCATCTTTGTCAATCAGTGAGTATTCTAAACTCACTACCAATGTAATTTCATGCTTAAGTACTGATTATATATGTATATTGAGAATCACCATTGATGAATTTTGGTATGAACTTCAAAGCTTGAAAACATGGATTTCCAAAACTTAACCAAAATCAGTTTTGTGAATGAAATATGATAGATTGTAGTGAGTAGAGCATATGGTTGTAAAATTAGAGCTTAATTCGTTCATAGGAGAAAGTATATTAAGAATTAGTTTTTGACATGTTTTAGTTTTTCATAAAATTCAAGAGATATGATTTGATTCTTGTAAAATTAACCTTGGAATCTTAATCCTCTTTTAAAAACAAAGAAAATCATATAAGATAAGGCTTGTTTGATCACAGAACTGAAATGGGTCAAAAAGACCCCTGTTTTGCTGAAACAGGGAAGTCTGGGGGAAGAAGACGAAGCCTCAGCTTCATCTCGCGCCACGATCGCGCGCGCGAGAATCGCGCGAGCGGCCCGCGCGAGCGACCCTTCGCGCGAGCGGCCCGCGCGCGCGAGGTAGCCTTCCCTAGGCAGACGTAAGAATTCATATATATATAATTGAAAATTGGCTGGTCGCGCGAGCGAGGGTCGCGCGAGGACCCCTTCGCGCGAGCGATCCGCGCGCGCGACCCTGCTTTCCTCAGGCAGACAGAAAAGGTTATTAATAAAGGAAAAATGGGCTTATCGCGCGAGCGGCCCGCGCGAGCGACCCTTCGCGCGAGCGGCCCGCGCGCGCGAGGTAGTGCAGTTTCTGTTTTTGTCTGTTTTTCTGTTAAGGGACTGTTTGGATGAAATTTATAAACTGTTAAGGCTCTGTTTGGGAATTTAGTTGATCAGAACTCTAATTGGTTATGTTTAAGTGATTTAAACATTATAGTATAACTCATTAATCCCCGTACGCGTGTTGTTTCTTGATTCTGCATTTTTGTTTAAGTGCATACCATTCATGTGAGTCAGTGGTACATGCATTGGGGTGTCAGTCTGTGTGGAAAAGAGTAATGGTAGTGTGGTAAGGGTATGAGATTGTGTTTGTGGTCGTGGTTGTGGTTGAGTATGAGTTTGTGGTTGTGGTCGTGGTTGTGGTTGTGGTTGAGTTTGTGGAAGAGGGTATCTTTGAAATGCGACGGTGGCAAATAAGGACACTCCCTGACGCCCATGGAAGCGTTAAAGTGTGTGAAGCCGAACTCGGACACTCCCTGGCACCCATGGTAGTGCTAAAGTGTGGCCTACGGACACTCCCTGATAACTCAAGTCTGGATACTGTGTGAGGGGTTGCCCCGGTATTTGCATGGCGGTTAGGGTATTCAAAGTGTGAGGCATTGGACACTCCCTGGTACCCCGGACCAAAGTGTGAGGCAAACTGGACACTCCCTGGCGCCCCGTTGCTAAAGTGTGGCTATCGGAGTGTTTTAAAGATACCAGGAGTAGGATAGTGGGTTGTTGTGGATGTCGAGAGAAAAGGAGTCGGTGAGATGAGTGTGGTACATTGTCTCATTTCACGAGTATCTGTATTTATGAATGAAAGACTTTTGTTATATTCCTTGTTGTTTTATAAAATAAATTCTTTCAGTATTTTAATAATGGAAAAAGGTAAATGGGTATGATTTACATTCAAAGTCATGTTTTTAATACTCACCAGCTTCTTGAAGCTGACGACGTTGATGCGTCCTGGACATTCGTGTTCAGGCTTTTCAGGTTTTAACCAGGAGGAAACATATGACTACGCTAATTGAGGTGGCTGCTGTTGGAATAAAGAAACTGTTTATTTTATGCTTTAAGTTTAGCTGTTTGAATCTTAAACTGTTTTGTTTATAAGGATGACTGTAACAGACTCTAAGTTATTATTTTATTTTCAAGGCGGTTTGTGCCTTAGTTGACCCCGATTTATAAGATGTAATAAGATAGAAATTTTTGTAAGCCTTGATTGCTTTACTCTGATTATTATGTTTTAGTGTTTGACGTTTGGGACGGAATCGATCCTTCAAACTGTCGCGACCTACGGGTCCATAAAGGAAATTAAACGCTTTCCTTATTTATGCTACGTCGGGGCGTGACAAATAATTATCTCCAGATCTTCAGCTAGCGTAAACATCAGTGTAGAAATCCTCCCGGGCATAGACATCATCAGTGGGGCCATCTGTAGACACCCCATTTTGTCGGCTATCAGATTTAGGAGACCCATAGCTTGGTGGTTCACAATGATCGAAAAAAGACTCAAAAGGACTCCTGGAAGTTAGTTCTATTTCTCAAAATGCTCAGAATGACCAAAATGCCTCTTAAAGCCCGAAAACTCCCAGATTTGGACCAAAAGTTCTGGAAACATGCTATGTCATAAGAAAAGTAAGAAAATGAGTTTTTAAGTAAAATCAGATGAAATCGTCAACTCCCAGAGACCTCCGGAAGTCCCGAAAGTTCCCAAAAAGTCCCTATTGACCGGTTTGATCGGTTTGACCACAGTTTGACCAAAATCATCCGAATTCGCCAAAAAATTCCAAGATAATTCCGGATCATGTGAAAAATACTAAAACGAGTTTTAAAAGAAAATCGGACGAAAATGTCAGCTCCCGGGAGCTTCTAGAGGTTCCCAGAACTTCCTGGAGGTCCCTGGTTTGACTAGTTTGACCAAAAGTTGACTTAAAATCGGAGCATCATATCATTTTTCAAACATTTTTGAGGTCAGTATCTTTCCAACGGTATATCGCACATAATTTCTGGATTTAAAACGGATTTATTATGAATTTCCGAAGGTGAAAAAGGCGAACAAATTGGATTTTATCGCGAATACCGTAAAACTTTTCAAAGTGACCTGACTTCGAAACATTTCATATAGAAAGTAGACTCCGATACCTTTCCAACGGTATATCACAAGCTCAGTATGGAGTTCGTACGCATTTTCTATGAATTTCAGACGAAATATGGCCTTTTCGCGAATACCGGAACCTCTGGGGATCTAAATACAATATTTTGGGCATCTGAGGAGCAGTGCCGTGGCGGCACTGGGCCACTGCCGCAGTGGCACATGACCAATGCCATGGCGGCACTTCACCCTCGCAGAGTCCATTTTTATAATTTATTTGGGGGTCCAATTTGATTAATTAAAAATCAAAACGATGTAGTTTTATGTTCACAGATGTTTGGGACCAATGGGAACATTTTCTAAATTCCAAAACCTCCCCAAATCAGCCTATATAAACTCCCCATTGCTCTTCATTTAGGGGGGGCCAAGTGCAAAGTTTGAGAAAGTTGTGGAGAGAAAGAGAGATAGAGCTAGGTTTAGAAGAGAGAAAGGGAGCTTCTCCCACTGATTCTCAATAAAAAAAAGTAAGTTCTAATCTTGTTTTCTTCCATTATCTCTCATATACTTCACATTCAAATACCCCCCAATCACCATTCTTGAGCATTCTTGAGTTAGGAAGCTACTTCCATGTCCAAATGTCAATATCTATGAGTGAAACACCAAGCTACAAGTCCAATATCACATTGATTGTAATATATTGATTGCTATTTACTTGCTTGTTTATATATATGTTCATCTCTTCTTACCTCATTTCTTTTTTTTTTTTCTTTATTTACTTACTTGTTCTTCATCATCTAAATGATGACAGGAAGCTTGAGGTGAGTGAATCCTTATGGATAGTAGCTCTTGACCTCAAAAACATGTGTAATAGATGATGATTATAACTTCAATACCTCCAAGGTATCCTTGAAGTTCTGTTCAAAATAAAAATGAAGCTCTCCAATAATATTGGGGGTTCTTGATGATGAGTTTGATGTTGATATTTCAAGAGGTCATAATCTTTATTTGATGTTGAAAATATACTTTCAAAACCTCTATTTCAATACCCCTCTCAAACCCTCTCATTTTGATCTCAAGAAAGAAAACTCAAGTTTTTCCCAAAATCTTTAAAACAGTGAGTCAAAATAGTGAATGATCTGAGCTCAAAGATTTCTCTAGAATTCAATACTCAATGTATGGATGCAAGACCACTTGGAAAGTCTTCCTAACTCATTTCATGATTTTTTGTCTTGGCTTGAAAAGACTTGGAAGGGTTCCATTTTGACCCAAACATTCTTTACAGACATTCTGTTTTTGCTGTCACAGCAGCTTGGTCAAATTTCAACTTGTTTTACAGAAAACTTTTCCAAAAGGAGTGGTCCCAAACTATTTTCCCTTAAACTTAAGTGTCTTAGGGAGCTTTCTGTATAATATGGGCCCTTAGATCATTTGTTTTCATTTTCTAAGATTTTTTGACATTTAAGTCGACAATACGAACTCTATTTCTAAGTAACCTCTATTATTCATATGATTTCTCTCAATCTGTAATAGTTATTAAAGATTGGCTTTTTGGATTGTGTAAGGAAGATCTCCATAAAAAATAATGCATTGAAAACATTCCTAACCCCTCTTTTCAATTTCCAAAAATCATGTCACTGTTCTGTCCACTATTCACAGCAAGCACACTTTTACTTCCATCCTTTGATTTGATGCTTACATGCACTCCAAATTATCTCATGTCTTAGGAAGTAGTTCATACTACATTTGTATATGTCCCATGATGATTTCCTTAATTCATTCATACACATTCTAGACTTCTAAGTCATTCTAGGAATCCATGAACACAAAACACACTACAACCTTGGCACATTCTAGATACATACATGGCATCCATGCAAAGATTTGGGGCTTTTGTGACTCCTAATCTAAGAAGATTATAAGGAATGAACTTGATCATACGTTCATATTTCCCCTCGATCTAATCGTCCTTTCTCACCCATCCCGGGGATTGAGAGGTCTTCTTTTCTCAAAGATTAGCATGCATCATTCTAGCTTGCTAAGCATACTTTGATCCTTTTTGATTTATTTGTTTCAAGAACAATCCATGTCCCCTTTAGATTAGGAAAACTTTATTACTTGATATATGATTAGACAATTTTTTCCTAGGTTTGTTTGTGTGATCTTTCATTTTGCATTGTGTGATACTTGGCTTAGATCTTATGAACGATATCTTATCTTTTGATCTTCCATTTCAAAATTCTTGTGTGATGTAATATACTATCATAGTATTAATTGTTGAACCATACATTATGATTATTTGGATGCTAATTGAGGCCCGTCGAAAGACGGGGCGAGTTGAGGGTGTTTTAGTCGCGACAAAGGCTCCTTCTTCTCTCGTACCAAAACCCCGAGCCAAGTTCTTTGGTTATGAAGGGATGGTTCCCTTTATCCATTTGGATGAGTCAAATTAGGTTTCTTGGTTCATTACAGACCAAGTGGCGACTCTGTATCTGTTTTCAATAGACCTTTTCTTTTCCTTTTCGAAACAATTTCAAAACAAGCAAGAGGCGAAATTTCGCGTGTCCACAATCTGGCGACTCTGCTGGGGATTTTTTTTTTATTTTCAAAACAAAATTAATGCAGAGGTTTGACTCATAAGAAGCATCCTTAAAATCATCTTATTACTGTGTTTAGTTCACCACATTGCACGCTGCATTTCCCCTTCCGACCGTGTCTGAAATGCGGCGCTGACATTGTTCAGGTCTTGCTGTGCCAGGGCACAAGTCACTGTTGATACTATACCTTCCAAGGCATATCAAAAAGAGTAACAACTTCCATACTGTCTCTCTGACGGTATATTGGAACTCTCGTCAACGGACCCTCTTTGACTAAACCCAAGCATTTGCATATAGATTTCTGTAGAACCTTTCATAGGATTGTTGATTTATCTTTCCAGATAGGACAATGTGATATAACTGTTGTATACCCTGGTGGGATTACCTGCGCGGTGTAGACGCTTATGTGGCATGAGGCAGAACCTCTTTCTTATGATTCCCAAGGCAATCACTTACATGTGGTTACATTGAGTTGACCTGCCTAGGCACCATGATAAGGATGTCTGCTCCGTGCTCACAAAGATATACACCGCAAATCTTGTTTGTTGGTCCAAAGACATAGGAGTATGAAAACCTACTAGACAGTATGATCACCATCATCACCTGCTCCTATCATATATCCCATTTTCCCTCGGAAACTTCGTCCAATTTACCCAGATCTCCCAGAAATTCTAGTTTCTCCCAGAAGTCCCTGTTTCTCCCCAAATTACCCAGAAATCTCAGTTTCTCCTAGGAACTCCGATATACCAATTTCTCCTGAAAACTCTATCTAACTCACCCATATATGCCAGTTTCGCTAGTAAACTCTGTCCGATTTAACCAGATATTCCTATTTCCCAGAAGCTCTACCAAAATCCATCTAAACTTTCTAGAAATTCCCGTTCCCGAAAACTCTACTAGAAATCTCTGCTCCCCAAAAACTCTGCCAAAATCCACCAGATTTCCCAGAAATCCCTTTTTCCTAGAAACCCTACCAAGATCTCCCAGATTTCCCCGAAAATACTTGTCCGAATCACCCAGATATTCCCGCTTCTCCCAGAAGTCCTATTCGAACTCCCTAGGTATCTTTGTTTCACCTAAAATTCCAGAAAATCCATATTTCTCCGGAACCTCTACCCAAGCTTCCCAGAAATTCCAATTTCTCAGAAACTCACCCAAATATACCTGTTTTCACAGACACTCTGTCTAATCAGCCTAGATTTCTCAGAAATCCATGTTTTTCCCAAAAACCTTGAAATCCCAGCTTTTCCCAGAAGCTTCTCCCATAAACTCTGATTTCCCAGTCTTCCCCCAAAACTCTGTCCAACTCGCCCGGATATACTTGTTTCTTTCAGAAACTCTAAATTCCCAGAAATCCTTGTTTCTCCCAGAAAATTCTAATTCTCTCCTGTTGGTGATCATACTAGAAAGAAAGGTTAGCACACTCTGTATGACTAGGACCTTACTTGTTTAACTGCTATATGTTAAAAGTATGGGGGTCATATAGATTAGGCTTGCATCCGCATGCTTGTCTCATATGCATACACAATTAGGGATGGCAACGGGGCGGGTATGGTATGGGGGTATTATTTTCCGACCCGCCCCGATAAACAAGAATACTCTCTCGAACCCGCCCCGACCAACCTCAATATGAGACCACTCCCGATCCCGATTACTACAACCAATCCCACCCTCGACCGGGTCCCACCCTGAAAAGTTGATCGGCACTACGATGAGCACGTGAAGTTTCCAAATCCAAGAAATAAGATTTCACTTTTGCTGTACAATAGTGTATATATATAGACTTTCACACATTCCTATGTAATCGGTCAATATAAGCAAATTTTTAACTATTTGTAAACATATGTCTAAGCACTTTATGCACATTAAATGCCAACTGACATCAAAAGGTCAATCAACTAGACACATATCCTCACAAACTAGCGGCTGGCTCATTTTATAGAGAAAATTTCTTGTATAATTCAGAGTTTTTTCGATGTGGGACATTAAACAATGGCTATAACATATACTGGGGTGGGGGTCCTCTAATTCCAACCCCATCTCGAACCCGTGACAGGTTTTCTTGTTCCTCCCCAAACCCGTCCCTACTCCTTTCAAGAGCTTCCCAAACCCGTCCCATTAGGGGAAGGATGGGGCGGGGACCCGATTAAATGGGGGAAATTGCCATCCCTATACACAATTCGTGTCAGTCTACATGTACGCACATCTCGTCAGTCTCACATGTGTCAGTCTCTACACATCAAATGCATACACGCCATCATCTTTACTCGTGTCAATCATTATATAGAGGTCATACACATACTGCGAACGTCATCGGTTCACATCGATGAATTCTTCAAAATCTTGATCATCTCTCATCTAGGAGTCCATAAGAAGTATTTTGTGCCTTTGCTAATTTAGGCTTTTACTTCTATTTGCAGAAAAATGTAGCCTCGGGTAAGCGCACTTCTATACCTCCCAGAATTCGCTATCTTAATCGAGGGCTAGACCATCATCGATCCACCAATGGCCCACAAAGCTCTGGAAGAAAAAGTGAACAAGCTACAAACCACTGTTGAACAGCTGAATTTAAGGGTGAGTCGATTTGAGAAGATGGCGCAAAGCATTGGTAAAGAGCTATCTGAAACAGGAACCATAATAGAGGATGCCATCAGAGAAGAAAAGTTCAAGAAGGATGAACCCCAACACCAGTCCCAAGAGGCCTAAATACTCCCGAAACTCCCCGGATGTCAATACCCTGTGCAGCCAACCCATACCCTCCTCGGCCATACCAATCCTCCAACCAAACCACTAGTCGCCCTTACCAGAAAAAGCAACTACGTACCTTTGCCAAGCTAGAAATCTCCCTCTCCTTAGCCCTAGAGTGCCTGCTCAAAAAGGGGCACCTCCAACTCCTTCAGCCTCGTGCCGATTCCATCACCTAACTGTGACTTGTCCAAGCGATGTGCCTACCACCAAGGCCCAGGCTACGACACTGACCATTGCATGCGCCTCCGCCACGATATCCAGGATCTCATCGACCGAAACATCATTGAGCCACCATCCATCCAATCCTATGTTACCCAAAACGTCAGCTTTGTCGAATGTAAATCTCCTGGCTTATCTGTTCATGCGATCCCTTTCGCTGAGGACCATGAATGTTGAACCTGTGCAAGTGAAGTGGTGCTGTTTGGGACTTTTGCTGGCAAAGCAAATGAGGATGATCTTTCAAAAAAGAAAAAAAGAATAAACGAGTCACCGTGACACTCCATTTGAGACCAGGTCAAGTCTAGTCGATTGTGTTCTATGTTTTGAGTCTATCTCAAGTTTAGTCTTATTGTCAAGTTTGTCTGTCATCGAGTTGTTGTGAGTCTGTACCAAGAAATGTAATCCCTTTCTTGCTAATCTCATTTTGCTTAATCTTATGTGTATAGTCATAATTGCATGAATCATTGAACTGAAGTGTCACTTTTCAAATTACCATGGATATTACTCTGCTAATTTTTTTTTTTTGCATAAAAAAAAAAGAATCCTGAAAAGGCCGAAGTCGATTTTTGCGCTAACACCGAAGAAGAGCCGAGAATTGAATAGTCTTACTTTAAGAATTTAAGAGATGCTCTTGCCTTAATCTTGAAAAGACATACTGGGAACTGACTTGGGGCTTGCCCAACACCTTTTTTCACCATTTCAAAGCCTTGGGCCCAACCCAATTGATAGCCATGCAAATCTGTGCGGCCTTAGTCCTTGACGGTAGCCAAACATTTTAGTGAGTTTCATCTCCACTTTAAAAAAAAAAGAAGAAAATAAAAAGAAAGAGAAAAAAAAAGGGCTCGCTAGGTTGAAAACCCGAAAGGGCACCTAGGTGAAATTTAGAGCTGAAAAGGTATTTATTTCCAAAATCTGACCCTAGCAAGTTAAAATGATGGAGAAAATGAAAGAAAGAAAATTTTGGTGATACATATAATTGTACACTTCAAGGTACATCAGGAGAAGGTATCTTGATCATGTTTTGAAAGGTTCAGAAAGGCCACAAACAAATTTTGAGTGCTGACATACACGTTGTGAAATTATGATCAGAAGATCTCGCACCAATCAACTACATGAAAAAAAAAATAATGGACTTGCTAGGTGAAAGTGAAAAGGATCAATCCTCAAAACAAAACAAAAAAAAAAAAAGAAAGAAAAAAAGAGAAAGGAGAAGAAAGGGAGATTGAAACTGAATCCTTTTATTCAAGGCTACCACAAGTGACCCAAGTTTGAACTTTTTTTAATGATTGGTTCGAAAAACCCTCAGACCTCCATATCTTTCAAAACCCTTGCCTTAAACTACGCTTGACCTGATTCCTACTTAGGGATACGTAGGCAACCGCATGGGTTCGGTTGACACCATCATAATCAAACCAATTTCTTTCAAGACCTTGCCTTGAATTATGATTGACCTGATTCTTACTTAGGGACACATAGGAAAGCGCATCGGTTTGATCAATACCATCATAATCAAACCAATTTCTTTCAAGACCTTGCCTTGAACTACGCTCGACCTGATTCCTACTCGGGGATACGTAGGCAATCGCATCGGTTCAGTCGATACCATCATAATCAACCCCATTTTCTTCAAGACTTTGGCCCGAACTACGTTAGACCTGATCCCCACTCGGGGGTACGTAGGCAGACTTTCAAAAAGAAAAGAAGGATGGCTTGCTAGGTCAAAAATTCGAAAGGACGCCTAGGCAAAAATTAGAGCTAAATCCAAGGTGAGCAATAACAAAAGAGAGAAAAGAGCTCGCTAGGTCACCTCACTAGTGCCTAGGCAAAAGTTATGAGCATTTGAGAGATTAAAGCCACGGTCCTTGCCTCAAGCCAGAAAATCACCTTCCACACTAGGGGCAAACTTCGGCCACCCACCTCGTTTGCCTAAATTTTACTATCTACCCTTCATACAAGGGGAAAACTTCGGTCACCTACCTCGATTGCCCAAAACCTTCAAATAACCATCTTCCAAACTAGGGGCAAACTTTGATCACCTACCTCATTTGCCTATGAACTAGGGGCAAACTCCATTCGCCTAACACGATCCCTTCACACCAAAGGGTGAGTTTTCAAGTCACCAAGTTGTTTTGAAAATTTTGAAATAGAGCATCTTTTATTCTAAAAGCTAAGGCATTAATCCAAAGCACATCTCGGGAGAAGCAAAGAATTGATTAGATCAATAGGGAAGAACTTTCAAAATGAGATTTATCATCAAAATTATACGGAGTGAACACAGAAGAGAAATGGTACATCATTTATGATGAAAGCACATCAAGTTTTGGCAAGTTGAGCTTGTTTCATTTTGGTGTCAAATGTGTCGCCCTCGCGCGTCGGTGTCTGTCAGTCTCTGAGTCTGTCATAGTCTTTTTCAGAAAAAAGAGTCTATCGTAGTCTCAAATGTATAAGTCAACAGTGACGAATAATGAATTTTTTAAATCAAGTTATAAAGAGCATTCCAATGACAATACAAGCAGGAGTACCAAACATCATTATTGCACCAGTCAAGGCGTCAGCATGAGAAGTGTCCAAACTTAGGGCAAAATGCGAATTTCATCCCTTTCCAAACCTCCGAAAGTTAACCATCATCTCTGTGCAACATAAGTCCATGAGTAAGTGTAGATCACCCTTCTCCTTCAATATCAAAACCTTAACTGCCACAGACCATCTCCGTATCCCTCATCACAAATAGAATGATACCTTTACTCCCATTTAATAGGCATATTTCCTTCTTCCTAGTAGAGTGCATTATCCATTCCCTCCCAGTGGCCCATTTCAGTCAAGATTGACAAGGTTTTATCCCCAGTAGGAAAATTAGCTCCCAAAGGCCCTAACCGACTCTTTTGGATTGAGCATTACAAGATTTGATCAACCACGAGAGATTCAGAAATGGATCCTGGTTCTAGTTCAAGAATTGAAGAGAGATTCTCAGAGAGACCATCCGCTCTCCAAGGCCCTAATTGGCTATTTTGGATTGAGCATTACAAGATTTGATCAACCACGAGAGATTCAGAGATGGATCCTGATTCTAGTTCAAGAATTAAAGAGAGATTCTCAGAGAGTCCATTAGCTCTCGAAGGCCCTAACCGGCTCTTTTGGATTGAGCATTACAAGATTTGATCAACCACGAGAGATTCAGAGATGAATCCTAGTTCTAGGTCAAGAATTGAAGAGAGATTCTCAAAGAGTCCATCAGCTCTCGAAGGCCCTTACCGGCTCTTTTGGATTGAGCATTACAAGATTTGATCAACCACGAGAGATTAAGAAATGGATCCTGGTTGTAGGTCAAGAATTGAAGAAAGATTTTTAGAGAGTCCATCAACTCCCGAAGGCCCTAACCGGCTCTTTTGGATTAAGCGTTACAAAATTTGATCAACCGTGAGAGATTCAAAGAAGGGTCCTGATTCTGGGTCAGCAAGATATGATCAACCATGAGAGATTCAGAAATGGAATCATGGTTCTAGGTCAAGAATTGAAAGAGAGATTCTCAGAGAGTCCATCAGCTCCTGAAGGCCTTAACCGGCTCTTTTGGATTAAGCGTTACAAAATTTAATCAACCGCGAGAGATTCAGAGATGGATCCCGGTTCTGGGTCAGAAGATTTGATCAACCGTGAGAGATTCGAATTTGAATCCTGGTTCTCGGACAAGAAAAGTAGTTGAAGAGAGATCCCAGAAAGAGTCGCTTCATCCCCAGTAGGCATATCGATTCGTACATCGTTAGTTCAATCCATGACAGTCACAGTAGTTCACTGTCAACTCGTCATCTCGATTAGTACATCGTCAATTCAATCCATGACAGTCATAGTAGTTCACTATCGACTTGTCACCTCAATTAGTACACCGTTAGTTCTTCTGATCACGGTTAGTCCAACCATTGGTCCAACCCATAAAAGTCACAGTAGTTCACTGTCTACTAGTCATCTCGATTCATGCATCGTCAATTCATTAATCATCATTAGTTTACCATCATTCGAAATATGTCATGATCATCATTCTCATTCTAAATCTTGGGCTTCCATGTCTATCCCTTGGCATCTCGGGCTTTCATGTCCATCACTTAACGTCTTAGGGCTTCTGTGTCCGTCTCCTAATTTCCAGGGCTTCCAAGTCCGTCGATTATTTATCAAGCTTCATCTTTGATTAACTTCCTCTGGAACCCCACGTTCGATTACATTTGTTTGTGAAGCACACTTCCCAAAATTCAAAAGTTTACTCCAAGACCCAGGGTCTTCAAACCTTGGTGTCCCTATCTGGGTCAATAAATGCATCACAGTCAGAAACACTAGCATGATATAAGTCCATTCAGAGTGGCACACATCCCACAGCACCAGCTCATACTAGGATAAGAACACTAGACATGATAGGACTCAGAACACAATTCATATCACATCCATGCATTGCATATCATTCTCATAGTATAGCATCTGCCTGATTGTTGTGCTTTTACATGTGTTTGTTTCTTTGTGCCCGAACTACGTCCTAGTTTGATTCCCCTTGGGATACGTAGGCAGTTCACGCAGAGCGCAACCAGCACTAGCCTCATCATCATTGTATCTTTTGCAACACTTTTTATCCTAAATCTATAGCCTCCAAAGACTTGTCTCTTCAAAGCTTTGGCACTCGCTTGCGACTTGCGTTGCCTCACAAGTTCATGCCAAAGAGGGGCAAACTGTAGACACCCCATTTTTTCGACTATCAGATTTAGGAGACCCATAGCTTGGTGGTTTACAATAATCGAAAAAAGACTCAAAAGGACTCCTAGAAGTTAGTTCTATTTCTCAAAATGCTCAGAATGACCAAAATGCCCATGAAAGCCCGAAAACTCCCAAATTTGGACCAAATGTTCTGAAAACATGCTATGTTGTAAGAAAAGTAAGAAAATGAGTTTTTAGTAAAATCAGATAAAATCGTCAACTCCCAGAGACCCCCGGAAGTTCCCGAAAAGTCCCTATTGACCGGTTTGACCACGGTTTGACCGAAATCATCCGAATTCGCCAAAAAATTCCAAGATCATTCTGGATCATGTGAAAAGTATTAAAACAAGTTTTAAAATAAAATCGGACGAAAACGTCAGCTCCCGAGAGCTCCTAGAGGTTCCTGGAACTTCCTGGAGGTCCCTAGTTTGACTAGTTTGACAAAAAGTTGACTTTAAAACTAGAGTATCGTATAATTTTTCAAACATTTTTCATGGACACTAGAGGTCAATATCTTTCCAACAGTATATTGCACATAATTTCTGGATTTAAAACGGATTTATTATGAATTTCCGAAGGTAAAAAAGGCGAGCAAATTGGCTTTTATCACGAATACCGTAAAAATTTTCAAAGTAACATGACTTTGAAACATTTTATATAGAAAGTAGACTCCGATACCTTTCCAACGGTATATCACAAGCTCAGTTTGGAGTTCATACGCATTTTCTGTGAATTTCGGACGAAATAGGGTCTTTTCGCGAATACCGGAACCTATGGGGTCTAAATACAATTTTCTGGGCATCTGAGGAGCAGTGCTACGGCGACACTGGGCCACTACCGTGGCGGCACAGGGCCACTACCGCAGCGGCACATGGCCAGTGCCACGACAGCACTCAACCCTCGCAGAGTCCATTTTTGTAATTTATTTGGGGGTCCAATTTGATTAATTAAAAACCAAAACGATGTAGTTTTATGTTCACAGATGTTTGGAACCAATGGGAACATTTTCTAAATCCTAAAACCTCCGCAGATTGGCCTATATAAACTCCCCATTGCTCTTCATTTAGGGGGGGCCAAGTGCAAAGTTTAAGAAAGTTGTAGAGAGAAAGAGAGATAGAGATAGGTTTAGAAGAGAGAAGGGAGTTTCTCCCACTGATTCTCAATAAGAAAGTGAGTTCTAATCTTGTTTTCTTCCATTATCTATCATATACTTCACATTCAAATACCCCCCAATCACCATTCTTGAGCATTCTTGAGTTAGGAAGCTACTTCCATGTCCAAATGTCAATATCTATGAGTGAAACACCAAGCTACAAGTCCAATATCACATTGATTGTTATTTACTTGCTTGTTTATATATATGTTCATCTCTTCTTACCTCATTTCTTTTTTTTTTCTTTATTTACTTACTTGTTCTTCATCATCTAAATGATGACATGAAGCTTGAGGTGAGTGAATCCTTATGGATAGTAGCTCTTGACCTCAAAAACATGTTTAATAGATGATGATTATAACTTCAATACCTCCAAGGTATCGTTGTAGTTCTGTTCAAAATAAAAATGAAGCTCTCCAATAATATTGGGGGTTCTTGATGATGAGTTTGATGTTGATATTTCAAGAGGTCATAATCTCTATTTGATGTTGAAAATATACTTTCAAAGTCTCTATTTCAAAACATCTCTCAAACCTTCTCATTTTGATCTCAAGAAAGAAAACTAAAGTTTTTCCCAAAATCTTTAAAACAGTGAGTCAAAATAGTGAATGATCTGAGCTCAAAGATATCTCTAGAACTCAATACTCAATATATGGATGCAAGACCACTTGAAAAGTCTTCCTAACTCATTAGAGAACACCCTGATTTTTTGTCTTGGATTGAAAAGACTTGGAAGGGTTCCATTTTGACCCAAACATTCTTTACAGACATTCTGTTTTTGCTGTCACAGCAACTTGGTCAACTTTCAACTTGTTTTACAGAAAACTTTTCCAAAAGGATTGGTCCCAAACTATTTTTCCCTTAAACTTAAGTGTCTTAGGGAACTTGCTGTATAATATGGGTTCTTAGATCATTTATTTGCATTTTCTAAGATTTTTTGACATTTCAGTCGACAGTACGAACTCTGTTTCTGAGTAACCTTGATTGTTCATATGATTTCTCTCAATCTGTAATAGTTATTAAAGATTGGCTTTTTGGATTGTGTTCTAGACATAATAAGGAAGACCTCTATAAAAAATCATGCATTGAAAACATTCCTAACCCCTCTTTTCAATTTCCAGAAGATCATGTCACTGTTCTGTCCACTATTCACAGCAAGCACACTTTTACTTCCATCCTTTGATTTGATGCTTACATGCACTCCAAATTAGCTCATGTCTTAGAAAGTAGTTCATAATACATTTGTACATGTCCCATGATGATTTCCTTAATTCATTCATCCACATTCTAGACTTCTAAGTCATTCTAGGAATCCATGAACACAAAACACACTACAACCTTGGCACATTCTAGATACATACATTGCATCCATGCAAAGATTTGGGGCTTTTGTGACTCCTAATCTAAGAAAATTATAAGGAATGAACTTGATCATACATTCATGTTTCCCCTCGATCTAATTATCCTTTTCTCATCCATCCCGGGGATTGAGAGGTCTTCTTTTCTCAAAGATTAGCATGCATCATTCTAGCTTGCTAAGCATACTTTGATCCTTTTCGATTTATTTGTTTCAAGAACAATTAGGAAAACTTTATTACTTGATATATGATTAGACAATTTTTTCCTAGGTTTGTTTGTGTTATCTTTCACTTTGCATTGTGTGATACTTGGCTTAGATCTTATGAACGATATCTTATCTTTTGATCTTCCATTTCAAAATTCTTGTGTGATGTAATATACTATCATAGTATTAATTGTCGAACCATGCATTATGATTATTTGGATGCTAATTGAGGCTCGTTCAAAGACGGGGCTAGTTGAGGGTGTTTTAGTCGCGACAAAGGCTCCTTCCTCTCTCGTACCAAAACCCTGAGCCAAGTTCTTTGGTTATGAAGGGCCGGTGCCCTTTATCTATTGAGTGAGTCAAATTAGGTTTCTTGGTTCATTAAAGACCAAGTGGCAACTCTGTATCGGTTTTCAATAGAACTTTCTTTTCCTTTTCGAAACAATTTTAAAACAAACAAGAGGCGGAATTCCGCGTGTCCATACCATCCTTTGCATATTCTGTTCCGGGATAGTAACCGCCGTCGTAGGTTCCATCACCTGCAGAATAAGGTATAGGATAATCTGGACGGAGAATGTCTAGGCAATAAAGGCCGTCAGCTTACTGAGAGCTGAGTGAATATAAACTAACAAGGTACCAGTTATCTGAGCTAATAACGAGTTTATGAAGACCCCAGTTAAATTCTACTATAACTATATCACCCTTCTTTACTCAACGTTGTTAACCAACCCTTGTCGTATTGTTACTTAGAACCAATATTTAACAAACTCTGACTGTCTGAACAGACTCAATCGTTTAACTCTAGGAATACACCCTTATTCCGTCCACCGCTTTTAAGAGCATATTCACAGCTCACCGCATGTCATGGACTCCAAGTCAGTCCGTCCCTAGCTTTTAAGAGCATATTCACAACTTACCGCAATACAGGGACCTAACGTTTCTATCAAGGCATATCAATCTATTGCCACGACTTATCGTCATCTACCAGACATCCCAGCTCACCGCTTTTAAGAGCATATTACATAGCTCACTGCTTTTAAGAGCATATCACGAATCATCTGGTCTATCTTAGGACTACTTGGTCCAGCTCACTGCTTTTAAGAGCATATTCACAGCTCATCGCTTTTAAGAGCATATCATGACCAAACGTCCATCCTCATACCATTTCCAGAACTTATTAAACCTACCTACGTTCCGTTATAACATCGACACATGACAAATCCCCATGTGGCCTGACTACTCTGATTAAAATGAAACGGATATCAAACTCATGCAAGAATTAACATGTCACCCACGTCATCACTATTCATTTGTTTATCAAATACACATTATTCTTTGGTGTCAAATTATCCCTGCCTAACCTAGAGTCGCATAACGAAAGTCCGAATCGACAGTTGAATAATCGAACCTCTTATATAATAAATAAGCAAAGGAATCCATGTTCTGCCAATGCCAATCGATTGGGACAAGGGTCCAATCGATTGGGATGAAAGTTATACCAATCGATTGAGAAAAATGCCAATCGATTATAATGTCAATCGATTGGAATTCTATCTAATCGATTGGGATCAGACTGATGGCAATTGATTGGGAATAATGCCAATCGATTGGCACTTCGTCTTTTCTAGCAGATTTATAAAACAACATATATAAACGTCGTATGGATATGTTTAACACGTTTAAACTTCATAAAAACTTGTATAAACATCAAATAAAGTGACCAAGTGAGTTAGGACTTACCTAGGGTGTGCTTGGTTGTGTTTGTTTGGCTTGGAAGCTTGAAACCTCAAGGTTTCTCACTCTCTCTTCTCTGCCTCTTCTCTTTCTTCTTCTCTTCCTTATTCTTCTGCTTCTCCTTCTTCTCTTCTTCCTCTTCTACCCAAGGCAGTGTGTGTATGTGTATATAGATATAAATATATGTGTATATATTTAGATGTGTATATATATATCTCATAAGGTGTGTGTGTGTGTGTGTGTGTGTGTGTCTCTCTCTCTCTCTCTCTCTCTCTCAAGGTTGTGAAAACTTCCCAAGGCCACGAAATGAATGCATATATATAGAGGGGAAAGGTGCCATGTGTCAAAACATGAAACAAAGAAGAAAACTTATCTCAACAAGTGCCAATCGATTGGGACTTATGGCAATCAATTGGTTACTGATATTTGAAGGCAATCGATTGGAAAAGATGGCAATCGATTGGTATGTTGCCACGTAATGAAATCAGGTCAGCAGAATAGCAATCGATTGGGAAATAAAGGCAATCGATTGGTATCTAAATTTACCAAATGAAGAGTAAGGGTTATACAAGTGTACAGAAACGAATACTAGGTCTTATTTATATATCAAAATTATAGGGTATTACACAATATGCTATCATGTTTGAATAATTAAGATCAAATGTCAAAATGAACATGATGTATAAACAATTCAAGTTTCAAACAAGATATTTTAACACCAATTGAGATTTTGGATGAAGTTACCATGCTATTATCTCTTAAAAATCATATTTCAAGTGAAGATGATAGAAACAAAAAAGATTTGTCTTGTCATCCCAAACATTCTCTATACATAGAGCACCCAAGTACCAAAAAATGAGAACAAAGACAAAGTTTTCTATGCGAGAGACAATAGTTTAGTCATGCCCCGGAATAGCAAAAATAGAGAGACAAAGTTTCTGTCACGCCCCAGAGTAAGCCAAAAATAGGGAAAAATAAAATTTCCTTTATGGTTCCGTGGACACGTGACTAGTTTGTTAACCGTCATGTCCTTCTAGCTTCGCACAATACAATCATAAGGGAAAAGCTAAAGCATAAGCATGACCTAAACTTATCAGAGTATAAATACAGCGCCGGAAATTAAACAAGAGTTATAATAACTTCAATCTTAATACAAGAGACCATACTAAACTATTTACATAAGCTTAAAAACTTGAAAAAATGTCTATCAGATCTTCGACAAAGCTTTACCCTCCTTAGCTACACGACACTGCATCCTGAACTCTTCTAACTATCTCCAAACCTGCAACACTCTGGGCATAGGAATGCCCAAGGCGTAACATGCCGTCAGCCTTGGAATAAGGCTAAGTGAGAGTCTCAACCGCACAATAATCAATAAATACAAAACATCTCTCGACTCACGTCATAGTTTAGTATCTTAAGATATGGTTAATCTCTTATCAAAAGACGCATTCTCACCACAGGCATAGCACAAGTCTCGACAAGACAGGTAGATAGATAAACATGGCCTCATAGAATTCATTCTTCTTGTTTTATCCTCGCGCGTGCAAATGCATGACCAATGCGACTTACTGACACGAAAATTTTTCTGTGTGCGCTTGTGTGCTATACCCAAGTGTAGGTAATCGTGCAAGTAGTAAACTGGATTAAGTCCAGGTCGATCCCACAGGGAAGGTGTTTAACTAATTACTCAGATAAATCTCAAACCAGAAAATAAAATTCAATAGTTTAAAGGAGTGTAGAACACAAAGTTCCACGGTTGAACAACTACTAAGAGTAAAGCAATTAAACTAGATTAACTAATTACTACCTAGTTAACTAAAACAATGATTTAAAATGTGTGATTCATGTCCAATATTGCATTCTTAACTTCATGATTTTACCCTTATTGGATGCAAATTATCACTTATATTAGGAGATTGAATGGATAAATTGTACTTTTGCTATTCTTGTTGTTGTTCACTTATTGCTAATAAAAATCTCTTTCTTGTAGTGTTTGGGAACTTGTTCAACGTGAGAACCAACTCCGTTTGGTTCTTATATCATAAAAAGGGAAAGGAAAGAACTTCAGCAAAGGCGGATCGATCCGGCCCTATGAGCGGATCGATCCGTGTGTTTTAGAGGAGCTTGATATCAGTTTCAAAAGACGCGGATCGATCCGGCCTTTTGAGCGGATCGATCCGCGATCTTACTTTAGCATTCTGCGAGAAGGGTCTCTAAATGGATCGATCCGCCCCAATGAAGGGATCGATCCGCGGCTTTTCGAAGAGATACCAACAGCCCAGATGAAAGGCGGATCGATCCGCCAATATGAAGGGATCGATCCGCAGCTTCAGTTTTCCCCTTTTTTTTTATTTACAAGTTTGCCATCCTTATATTTTTGTATAAATAGGAAGAGATGGTTTTATTTTAGGGGGCTTGCATTTTTATTTTTGTATCTTTTATTTTCTCCCAACTTTCTTCTTCTTCCATTTTGCTCTTCATTTTGTGTAAACTTGAAGACTCCATTGAAGATTTAATGGCTTGGTATATTTTCTATCTCTTTTCCTTTGATGATATTGTTATGTCTCCCATTATTAGTTAGATTTACTTAGGTTGTGGATCATGAACTCTTGGATTTAATGTGATAGCATTTCTAGGGTTCATTTGTGTAGGATTCAAAACTAAGGGATTCATCTTATTTGTATTGTAACTATGATTGTTAAAACTTAGATTTTGAATCCTACCCTATGTATTTCATATGGAATACTATGTAACCTTGTGTTTTGCACTCCATGTGTTTGATAAATGTTGTGTGTGGGATTTATAACTTGGGGTCTTCATCATAGATGTCAAGCATCTTTGATTGTTCAAACTCTTGGGTTTTAAATACTACCTTTTGAAGGCTTCATAGGTGATTTGTCCACCAAGTAGATTAGTTAGTGTAGGGGGGACAAATCATTCGGATTAGAAGTCATAGAGGCTTCATCTTGTATGTCATGCATCCTTGATAGTCAAACGTTAGCTTCAAATCCGTTTCTATGGAAATCTTAAAGCTCATTTCATCTAACACATAGGTGCATTCCAAGTGTTTGATAATATGCCACAATGAGATGTTACCTTAGAATGTGCTTGAAACTTTAGTCCATTTCATCTTGTTGTGACCCAAGATGGGGGGAATGATCCCAACCTATTGCTTTTTAGATTAGTATTTATTTACCTTTTATCCTCCAAAAACCAAACAAAAAGCCGCAAGACGCAATGTCATTTTTATTCTCTTTCATCATCTTTTCTTATTGCTTTCTTTTGAGCATTATAATTAGTTACTAAACTTCCCAAACGTTGTTCTTGTATCAATCCCTGTGGACTCGACACCCTACTTCCAACATACTACGTTTTTAATAGGGTTAAATAAGAACTTGATTTTGACTCAATCAAAATGGCGCCGTTGCCGGGGATTGGCGTTGGTAACAACCTTAGGTCGCTTAGCATCTAATTATAGTGCTTTTACTTCTAACCGTCGTTGCTTTCGTGTTGAGTGTCTTTGAAGGAGTAGCCTTTAGGTGAAAATCAACAGCTTTGCACAATGTCCAATCCGAGCAACGCAGGTATGACTAATCCCTTTGCAGTGAATTCTAATGTCAGTTCTTCTAGTAGTAGTAGTGGGTCGTTTTGGCGGCCCCCTACCACATCCTCACCATCATTCACTCAAAATTCGCACAGTACCAGCCACCGAGAGCCGGTAGTTGATGCATTTTCGGATCATGCCACGTTTGCCACCGAGGGCGAAACTCCCATGGATCGATTCCATCGGGAGCAATGGGATCAACACAATCCCGCTCCTCCACCTAGGTATCCGCCGCATCAACCACCTCCTTATCAACATCCTTATGCCCCTCCACCTCCTCAAATGGATCAAACTTTTGGGAGAACGATCGGGGATTACCTTCAACCCGAGACCGTGTCTTCCCCATCTTGCATAACATTCCCGTACAATGCAGGGGTGTTTCGATTTAAACCAGGAATGATCCCAACCTATTGCTTTTTAGATTAGTATTTATTTACCTTTTATCCTCCAAAAACCAAACAAAAAGCCGCAAGACGCAATGTCATTTTTATTCTCTTTCATCATCTTTTCTTATTGCTTTCTTTTGAGCATTATAATTAGTTACTAAACTTCCCAAACGTTGTTCTTGTATCAATCCCTGTGGACTCGACACCCTACTTCCAACATACTACGTTTTTAATAGGGTTAAATAAGAACTTGATTTTGACTCAATCAAAATGGCGCCGTTGCCGGGGATTGGCGACAACGTTAAGTTGTTTAGTTTCTAATTATATGCGCTTTTGCATTTGATCTTTTTATTTTGTCTTTGTTTTGAAGGATTAGTTACTCTTGAAGAGCTAAACCTCCATCTAGGATGTTGATGACACATTGGTCTCGTATGGGGAAGGTACTAGTATCTCCTTTGGTAGTTGTTCTTTAAATTTTTGGCATATGTAATTGATTTTCGTGATTTCTTACATAGTTGTGCTTAATAGAAGTGGTGTATTGTTGCACATGAGTCATTCTAAGAGAAGTTGACTTGTCTACCATGTAGCTTAGTTAATGTAGGGTGGATGTGTCATTCTAATCAAAGGTGTTGCATAGTGTAGTAATTTACCACTTACTTGTTATTATGATAGTTATGCTTTGTGTTAAGATGCTTGACTCATATCCAAGAGAATGTGATGTGTTCCACCACGTAGTTTAGTTAGCGTAGTTTAGTTAATGTAATTTAGTTGTAAGGTGGGCAAATCATGTTAATCAAAGTAGAGTCATAGTCTAGTAATGCAAAGTTTGATTATTTTGCCAAACTTTCTAGAACACTTCTTTTAAAGGAATATTTTTCTCTTTTGCATGTTGGGCTAGTGGTAGAATCAACATTCTAACCTTCAAATTCATCCGCATCATCTCCTTATCATTCCATTTTCTTTTCTTTTGTGTTTTGGTTTTTCTTTTTATTTTCTTCTTTTATTTGCTTGATGTGCTCGGTAGTGATTTATGTGCAGGAACATCATTTTTGTGCTTATCGGGGATCGCTCCTTTTGTTGGTGATATCACTCTATCCCTACTCATTTTTGTCCTTGTTTCAAACCATTTGCATTAGGGACAATGCAATGTTCTAGTTGGGGGGTGTGGGATATTCACCCATCATATTGATGTTCCATTTTTCTTCTTGCCATTAATTCTCCAAGCATGTTTTGGTTGTTAATAAAAGAAAAGATGATTAAAAAAAAAAAATTTAAATTAAAAAAAAAAAATAAAATAAAAAAATAGTTTCCAATGATTTTATTAGTATAGTTGCCTCGTTCTAATGCCGAGCGATGACGCTTGTCTTGAGTTTTTATTCGATATTGGTATGCGTCACTTGTTGAATCCCATTAGTTCTATAACTGTCTTGATTATAGTAAATTTCATGAAGTTCAAATCTTGGATTATCAAGCACGTTGCATGACTACTTGTATTAAGATAATGTTTAATGCAATTATTACCCGAAAATCGTTTAAAACATATGTGGAGACTTTACCCTTGTGAGCTTTAGATCCTTTTCTCCATTGTTGAGTGTTACATACTTCAATTCTCTCCTTTTTGAAAAACATACAAAAGTCGTTGATAATATCATTTTCTTGCGTTGATTGTTCATTAGAGGAGTCATCTTGTGGAATGAAAAACTCATGCTTGCTTGTCATTGTAGTGGAGAATAAAGAATCACATTGTCCGAGGAAATGATTTTTTGGCCCTTTTTACCATTTCTAACCTCAACCACACATACCCTTCCTTCACTTAACCATACATCTTCCATATCCACGTTTGAATTACATTTTTGGGATATCTTAGCATGAGATCGCGTGTGTAAAGTTGTAAAAGGGATTGAGCCATGTTGTTGTGAGAGTACAAAGAAAACGAAAAAAAAATTACATAAATAAAAAAATAAAAAAAAAAAAAAAAAAAAAAAAGAAAAAAAAAGAAAAAGAAGAAGAGCTTCATAGTCAATTGTACTTCTCTTTTTGAGCTTCAAAGAAATATTTGTGGATGATTCATCTCTTGTGGTTATTTGTATCCATGCATTCCAATAAATCCCGAGTTTGTACCCAAACATCCCACTTCATTTCCCTTTGTCCTTCACCTCATATCACTTTCCCACTTTACAACCCCATCAAGGTCCTAGTTGATCCTCAAGTTGTGTGATTCGAAGTTTGAAACGGATGTGACAAGTAGTTAGAGTTATTTCACATCCTCTAGTGAATGGTATCTTTCATGAGATTAATTTTTACTCATTTTTCACGCTTACGTTTTTCATCATTGGCATGTGCGTGGCTTTGATATCCATTTCCATTACTCTGTTTGCCCGCATGCCCCGAGTGTATTACCCATTTCAAGTGATTCATTTTTAGAGTGTAATACCGGTGAGAATTGAGTTGAAGCACTTTTTGAACGAAATTCGGATTATGAAAGCATTGCCATCTTCTTGATAGTTTGTAATTATGCACTTCACATCACACACGCATCCAAGATTGAGCTTAATGAAGTTTATCTAATAACCTTGATAGTTTGAGAACTTGTTGGATTTGCGTGTCATGTGCTAAAATTCTTTAAAAATTTGTGTGACTATGTTGAGTGTCGGCGTTAGATAGTGGGCAACTATCATGAGGAAACAAAATGTTTGTGGGTATCATTCTGAGAACCCTCCGGAGACAAAACTCCGCCTCTACGGGTAACCTAGAGGTTTAACGGCTTGTTGCATTCGCTAAATGCAATCGTGTTCCCCACGAAAACGGTTTATCTTTCATTTTAAATAAATTGTTGTGCAAGGTTATTCTTAAATCTCTTGGTATTTAGTTTTGTTGCTAAGAGACTAGCAACATGCTAGTTGGGGGGTGTGATTCATGTCCAATATTGCATTCTTAACTTCATGATTTTACCCTTATTGGATGCAAATTATCACTTATATTAGGAGATTGAATGGATAAATTGTACTTTTGCTATTCTTGTTGTTGTTCACTTATTGCTAATAAAAATCTCTTTCTTGTAGTGTTTGGGAACTTGTTCAACGTGAGAACCAACTCCGTTTGGTTCTTATATCATAAAAAGGGAAAGGAAAGAACTTCAGCAAAGGCGGATCGATCCGGCCCTATGAGCGGATCGATCCGTGTGTTTTAGAGGAGCTTGATATCAGTTTCAAAAGACGCGGATCGATCCGGCCTTTTGAGCGGATCGATCCGCGATCTTACTTTAGCATTCTGCGAGAAGGGTCTCTAAATGGATCGATCCGCCCCAATGAAGGGATCGATCCGCGGCTTTTCGAAGAGATACCAACAGCCCAGATGAAAGGCGGATCGATCCGCCAATATGAAGGGATCGATCCGCAGCTTCAGTTTTCCCCTTTTTTTTTATTTACAAGTTTGCCATCCTTATATTTTTGTATAAATAGGAAGAGATGGTTTTATTTTAGGGGGCTTGCATTTTTATTTTTGTATCTTTTATTTTCTCCCAACTTTCTTCTTCTTCCATTTTGCTCTTCATTTTGTGTAAACTTGAAGACTCCATTGAAGATTTAATGGCTTGGTATATTTTCTATCTCTTTTCCTTTGATGATATTGTTATGTCTCCCATTATTAGTTAGATTTACTTAGGTTGTGGATCATGAACTCTTGGATTTAATGTGATAGCATTTCTAGGGTTCATTTGTGTAGGATTCAAAACTAAGGGATTCATCTTATTTGTATTGCAACTATGATTGTTAAAACTTAGATTTTGAATCCTACCCTATGTATTTCATATGGAATACTATGTAACCTTGTGTTTTGCACTCCATGTGTTTGATAAATGTTGTGTGTGGGATTTATAACTTGGGGTCTTCATCATAGATGTCAAGCATCTTTGATTGTTCAAACTCTTGGGTTTTAAATACTACCTTTTGAAGGCTTCATAGGTGATTTGTCCACCAAGTAGATTAGTTAGTGTAGGGGGGACAAATCATTCGGATTAGAAGTCATAGAGGCTTCATCTTGTATGTCATGCATCCTTGATAGTCAAACGTTAGCTTCAAATCCGTTTCTATGGAAATCTTAAAGCTCATTTCATCTAACACATAGGTGCATTCCAAGTGTTTGATAATATGCCACAATGAGATGTTACCTTAGAATGTGCTTGAAACTTTAGTCCATTTCATCTTGTTGTGACCCAAGATGGGGGGAATGATCCCAACCTATTGCTTTTTAGATTAGTATTTATTTACCTTTTATCCTCCAAAAACCAAACAAAAAGCCGCAAGACGCAATGTCATTTTTATTCTCTTTCATCATCTTTTCTTATTGCTTTCTTTTGAGCATTATAATTAGTTACTAAACTTCCCAAACGTTGTTCTTGTATCAATCCCTGTGGACTCGACACCCTACTTCCAACATACTACGTTTTTAATAGGGTTAAATAAGAACTTGATTTTGACTCAATCAATGTGTTTTTCTTAATTAAAAAGGAATGTTGGGATTACACGAATCCACCGCGACCTAGGCATCTACCATGCAATTACATTGAAGCTCAATGGAGTACACTTTCCACAGTATTCCGTATTTCTCTTAGGATAAACAATCTATAATCCTTTCATGACCGGGACTATATCATCACATTTACGTTTGAAATACATAAAAGCTATTTAAAACAATAGTTTAGACTCTCACCTACAATGGTATTAGCATTGAGGGTGGTTTGCAAAATATATTGAAGAAAAATGCCTCAAGGCTTAAAGTTCACAGACTGTTTTGACAAACTGAGCTTTTTGGGACAATTTGATAATAAACCAGTAAAACAGAAAGTCTAGGAATACTGCATAGAATGTCCTCAAGAATCAGAGAGTTCGATCGATCGACGCGCTTTCGATTGATCGAATATCTTCATCTCTCGATCGATCGAACTGACTTCGATCGCTCGACAATGTCTCTGGTCTGATCGATCAAACTACTTCGATCGATCGAACACAGAAATTAATCTGCTGCATGGCAGAGGCCTGAGATCACAGTTTCATCGTGATCTCCCAACCTGGGGACTACTCAGACATGGTCTGGAGCATCACAAATTTATTCTTAATGTAAGTATTCATTAAGGTTGCGTTTGGTTGAGATTTAAACATGCAATCAATGAAAAACTATGGTTTAACCGCTACCAACAAGCAAAACTACGATCTACTCAGATTTAAACTACGTAAGCTACTAAAAGAATGCAAACAAAACTGATATAACAAAACCTGGAACGAACAAGCTATTAATAAACTTTAAACTTCAACTGAATTCAATATCCAATCACCAAACCTACAAAAATCAAAGTAGAACACTCTCTCTGTGTGTAAAACTGATAAAAGTAAAGTGGGCGTCCTTTGAGACGTATACAATATGAGTATAAATAGTAAAAACCTAATGCTTAGGGTTAAACCTCTCCTCTGCTGCGTGCGTGTAAAATTCTGATAAAAGGCATGTTCGATCGATCGATCAATTCTCGATCGATTGAACCTTTGGGACTTCGATCGCTTTAGCTTCTCTTGATCGATCAAAACTTCGATCGATCAAATGGTCTTCAATCGCTCGAACTCTATATTTCAGCTTTGACATGTCTTCTTTGAAACCAACCACTTCCTTTCATCGTTATCTTTCAATTCTTCACACAGCAACTGCAGTCTGCACAAATTACAGCTAAAACACACAACTTATCATAGTTTAATCAAATTGTGTATAAACTGACGTTGTAATTCAAATTACAGATAAATGAAGGAATTGTAAACTAAATCAATACATTTTCTTCTTTTAGCGCGGTTGTATTTTACAAATACCCCCGCTTGTCACTTACTCCCAACTCTTTTTCAAAGACACTTACTTTTCAAAACAGATACTTTTCAAAACCATATCATTTTATAACCAAAACTTTCCAAAACCAAATCATTTCGAACCAAACTCTTTTACTCATCAACTCAATCTCATCATTCATTTTCTCTTTCTCATCCACTTGACAACACACGGTATATCAAGGATGATAACATGCTTTAACAGCCGATTCATACTTATTCCCTTGATAGGCCGCCGGACGTCTTCACGGCTCACACTATCTGTAAACAATGGAACTGGCACACGGGACGTCTTCAACCACGTATATACTCTCACTGGTCATCTACACGGCTGAGAAGTATATTAGAGCACTAGCCAGACGTCTTCAACGATACATGGGACATCTTCAACCATGTATGCGCATCACTGGACGTCTTCAACGGCGAGAGGCGCGCTAGAAACCCTAACTGTCCATGTCCACCCGGCTCGTCAGCCGTTGATCGATCAGATCTAGCAATCACATCTCTATCACATTCACATATCTCATCTTAATCACATTCTCTTCAAACACCTCTCTTTTTCATACAGTGCATGCTAACACATGTCATGAAATGCAAGTGTGTCCATTACCGATACTCATATGCAAAAGCACTTTCATTTCTCTTTATTATTAACATGACATGCGTTATCTAGTCCGATTAATAACCATCGTAAAGTGTGTAGTTAATCGTTAGCAGCAGAAACATAACATATAAAACATGGATCACATAACATGGATTTGATACCAATAATCATATAGATAAAACCCTTAACATGCTCACGTATGCGATAGCACTACCATAACATGCTTTGCACAGTCTTACAATTATTCATAAATCAGTATATTACTTATACAAAACATCATACAGATAATTTTTAAACATCTGATATTAATCTTATTAGGATTAGAGTGAGGTTAGGAAACTCACCTCGAATCGCCGATCCTCAGAAAGTAGATAAACGTCAAGTTCTACAATAATAAACAGAAGAAACAATAATAAAGACTGAGTGCAACTCCAGGGGCAAAATGGTAATTTTACCAAATGAGGTTATAAACCTCAAGGTAGTGATCTACGTGTCATTCTAAGTCCAACGCCATTGACTAAACTCAAATTGGAGTCCGTCGCGTTTTACGAAGTTAAAGGCGGGGCTTCTTATACGTTAAAAGGTCACCAAACTTTAAGGGAAAGTTCTAGGCATTATTCTAAGACTCTAGGAACTGACCGCGTATTTTTCGGAGTTACGTATGATTTATTATGAATTATTAAAGATTATAAGTACTAGAAAATACCCGAAAAATAATTTAAATACATAAATATGACTATACTGAGAAATCAGTACTTTGAAATATTTTCAATAAATAATATACGTTAAAATACACTATAGGTATTTTTCTCATAATTTTCGGAGCTTGTTTGGTGTTTATAGTAATTATTATACTCATAAATAGCTCCTTATTAATTATTAAAAATACTAATATAAAGTATTATGGCTTTATAATTTATATTATATAACAAAATAGATCCAGGGTCATTACCCTAATTTTCTAGAATTATATCATATGTGTTGGTATTAAAATCTATTGAAATGAGATATAAATATATTATTTAATACTCATATAATGTTAAATAAATAATAATTATATTATATTATTAATAATATAATTATACTTAGTATATTGGAAATACTATGTAATAATACTCCATAGTTTAAGAGGGTTAATAACATAATTATACATAAACAAACTATTTAAACTAATTAATACTTAATAACAAAGATAATAGTAATAATAATAATCTCAGGCCCGTCGGGTCAACCCGAACCGACCCATGGGTAAACGGGCTACCTGTTAACACAAACAAAGGGACCGAAAGAGTAGACCCGACCCGACCCAAACTAATATGGTTACCCACACGCACACTCGAACAGACCCAGCCCAAGAACCCCTCGGGTTGAACTGAACTCGAACCCGAGACCCAACTCTACTCACAGACCTACCCAGCCCATTAACCCGAACCTAACCGACCCTAAACCATACCCAGACCCACTAATAGACTCAACGCGACCCAACCCAAAAACTCAAACCTAATGAGACCCGAACCGAAACCCGAGACCCACGCACACACACAATAATATCCGGACCAAAGACCCGAACCCGCCCCCGAATACAGCCCGACGTCAAAACGACGTCGTTCCAATAAACCCAAAATAAAACCAGATCCTAATCACTACCCTTACCCACATGCACTCACACACTAACCCACCCAAACCTTTACCCGACCCGAGTTTTATAACCCGAAGACCCAAACGAGTCTTCTTCTTCTCCGGTGATCCCGATGCCGCCGGTGACCCGCGATTCGCCGAAAAACTTCAATGCCCCATACCTCACGTGTTTCTCCATGAAAATGATTGATTCCAACGCCAAAATGCGCGGAATGAGGTCCTCTACCACATACTATAAGCCCAAAGTCTGGTTTATTCATTTTGGGCACCTACCAGTGGATTATTCTTTTGGCTATTTCAAAGAATAACGGTCTGCATGGCCATTCAAACGTTCCCCAAATCAAAACCTGCTACAATGGGGTTTATCTGGGTTTGTTGGGGTCTGTTTGGTGCAATAAAAAGGGGCTTTGGTTATAGTTGAAAAATCAAGCTCTTAAATGGAGCTTTAATGGCCGCCAGAGGTTCACCGAGGGTCTTAGGCTCTATTTAGCTTCATGCATGCAGGTCTAGGGGCTTCCTAGGTGTCATGCAAGGATGGAGAAACAAGTGGGGGTATGGGTTTACCTCCGATGATCCTTGATCCTCTCAAACTTCTCTGATCAACACCTCTCTCTCTCCTCCAGCGGCTCTCTTCTTCTTTCCCAATCTTCTCCTTCTTCGTTCTACTTCATCTTCTTCTTCTGACCCGTGTGAGTATGGGTGTATGTTTGGGTACACAATGGGGCAGAGATGGGGGTTTACAATGTAGAGGGTGTGTGTAGTGTATTTATCTTCCCAAGCTCTCTCTCACTCTCTCTCTCAGTTTGGTCTCCAAAAGAAATCTGTATAGACAGATTTAGGGTGGCTGGGTTAGAGTGAAATGAGAGGAAGATGAGGCTATATTTATAGAGGGGGTGGGGTAAGGGGGTTTAGCAAGTACATTGGGTGCACAAAAATATATATATATATATATATTTGTAGGTCGCGTGTGTGTCTAAGGGTAGATATGCGGGGACCAAATGAGGTGGTGATGTGGGGCCCACATCTCAGTTGGGTGCCCTAGAGTATACCACTGTCTAGGTGTAGGTGTCCAATTGTGATAGTGAACCTAGATATAAATTATGTGCGTACGAGACTAAGTATGACCCTAATTGTGAATCCAACCATAAGTTCTATATAGGGCTAAATTATGGAGCTTACGTCTATTCTATTAGGTTATAGGTTATAGATAAAGTCATTGTCAAGACGACTTCTAGGGCTCCTACTCAGGGATCCCTAATGGACCTTCTATAACCCTAATCAGAGTGACATCATTGCTCTATATTCCTACTTGGAATTTCCAAGAAAATTCAGGGTGCTATCGTTTCCTTTTTGGGTCCATAGGTCGTGACTGGTGAAGTCACATGATTGTCTACACCACACAGTACTAAACAATAGGAAAGATAAAGAGACAATAATAAACAGTTCTAATCTTCAGGGATAACATAACTTTAAGTTACTAGCCATTACAAATCAGTCTGAAATCAAAATAAAACTAAAGTGTTAAGGCAACATATGCCTGATTACAAAAAGGCATGAAAGCATAAAGTAAATTAAACTACTATCTAGCCCTGGTATTCAGTTGGCATAGACATAGTACGTTGGCGTAATAGTCTTCCTCCGCCGGATCCCCCTCGGGATAGTCTTCCACAACAGCATCATCTCCAACATAGTAGTCCTCGCCCGTAGGTCCTTCCCCTACATATTCATAGACAGGATACACTGGAACAATTAGAAACTTTTTTAAACTCCATTTACTTCCCAACTTTGCCTATAAAAACCCACCTTGTTCATCCATTTTTTTTTGTGTGTGTGTGTGTGGGGGGGGGGGGGTTGAGCTAAAGTTGTATAAAACTTGTATGGTTAGGATAAAGAGAGAAGAGTGATATAGAGGTGCTCTTCCACTAATTTTTCAAAAAAAAAAATGTACTTGTAGTTGAGTTTTCATCAAAACCAAATTTCTTTCAATCATCCATATACATATCCATCACTTGGTCTTGAGCATTTGAGATTAGGAGAGTGGTTTCTATGTCAATACACACCCCGTATATGAGAGAAATACTATACTAGTGAATCATTTTTCATTCCTATTATTTGTTATTGTTCATTATATTGTCATCTCCTCTCAAACCTCCCATTCATATTTTCATTTTCTTTGATATTATTGTCATCTTCTCTCAAACCCTATTTCTATATTCATTTTCTTTGATGTTATTATCATCCCTTCTCAAACCTCATTTCTATTTTCATTCTCTTTGATATTATTATCATCTCTTCTCAAACTCCATTTCTATTTTCATTTTCGTTGGTGTTATTATCATCTCTTTCTCTACCCATTTCTATTTTTCATTTTCTTTGGGTACTAATACTAATATCACCATCTCTTCCTCTCAACCCCCATTCTACCTTGTTTTCTTGTTTCATATTATCATCTTTACTTCTCAATCTCATTTCTATTTTGATTTCTTTTTCACCCATCACTCATTATCTCTCTTTAATCCCATTTCTCTTTTTATTTTGTGTTTTCAATCATCCTAATATAATCTAAATTAAAGTATGAACATTTGGGGGTGAATCCTTATGGATAGTAGCCCATTCAACTAATGTAATGCTAGATGGATGATATTTGGCACAAACACGCACTTGTTAAGCTTTGATGATGATTTCTTGATGAAACCTTAAATGAAACCTCTATTTTCAAATTTCTGATTAAGTATGAGAATGACATTTCAAGTGGTTATAATCTCTTCATAAGTACTAAAAATCATCTCTCAAACCCACTATTTCAAAAACCCCTCTTGAACCCCTAAGCTTTGTTTTCAAAGATCAAAACCTTATTTTCTCAAAAAACACCCAAAACAGTGAGCAATTTGTCTTCAAAATGATATTCTAAGTTCAATACTCAATGGATGATGATGAAACGGTTGGAAAATTTAAATGACAAATTAGCTTTTAGTTGAATGGATTATTTGGTTATGCCAAACAGACCATTAGTCGAATGGATATATGTGACTGTTGATGAACAATCTCCTTTCAAAAGGTTGTAACTATTGACGAATGGTCTCCTACAATCTGCAAATCCATGAGCACCAATACGGGGCATAATTGTCTTAAGGTCATAGTGTCCAATACTAGACTCGATCTATTGTCCTTCATGTGCTTTAATATAAGGTTCTACTTATCTTAAACTATTTGTTGATTTCAAATTTATACAGATTTATACATCCCAACATATTTTGGATAACAGAAACTGCTTGAAAAGTCTTCCTAACTCATCAAAGTATACCCATGATTTTTGGTTTGAATATCGGAAGATTGAAAAGACACTTACATGAACATTCTCTCAAAATATTCTGTCTTGATGTCATAGCAGATTGGTTGACCTTGACCATTTATTTCAGATGTTTTTCCTATTGTGTGTGGTCCAAATTTATTTTTCCTTTGAACTTAAATGTATTAGGAAACTTTCAGTATTTTGGGGGTGATTTTTAGAGTCCATATGCTATTTTTACAATTATTTTTAATTCTAGTCAACATTTTAGTATCTGTTTATGATTATTTGTTTGATTTATCTCATTCTATAACTCCTATTGCATTGTGGTTTTCTCATATATGTTCTAGACTCAATAAGGATGATCGCTGTTGATTTTCATAAATTTAGCACCTCTCTAACCTCTCCATTTCATTTTAACAAGTTGATGCAAACTCTCTGTCCACTATTCACAGCACACTGTTGTGATGCTTATATTGAAATACGTTGCCGTCTTGCTTCATGTACACTATCTATGCTATGAGCACATTTCACAACACTTTGAATCATGATATTCCATCTCGTACATTGAATTGTCATGTCTCATTAGAATTTTTATGTTCATAAAACAAACACACATACCCATCTCTGGTCTATGTTCATATAGTCTACCCTTCACCATAACATGTTAGGATCTTCATGTTTGCATTCACACACACTCACCATGTTTATACTATCTCATGCCATCTCATTCATATTCCTATGACATATTGTAGACACCTCGATTTTGACCAACTGTCAAATTTAGGGGAGTGTTACCTCCAAGTCCGATGATGACAAAATCCAGTAAATTTGAAGTATTTCAGGCTCTTCGGAAGGTTCTTCAATCGCGATAAAATTTTCACAGAAAAAAAGAAAGAAGATCGGGTGTTCAGAAAATTCGGGTATAAATTACCGATTTGAAAAATTCTTTAAAGAAAGCCCTTTTGAAAAGAAAAAGAAGAAAAGAAAAGATGAGAAAAAGGAAACTTGCTGAGCGCGGCACACGTCATATCCAGTGGCACACGCTAAGTGCCGTGCCGGCACTCATGAAATGCCCAACGGCAGTCGCTGAGTGCCGCCAACATTTTCTGATCGCTGTCTGCTATAAAGTCCGTATTTTTGGTACAATGCATATATATAGATAGATAAAAATGAAAAGCGAAAAAGTAAGGCAGAAAATAAAATGGGAGTCAAACTTTTACGGTGGTTTTCACTGAGTGCCGCGCGGCACTCTCTAACAACCGTAGCGGTTTTCACGGAGTACCGCACTGGCACTCATAGAGTGCTGCAAACGACTTTCTGGCAGCCGCTGGCTTCAACAGTCTACTTTTCAGGAAGTACGCATTATACCACCAAATGTGCATTTACAGCTGGGATTTTTACCCCGAGTTTACTGAAATAACCCCTATAATTTGTTTATATAAGGAGGAGTATCTTCATTAGGAGAAGAAGAGGAATTTTTGGGAAAAATGAGTGATATATAGAGCAATTTTCAAAACAATTAGAGAGAGAGTTTTGAGAGAATTTTGGGAAGAACTTGAAGAAGAGTTTGGAAGGTCTTTAAACCATAGAAGTTTGAGGATAATTGGAGGTGATCCTCTAATCTTGTTTAAGTATTCTTTTCCTTTTGTTTCTTCTTGGTTTGGATCAAAATATTTATGAATTTGAATCAAAGAAAACTAGTTTTCTAAGTGGGTTTGTTAATAAACTTGGAGCATTAGCGCTTTAGTTCTTTTTTTTTTTCTTTCCTTTTCTTTCTTTTCTTGTTCATGCTACTCCTTTAAGATTCATGGAGATCTTCAATATCTCTCTTGAAAGCTCTTGAGTTTGATCTTTTGATCTCATGTAAGCTTATGCTTCACATGGGAGATAAGGTTGATCATCATCTTATAAAAAAAACTCAAGTGGATGGATCCAAGCCTACACCTATGATTTGGGTTCTCTAACTTGGAGTTTCATGGAATTTTCTTTATATTCTTTTGAAGTTCATGATTAATAACCATTCTCATATCTCCAATGACCCTCAATGGAAAGGAGGACTAGGTTTAGGATAAGCCAATACCCATGGCTTGGTAGGTAGATGTAACAAGTAAATGGTGAAACTTACAATGGTGCAGTGAATTCACAAACCAATTTTGATCAAGGATTTTTTAATTAAATCATGACACATTGGAATTGAATGAGACCAATTGGAGTTTGTTCGTAACTCATAGATATACCACTGTAATTTTTGTTTTAATGATATTTCATAGTTAACATGGTTTGGTCATGAGGTTTGCAACTCAACAGATTCCAGTCCAAAATTTCAGAACAGTAACACTATTTTAAAATGAGTAAATCAGAGCCTTAATCAAACATTTTTGACTTAGAATAATTTTTTCTATAAAGTTCAATGTGTAAACAAGATACCTTAAAACGATGGAAGTGATTCTGATTCGTTTACTATTTTTAGAAAATCATATAAAATCTCTGGACAGAGAGTTGTAAAATTCTGAGTGATGTTTGATCTTAGTCCAATTTCTAGAGATTGAACCGTTTGATCTTTGATTTGCCTTTTGGGTTGAAAACTATACTCACAGAGGCACATTGAATCCAAAAATCATTGAAATCAAACCATGGGATCTATGCTTTTCCTATTTTTGAAAGTCTGGTCTGTTCTCTGTAAATTCTAAAATTCTATTATAGATTTGATAAACTTTGCAAATAATGATCCAAATGACTTTTCCATGACCTAAGGCCTAAACCATATTTTAATAATGATTGATTGAACTTCAATCCTGAGGTTAGATGATCCAAAGCAATGAATAGTTCATAACTTACTCTTGTCTATGTTTGTGCTTTCACCCATGCATACTAATACTTGTAATTAGGACTTATTTCGCATTAGGATTAAGTTGCAGTTAAATCTAATCATGAGTTCCTTGTGATTATATTGGGATTATACCATTTCTATATGGACATTACATTGGCTTCTAATTGAGACTTGTATATCTATAGAGATGATATGTTTTCAATTAATTAGAAGGAATTCACGATTACATCAATTCTTTCATACCTGATAGATTTAAACTAGAAGTTTAAGAATGTTACTTAGGATTCAATAATATGTCTTGTTTAAAGCATGTGCATGAACCCTTTGTTTTGTAGCGCTATTAAGGTATGATTTCTCAAACTCTTCTCTAGTTCATTCATTTCTCTCTCTCTCTCTCTCTCTCTCTCTCTCTCTCTCTCTCTCTCTCTCTTTTGATTTTTTTTTTTTGATTTTTCGACTCCATGCGCGACACCATAGAATTAGGGTTTGGCTTATGTGCATATATGTGATTAGAGACCTTTTCTTAGGTTTTTTTTATCTTCATTTGCATGCATTGCACTTTTAATATTTGCGGCTGGATCCCGAGTAAGTTCTCTAGTTCCCTATTTGCACATCATTTTGCTTGCTACTTGAATTAAGTGGTTTTGAATGCTATTTTATCATTTAGCAATCTAGCTTACACCCTTTAGACATGCTTTTGTAATGTATATTTATACATATGTATTAGTTGAGGGCACACTTAGATTTTAATTGGGTAAATTACACAAACCTCCCCTGAGATTTGCCTTAATTACACGGACCTCCCCTCTTGTTTCAAAAATTACACAGACCTCCCTCGAGGTTTGAATTAGGTAACAAAACGCCCCCTCCCCTAATGGTCCGTTAGTTTTTTTACATTAGCCTCCCCTGAAAATTACAATTAGCCCCCATAATATTATAAAATTGTTATACTAAAGTCTCATTTCTCTTATATTTTTGTGCTAATTATAAAATCCTTCATTCCTCCTATGTTTTTGGGTTAATTTTTTTAGTATTAATTTATATCTACACAAAATATACACAAAACATATATAAATAGGTCCAAATTTTTTTTTCCCCTGAACAAACCTCTATCAAGCCCCCCCTGTATTAATTTTCTAGATCCGCCCCTGTCCCTATGCTTCAAAAGTGGAAACTTAACCCCCTGTGATTGTGAACTAAAATAGAACTGTTATGATTTCACTCAAAGAGCGTTAACCCCAAAATTAACATCACAAAATGGGTTAAGTGTTTATATTTTTAACCAATTTTAGAATTTTTGTCAGTTTTGAGTGAAATCATAACAATTCCATTTTAGTCCACAATCACAGGGGGTTAAGTGTCCACTTTTGAAGCATAGGGACAGGGGCAGATCTAGAAAGCTAATACATGGGGAGCTTGATAGAGGTTTGTTTGGAGAAAAAAATTTGGACCTATTTATATGTATTTTGTGTAGATGATATAAATTGATGCTAAAAAAATTAACCAAAAAACATAGGAGGGAGGAGGGATTTTATAATTAGAACAAAAATATAAGAGAAATGGGGCTTAGTATGACAATTTTATAATATTAGGGGGGCTAATTGTAATTTTCAGGGGAGGCTAATGTAAAAAAAACTAATGGACCGTTAGGGGAGGGGGCGTTTTGTTACCTAATTCAAACCTCGAGGGAGGTCTGTGTAATTTTTGAAACAAGAGGGGAGGTCCGTGTAATTAAGGCAAACCTCAGGAGAGGTTTGTGTAATTTACCCATTTTAATTTGATTAAAAGGATGTCAAGTAAAGACCTATCACGAGATAGGATGAGAGGGGGTGCTTTAGTCCGCTGGACTCCTTCCCCTCTCATTCCATAATCTCCGGACCTAGAAATCTCTGGTTTTCAAAAGATCAGTTTACTTTTAAAATGGTTTCTTAATTTTTCTTTAAAAAATTAAGTGGTGACTCGTATTTGAATTATAAATTTGAAAAAAAAAAAGAGTTTTAAAATAAAGCTGTGGGTAAAAATGCGATATCCACAATCTGGCGACTCTGTTGGGGATCGAACCCAGAATATTTGGTTTCGCAGACCAGGATTTCTGATTTTGGGATTCACTCGAGGATTAGACTTGAAAGCATCATTTTTATCGAATTATTTAATTTTTGTACGCCTGTTGCATTGCACTTGCATGTCTTGCCAGTCGATTGCACATAACTATGACCTTGGAGGCTTGGGGCAACCCGGTCGGTCAAGTTATCATGGAACTGTGTGATCACCCTTGATCTCATACCATATGTTGGTATATGAAGCATCCTATCGGCTGTGTGTCAAGGGTCCCTTATTTGACCAAAACCCAGCTTTTGCATGGTAATTTCTATAGAATCTTTCAATCTTAGGAAATCAATTCTTGATTAGGATTATGTGCTAAGGAGTTTTGTATGCCCGGGAGGGATTATTTGATATGATGACGAAGCTTGCTTGATGTAGGATGTACAATCTTTTTTTAGCGATTCCTTCTCATGTCCCATGACATTTGAGAACATGCCAAATATTGATTATAAGATTACACTTCTTATATCTTGTTAACTAAGCATCATTGACCTTGTATGTATCCCAATTCATGAGAAGTACGGTGGTAATCCGATCATGTGATCCTTCTACCCAAAGAATTTTAAATCCATCGAGGTATATTTCACATTCTCATCCTCAAAGGACGAATCCAAAAATCTTGGGAATTATGTTTGAAAGAAATGCTTTTCAAATGAATTTCAAAGCAAAGTTTCAATCCAATCATCTTTTGTTGAGAAATGTTTTTGCCTTTAAAGGAAAAATCCAAAATTCTTGAGAATTTGAAAGATCTCATCATCTAGAGACATGCTTTTGAAATGAATTTCAATATTTAAAAAAAAAAAAAACAATCTTTGAAGGGGCAATGAGGATCACAATGAAAGGAGAAATTGACGCACTTGATATGGGTGAGGATTTTACGTGCTTATGTGTTTATTTGTTAGGATTAGGATTTTATTTTCTTTGGCATATAGAGTAGGCATGCATGCACATATGCATTGCATCCGTGTGACATATGAACCATTCATGAGTGTTTTTTTTTAAATCAACTAAAATTAAAATAATGGTAAAAAGAAAAATAAAAAGCCTGGCCTTTTTCATTAAAAATTCTTTTGTAGGGCAAAAATAGCATCTGGTTCGGGCATTGTCTGGTTTAGAGGTCCTACAGCAAGGTTAGTAACGAGAAAAAGTAACACTCAGATGGCTTATGAAGGGAACACTGGGGAAGTAGCAGAATTGGGGGCAATAATGGAGAGGCAAGAAGAACATATGAGACGACAGGCTGAGAATATGAACCGCATAATGAACATGATAGAAACAATGACTCGCCAGTCGCCGCCTGGAAATCCACAAGTTGTTGATCCATCCCCTCCAGCGGCAAGGAAGACTGGTTTGATGATCAGGAGGCGCAGAGGGCTAATGTACTACAAGTTGACAAAGAAAGAGAGAAGATTGAGAAAGAGAGGGTAATGGAAAAGTCGAGAAGCTTGAGAGAGTTGTACATAAGGCTCAGGGGGTTGATACCTATCTGCTGGAGTTAGAAGGGTTGTATGATAGGGTCCACGAGACGCTGCCCGTCGGTTTTAAAATGCCAGTCTTTGACAAATTTGATGGAATAGGGAATCCTCGCAACCATGTGAGAATGTGCATCGGGGCCTTCCAACCAAGCGCGTTGAGCTCCGCCATGATGGCCTTCCAACCAAGAAAATATAACCACAACACATTATACATTAACTTCACACAGGAAATAAGCAATGCTATCACACAAAATCTTTGTCGGGCTAGAACAATAGTTTCACTCACATTTCATAACAGAAGGGTAGTTTCCTTCACTGTGATGGCAAAGGTCGCAAACCCGAATAATACTAACTGAATACTTACCCGTCGGATATTTATGGTGACCCTACCCTATATAAAAGTTAGTAGGCCCACCATCCTACAAAACAGATTACCATAATTCTAATCATACACATCTCTACTTTCTAAATTAAAATTCTAAGAGCTAATTATAATACTCTCCACCATATAGTTCAGCAACACTATAAATTAAAATAAGTTCTCACATAACAATCCACCAAACATAATTCAGAACTTAAGACTCACATCCTATGATTAAACTGAAACCCAAAAGTTACTCAAAATCATGTTTACTACAACATGCTGAATTTTCATAATTTAAAAGTGAACGAATAAATCTACATAAATTTCAAAGCCCAACAGCACTTTAAAAATTCAATGACTCCAATTTCAAATTTAGTACCTCATGTTCACCACCTTGGCCACCCAACCACGGTTCAACCTACACATATATCCTATGTGTACCCTGACGTAACATCAACATCCACTCCGTTACCAATTTGGTCAGGGTATCAACCAACTTGGATATACACACAGAAGGTCAATCGTTATGTCATGACGTCAAATAATGAAATCAAGCATAAGGCTCATAAATCACACAAAGGCATGAGGATCACACAACATTGGCCCAATGGTAAACTCACACGAGAGCTACCAAAGAATTCAAATCACACAGAGAGAGGGTGGTAACCTTAAGGATTTGCCTATCATTTAAATTCCGTTTTAAGACTTCACACAGACCATCACACAACCATGTTTTCACAAAGCCAACATCACAAGAAATTTCATGTATCTCCAACTAAATTTACATTAAATCGTATTAACGGGAATGGGTTCACACAAAAACATAATCCACATAGACCTTCACACAGGGGGTGTTTGATAACCCAACTAAGTGCTGAAAATAAAAATTTCAGCACTTAATTTATTTCAGTGCATTTGATAATGGTAGCTTAATAGAAAAAGCAGCCAAAAAATCACTGAAAATTTTAAGTGAAAATTTTCTACTGAAAATAGTCACTGAATGCAGTCTATTCCAGTACTTGAAACACTGTTTTCAGTATTGAAAGCTCAGTCGCTTAAATTTTTCAATACTTAAAATTCAGCACTTAATTTTCAGTACTTAATTTTCAGTTTTATCAAACGGACCCACAATCATGATTTCACGAAGCCCATTATACATGAGAACTCATGTATATCCAAATACAAATATGTTAATTCTTATTAACGAGCACGAAATCACCCAAACATATAATTATGCCAATAAGCAATTTTTGACTTCGTAAAACTGCTACTGTAATATTAATTTTTTGCCCAAACGAAGCAAAATCAGGAAAACCTCCATTAGATGAAAAGTGTGCAGAATCACGTTTTACACACAAACAAATCAAAATTAATTACTTTCAGCACCCCTTTAAATCAAAGTTTCCAAAGTCTTTTAGGGTTTACTTCTTTAGTATCAAGGTTTATCATAAAGATCTACAAATGCTAATAAAAGATTAATCATCCTACAACATGTACGTGCCAATACATTCACATAGTTTTCATGCTCACAAATATATTTGTTTGCTCATAACAAAATAAAAATCGCAATACAAAATTTAGGGATACCACAATAATGATAGATAGTATAGAATATATATTCATAAGAACATATGCATACTTGTATATACATGTGTACCCATGTCCAAATGGTTGAGATTAACTCACCTAATTAGAGCTTGGCGTTGATGATAGAATACACAAAGCCAAGTAGAGAGTCTCCCTTTTCTTCCTATTCTTTTCTTCTTCTTCTTCTTCTCCTTTCTCTCCTCTCTCTCTCTCTCTCTCTCTCTCTCTCTCTCTCTATATATATATATATATATATATGATTAGCCTCCACCAAAAAAATGAAACCCTAGTTTATGATATAAGGGTATATATAGATATACTTATAGCATTTCCTAGCCCTAATATCATCTCCTAAAACAAAATTCTCGTTTTTCTACTTGTGGCTCACAAAAGAGACTCATATGAGCCCAAAATGCAACCGAAACCACTAAAATGGCTAGCCCAAAGGGTACTCATACCCCGAGTACTTAATTTTAATGTTAACTACATTATTTAACACATTTTCGAGTCTATAAACACTACTCAAAAAATAAACACATCAACTCCTCAATAACTTGTCTAACTTAAACTTTTACAACTTAATCCCACCACTTAGCTTTACAAAATTTCACACAATAACTAACAATAATTAAAATAAATACACAGATAAATAAATAACCATAGAAATATAAATGCACACAACCAGTTAATAACACATAAAAATTCAGGCTACCTCATTAGCGTATTTAAAAAGATGAATATTTAGATCAGGAAAATATGGGGTGTTACACCATTTCATGTCTTCTTCAGATCAAATCTTTCCTCCTCGTCCATCCCTGGGATTGAGAAGTCCGCTTTCCAACAATCGACATGCATTCCACATGCCATCCTAGCTTGCTAATCACATTTTCTTTACTTGATTTTTTGTTTTGAGAACCATCCACGCCCCCTCCTAGATTACATAACTCAATTATGTGCTAATTGAATAGAAAATTTTTCCTTGTTTGTTTTGTGTAGATTTTCACTTTACATTGTGTGCTATTTGACTTAATTCTTATAAATGATATCTTAACTTTGAATATTTCAATTCAATATTCTTATGCAATGTAATACCTTTCATAGCATTATTTGTCGAACCAAACTTAGTAACTAATGATTATTTGGATGCTAATTGAGGCCTGTCAAAAGACGGGGCGAGTATAGGGAACTTTAGTTTTCCCGGAGGCTCATTCCTCTCTCGTACCAAAACCCAAACCAAGTTCTTTGGTAATGAATGACTGGTACCCTTTATCCATTTGGGTGAGTCAAATTGGGTTTCTTGGTTCTCTAAAGACCAAGTGGCGACTCTGTATTTATTTTCGCAGAACTGTCAAAAATAAAAGAAGTTCAAAACAAATTTCAAAACAAACAAGAAAAACACTTTTCTTTCAAATACGTGGAGCCCCACCGGTATCCACAAAGACTTATCTACAAAAAGGGAAAAGACGATATAGACTACGAACGTGTCAAATCGCAATGGAGTTTATCAGGTAAAGGGTTCCAAACCCTTTGATCAAAAGTATTCCAAAATCATACATAGGGGTTTCAAACCCGTTCAGGATAAATGAAGTGATTCCTTCTTTTTGCCATCTATTATTTCTTTAAGTTTGTTTTATTATGTTTCCTCTTCTTTAGTCATTAATCAGAGTTTAAAATAATTACCAGTAATACCCGTTGTTTTGATATACCTTTGTAGGTGTATCTATACAAATGAGATTCTCTATTATTGCCTTAATCTTTTGTGTAAACCATAGACCAATCGATTGGACCCTTTTACGAATTGATTGCTGAATTTTGTCCCACAATCGATTGGACACTACCTAATCGATTGGCTTATGACTACCTTGATCCAATCGATTGGCCTTATACCTATCAAATTCCCTGGGAATATCTATCACTAATCGATTGGGCCTAATCCCAATCATTATGACTTGAGCTGAACTTAGCCTCCAAGTTTGTATGAGGTGTTGACACGTGTCCCCTCTCTTGTCTATATATATTGGACAAATTTTTGTATTTCTGTTTTGTTTGGAAAATTTCAGAGATATATATAGAGAGAGAGATTGTTATATATATACACCCACATACATATATATACACGCATACACACATACACTTTTGGGCCAGAAAGAAGAAGAAGAAATAAAAGAAATAAAGAAAGAAAGAAAGAAGAAAGAAAGAGAAAGAGTAAGAGAAACATAAGAGAATAAGAGAAGAGACAGAGGAAGTGGAGAGAGCGAGAGAGAGAGAGAGAGAGAGAGAGAGAGAGTAGACTCCATTGAAGCTGTAATACCCTATATTTTCAGTATGTATTAATACAATCAGGTTGTGTATGAATACCTTGACTATACTTATAATTTCTTTTTCAATTGATTGAAGTAGCTTTAATCGATCGACAATTTCATTTTTCAATCGATAGAACCATTGTCAATCCATTGAAACCTTGCCGACATACATTTATGACATGGTCCCCCTCTCAATCGATTGAACCGTTCTCGATCGATCAAACCTGGTCGAACAATTTTCAAATCGAAGTCGTCTCGATCGATCGAACACATCTGGATTTTTATCTCAGTTTCTACACTAGACTGTCACCTGGTGTCCCTTTCCCTCTATATATATGTATTTTGAGTGTGTGTGTGGCATTTAGTTCAGGGAGAAAGCTAGAGAGAGAGAGAGATTGGAATACACATATATACACCCATATAAACACACATATATATACAAAAACATGTACACCACATATTTATTCTATCCAGAAGAGAGACGAAGATAGAAGACATAGAGAAGAAGAGAAGAAGAAGAGAAGGAGAGGCAAAGATAGAAGGAGGAGAGAAAGAGAAGCCATTGGAAGCCATTGAAGCTTCGTAGCTTTGCCAAATGCGCCTTAACAACTTTTGGTGAGTTTTCACTCACTCGGTAGCTTAGGTGTATATTTTTACAAGTTTTGGACATAAAGAATGGACACCAAATTGTCACGCCCCGGAGTAGACCAAAAATAGAGAAAATTTAAATTTCCTTTTTGGGTCTTGAGGTACGTGGCTGGTTGCATTGTCTGATTGTCCTATACAACAATTATATAACAAGATGCAAACAAATACAAACATAGATAAAAAAATATTACATAATTAAACCATAAGTCCGATTACAACCCAAGAGTGTAAAACATTCTTAAACAGAAAATGTAGTCATAGTCTTGGGCAACCAGTGAAATTACAAACTTAGTACAGTCCAGTCTCTAATTATTACAACTTTTATACATAGAAGGTGAAACTATAAACTGAACATAGGCTCTAACTAGCATAACCATATCCTTCATCCTCATCATAGAACTCCTTTCCATATGACTCCTCAGCATTAACATAACCTGCACCAACATACTTGGGAATACCTGAACGTAGGATGTCCAAGACTTGAATGCCATCAGCTTCTAAAGCCGACTGAATATTACATATCACCCAAATTCTATAAATGTAGCCCATAAGCAAACTTTTGAAACAAATTATAAGAAATGCTTAACATGTTTCAATTTATTAAAGAACCTTAATTAGAAGCAATGTATAATAAACTGAATTCTTATTATTCACTTTATTACATAGTTGCAACTCCGTTAAATAGCTTATACTTAAACTTTCAATCCATTAGTAAGTCACAAATAAGGAAATACATAAACGAGAGTAGCTATCCATTCCAAATAAGATAATATGTGAATAAAAGTAATTGTTCATTAGCAATACTTTATTTTGTAGTTACCACCTCCACAAGTAAATCTTTACTTAGACCATACTGAGCTTGACAATATTGGATTCCAGACTTTGGGTCCGAATGACTATACATCCACTTTATACTTTACTTAGAGATTCTAACTCATTCCCAACCATCAATCACCAACCAAACGCCCTTAGCACCAAACCACCTCGTTCTGAAGAACCAAAGTGTTGAGGAGTTCAAGAACATCCATTTCGTCACGAAGAACCGAAAGGAGTCTCAACTCTATGAACCACCACTTCGTCACGAAGAACTGAAGTGTTAAAGAACAACTACTTCGTCCCGAAGAACCAAAAGGAGTCTCAACTCTACAAACCACCACTTCGTCACGAAGAACCAAAGTGTTAAGGAGTTCAAGAACATCCATTTCGTTATGAAGAACCGAACGGAATCTCAACTCTACAAACCACCACTTCGTCACGGAGAACCGAAGTATTAAAGAACGACCACTTCATCATGAAGAACTAAAGAATCTTCCATAATATCCTTACAACCAATGCCCAAACTTCCCCACATATACATGTGACCTCTGCAGTCGACTACTCGACCAATCTTAAGAGCACACATTGGTCACCTTGATCAACATAACAATTGAACCGTTATTGACAATTTCAAGGACATAACTACATATACTTGTGACCGAATGAATTAGCTAATAAAATACAAATCCCATCTTAAAGGATACTAAAACTCTTGATTTAGTTGTTACAGCAACAAATTACAGGTCTCAAGTAATTCTCATTAACTAACGTCATCTCTACATTGACATGCAAGTCCATGTTAGCTCATTAGGCAAATAAATGATACCAAAATAACAAAGTGATCAACACAAGAAGTTAAAACTTAAGGTAACATACTCTAATAAGTTCCAGAATAATAACAATTTAGGTTACAACAACACAGTCAACTCAGATCTGATTAAAAACAAAATTTCAAAAATCCTTACGGAGGATCGATCTTGCAAGGATCGATCTTCCTTTCCATTTTCTGTAGATTTTTGGAAAAATAGAAAAAATGGAGTTTTCAACTTAGGATGTTTAAAATACGAATTTGCATGAATCTTTAAGCTTCTAAACTACCATATAATAGCATATGAGTGAGTTGAAATATTCACAAAGGTATGAAATTGAAAGTGTGTATGTTTGAACTTGTAAAAGCTTGAAGGAGACTTGAGGCTAGCTTTAATGGTGGAAATTTCAACTCTTTTCTTCTAAAATTTGAATTGGGTTTCAAGAATCTTCTTTTTCTCCTAATTCTTCTTCTACCTTAGGTCTTGTGCTTGCATGTGTGAACAAGGGAAGATTTCTCTTTGAATATCCATGGTTTCTCTCCTCTCCCTCTCTCTCTTTCAAAGTGTTTGTTTCTTAATGTGCTATTGTAAATTCCTCTAGGAATGAGTCTCTAGTTGGTCTAGGATCAAAGAGAGGTGATCCTTTATATGTGAAAGTTGAGGTGGCAATGTGTGGGTGAGGTGTCTAGCCCTAAGGGTGTGTATAAACAAATGCTGTACAAGTGTTTGAAGGGACTAAGTGGACTGCTAAGGGGCTGCCACATGTGGGGGCTATGGGTCCCATCTTGGTTTAGGCGTAACATCTCGAACTACGTGTCATATCTCAATTTATGTGCACGACCTCGAAGTACATATAAAATGACTGCTACATGGACAAACAGAAAATGTGTCCAGGTCCGGATGTGAAATTAATACAAGTTCTTAGATTAAGAATACTAGTGACAGAAATGCTATAATGCATAAAAATACCCACGTTCAATTAGAATGTACAAATGGACTAGAAATTAATTTAGTTTGAGAAATTCAACAAAATATATAATATTCACTTAATTAGATAAAGAATTGAAAATAAAATATTAAATAGATAATATAAAGTAGTAGGAAAATTACCGGTGCTACACAAACACACCCTATGAACTCTTGGCGTTCACTGCCCAGTCTTCTGGGGAAGAAGACTCTCAATCAATTGAGCTTTTTGCACCAATCGATTGAAAATGCTTTCAATTTCTTGAACTGATCGAGACTTCAATCGATCAAAAATGACTCAATCGATCGAAGTTTAAATTCCTCAATCGATGCCCAATCACTTGAACTCACTTGCATCTCAATCGATTGAAACTCACAGAATAGGATTGTTTTCCTTTGTTCATAATACATACTACTTAGCTATTTTAATACAGTTCCATACTTCCATTACACGATACTGTTGAATAAAGAGACAATGGGATGCGGTAATGAGAAACCATTATGAGTAACGTATTCATGACCGGAATGTTAATAATGGTTGATTCTAATCGAGTTTGATTATCCGTTCATTTCAATTAGAGGAGTCATTCCACATGGGACTGTCATATATCAGTAGTAGTATAAATGATAATTAGGTTTGATAAGTTCTGGGATTGTTACGGGAGACCTGTATTCTCAAACGCGGTAGACAGACAAAGGTGTCTATGATATACGGTGGCTGAGGATATGTATTCCCAAATGCGGTAGATAGACGAAGGTGTCTATGACATGCGGTGACTAAGAAATAGGTATTCTCAAATGTGGTAGATAGATAAAGATGTCTATGACATGCGATGGTTGAGAAATATGTAAATGTCGCTAAGTCATGGCAATAGAACTGATGTGTCTTTACTCAAAGTGTTAAATCTCTGACTTGCGGTGGACTGTACATATATCCTTAGAAGCAGGGGATGGACTGACATAATATCTATCAACGTGATAGACAAAGAAAGGTGTCTATGACTTACGGTGAACTGGGAACATGTATTCTCGAACTCAGTAGACAGACGAAGGTGTCTATGACTTGCGGTGGACTAGGAACATGCTTTCTGAACATGGTAGATAGAGCATTGGTATATCCCGAAGTACTACAATTTGGTCTATTTATCCATGAGTCGAATGTATAGGTTCTTGTATAAAAGTCATGAGTAACCGATTAATGAGTTTGGTGTAAAGAGAAAATTTTATTAGTATAATTATATTTTATGTCCTGTATAACTGGTAATCAATATACCTATGATACCGTGTTAGTTTTTATTCACTTAGCTTTCATTAAGCTGATGACGTTTATGCATGGACATCTGCTGTCCAGACTGCCCTGTTCCTAACCCTACAAGTGACGATCACTATCAGGATGGTTACTATATGGAGGAAGGCTATGCTGAGGATGGACCTGGAGAAGAAGGCGAGAATGGGCAAGACTACTATGCTAATGATTATGTCTACGCCATATGAAGATGAAGATAGATATTTAGTTTTATATTTCCGTTGAACTTTATTATATTTGGTACTTGGGCATATATTGCTTCCAAACCTGGTATATTTCGTATTGTTGCAGACTCTGATTATTATAATAGCTAGGGTCTGTGTAATGTTTTTAGCTTGATTCTGTTACTGTCTTTGTTTTATTAGCTAACTAGTACTATGTGGTGTGGACAATTGAGTGGCTTCACCCGTCATTCCCTATGGACCCAAAAAGGAAATTTATTTTTCTCTATTTTTGCTATTCCGGGGCGTGACATATAATGATAATGATAAAATAAAACCTAAAAGCCCTAATCACTGTTATCATATATCACATTTTCTCACGAGTCATGGTGATTTGAGCATCTCCGATTCTCCGTCTTCCTCTTTTCCCTCACCATGTAAGCATCTCCATCTCCCTCTCACTTCCACTTATCTCCCTCGCCATCTCTTTCTTTTCTCTGAGCATCTCCATCGCAATGGCGCAGGCTACCAACTACCGAAGCTCCCTCTTCTCATTGCAGCGACGGGCTACCGAAGCTCCCTATTCTCTCCTATATGTTTTCTAGGTATTTACTATCTTGATTTCTTGTAGAGGTTTCTAACTTATTATGTTCATGTGTTGCTATGCTTTAGATCTTTCTGGGTTTTTGTCAAGATTTTGATGTGATCTAATGTTTTTCTTCTCTAAATTCTTTTGGGTTTTTGACTTTGTTAATCTTAAGCTAAACCTTTTGAAGTTTTTCTTATTTTTATTTATTTATTTATATATTTTTTTCCAATTTTCATGGCATTCCAGTAATGGATCTAAAATTTGAATTGTAGATCATATAATTTGCAAACATGCTCTGAAATATGCTAAAAGAGACCCCAAGGTGAAACCTAATATTGATTGCAGCCAGTATAAAAAAAAATATTGATTGCAGCCTCTTCATGTCTCATCTTTTTCTTTTTAATTTTTTGACATCTTCCATTTTTCATATAATTTTTATAACAATATTTCCTTTTCGTTTTTCTTTCAGGAACAATTGGAGGAGAAACAAGTGGAGGAAGCTCTTATGAAGATCGTTGTTCCTCTTTTTTTTCTTTTTTTTTTTTTTTTTTTTTTCATATTATGGAGTTGTGTAATATTTAGATTGTTGAAATTTTTTTGTGGAGGAACTATGAAAAATGATGTCCTTTTGTGTTTTTTATTTATTTATGAAATATTTTCTTTTGTGTTGTGATTGTGATTATGATTGTGATTCTTGTGTTGTGAGTGTTGTTTGGTTGTTTATTGTGAATCTGTGATTATTTTGTGTTATTGTGTTGTTTACAATGATTATTTATTTTTTTGTTGTTTATAATATTTTGTGATAATATGTTGTTTTTACTTGTTTATAACATTTTGTTTATAATATGTTTTTTATTGTGTTATAATATTTTGTGAGTGTTGTTTATTGTGATTATTGTGATTGTTTTATGTTTATTTTGTGCAATAGTTTTTATAAATAAAAAATAAAAACAATTGTTTTAAACGAGCCGAGCCGAGCTCATAATCGAGCTTGATTTCAAGCTTGAGCTTGATTCGTTAACATTAATCGAACCGAGCTTGAGCCAGCTCGTTTACATATTAGGCGAGCTTGAGCCGAGCTTGAGTTAGTTGAAAAACATTCGAGTCAAGCCCGAGCTCGAGCCGAGCTTTAATATGCATCCAGTAGTTGATCCTCTAACAGCTCGTATAGGATAAAGTGGAGAAAGAGAGATCATTTGAACCCTTATAAACTGGCATAGTACCCTGTCAGGATGGTTGGTTCAACAACATCCATAAACTTAATGCAACTTGCGTAGTAAACAATATCATGGAATGGATGTTGTTCCCTGCTGCCAGTATATGGATCCCATAGAACCTAAAAGAAAATAAGAATATGTCAATAGGGATAATTGTACAAATGTATGAACCATATAGATATGGATTGGAATATTGTACCTCCTCGATGCCCAATACATCCAAGTGCTCACGTAATGCCTATAAAACGTCAATAGCACCACTAGGCTCTCTACGTACAATCCATTGTCTTGCTCGCGACTGATCAACTCTATATGACAAGTCTGGTGAAGGTCTAAATGGTCCAAAATGCCCATATATCCATACCTCCAAAAGTGTCAAGTACCCTGTTATTTGCTTCACACCTCTACGTATAGCAAGTCCTAACTGACGATTGTTCGCTCTTTTTTTTTTGCTTCGAGCGTGCCATAGATGTTTAAAGCTCGATTGTGTGTGTGTGTGTGTGTATGTGTGTGTGTGTGTGTGTGTGTGTGTGTGTGTGTGTGTGTGAAGGAAAATGTGATTTTTCCTAATACTTTGTGCGAGTGATGCACGATCTGACTTCTATCATATTGGTGATTGTCAAAAACTAGTAGGAAAGTACCCTAGTTAAGTTTTTTTAACAGTATTGAAGCACACAAGTCAAATTATGCCATGAAGGGGGAAAGCAACCAAAATAAATAAACAAGCTTTATAGGATGAACAGACTACCTTGAAGAGAAAAGACATTCTGTTGATCAAAACTTGGACAAATATATTAATGTAAGAACTTTAAGAACATATTATGAGTTGAACTAAAGTTATACAAAGATGAAAAAGGCAAAGGAATGCTTTGTAAAATGTGTAATGTGTTTGGTATACTTTTGGGTTTTGTTTTGAGACGCAAGGGTCCCTTTCTCTTTGGACCATGTCTTTTATTTATTAGGGAGGAGCCCCTACTTTTGGCGGTTGGGCCGAACGAGCTTGGGGAGTAGCGTCCAATGATCTTCGGCCACGTTAGTAGTTCTTATAGCTTCCAAACTCTCTCATTGGTCGGAGCTTCACTTCCTTTCCTCTTGCGTTTTTATTATGAGTTCTGACAACTTTTGGGGATCTCTCTTATCCTCTGGAGATATCTGTTTCTTGAAACTTGCACAAGGAAGTTTTCATCAAATCGATAGAAGAAGCAACTGATAAGCAGCACGATGAGTATGGTGAGAAGGCAGCACGATGAGCAGGCTTTCCTTGGTCCCTTTGTCCTCGCTCATCATGCTCTCTAGACTTATACATTGTTTGGGTGTATACAATTGCCCCCAAAACGTGATATTAAACGGTCGCAACGTTTATTGTAACATTTTGAATCTTTGCACACCATGTGTCATCCTAAGGAGAAGTTAGTTTAAAACTTGAAATGAAATGGTGCCTTGCTTTTCGTGCCCGCATGCGTATGGAAGGCTATAAATATCCCTTGTCATTCCTCCTTCATCTACCTTCTCTCTTTGTTTGCTCCAGAATGCCCTAATTTCTTCAAGTTCTCTCTTCCTCTACATCCATGGCATCTAAGGCAAGAGATTTCCTAAATACTGAAGAGGCTCGCGCTTGTTTCAGGCTGACTGTGAGATACCTGATGTCGTGCAGGTCTAGCCATACGTAGCTGATTCTGCCATTCCTGAGGGCTTTATCCTTATCAGTGCCTATACGCTACTGGTGGTTTGTATCCGCTTCCCTCTTCCCGCCGGCGTGGCAATTTTTTTGAAAACTTTGGGGCTAGCACTCCACGTCTGCACCCCAAACACCCTTCGCTTGTTCTATGGATTTGACATGCTCAACGAGTGTCTGTGGTCGAGCATGATGGTACAAACCATCCTAGACTACTACCAGATCCTTTGCACTAGGGCAAAAGTCTACTGCATGTCTTCAAGGGGGTAGAATGTAGTGGCTGGGATTAATTATCCCAACAAGGATTAGGGAAAATACCCATATGTACTGATTTCAGGGAACGTCTTGCCTGCCCAGTACGAGGGCTATTGGGTTTGTTCCCTCAAACCATTACTTTATGTATAAGACATTGGCATTTTAATATATGGATATCAGCTTTACATTTTGTTATGTATGTCTTTCATGAGATGATTGTTTAATCCTTAAGTATCATAGTAGGTAATTCGTGTGTGTATGAGATACATACAAGCGAGGTACGAATTACTATTCTCTGATACTTAGAATTTGTCACAGTGGATGATGAGACTGGATATCTCATCAGGTTTACATTATAGCATAATTAACTACCATTGAATGGAGTGATAAATCTCAATCACTAGAGTTTAACTCTTAGTTAAATGCCAGTGCTTATAGTGCATTGACGAACCTGAGCTTACCTATTTACGCTTAAGGCTGTCAACAGTCAATAGGAACTCATAACTTGTATAAGGTACGTGTTCTCAATCTTGAGATGAATATGAACATAGGCTATGTATATGGCTGCTTTGACTTACCAATTAGTGAGGTCTTAAAGATCAAACACCTGGGTATCTTGGGTATGTCATGATTCACAGGGTTGTGAATATATATTGTCAAGATAGAATCTACCCTCTGTTAAATAGTAAGCATTCCCTTGAGAATGTCACCAAGTTGATTACTGAGAACTGCAGTCTTGTTGATAAGTAGTTATCAATATGTTTGGTAATCATGAAAGGTAAATGGGACTCAAGGAATACAAGAAGTAATCATGATTCAGGTTGACAGTAACAATTATCCAACTACCTGAATGTGATTACGATTGCTGAAGGTAGAGGGACATTAGGACATCATACAAGTCTAGTTATCGCTTCAGAATTGTTCTAGTGCGTTGGAGTTCAGTTATCATTTTATAGTGGAGTAAACATTAACTGACCAGCTGGTTAGTTTGCTGATCAAAGAGTTTGGTCATGGGAATTAATAATTGGTCCGAGCCAATAATTAAGAACCTAGGAGGCCCCACTCTTAGCTCTGCTAGGATTCTTGGAAAGGCACAAGAGAATTTTGTCATGGTGGGTTCGATCGATCGAAGAGTCTCGATCGATTAAAGTCCTGACAAGTTCGATCGATCGAACATGGTTCAATCGATCAAAGCCACTTCGATCGATTGAACATAAGGTCGGTTTTGGGAATCTATAAATAGGGCAGCTGCGTCAAAAAAAAAGGAGTTTGTCATTTTATTATACCAGAGGCTGCAGAAACTATTTTAGGCTTCCCAAACCTTCTTTATCCTCTCTATTAGGGTTTCGACCAACCCTAGTCTTTCTGGCAGGCATCCGTAGGAGTCATAAGAGTAAAGACCATCTAGTGGAGGCTGTTGGAAGTTAGAGATTTCAAAATTGGGTTCAAGACCTAAGGTATAATTCTCGTCCCCTCTTTTGTATATGCATCTATAAAGTTAACGAGTAGTAGATCCATGCTACCAATAAGTTTTTGAAACTTAATCCTTCCGCTACACGTTTAAAAATTATTTAAACATATTTTTCCTTTAAGGGCATCTTTCCTCGTACTTTTGACGCCAATGCTTTCCGTGACCGGATGAAAACCCTTCGGTTAGGGAAAAAAGGTTACCAAAAAGAGGTTCCAAAGATGGCAATCCAAGCCCATTTGGTCTCAGGCATCCTGATGGGGCCAACAGGGTAAAACCCTGCCACTGAATATTAGATGTGGGCCCTCTAGGAAGACCTGTAGGCAAATATGATTTCTTAGAATATCCCTCACCGAGTAATTCATGCTGCTCTTGCTGCTGTACCAATGGAGCCTGCAGAAGCTCCGGCGGCAGATGATGTACCAATTACTCCAGTGGCCGAGGAGGCCCCAACAGTACCTCTAGTGGACGGACGACAAAGATCTATTCAACTCCCAAAGCAGAGGATGTGTGTCCCCCCTGGGGCCAAAAATAATAAGACCCCTGGAGACCGATGGCTCCTCTGAAAGTGAAACAAGATCGGCCCTTGGGGCCGATGAAGATGACAGACCAGCCTGGTGAGGGCTTTTGAAGTGGGAGAAAGCTCCAGGGGAGGAGTCTAATAGCCTGAGGAGGTCCCAGATCCAGAGGATGCTACAAAGCTAGAGGACGTTTGGGTCTCGAATTTTGGTAATTCCAAGGATGACGACCTTCCAGCTTCTCTATTGGTTAGGAAAAGGGCTCTGCAGAGGAGGATCACCAACCTGGAGTGCGATAATGCCAGGCAAGGGTAGCGACTTTAGAAGAGGAAGGCAAAGTAGTGGGAAGAAGAAACAAAGTATGTGGCAGACTATCTTGAAGAAATTGACAAGCAGCCCGAGAAGCCAAGGTAGAAAAGGAATCGGTCGGTGTAGCTCAGACTAGTCCTCATTGGTCTTTCTTTTACTTGTTGTTCCATTTTTTGCTTATTTCCTTCTTTGATTCCTTTGTAAGTATCTTCTTTAAAAATGAATGAAACATCCTCCTCTTCCCTTTTTACTTCTTACTCTTGATTGGTGATTGGTTCATACTCCACATCTGGATTTGGTCTGAATTCTAAATCCGTAGTTTCCCAAAGTATAGATAATAGGATTTTAAATATTGATCATTAATTAATCTTGGATGAATTTCACCATCAATGTCACATCACTGGTAAGCACCACCTCTTAAAACTTTAAAGATCATAAATGGTCCTTCCCAATTAACGGACAACTTGACATACCTCCTATCATTTTCACTGATCAGAAGAACGGCCTTCCAAACGAGCTCCTCCAAACAAAATGACTTTACCCTTACTTTCTTGTTGTATGCACTGGTAGCACAGTTTTTCTGCACCTTAAGGTAATCCAGAGCATTTTGTCTAAGCTCATCCAACCCTTCAGTTTAGTTATCATAGCCTTAGTGTAATCGGTAGGCTCCAACTGGTTTTGCAATGCCCTTCTTGCCGATCGGACTGTGACTTCCATGGGCAGCATTGCATCATGCCCATAAATTAAAGCAAATGGTGTCACTTCTGTACTTGTTTGTTTAGATGTCTGATAAGCCTAAAGTGCTTCAGAAAAGAGTGAGTCCCAAGATCTAGGATTTTCTTTCACTATTCCAAGGATCCCTTTAATAACTTTGTTAGATGACTCGACTGGGCCATTTACTTGAGCGTAGTATAGGGTTGAAGTGAGAACTTTCACACCCGCACTTTCTGCAAAATTTGTGGTCTCTACTTCAATAAAGACTGAGTCTTGGTCAACTGTAGTGGTTTCTGGCAAGCCAAACTGGTGTATGATATGTTGCTCAATGAACCTGATAATAGTGGCCTGAGTGACCGATCTTGCAGGTATAACTTCTACCCACTTAATGAAGTCATCGATGACCATGATGATAAAACAATGTAGCCCAGAAGAAGTAGGATGGACTTTCCCAATTAAGTCCATCGCCCATCCTCTAAAGGGCCATGGCTTAATGATTGGATATAGAACTTTAGCTGGCACCCTTTGGATGGGGCTATGTGTGACGCCCTGCAAAAATAAGCGGATTTCCATTGAAAAATTAAATAAATCACACTTGATTCTTTAAAATAAAAATACAAAATTTCTTTAAAACTCCCAGCAGATCCATATTCTCCACGGATCTCCTATATCATCCTTAACCTTATCTCCCTTCTAGGCTTCGGTTACCGGCACTGCCTGCATCTAAAAACCATACCGGGAAGTATACAATATGACATGAATAATAAAGGCTCCAAAGGATAATGACAATCAAATACATAGAATGACATCAAATCAATTGACCAGTCTCACAACCCAACTGCTCACACTACCCAAACGCTCATACCAATAGCATCATACCAGGTTCCTTTTGATCACATAGCAAGAGACACCTCACCTCACCTCACCCGTCTCCAGTACGTCGGTCCCTGAGGCCTATTGGACTGTTGGTAGGTGCTCCTTGCTCATGACCCTTTAGTCCCATAGCACTTAGCAATAAACACATACTCATTGATTCCAAATGAAAACACAACATAACTGCAAAAAGAGTACAAGTAGAGATAACAAAGAAATACTCCGGAGAATTTAGAAAGCATATTGTACACAACCCGGTACCTATAAATGATGTTGAGCAACTCCCAAACACTTCTCTTCTTCTTCTAACTCGAGGTGTATGTATATCTATAATTGTGTATATATATATATATAAAAATCTCTCTCTGTGTGACTCTTTCAAGCTCTCTATGCTAGAAGTGTAGAATGTGTGTGTTTGAGAGAGTATGTGAGTGTATAAATAGCCAAGCTTCCACTTGGAGACAATGGCCTAACAATCCACTTATTAACTACTAACTTATAATTAATGGGTAGTTTATAAGGAATATGCAAGATGATGTAAACATACACTAATGCACATATAACTCCACTAATATTAGTGTATAAATAACCAAACATAATGGCCTAACAATCTAATTATTAACCACTAACTTCTAATTAATGGGTAGTTTATAAGGAATATGCAAGATGATGTAAACATACACTAATGCACATATAACTCCACTAATATTAGTGTATAAATAACCAAACATAATGGCCTAACAATCTAATTATTAACCACTAACTTCTAATTAATTGGTAGTTTATAAGGAATATGCAAGATGATGTAAACATACACTAATGCACATATAACTCCACTAATATTAGTGTATAAATAACCAAACATAATGGCCTAACAATCTAATTATTAACCACTAACTTCTAATTAATTGGTAGTTTATAAGGAATATGCAAGATGATGTAAACATACACTAATGCACATATAGCTCCACTAATATTAGTGTATAAATAACCAAACATAATGGCCTAAGGAAAATCATTAGCAACATTAATTGTATATAAAGTAATTGTCCAATCAGTCACTTCCAAAATCTGTGGAAGTTTAGCACTGCGCGGACAGTTTTAAACCTAAACTGGTATTTTCGTGACACGGTGTTCATCACAAAAATACAGAGAATTCATTTTATTGAAAGAAACAATTTTCCGGTTTTATAAAAATTCAGTTTGAGTTAAAAGAATTTATTTTCACCGTTTTGGAAATACAGATTTGAAATTTAACACAGGTATTGCCAGATTTTATGAAAATCGCATTTTGACCCCAAGAGTAATTTCAATTATGAGATCAGTTAAGAAATAAATTTTACACATAAGAATTGAAATTTAAAATAAAGGCAGACAATGTATATTTAATTTTAAATATGACTCAAAAAATCTTAACTTCCAACACGAATACCAAATCATTTAATCTCACGCAACTTTTTCCAAAAAAATATATTTTTAGTTCATGACTTATAAAATTGAAAAAATGACCAAAATACCCCTGTGACCAATTTTCGCTAAAATCGCACACGAAGTCTAAATCGTCAATTTAAACATGAAAACACGGGTTACTACACTATGCTTCTGACATGCCCCTTGGGCCAGTTAAGAGAGTCATTCTCCCCCCCCCCCCCCCCCCCCCCCCCCCCCAAAAAAAAAAAAAATCGAAGAATTCCCCTCATCCTTTGGCAAAATTGATGCAATCTTTCAACATGACTGGCCAGTAGAGCTATATCTTCTTATTAACCATTTCATTTTGGTGCCAACCTGATGGGCTCCACAAATCCCTTCATGGACTTCAAATACGACTCTCATGGCCTCATTTTTGCCTAAACATCTTAGGATGACATCATCCCCGATGGCTTTCCTGAATAGCTCACCGTCTCAAAAAACAAATTGGATTGCAAACATCCTAGTCCGATGGTGTGCCCTCACATCAGGGTGATTGAGATATTCCCTGATTGGTGTCCTCCAATCGTCCTACTCGAGTAGAATGGAGGAGGACTCAACAAACCATTCCTTTTTAGCCACCAAAGACAGTAACCGCTGAAGGATAATAGTACTTTTCTCCTCAACCTCATGTATTGATCCCGAACTAGCCTTAGCAAGTGTATCAGCATCCCAATTAGATAACCCTGGGATATGACCTACTATGATGTCATCAAAATCGTTGATTAATTGAATGGCTATAGAGTGGAATGGACATAGCTCCCAACTTTTGACACGAAAATCACCAGATATCTGACAAATCACTAGCTGTGAATCACCTTTAATATGAACTGAAGATGCCCCCATTTCTTGGAGTATTTCCAGCCCGATGATCATTGCCTCGTATTCAGCCTGATTATTCGTGCATTTGAAGCCTAAATTAAATGCCATTTTAGTCTTCCTTTTCTTAGGCGATAAGATCCCGATGCCAGCCCCTGACCCATTTGTGTTCTTCACCCCATCGAACACCAAAGTTTAAGGGATGAGAGAAACATTTGGCACTAACTGGTGCCAAATCCTCTAATTTTGGGTCTGATGGATGATCAGTTAGGAGGTTGGTTATGGCTAGACCTTTAACCAATCTCTGAGAGTGGTCAACTCAATAAGAGCCAAAACCCACTTCCCAATCCGGCCTTTTATACTAGGTCTAAACATCATATATTTGATCACATCAGTTTGACAAATGATATAAGTTAACGACGTTAAACACAGTCTCTCAATCGACAAGTATCGCTGCTCGATTGGAGTTAATAACCTACTTAAATAGTAAACGACATGTTCCATGATTGACTCATTACCTTGAGCCAACATACTTCCTATGGAATGCTCAGAGGCCGAAATATACAATTTCAAATTCCTTCCTTTTTTGGGGGGCATCATTACTGGTGAAGTGGATAGATAATGCTTCATTTCCTCAATTGCCAAATAATTGCACTCCTTCCAGCAAAAATCATCATCGATCTTGATTTTTAACAAGAGTGACCATACCCGAGTCTTTTCTGGACAATTGGAAATAAACCTTCTCAAGAAGTTGATCTGCCCTAGGAGTCTGTAACTCCTTCTTATTCGCAAGGGGCTTGGCCTATTGGATTGCTCGTACTTTGTTTTTGTCCACTTTAATTCCTCTTTGATGAACTAAAAACCCAAGAAATATGCCTGCTGATACCCCGAAAGCACACTTAAGGCCGAGGTTTCTACCACAAAAGGCAGCCATCATAGTCTTACTGCCTATCGCTAGTTCCACATGCAAAATTCCCTTAGTCGTTGATGTTGAGCCTGTAAAACTCTATACATTTAGTTCGGTAGGAATAAGATCTGCCTCAGACTTTTTGTATCATAGCCTGAGGTATGAAATTGATGGTTGAACCTCCATCGACTAAAATTTTGTTTACTGGAACTCCTTTGCACATGGCCCTTAATATAGAGTGGCTTCAAGTGCTGGGCCATTTGGTGAGTTGGTTTTTCAAAGACCACTTTTACTGGCTTTCTTCCCCCAGCATCGTTGTCTCGGCCAATCTTAGGCTTCCATATGGTGATCCTAGATCAATCTGATTGCTGGTCAACCATTTCTATATTTCTGCTGTTCGGTTAGGAGTCTTTAGGCATTGGTGCTCCATTAACCACCTCTCTAAGTTCCTTAAAAAGATCGAGTACTGGCATTTCCCCATTTTGCTCATACACCTCCCCATTTGTGGCCATTGGTTGGTCTAATTTAGCCATAAACTCCATCGGGAAGGTAAAAACCATGCTGGATGAAAAAGTTGTTGGGATGGTTCTGAACTGGATAACTTCTGTGTTAAAGTCAAACGTATTCAGCTAGTCTTTAGAGTCATCATCATCTTCTGTCATTGGGTTTGGTCTTTCAGGTTCTGGTACCTTCGCCTTGCATATGTCAGTGCTTGTCTGGCTAGTGGATGCCTGATGAGCATTAAACTTTTTCTGGATTTGGACGTCCTCACCTTCCTTCTGGGTATCCAAATGCCTCAATTCCTGCTTTCTCGCTGTCTGCCTATACCTCTGGTACCTCTTTTTTGGAGACTGAGAGTAAGGCTTGGAAAACTTAGGATGCTCCACCTAATGCCATCTTCCAAGCTCGACTTTTGGTGGTAAGACCATCCTAGAATGGTCTCTTGAAGACGGAAGGTTGGCCGGACGCCACTCCCTATGTGTAGAGGCAAGGCCGTGTTATTCTGATTGGTGATTAATATATGGAGGTTGGGCCTTGTTTCTTATAGCCCTGCCTCCTGACTACTCTAGAAATATATTCTGATCATGGACTGATCTTCTCTTTTATCTTTCTAGAAGCACAATTCATTTATAAACTGGCCTCTGCACTTCTTCAACATCTGGCTCTCTCAGTCTTTTAACAAGGTTGGGATGTCTTATGTGTATTTTAGTCCTATATCTTTGACAAAGTCCTTCTTCCACCAATTTTAACTGATGTCTTAGTTTTGATAGTAGCTACTTTGTTCTTCTTGAGGCTGAATTAATCTCGTTGGCCCTCTTACTTTTTTGCAAGATCCTCCGTTCGTAGGTCGCTTGTAAATCCTGAATCGTGGTTTTCGACCAATCTTTCTTGTAGCTTGCTGGTTCCATCATTGGTTGCTTCCCTTCCCTTCGTGGAGGGCTATGATTAGCCGATTTGGTAAGATCCACTTTTATTCATGGCCTGGAGAGTTTTGACATCTCAGGCGTCATCATGCTGGTAGTTACTACCGTTGGAAATGGGTCTGCATCCACTCCAATTGCCTTATTCGAGAATTTAAAGATTCATTTTGCCATATTTTCTTGTATGGCATTTCAAAAAACAACACAATTGTTAGTGGCATGCCTCCAAGAATTATGCCATTTACAGTATTCTTTCCCTCTTATGTCAGCGGCCTTGGGGATCCGATGTCCATACGTTAGTTTTATGGCCTTTTCAGTTAATAAGGCGTCAAATATTAAGTCTACTTTTGTTAAATCAAAAGTACAGACTTTCCCGGCCTCAAAGGTTTGTTTTCTCACCAAGGCATTATTATTAATGGGTTTGCTTAGTGCTGACCAATTGACCGGCCGTTTAACTATTACCTCAGCCATATCTACCTCTCCCAAATTGAAGTCACAATTATATGTACTTTATAATTTGGGTCTTTATAATATTCCCTTTGATGAATTCCTCATTTCTTGTTCGTCCATCAAAATGCTCTCATATCAGGCTGCCCTGGAGGCTAATCCGAACAAATCTCTGAACTCCATTCCATCAAATCTCTTACGGAGCTCAAAGTTCATTCCTTCAGTGGCTAGTTTCACGAATTCGCTCTCGAGGAGAGTGATTTGGCACTGATATTTGGATTTTTTGAATCATCCAATATAAGTTTCAACTGATTCTCCTAATATCTGATGCATTTTAGATAGGTCAGCTATGGCATTTCAGGTTCTATTCGATAGAACTGTCCATGAAATAGTTATTCCAGGGTAGATTGCTTACTTTTTCCAGAGAAGAAAAAAAAGCTTGGTATTTTATAGTTCATAGGGAATTCAACCTGGTCAATGAAGTTGGGTATGGCTGATGATACATCGACCAATCGATTCTTCTCATAAAAGGGCCATACTCCTTATGAATGGCCTCCACCAGTTGATTCTTATCAATGTTTAACATGGGGACTGGCCGGTTTACCACAGGGGGTAACATGACTTGTTGGTCTTGGTTCCTGTATGGCTAGAACTCTTGTTCGGCTCTACTTACCCCCAACGTGTTACTTAGTTGCTCAAAAATAGGCTCTAGAAGAGGCCAATTCTGGTTCTGGGGGTGTTGGTTCTGATCTCGGACTTGGTTATAATGATTTGAAGCATTATTAGTTAGCCTTTTAAGGCCAACTTACCCCAAAGCTATCAAGGTCCAAACTGTCCTTCGGCGGCTTTCTTGGAGGGCAGTATATTCCTATATGAGGTTGACACCTCCTTACTAGATTCAAGGTTCTCGGATGAGGGAATTGTCTCCTTTTCAAGATCCATCATTTCTTCCCTTTGGATAGCTAGTGGCACATACTTAGGGGAGAGAGATGGCTCTTTGTCTGATTCAGTGATGGTCTCATCTTTAGCTTTAGAGTTAAGAGAGAAAAAATTAGCTGAGAGGACGGCCTCCATCATTTTGGTTAAATTTGTTATAGATCTTTCAAATGCCAAGTTGTTTTCTTATGTTTCCCTAAAAACATCAATGGCTTCTCTCCCTTGCAAATCTAGGGGAGCCAAAGTGTCAAGCAAAGGGACGAGAGAACGCTCTAGGCAGTGAGAAAGCATTCCTTCATTGAAGGTGATGATGGTCGTCTCTTGACGACCATAAATCTCTTCATCACCTTTTCCAGAATATTTAGTTTCTAATCCAATTTTCCCCCTACTAACTCTAGTCCTTCGCCAATTTTCTTAGGGGGAATGGTTTCAAACCACTGCTTTAGACACAAGTGGTCCCACCGGGCGTGCCAAAATTGCTTGCTCTTATAATTTTTCTTCGAGCGTGTCAGAGCTGTTTAAAGCTCGATAGTGAATGTATGTGTGTGTGTGTGTGTGTAAAAGAAAATGTGATATTTCCTAATACTTTGTGCGAGTGATGCACAATCTAACTTCTATCGTATTGGTGATTGTTAAAAATAAGTAAGAAAGTACCCTAGTTAAGGTTCTTTGACAGTATTGAAGTACACAAGTCAAATTATGTCATAAAGATGTAGAAAGCAACCAAAATAAATCAACAAGCTTGATAGGATGATCAGACTACCTTGAAGAGAAAAGACATTCTGTTGATCAAAACTTCAACTAGTAATATTAATGTAAGAACTTTAAGAACATATTATGAGTTGAACTAAAGTTATACAAAGATGAAAAGGACAAAGGAATGCTTTTTAAAAGGTGTAATGTGTTTGGTATGCTTTTGGGTTTTGTTTTGAGATGCAGGGGTCCCTTTCTCTTTGAACCATGTCTTGTATTTATAGGGGAGGAGCCCCTACTTCTGGCGGTTGGGCCGAACGAGCTTGGGGAGTAGCGTCCAATGATCTTTGGCCACTTTAGTGGTTCTTATAGCTTCCAAACTCTCTCATTGGTCGGAGCTTCACTTCACCTGCTTTTGCTACTTGCGTTTTCATTATGAGTTCTGACAACTTTTGGGGATCTCTTTTATCCTTTAGAGATATCTATTTCTTGGAACTTGCACCAAGCTTCTCGAGATAGTTTTTATCAAACCGATAGAAGAAGCAACTAATAAGCAGCACGATGAGTACGATGAGCAGGCAACACGATGAACAAGCTTTCCTTGGTCCCTTCATCCTCGCTCATCGTGCTCTCTAGAATTATGCATTTTTGGGTGTATACTAGGGGTGGGCATTCGGTCGGTTCGGTTCGATTTAGAGAAATTCGATTCGGTTTTGTTCGGTTCGGTTCGGTTCGGTTCGGTTCGGTTCGGTTTGGAGAAATGGGAACTGAAACTGAATTGAATTATATTTCGCTTTGATTCGGTTTTGGTCAATTCGGTTCAGTTTGGAAATTCGGTTAACTGAATTTTGAAAAAACTATACTTTCTTTTCTTTTTCTTTTTTTTTTTTTTTCATTTTCACAACTTTTTATATGTTTCTTGTCCCATTTTCTTTCATATTACAAAGAAAACATATGTTTATATTTACTTGTATATATTATACTTATATTTTTGTAATATATATAGTTGTGTATAAAAATATATTAATAATATATAAACTAAAAAAAAAATTTGATTTTTCGGTTCGGTTCGGTTTGGGAGAGTGGAACTGAAAACCGAACTGAAAAAAAAATTATAGTTCAATTTGAAACTGAACTGAAATTTTTAACTGAATTAACTAAATTGAAATGAAAATTTTAGTTCGGTTCGGTTCAAATTTCGGTTAACTGAACTATTTGCCCACCCCTATTGTATACAACGGTACATGTATGCTAACCCAACAGCACCCCATGCATATGTGTGCACATGACCCAAGTCAAGTAATGTTGATAAGTAATACATTGAAACTCTAGTACCACTCTTATCAGTGGAGAGCATGTATACAAGCAAATACAACAAATATGCCCTCGCTGCACACTCTACTGCACGGATACCCTGGTCATTAGTAACACCGCTAAAGGTGTTCCTCAACCGCTCAAGACGCACAAACTAACCACTTACTCTTGTCAACTCATCCTAGGCAACAATAGTTGTCACTCACAATGTCCTCTGAAAAAGCAAAGTAGAAGCTTGTTCGGTAGTAGACATCGGTGCAGATAAAGATCCGCCAAGAATGGGAATGCCAAGTATAACTGTAACACCCGCTCTTGCGGGTTATATTTTATTGTGTTTAGCGTGCATATTAACACTACATTAATAATATGACTATATGTGTTAAGTGGGTCTTAATCCATTAAGGTGATTGGGGGTGTCAAGTTTGGAACCCAGAGATAGGCCAATGTGGCAGTCCCAGTTTGGGACAGTTATGATAGGTCCCGGTGTGATGGGATAGAGATGGGAAATCAATTCTTATGTGCTTAAATGTTTATTAAGGCATAAGTGGTTATTATATTGTGTTGCTTTATTAACATGTTAACTGTTAGAGACCACCTCTGTGGTCCGCTTGTGAGGGTAAATTGGACACATTGCATAATTAGTAGTTTAATTAGCAACCTCATAATATTATGTGGGACCACTTATAGGATCCGTACGCGACATAGACAAACACTCATTTAAGTTTGGAATAGTTTTAATAAGTTTTATACCTAGCAGGGGTATAAATGCAAAACTGATAAAACCTTGGAGAGATCATAATAGAATTGGAAACCTTGAGTTACATGTTGGGAGACAAGTGTCTCATGACTCGTGAGAGTCTTTTTCTTCATTTATTATTTAGGAAACTTACAGAGAATTCGAACGAGAATTACGATGAAATGTCGGTGACATTCACGACAACTAACGACGCGTCGTTCAAATTCAGATTTGAAACATGCTATGTATTCGGACTCCTGGAGGTGAGTCTAACGCAGTGGTACCATTCTTATTGACTTTTGAGATTGTTTTTTCACGACCCAATTCGGGTGCTTAGCTCATAACTTATATATTTTGTATAGAAATTTGTACTTGGGCACTACTAGGATCTTAATTCCACAATTAGGAGCGCTAATCTCAGAGGTAAGTGACAATGATTATGAAATACGAATAATCGGATGTTTGAGATGATCTTTGTGATGCTAAGCATGTTTATTTGGCTTTAATTCCCATGTTTAGAGCATTTTTGCTAGCTTATGTATTATTGGTGAAATCGTACGATGATATGAATACTTGAACATGTTGAGTCGTTAATGTGGGTCAAAGGGGAACTAGTACTTGCCATCGAGAATATGACTAGGTGCCAAAATGGCCATGAGGTCGCACATTTGAATGAGATAGGCATGGGTCTCGGTTAGTCCCGCGGACTAATGGAGTAGTCGCGGGCTAACATGAAAGGGTGGCCGATACTTGTGTTCCCGAAGACCATAATTATGTGTAAAAGATGAGATTGATCATGTCTGTTATTCATGTTTATAATTGTTGTCATTCACCAGCATATAGTTGATATAGTATAGTGGTTATTGAATAACCATTGTAGGTGATAAAGGCAATGCATTAAAGAAATAAAGGAAAATGGGTTAGAAAGGTAGCATGGGGGGTTATGGTTATGGTTATGGTTAATGTAGTTGTTGTTATGTTTTAACTTGAACTTGTACTATGGTTGGAATTAGTTCTAGTTCGGAGGCCTTATATTACTAGTTCAACTCTTAGTCCATGTTATGTAAATTTAGTATTTTGGTTTCAAAGCTGTGGTTGTTCCAACTTGTGTAGTAGGAGATTCCTAACTTTGGATTTTGAATCTCGTAATATAATGGTCAGGATCATGTTGGTTTAGTTTTCAGAAACGTTGCGACTATTGTAATCTTGCTTGGCTTAGTTGGTGCGACAAACTCGAGAGTTACGCTCTATGAGTTGAAATGAATTGGATTTTCATTTATACTTTCTTAAAGTTGTTTAAATGGTGGATGTGAACTATTGTAGCCCAAGGGATGATTTATTAGTATTTTCACATGTTATGGGGGTAAACTTGATGTTTGGCCTGTTTTAGGGTATTGCAAACTTGGAATGGTTAAGTGATCTTTCAGCTAAATTTTGCAGCAGGGGAAGGATTCTGCCCAGGGATCATTTGACCAGTCGAATGGGGTAGTTCGACTGGTCGAAAACCCTACTGATCCTCTTTTGGTTTGACCACTTCGGGTGTTTTGTTTTACTTCTAATTAAACGTGAGGGTACCTTTGGGACACCTTTGAACTATAAAAGTGTTACTTTTGAAAAAGATCTTCGTTAGGGTGTGTTTGGAAATGTATTTGTAAAATCTCTTTGAAAATGTTTGAAATGTGTTGACTTCATGAGTTAAAATCCTTGCTAATGGTTTTTATAGAACTTTAATGACATGGGACATGCCTTGGTGGCGTGCTACGTGTCCTAGAATCATATGTGTGGTTTCAGGGCATTACATTTAGTGGTATCAGAGTAATAGGCTTAGAATTTTGGGTAAGAGAGATGATGACTTGAGTGAATGTGATTATGATGAGTAATTAGATGCATAACATGAATGCATATGGATAATAATATTGTGAAACAAAGTTGATATATGAACATTGCATGTTATATTGTCATAGCATGCATAGTATTTATGTGAGTTGATTGACATGTAAAAAATGGACTCAAATCGGGAGCGTTCACCTTACTCGTAAGAATAGGGGATTATCGAGCAATTCTATAAGCGAAAGCCAAGCCAATCCAATTCAAGGGAGGTCTGGACACGTCATTAGCAGATCGTTGGTTAATGGTCATGAATCGCATTTTTTGACCCGTGGACTGCACCGATGGTGAAAAGATTATGTGTGATGCTGATACCCTTAAAGGGGGAGCTCAAAATTGGTGGACCAATCATCTTGCTCAAGGACTGCCAGAGACGTAGAGAAGGTTTGAGAAGGAGTTCAACAAACGGTATTTTTCATCGTCTGCAAAATCACAAATAGGACGGGAATTTGCCAATCTACGACAAGGAGACATGTCCGCTAATGAGTATGCTACAAGGTATAATGATTTGTTCCGTTTTGCACATTTGTCCATGCCAAAGGTAGTGGACAAAGCTCGGAAGTTTGAGGAGGGATTGAGGGATAGTATTCGAAGCCTTGTTGACACTCTCCAACACCAAAACGTAGCTGATGTTCAAGATGTGGCCTTGATTGTAGAGAGAGATATTGAAAATTTTCGACAAGGGCAGCGGACATACAAGGACAAGGGAAAAGGGTAAGGGTTTTCAAAAAAACATTCTCACGAGGTTCGAGTTTCGATACAAGGAGTCAATGAGGTGGTACTTACTCCAGGGAGAATACTCCATTATGCCAGATATGTAACCGATGACACGCGGGAGTTTGCCACCTAACTTTGGTATGAAACATTTATAAGAAATTGGGACATGTTGCAAGATTTTGTCCACAAGTCAGGGCTCAAAGCACGGGGGGTTCTAATCAAGATATGAGAGGGAGATGCTACAGCTATGGTGTGCGGGGACATCAAGCCAAAGATTGGCCAATGAAGAAGCAACAAGGAACAAGCTCAATGGCTAAAACCAGGGCAAGGTTTAGAACTGATATGTATAAGGGAAAAGGAGTTGAGCCAAGGCAAGGGAGATATTATCAGTTGGCAACGGGAAACGTTTTAGTTACCGACTCCGATGTATCAAGTATATTACCAATTTGCTCGCATCCAGCTCATGTCTTAATTGATTCGGGGTCGATACACTTTTTTGTTGCACGTGAATTTGTTAAACATTTACATAGCATGTTTGAACCCTTAGGATATGATTTGTCAGTTTCCTTACCTTTAAGTAAACCAATGATGACTTCTTCAATTTTCAAGGCATGTGATATTCAGATAGATGATAGGGTTCGTACAGTTGACTTAATACCATTGACCATCAACTACTTTGATGTGATTTTGGGTATGGATTGGTTATTCTTGACCAAGCCTCTATTGATTGTGAACAGAAAAGACTTATTTTATGACCACCGAGACAGGGAGAGTTTATCTTTTAGAGAATTGGTGTCGTAGCACCACCGTTCTTAGTATCAGCGATTCGGGCGGATAAATGCTGAAACAGGGTTGTTAGGGATTCATATGTTCCATAATTGATACACGAGTTTCGGGCACCAAAGTTGAAGATATATCAGTGGTACGAGAGTTTCCAGATGTATTTCCTAAGGATTTTTCGGATGAGTTAATAGAAAGAGAAATTGAATTCACCATTGAAGCAGTCTCAGGATCACAGCCAGTATCAAAGACATCGTACAGAATGGCACCGATGGAGTTAAAAGAGTTGAAGATTCAGCTGCAAGAACTTTTGGACAAAGGGTTTATCTGACCTAGTGTATCGCTGTGGGGTGAACTGGTATTATTTGTCAAGAAGAAAGATAGAACTATGAGAATGTGTATTGACTACCGTGAACTAAACAAGCTAACCATCAAGAACAAATATTCGTTGTCAAGAATTGATGACTTATTCGACCAACTTCAGGGAGCTCAGGTATTTTCTAAAATTGACTTACGATCGGGCTACCACCAGCTAAAGGTGAAAGAGGAAGATGTAGAAAAGACTGCATTTAGGACCCGCTATGGCCATTACGAATTTTGGGTCATGCCATTTGGGGTTACTAACCAGCCGGCGACATTCATGGACCTGATGAACCGAGTGTTTAAAGACTACTTAGATGAGTTTGTAATCATTTTCATAGATGACATTTTGATATATTCTAGAAGTGTAGAAGACCATGAAAAACATCTCCTAATGATTCTATGACGACTTCGAGAAAAGAAGCTGTTTGGAAAATTGAAGAAATGTGAGTTTTGGTTGACTGAAATTGCCTTTTTGGGCCATGTAATAGGCCATGTAATATCAAAAGAGGGTGTATTAGTAGACTCATAGAAAGTTGAAGTCGTACCCAATTGGAATTCATCAATAAATGTGTCAGAAGTACGAAGCTTTTTGGGGTTAGTTGGTTATTACCGGAGGTTTGTAGAGAATTTCTCGAGAATAGCAATACCTATTACCCAATTGATGAGAAAAGATGTACAATTTATTTGGAGTTTGGAATGTGAGGAGAGCTTTGTGGAGTTGAAGACTCGATTGATGTCAGCGCCAATCTTGACCATTCCTTCAGGTATTAATGGATTTAATATTTACAGTGATGCCTCACATCGGGGATTGGGACGTGTTTTAATACAGAATGACAAAGTAATTTCTTATGCTTCATGACAATTGAGTCCACATGAAGCCAACTATCTAACACACGACTTGGAAATGGCAGCCATGATTTTGGCTTTAAAATTTTGGTGGCATTATTTATACAGGAAAAAGTATAAAATTTATACCGATCACAAAAGTTTGAAGTACCTTTTCACTCAGAGAGATCTGAATATGAGGGAGAGGCGTTGATTGGAATTGATGAAAGAATACGATGTGACTATTCATTATCATCCGGGAAAGGCCAATGTGGTGGCCGATGCGCTAAGTCAAAAATCAACAAGTAACTTGATCTATGCCTTGACTACTCAAGAGAAGTTAGTACGGAGATGGAACAGCTAAAACTAGAGATAATTCCAGAAACTAAAGTTGCTTTGGTGTCGGCAATCATTGCACAATCGTCATTATTTGATGAAATTCGGAACAAGCAACTCCAAGACCTAACTCTAAAGAAGATTTGTGAGGGTATACCTGAGGGTAGATAGCCAGAATTCACTTTTGAAGATAGCATATTGAAGTTTAGGAATCGGGTTTGCATACCCAATGTGAATGGAATCAAGGAAATAGTTCAAGAAGAGGCACATAATACCAAGTATTCGTTTCATCTAGGAAGCACAAAAATATACTGCGACCTACGAGAAGTCTATTGGTGGTCAGGGATCAAACGAGAAGTAGCGAACATGTAGCCAAGTATGTAGTGTGTCAACAAGTCAAGGTAGAGCTCCAAAGACTGGCGGGATAGTTAATGCCATTGCCTATACCGGAATGGAAATGGGAAAATATTACAATGGACTTCGTGTCAGGTTTATCGCAATCTAAAAAGTTGAATGACACCATTTGGATTATTGTTGATCGATTGACCAAGTTGACACACTTCTTGCCATTCAAAACCAATGATCTAAGAAGCTAGCATAGTTATATGTCCAAGAGATTGTGAGATTGCATGGAGCTCCAGTCTCTATTATTTCTGACAGAGATAATAATTTCACATCGCAATTTTGGTAAGGATTGCAATGAGCTATGGGTACTAAACTGAGTTTTAGTACAACATTCTATCCTGAGACTGACGGTCAGTGAGAATATGTGATTCAGATATTGGAGGATATGCTACGACTATGCGTATTGGACTTCAAGGGAGGAGCATTCGCCATTAGCCGAATTTGCTTACAACAATAGCTTCCAATCTAGTATTAGAATGGCACCTTTTGAGGCTTTATACAGGCAGAAATGTCATTCATCAGTTTGCTGGACTAAGGTAGGAGAGAGGAAATTAATAGGGTCAGAAATCGTTCAACAAACCACAGAAAGATTAAAGTGAAACAACACCGGTTGTGAACGGCTCAAAGTTGCTACAAGAGCTACGCAGATTTAAAGAGATGATCGATAGAGTTTGGTGTGGGAGATTATGTATTCTTGAAGTTGCCGCCTTCAAAGGGAGTAGTATAATTTGGTAAGCGGGGAAAATTGAACCCAAGATACGTTGGACCATTTGAGTTTATTGGGAAAGTTGGACCGATGGCTTATCGGTTGGATTTTTTACAAGAGTTAGCTAATGTACACAATGTATTTCATGTATCGATGCAACAGAAATGTGTATCGGATTCGAGTCAAATAATTGAACCAGAGCCATTGGAAATTATAGAAGACTTGACATACATTGAGTATCTAGTCAACATCCTTGATAGGAAGGAGCAAGTATTGACGACAAAGACCATTTCGTTAATCATGGTACTATGGCAGAATCATTCAGTTGAAGAAGCCACGTGGAAAGCGGAAAAGGAGATGCAAAAGTAATACCCTTACTAGTTCGGCACTTGAGGTACAACGAGTTTGGGGACAAACTCCTTTTTAAGGACAGGAGAGATATAACACCCGCTCTCCCGTGGGTTATATTTAATTGCGTTTAGCATGCATATTAGCACTACATTAATGATATGATTATATGTGTTAAGTGGGTATTAATCTACTAAGGTGATTGAGGGTGTTTAGTTTGGAACCCAGATATAGGCCAATATGGCAGTCCCAGTTTGGGACAATTATGATAGCTTCTCGTGTGATGGGACAAAGTTGGGAAAAACAATTCTTATGTGCTTAAATGTTTCATAAGTGGTTATTATATTGTGTTGCTTTATTAACATGTTAATTGTTAGAGAGCACCTCTGTGGTCCGTTAGGGGTACCTTTGTGAGGGCGAATTGGATATGTTATTTAATTAGTAGGTTAATTATCAATCTCATAATATTATGTGGGACCACTTACGGGATCCATACGTGACATAGACAAACATCCATTTAAGTTTGGGATAGTTTTAATAAGCTTTATAACTAGCTGGGGTATAAATGCAAAACTGATAAAACTTTGGGGAGATCATAATAGAATTGGAAACCTTGAGTTATATGTTGGGAGACAAGTGTCTCATGACTCATGAGAGTCTTCTTCTTCATTTCATTAGTTAGGAAACTTATAGAGAATTAGAACGAGAATTACGACGAAGCGTCAGCAACATTCACGACGACTATCAACCCGTCGTTCGACTTCGAATTTCAAAACAAGCTACATATTTGGACTCCTGGAGGTGAGTCTAACGTAGTGTACCATTCTTATTGACTTTTGAGATAGTTTTTTCATAACCCAATTCGGGTTCGTAGCTTATAACTTATATAGTTTGTATAGGTATTGTACTTGGGCACTACTAGGACTTAATTCCGTAATTAGGAGCGCTAATCTCAGAGGTGAGTGACAATGATTATAAAATATGAATAATCGGATGTTTGAGATGATCTTTGTGTTGCTAAGCATGTCTATTTGGCTTCTATCACGCCCTTGAACGACAAAAATAGTGAAAAACAAATTTTCTTTTTGGATCTATAGGGAATGACTGGTGAAGTCATATGATTGTCCACACCACGCAGTACTAAGCAACAACAAGGATAACAAGATCAAAATACAATAATCTAGGTTGGTTAAAACATAACATAAAGTCAAAGGAAAGTTACTAACTATTACAATCAGAGTTCTGAATCAAATAAATCATAACGGATTACAATGTTGAGGCACATATGCTTGATCACAAAAAGGTTTGGAAAGCAGTAAGGGTAATTAAACTATAATCTTGTCTTATCTTCAATTAGCATAGGTGTAGTCATCAGTGTAGTTGTCTTCCTCCGCCTGATTGCCCTCATGGTAATCCTCCTCGGGAGCATCATCGCCAGCATAGTAGTCCTCTCTTGTAGGTCCTTCACCTGTATAATCATAGACAGTGTGTGCTGGAATGTAGAAATGTCTAGCGGCATAAATGCCGTCAGCTTAATGAATGCTAAGTGAATTAGATACTAATAGGGTATCAACTATTGAAGTTATTACAAGTTATGAATGATAAAAAATTAGATTCTATTGAGTGTATCTTCTCTTTTAGTCAACCGGTTATCCGATTACTAATGTCTTACTGAATTAGGACCAACAACATACATTACTGATAGAAGAACAGACTCAACAGTAGTTCACTTCAATTGACACACCATTGCTTCATCCACCGCTTTTAAGAACATATGCACAGTTCACCGCATGTCATGGACACCACGTCAGTCCATCCCCAGCTTTTAAGAACATATGCTCAATTCACCGTACTTCAGGGATATAACGCTTTAAGCAACAATACATCATTCTAATGCCATGACTTAACGTCATCTACTAGTGATCCTAGTTCACCGCTTTTAAGAACATATGCACAGTTCATCATTTTTAAGAACATATCATTGGATCAACAAGCTATCTTAGGGATACTTGGTCCAGTCCACCACTTTTAAGAACATGTGCACAGTTCACCATTTTTAAGAATATATTATGACCAAGGCCCGTCCACGTAAGATTCCCGAATCCTGAACAAACCTACTTAAGTTCATCTCTAATCATCGATACATAACAAATCTTATGTGGCCTGACTACATCGAATGAAATAGATGAGAACCCAAATGGTCCATGACTAATACGTTTATCTAACGTTATAACATTATGTGTTATTCTTAACATTACTACGATCCTACATCACATTATCTCAGTATCACATCTGTATTTTGTGCAGAGGATTCAGAATAGTATATAAACAACTAAACAATTATAATATTAACTAAATAGGAATATCAGCATTCTGTAACTGCCAATCGATTGGGACAGAGGTCCAATCGATTAGTATAAAAATAGTAACAATCGGTTGGGAAAAAGATCGATTGATTGGATCACAATCTATGCCAATCGATTGCTAACTTTGGCAATCGATTGGGGTATCTATAGTGGCAATCGATTACATAAAATGACAATCGATTAGGTTATCAAGGATGACAATCGATTGGGAAAAGTCCCAATCGATTGGGACTTCATCTTCTTCACAGAGATGACAGTCCATCAATATAAATTCGGGAAAACACGATTCATGCATCTTTCTTTCATCTAAACAAGTCCTAACATCAATATAGGGATACCAAGTGAGTTTAGAACTCACCTTAGGTGTGTGGTATGTTTGGGTATGTGTATTGAAGCTTGGAGCTTCAATGGAGGTTTTCCCCCTCTCTCTCTCTCTCTCTCTCTCTCTCTCTCTCTCTCTCTCTCTCTCTCTCTCTCTCTCTTCTTCCTCTGTCTTCTCTGTCTTCTCCCTTTCTCTTTCTTTTTTTTTTCTTACTCTCTTTGGTCTCCTTCTCTTTCTTCTTTCTTCTTTCTTCAGTCCATGTGTATGTGTGAGTGTATGGGTGTATATATGCATATATATATGTGTATATATATATAAAACATACACAAAACATACACACACACACACACTCTCTCTCTCTCTCTCTGATTTTTGGAAATAGAACTATGCCCAAAATTGGCTCATATTTATAGAGGGATTAGTGTTCACGGGGACAAACCCCAGTCAAAGCAAAAGAATCTATCCAGTTACTGTCAATCGATTGGAAAAGGTGGCAATTGATTGGGTAAGGTAGTGATTGTTCCAATCTATTACGATGAAGTCCAATGGATTGGGTCCAGGTGGTAGGTACAAAAGTGACAATTGATTGGTATAAAATGCCAATCGATTGGTATCCAAAATAAGGCAATTGATTGGGAAAACTGAGTAATCGATTGGGAAACAAAAAATACCAAAGGTAAGGTCAAACTCATACAAGTATTTAAAGAAAAATACAAGGTTGTATTCATATAATTACATTACAAAAATACATGGTATTATAGCTTTTATTCCCATGTTTAGAGCATTTTTGCTAGCTTATGTATTGTTGGTGAAATTGTACGGTAATATGAATACTTGACGATATTGAGTTATTAATGTGGGCCAAAGGGGAACTTATACTTGCCATCGAGATGTGGCTAGGTGCCAAAATAGCCATGAGGTCACACATCTTAATGAGAGAGGTCTGGGTCTCAGTTAGTCGCACGGACTAATGAAGTAGTCGCGGGTTAACATGAAAGGGTGGCCGTTACTTGCTTTCCCGGAGACCATAGTTATGTGTAAAAGATGAGATTGAGCATGTTTGTTATTCACATTTATAATTGTTGTCATTCACCAGTATATAGCTGATATAGTATAGTGGCTATTGAATAACCATTATAGGTGATAAAGGCGAGGCATTGAAGAAATAAAGGAAAATGGTTTGGAAAGGCAGAGTGGGGGATATGGTTATGGTTAATATAGTTGATGTTATGTTTTAACTTTTAGTTCTAATTAGGAGGACTTATAGTACTAGTTTCACTCTTAGTCCACGTTATGTAAATTTAGGATTTTGGTTTCAAAGCTATGGTTGTTCCAACTTGTGTATTAGGAGATTCCTAACTTTGGATTTTGTAATACCCTGTATTTTTGTTATACTTTTGTACCCTTGTTGATATAAATGAGATTCAGTATACTTGTATTTACATTTCCTGGAATTTTAGCTTCAGTCGATCGAACTTCCTTCGAGCGATCGAACTTTTGCTCCTTCAATCGATCAAACCCACTTCGATCGCTTGAAATTCTGCCGACCTAATTTTATGTCATGCTCCCTTTCTTAAGCTATTGAACACGTTTCAATCGATCGAATCCTGACTGACCTGTTCTCAATTGATCGATCGAACTTGTTATTATTAGTATACGCAGAACTGCCACCTGCTCCCACCTTTGCCTATATATATATGTGTTAGTTTGGGTGTGTTTGGGTTGCTGAATTGAGAGAGGGTTAGAGAGAGAGGTATACAAGATTATATATATACACACTCATACTTATATATATAGACACACAAATGGGATATATATACACACAAATACACACACACTCTCGGTCAGAGAGAGAAGAAGAAGAAGCAGCAGAAGGAGGAGAGAAAGAGAAGAGATAGAGAAAGAGAAGGAAAAAGAGAAAGGTGAGAGAGAAGAGACCACCCTGAGGACCCACGGCCACCCAGACGTCACCAACGTTAACAATGTGTGTCTATACTCACTCTGTAGCATAGATATGTTGCTATATATGTGTTTCGGTAAGAGAAAACGAACTCCGAACGTTCGTAAAAGGTCTAGTTTAGTTTGGGGAAGAAAGCTACTCTCAATCGATCAACCTACTTTCAATCAATTGAACACAGATTGATCTCAATCGATTGAACTAATCTCAATCGATCGAACATTATTTTTGTCAATCGATCAAAATTTCTTCGATCGATCGAACCTAGCTTTACCTCAAGCGATTGAAGTGAGTATCGATCAAACTTTACAGAATGTTAAATGTATAGTTTGTTAATATCCGATGAACTGTTAAGCTGTATGTTATCATGCGATAATTGGTAGAAGTTGTATTGGAATAATACACATGTTGAATAATAGGCTTAATGTATTAAACAATAGAACCAATTGTATAAACGATGACATAATATTGTTAAGCAAATTGAGAAGCTGACGTGCATAGTAGTGGGTCTATCGACCACAGAGGTCGATCCTATTTATGGTTGGTGCATGGGAAAGGCGATCTCGAAGATCGTACAATGTGGGTTGTGATATGCTTATATTGCCTTAGTCCATGGGAGAAACTAAAGGATATATTTGTAGGTATTGCCATAGTCCACGGGAGAGACTAAGGGATATATTAGTAGGTATTTCCTTAGTCCACGGGAGAGACTAAGGGATATATTAGTAGGTATTGCCTTAGTCCACGGGATAGACTAAGGGATATATTGATTGTATATCGCCTTAGTCGATGAGAGAGACTACGGGATACATATTATGGAAACAGATGTGGTTTGCAGTGACCTATGTCACCTTAGTCCATAAGAGAGGCTAAGGGATATCCAGGTGTTATCGCCTTAGTCCACGGGAGAGACTAAGGGATACATGATTGCGGGAATAATAATATGGCTAGCACCCTAGTCCGATAGAGGCTAACTGAATGTCACCTTAGTCCAAGAGCGAGATAAGATAAGAGAGATCCAATGGAGGCTAAGGGCATGGTTACGTTAGACCAAGACCGAAACTGAGGGTTATGCCAGTGTCGTCATCTTAATCTAATAGAAGCTAAATGAATATTACCTTAGTCCATGATAGGGACTGGAAGTTCGAATAGAGACTATAAGAATATATCACTTTAGTCCATTACCGAGATAAAAAGGGACACATCATGAACTTAGTCTGATAGAGATTAAATGAATATCACCTTAACCAAGACCGAGACGGAAGATCCGAACGAGGCTAAAGCATATGTCACTTTAATCCATGACCGAGACTAAGAGGTATACGTTATGAAAGGAAATGTGAATGGGCCATTTTGGCTAGAGCGTGGGACTTCGTGTCGAGGTTGCTAAAGTTAGTAAGGTATGGATCGAGATGTGAGTTGAGTAATTATGGGATGTGAAGCTATGTGCGAGATGTGGACTCAAGAGTCCATATTAGGTTAGGAGCAATGGGAACGATGTCCGTCGATGTATATGTTGAGTTAGTGCATTCATGAATGTGAACGGCGAGATGATCATTAATGATGTTGTTGTTATATATGCTGTAAATCTATTGATATTCTGTTAGTGTTTGCATTCACTCAGCTTTTGTAGCTGACGGCGTTTATGCCACTGGATATTCGACGTCTAGCTAGCTAGGGTTATGAGAATATAGGAGATGTATATATGGATACGGGCTACGAAGATGGAGCCTACGATGACAAAGGCTATGATGATGCTGACTACTACGCAAGCTGAAGACTTGGAGCTTGCTATTGATAGTTTATGCTTTTGTTTTTAGAGACTCTGTAATAGTTACGCTTATAATCGGTGTATGTTTTTGTAATACTTTAGTTACATTTCTGCAGATACTTAAGGTTTGTAATAGTTTAGTATTAAACTTTGATTATATATATCGAACTTAGAACATTCCAAATGTGCAATTCGTTCCATTACTATGATGGTTTGACTTTGGTTATGGACAATATGGTGACTTTCAACTGTTATGGCCTACGAGTCCAACAATGAATTTATTTTCTTTATTTTTGATACTGCAGGGCGTGATAGATTTTGAATCTTGTAATGTATGGTCGGGATCATGTTGGTTTAGTTTTCAAAAATGTTACGACTCTTGTAATCTTGCTTGGCTTGGTTGGTGCGACAAACTCAAGAGTTACGCTCAATGAGTTGAAATGAATTGGATTTTCATTTATACTTTCTTAAAATTGTTTGTCATGACCTATCCCGCTACACACGAAAATAGGACACGTGTCACTCCACTAAGGCTCATCCAATTCCATTAAAGTAAATAGCAGCGGAAACATAAGTAAAATCTATGATAATTCGAGTTATAAAAAGTTTTGCTTAGTGAAACACTCACAGAAAGGAACCATTTTGAAAATAGAGGTCCAATCGACTGCACTGGGACTTCAGTCGACTGTAAGGTCAATTGCAGAGTATAAAAGTTCAACATCCCCAATCCAGTTGACTGTATCGGGGACTCAGTTGACTGGGGTCTCAAATTCTCAGTCGACTGATCATGTCTGGTCGACTGGAAGTCAATCTAGCAGAGTGTTGTGTTTTCGCACGGAAACTAGTCGACTATTTTTTGTCTTCTAGTCAACTGATCCTTTGGAAACTTGGAAAGATATTTCTTTAAAATAGGGGTCCAGTCGACTCTGTCGTTGACCCAGTCGATTGATCATCCAAAATATGCACAAATCTACAACAACTCAAACCAAGATTCACCAAACCACTAAATGTCACCATATTGCAACGATTCAAAATATAAGGACAAAAGCTCTACCACGGATTACAATACTATAAATCCTTCCCAAGATTTAGTTACAACGTGTTATGACATTAAAGCTATTATTACAAAATTAGAAAGGAAACAAAAACATAAACAAGAGTGTTCCCCGTCGTCATCTCAGCCTCACTATTCTCACTTCTTCTTGCCTCTCTTCTTTTCACCTGCAATGGAGTAAAGCTCCACTACTCAGCTATATGATGAGTGCACAATTCTAAATGAATGTTTATATGACAATCCATGTTAAAAACATCTAAAACACATCAGAATAGTCTCTAGGGTGAGTGGTACGCATTCATCCAGTAAATGAAATCGATGTCATGGAAGGCACACCTCTTCCACGCACCCCGTACACTGGTTGGGCCTACCTCCATACCAGATACCATGTCCTGGTTGGGCCTTCCTCCATACCAGACACCACATAATCAATGTTACAATCCTCAAACTTCGAGGAGCTTACCCCAGATGAAATTGTTCCAAACTTCCCTTTATCCAAGTAGACACATAGCATGCTCACATAAACAATTATACATGCTTTTCTAACATATTCGCCTGCAAATTAATGGGCCTAACTAATACATGAATTTTGCCCGGATCCAAAATATCAAACTCAATACTTAAAACATGAAAATTCCATATATTTTATAGATCTAGAATTCATACCTCGTGCTAATTCTCTCAAACTTTGAGGGAAGTACTAGGGAGCCAAATAAACGTCGGATCTCTGTTTATACGTGATTCCTACAAATTTTACCTAATTTTCCCAAATTTCTAGAAATTAGATTTTTATAAAAGTTAGCCAAACGAGGCCTAAGAGGTATCAAAACGTAGACTTTACCTCAAGGAGTCCAAATATGAAATCTGGGGGAAAATTGACGGACGAACAGTCGTCAATCGGCGTCGTGAAGCTCATGGCAACAAATCCCCTTCGCTCTCCCTCTCTCTCTCTCTCTCTCTCTAAGATATTTTTAGAAGTTTGTAACTAATGAAAATCTCACCCTTACTATTTATAGGCACAATTTCAGTAAATTACGTTTACCTCCCCACTAGTTCTCGAACTACTAATTAATCTCTAAAACGTCGCACACGTCCATTTTATTACTTCATGAGTGAAAACTAAAAAATTATAAAAGTTTTTGCCTAAGTTCTGTTTGGGTCCAAGATAAGGATCCAAAACTAATCTCTGTGAAATCTCTATTCCACCTACCTTTTATATAACGTATCATTCACGTTCTCACCACTAAATGCCACCATATTGCAACGATTCAAAACATAAGGACAAAAGTTCTACCACAGATTATAATACTATAAATCCTTCCCAAGATTCAGTTACAACATGTTTGACATTAAAGTTATTATTACAAAATTAGAAAGGAAACAAAAACATAAACAACAGTACTGTTCCCCGTCGTCATCTCGGCCTCACTCTTCTCGCTTCTTCTTGCCTCCCTTCTTCTCACCTGCAATGGAGTAAAGCTCCACTACTCAGCTATATGCTCAGTGCACAATTCTAAATGAATGATTATATGACAATCCATGTTTAAAAAGTTTAAAACATCTCAAACACATCAAAATAGTCTCTAGGGTGAGTGGTACACATTCATCTAGTAAATGAAACCAATGCCGTGGATGGTACTCCTCTTCCACGCACCCTGTACACTGGTTGGGCCTTCCTCCACACCAGACACCACACAATCAATGTTATAATCCTCAAACTTCGAGGAGCTTACCCCGGATGAAATTGCACCAAACTCCCCTTTGACCCAAATAGACACATAGCATGCTCATATAAACAGTTATACATGTTTTTCTAACATATTCATGTGCATAATTAATAGGCCTAACTAATACATGAATTTTGCCCGGATCCAAAATGTCAAACTCGGTATTTCAAACATGAAAATTCCATATATTTTATAGATCTAGAATTCATACCTCGTGCTAATTCTCTCAAACTTTGAGGAAAGTACTAGGGAGCCAAATAAATGTCGGATCTTTGTTTATACGTGATTCCTACAAGTTTTACCTAATTTTTTCCACATTTCTAGAAATTAGATTTTCGAAAAAGTTAGCCAAATGACGCCTAAAAGGTATCAAAACGTAGATCTTACCTTAAGGAGTCCAAATATGAAATCTGGGCGAAAACTGACGGACGAACGGTCGTCGATCGGCGTCGTGAAGCTCGTGGCAACAAATCCCCTTTTCTCTCTCTCTCTCTCTCAGATATTTTTAGAAGTTTGTAACTAATGAAAATCTCACCCTTACTATTGATAGGCACAATTTTCATAATTTACGTTTACCTCTCCACTAGTTCTCAAACTTCTAAATAATCCCTGAAACGTCGCACACATCCATTTTATTACTTCACGAGTGAAAACTGAAAATTGTAAAAGTTTTCATCTAAGTTCCGTTTGGGTCCAAAATAAGGATCCAAAACTAATCTTCGTGAAATCTCTATACCACCTACCTTTTATGTAACGTATCACTCACGTTCTCACCACATTATACAAAACAATCTAAAGTGATATCCAAACTACCAAAATTTTACTCTATGACTTGCGGTGGATGAGAATACGTAGTTGACAATAAGTCGTGGTGATAGAATTGATGTGTCGATGCTTGAAACGTTAAATCCCTGATATGCGGTGGATTGTGCATATGTTCTTAAAAGCGGGGGATGGACTGACGTATTATCTATAGGTGTACACGGTAGATGACTTCTATGACTTGCAATGTTACACGGTAGATGGTATCTATAACTTACGGTGACGCGGTAGATAGCACATTGGTATATCTAGGAGTTTTACAATCAAGTCCGTTCCAAGGGTCAGTATGTGCGGAGTTTGTTATTACAAGATGATAAGGATTGAGTAAACTACATTGGAGTAATAAAGAGAAAGATACTATTGTAGCACTATATCTTAGATAGTTCCATAACTTGTAATTACGTTATACCATTGGTACCCTGTGAATTTCTATTCACTCAGCTCTCAGTAAGCTGACGGCCATTATTGCCTGGACATTCCCCGTCCAGATTACCCTACCCTTCTTAATGCAGGTGATGATGCATATGGCGATGGTTACTACCCAGAGGGGGACTGTGTTGCGGGTGGCCCCACTAATGATGATTATGTCGGGGAAGAGTACTACACTGACGACTACCCTTACGCCAGCTAGAGATGAAAAAGTTATATCTAGTTTATAGTTCTGTTATTTCTGCTGAACTTTTATAACATGTACTTGGGAATATGTTATCTCCAGACCTGTTAGGTTCCTGAGGACCACTCTGATATTTGTAATAGATGCAACTGTTATTATATTCAGTTTGATTATGTTGCTATTCTTATTCATTAGCTGACTGTTACTGTGTGGTATGGACAATTAGTGACATGCACCTGTCATTCCCTATGGTCCTAAAAAGGAAATTTATTTTTCTCTATTTTGTTGCTCAGGGGTATGACACCATCATCCAGGAGACCGATTGTTCTTCTGAGAGTGAAGCAAGATCGGCCTTTGGGGCCGATGAAGATGACAACCCAGCCCAGCTGAGGGCTTTTAAAGTGGGAAAAAGCTCTAGGGGAGGAGCCTTCCAGCCTGAGGATGCTCCAGAGCCAAAGGATGCTTCGGAGCTCGAGGTCAGTGACGAATAAGATGACCTGACTCTATCAACACAAAAATAGGAGAGGCTGTCCTTCGGCGGAGGATCTAATAATTGAAGATAGCCTTCAATGTTGCTGATGATTAAAAAAGGGGACTGGAAAAGAAAGGCAAGGCAATGAGAAGAAGAGGTAGAGTTCCTGGCAGGTTGTCTGGAAGAGATTGGCAGGCAGCCCGAGAAGCCAAGGCACAAAAGGAGCCGATCGGCGTAGCTCAGACCGATGAAGACCACCTTCATCGGTCTTACTCTCCCCCCCGCCTTTTGTAACTTTTCTTCTTTCAATTCCTTTATAAATACATTCTCAAAAATATGAATGAAACATACTCCTTTTTTCCTTTGTACATCTTATTCTTGATTGGTGATTGGTTCATATTCCATGTCTGGATTTGGTCTGAATTTTAAATCGGTAGTTTCCTAAAGTGTAGGATAATAGGACTTTAAATACTGAATGTTAATTATTCTTGGATGAATTTTACCATCAATGTCACACACCTGGTAAGTACCACCTCTTAAAACTGTAAAGATCACAATTGGTCCTTCCCAATTAACGGACCACTTGCCATACCTTCTATCTTTTTCATCGATAGGATGAACAGCCTTCCAAACGAGCTCCTCCAAATAAAATGACTTTGTCCTCACTTTCTTATAATAAGCTCTGTCAGCACAATTTTTCTACACCTTAAGGAAATCCAGAGCATTTAGTCTGAGCTCATCCAACCCTTCTAACTCAGTGATCATAGCCTCAGTGTAATCGTGGGCTCTAACTAGTTTTGCAATGCCCATCTTGTCGATCAGACTGTAACTTCCATGGATAGCATGGCATCATGCCCATAAGTTAAAGCAAATAGTTTCACTCATGTACTTGTTCGTTTGGATGTCCGATAAGCCCAAAGTACTTCAGAAAGGAGTGAGTCCCAAGATTTAGGATTTTCTTTTATCATCTTTCCCAGGATCCCTTTAATAACTTTGTTAGATGACTCGGCCTGGCCATTTACTTGAGCATAGTAGGGGGTTGAAGTGATAATTTTCACACCCACACTTTTTGTAAAATTAGTGGTCTATACTCTAGTAAACACTGAGCCTTGGTCGGCTGTAATGGTTTCTGCCAAGCCAAACCGGTGTATGATATGTTGCATAATGAACCTGATAATAGTGGCCTGAGTGATCGATCTTGCAGGTATAGCTTCTACCCACCTAGTGAAGTAATCGATGGCCATGATGATAAAACAATGACGCCCAGAAGAAGTTGGATGGACCTTCCCAATTTAGTCCATCGCCTATCCTCTGAAGGACTATGGCTTAATGATTGGATGTAGAACTTTAGCTGGCACCCTTTGGATCGGGCCATGTTTTTGACATGCCTGACATCCTTTGGCATAATTGATACAATCTTTCAACATGGTTGGTCAGTAAAAGTTATATCTTCTTATTAATCATTTCATTTTGGTGTTAGCCTAATGGGCCCCACAAATCCCTTCATGGACTTCAGACATGATTCTCATGGCCTCATTTTTGCCTAAACAATTCAGGAAGACGTCATCCTTGATAGCTTTTTTGAACAGCTCTCCATCTAATAGAATAAATTAGACCACAAACATCAGTCCGACGGTCTGCCTTACATCGGGGTGATTGAGATGATCCCTGATTGGTGTCCTCGAATCGTATTGTTTAAGTAGAATGGAGGAGGACTCAACAAACCATTCCCTTTTAGCCACCGGAGGCAGTAATTGTTGAAGGATAGTAATACTTTTCTCCTTAACCTCCTGTATTGATCCTGAACAAGCTTTACCAAGCCTATCGGCATCCCAATTAGTCAATCTTGGGATATGACCAACTGTGACATCATCAAAATTATTGATCAATTAAGTGGCTATAGAGTGGAATGGACACAATTCCGAACTCTTGACACAAAAATCACCTAATATATGTTTGATAACTAGCCGTGAATCACCATTAATATGGACTGAAGATGCCCCCATTTCTTGGAGTATCTCCAACCCGATGATCATTGCCTCGTATTCAGCCTGATTATTCTTGCATCCAAAGCCTAAATTAAATGCCATTTTATTCTTCCTATTTTTAGATGATATGATCACGATGCCAGCCCCTGACCCATTTGTGTTCTTTGCCCCATCGAACACCAAAGTCCAAGGGTCGAGAGATACATTTGACCCTAAAGAAATTGCTGGTGCCAAATCTCCTAATTTTGGGTCTAATGGATGATCAGTTAGGAAGTTGGCTATGGCTTGACCCTTAACCGATCTTCGAAACCCGTTTTGGAGTGAAAACTCCAAAAGAGCCAAAACCCACTTCCCAATCTGGCCTCTTATAATAGGCTTGGACAACATATATTTGATCACATCTGTTTAACAAATGATATAAGTTGAAACAGGCAATGTATATGCTCTTAATTTTTGGGAAGAAAAGTACAACGCTAAACACAGTCTCTCAATCGGTGTATATCGCTACTCTATTAGAGTTAACAACCTACTTAATTAGTTAACGGCATGTTCCATGCTTGACTCATTATCTTGAGCTAGCATACTTCCCACGGAATGCTCAGAGGCTGAAATATACAATTTAAGTTCCTTCCCTTCTTCGGGGGCATCATAACTGGTGGCGTGGATAGATAACACTTTATTTCCTCAATGCCAAGTGATGGCGCTCCTCCCAGCAAAAATCATCATCGGTCTTGATCTTTAACAAGGGTGACCATACCTGAGTCTTTCCTGTACAATTGGAAATGAACCTTCTCAAGAAGTTGATCTGCCCTAAGAGTCTCTATAACTCCTTCTTATTAGCAGGGGGCGTGGCCAGTTGGATTGCTCATGCTTTGTTTTTGTTCACTTCAATTCCGCTTTGATGAACCAAAAACCTAAGAAAATTGCCCGCTGAATCCCGAAAGCACACTTGAGGGGGTTTATCTTCAGTTTGTGCCTCCTCATTACTCAAATACCCTTTTGAGATCTAACGGGTGGTCAATCTATTTTTTAGATTTAACTACGACATCATTGATGTAAACCTCCATGTTATGACCGATCATATCATGAAAGATTGAGTTCATAGCTCTCTGGTAAGTTGCCCCCGCGTTCTTGAATCTGAAGGAAATGACAACCCACTCAAAGTTTCTAATTACCCCAGGAACACTTTTCCAATTACCCCAGGACAACTTAAGACTGTTTTTGAAACATCCTCCTATGCGATAAAAATCTATTTATATCCTGAATGCCCGTCTATAAAAGACAGGATTTGGTACTTTGAGGCCGAATCAATCACCTGATCAGCCATAGGCATAGGATATTCATCCTTCAGTGTTGCAAGATTTATATTCTTGAAGTGAATACAAATTTTGAGCTTCCCATTCTTTTTCACCACGGGGACTATGTTAGATAGCCATTCAACGTATCTAGTTGTTCTAATAAATCCTACTTTAAGGAGTCTTTTGATTTCCTCCTTTATTTTGTAGGTGACTATTGGAGAAATTTTTTTGGACAATTTCCTGAATGCCTATACCCTTCTTGAATTGGAAGACAGTGTTATACCAATTCCCTTGCTAGGCCTGACATTTTGTCGTAATCCCAGGCAAAACAATCCTTATATTCTCTCAGCATAATGATCAATTTGGTCTGGAAGTGTAACAACCTGCATTTCATTAAATTTTAAAATTGCATTTTTCATGATTAATTTGTATTTTTGGTTTCATTTAATTTCAATTCCCATGTTTTATCATACTTACTTATATTTTGTTAGAAATTCTTTAATTGGGGTCACACTGTAATTTTTACAAAATCAAGAACACGGTGTTATACTTCAGACTGAAATTCATAAGTTTGGATATACCTGCGTTATATTCCAATTCTGTATTTCAAAATGGTGAAAATAATTTCTTTTGACTAAAACTAAATTTTTATATAATCGAAAAATCATTTTTTTACGTTAAAATGAATATTCTGTATTTTTTTGTGGTGAACACCGCACCGCAAAAAATATTAGTTTATGTGCAAAGTTGTCCGCATCGCTTTAAACTCCTATAGTTTTGGATTCCCCGTCAATCAGGAATGACCATTGCTTTATATCCATTTAATACTTGTAATGATTGGATAGGTTTGTTTGGCAATGCTTAATTGATGAGCTTGAATTTTGTGGCATAACCTATTTTTCCAAACAAGATAAGTGATTCCTAGACTAGTTGCTTAGGCCTTGTTTGGCCATTGCTCATGTATGTGTTAATTTTGTGCCTAGAAGCTTCACTTCCCAAACACTCCATTTTGCCCCCTATGAGTCTATACTTGACTCTTAGTGAACTGTGGAGTTCATATATCAGATCACATACGTATATGTATATCAACAATCCATGAGCTGAGTTTTTTTTGTGCAATTAGGAAAATAGATTGTAGAGTATAATAGGTTGAACTTGGAGCCTAAGTTCACCATTTTGGCTTCTATATATATGCTATATGCTCTCTCACATTCTGGGTAGTTTTACAAACTGAGAGAAACCAGAGAGATATAGAAAGAGTGCAGAGAGTTTATAATTACAGAATATCATTATAGAGAGAGAAAGCTTTTGATCACCATAGCCAAAGCTTTAATTGGTTCTCTTATTGGGTCTTATCTTTCTCAAAAAACACACACCTTCTATCACAGTGAGTATTTTAAATTCACTCTTAATGTAAATTCTTGTCTAATTACTGCTTAATTGTATATCACCATTGTTGAAATTGTACGTGGAAGCTCGAGCTTATAAATCATGATTTTTCAACCTCAACCAAAATTCATTTTTAGAGATGATTATGAAAGATTACAGTACATAGAAGCCACGGTTTAAGTATTAGAGCCCAATTCATTTGTATCGCGACATATATTAAAAATGAAGTTTTGACATCGTCTCTCGGATTTTCGTAAAATCCGAGAGCTACGGATTGATTCGTGTTAAATTAATTGAAGATTGGTATTTCTTGTGAAAAATTGAAGAAAAACATATATTGCAAGTCATGTTTAAGTCCGGAATGCAAAATGGGTCAAAAAGACGCTTAAAATATGAAAACAGGGAAAATCTGCGAAGAAGATAAAGTTTCAGCTTCACCTCGCACGCGTGAGCAACCCCTCGCCTGAGTAGCCCAGGCGCGCGACCTGTGTGTTTTCTGGCAGTTAGAAATTTTATATGAAAAGTTGAAAAATGGGCATATCGCTCAAGCGGCCCGCGCGATCGACCCCTCGCGCGAGCGGCTGGCGCGTGCGACCTTGCAGTTTTTGGTTTTTGTCTGTTTTTGTTAAGGGACTGTTTGGATTAACTTTTAAAGGTTGTTAAGGTTCTATTTGGGAATTTTACTAAATCAAAATCATGTTCTTTATGTTTGGATTATAAAAGCGATGAATTACGACTTATCTATCCTCATACGCACGTTGTTCTTATATTTCAGTGATTTACATTTCTATATTAAGTCATATGGCATACATGTGGGGTCAAGTGTACATACATGGTGAGTGATAGTTGGTGTGATAAGGGTATATGGTTGAGATTGTGTTTTGGACACTCCCTGGTAATTGTGTACCAAAGTGTGACGTTTTGAGATTGCGGCTAGAGTATCTTTGAAATGTGACGGTGACAAAACTAGATACTCCCTGATGCCCATGGTAGCGTTAAATTATGTGACGCCGACTTGGACATTCCCTGGCACCCATGGTAGTGCTAAAGTGTGGCCTACTAGACACTCCCTGACATGCGTGGTATGGTCAAAGTGTAAGGCATTGGACACTCCCTGGTACCCCGTACTAAAGTGTGAGGTAAACTAGACACTCCCTGGTACCCTTGTAATAAAGTGTGGTCATCTTGGTGTTTCAAAGATACTGGAGTGAGAGAGTAGGTTGATGTGGTCGAGAGAAAAGAGTCAGTAAGATGAGATTGGTTGCATTATTTCCATACACGGTCACATGTGTTATGAATTAAAGTTTATTAATGTTATCCTTACTGTTTATAACGAGAACTCATTTCTATATTGTTAACTTGTTGAATAATGAAACCGTGAAAAGGAAAACAGCAAGTAAGTATGTTTTACATTATAGCATATATTTTTAATATGCACCAGCTTCATAAAGCTGACGGCGTTGATGCGCCCTGGACATTCGTGTCTAGGCTTTTTAGGTTACAGTCGAGTTGGCCCATACGATTATGCAAACTGAGAACAACTACTTGAAGATGAATTTATTATTATATGTTTTAAGTTATGAACTGGTTTTGTAATAAGGATGACAGTAATAGAAGGCAGAAATTATTTTATTTCAAGGCGGGTTGTGCCTTTAGTTAACTACGTACTGTAATAATTATTAAATTGGTAAAATTTTGTAAGCCTTGATTACTCTACTCTGATTCATATTATTACATTGTTTGACATTTGGGACGGAATCGATCCTTCAAATTGTCACGACCTACGGGTCCTTAAAGGAAATTAAATGCTTTCCATATTTATGCTATGTCGGGGCATGACAGGAAGTCAGATTCCAATAATTGGCTAACAAAAATAGGTGTATGCTTTCCTTCTGAACCCAGATTGATCTCCAAGAGTGGGTCCTAGACGTCGGCTTTTAATCATCCAATTTGGCCAGAGCCGTTTCCAACTCCTCCAATTGAATCATTTTTTTTCTTTTATGGCTTCTTCCTAAAAAATACAATCTATCAAGTTAGCATAATTATCCTCTAGACCGACCTGCATTCTTTGGTCAGTCACAAAGGCCTGTAACCTAGCTAAACTGGCCTTCCAAGCCAGCTACTTCCGGAGCTCATGGAGTTAATGATTCATCTACCACTTCCTATTGGATTAACTCAATCATCATCATTTCCTGCGCCCGACTAGAGTTCTCATAGTATGCTTTGATGACTAAAGTAGATTCCTTGATGTATGTGGCTGAGTTTGGTTTTCCTTCTTTGGTAAGACCAAAAAGTTTAACAGGACCAATGTGTTCTTCGTAAAGAAGTGCATCGGCTAAATGCACCTTATTTTGAAATGGCCTTGTGTCTGCCGTAACTACTTTCACATCATCCCCATTCTAGAAGATCAAGAGTTGGTGTAGAGTAAAAGGGATACAGTAGTTTGGGTGAATTCAGTCTAGGCCTAGCAATGCATTGTATGTGGCCGAAGTCTCTACTACAAAAAAGGCAGCCATCGTAGTCCTGCTCCCTATCGTTAGTTCTACAGGAAAAACTCTCTTTGTCATTGATGTTGAGCCTGTAAAGCTCTACACATTTAGTCAGTAGGAATAAGATCTACCTCAGACTTTTGCAAATTTCTTAGCATAGCCCGAGGCATGATATTGATGATTAATCCTCCATTGACCAAAATTCTGTTTACTGGAACTCTTTCCACATGGCCCTTGATATAGAGTGGCTTCAAGTGTTGGGCTATTTGGTGAGTTGGCTTTTCAAAGATCACCTTTATTGGCTTTTGTCCTCTGGTGTCGTTATCTTGGCTTTCCTTTGGCTTCTAAATAGTAATCCTTGCCCGGTCTGATTGTTGATCGGTTATCTCAATATGTTTGTTATCTGTCATGGAGTTTTTAGGTATTAGTGTCCCACCGACCTCTTCCCTGAGCTCTTCAAAGAGATCGAAGACAGGCATCTCCTCGTCCTGCTCATACACATCCCCATTCATTACCGTTGGTTGATCTGTCTTGGCCATAAATTCAATTGGGAAAGTGAACACCATATTAGATGAAAAATCTGTTGGGATGGTCCTGAATTGGATTATCTCATTTGTTTCATATTTAAATGTATTAAACCAATCCTCAGAACCGTCGTCATCTTCCGTCACTGGTTCTGGTTTGTTAGGCTCTAATACGAAAGCCTCACGCTTATTAATAACAGGTTAGCTGGTTGAAGCCACACATGCATTGGTTTTGTCCGGGACCACGACATCCTTCGTTTGTTACAGGGATCACGATCGTCTTTGTACACGTTCTCGCGCAGCTTGTTTATACCTTTGATGCCTCCTCTTAAGAGATCTGGAGTAGGTTCTCAGGAACTTGGGATGTTCCACCTGATGTCATCTTTCGAGTTCTATATTTGGTGGCAAGACCATCCTAGGATGGCTCCTGGAATAGGGATAACGGCTCGGACGCCGTTCTCTATGCCTTGAGTCCTGGATGTGCTGCTTCAAAAGGTGATTAACACGTAGAGGCTGGGCCATGTCCCTTGGGGCCCTGCCTCCTTTTTGCTCAGGGAACACAATCCGATCATGGATCGACCTTCTCCGTTCTAGGAACACGACCCATTCCAGAATTGGTTTCTACATCCTATCAACATCTGGCTCTCTCTATCTTTTGACAGAGCTGGGCGGCCCTGAGTGCACTTCTGTCTTGCACTTTGGACAAAGTCCTTCTTCCATAAGTCTTAGCTGATGTCTTAGTTTGGACAATAGCTATTCTGTTCCCCTTGAAGCCGAAATAACCTCTTCATCCTCTTGTTCTTTTGCAAGCTTCTCCGTTGCTCATCGGTCGCTTGTAGGTCCCGAATTGTGGTTTTTGGCCAAACTTTCTTGTGGCCTGCTGGTTCTGCCATTGGCTGCTTATCTTTCCTTTGTGGAAGGTTATGATTAGCCGATTTGGTAAGATCCACTTTCATTCGTGGCTTGGAGAGTTTTGATATGTCAGGCGTTGCCATGCTGGTAGTTGCTACCATTAGAAATGGGTCTGCATCGACTCCCATTGCATTGTCAGAGAATTTAAAGATTCCCTTCTCCACATTTTTCTGTATGACATTTCGAAAAACAACACAATTGTTAGAGGCATGCCTCCAAGAATTATGCCACGTGTAGTATTCTTTTCCTTTTATGTCATCGAATTTAGGGATCCGATGTCCCTCCGTTAGTTTTATGGCCTTTTCAGTTAACAAAGCGTCAAAAATCAAGTCTGCTTTTGTTAGATTAAAAGTATAGACTTTTCTGGCCTCAAAGGTGTTTTTTATCGAGGCATTATTATTAACGATTTTACTCAGTGCTGAGCAAATTACCTACCGTTTAACTATTACTTCGGCCATATCTTTCTCCCCTAAATTGAAGTCGCATTCAGTGACATGGTCCTCATAGTTAGCGTCTTTATAATAAGTCCCTTTTGATGAACTTCTCATCTCTTGTTCGTCCATTAAAATGCTCTCATATCGAGCTTCCCTAGAGGGTAATTCAAACAGATCTCTAACTCCATTCCATCAAATCTCTTACGGAGCTCAAAGTTCACTCCTCTAGTGGCTAGTTTTACGAATTCACACTCGAGGAGAGTAATCCGGCAATGATATTTGGCCTTTTTGAACCAGCCGATTTAATTTTCAACAGATTCTCCAGACAATTGATGCATTTTGGACAAGCCAGCCATAGATGTTTCAGGCTCTATCTGATAGAACTGACCATGAAACAGTTATTCCATCTGTTGCCATTAAATATCGAATTGTTTGGCAAATTGGCATACCAGGTGAATGGTATCCCTGTCTATGAGTTAGGGAACAACCTCATTTTTAAAGGCTCACTGCCCCCAATGTGACCACATTGCACCATGAACTGGCAAATGTGTTCCAGGGTAGATTGCTCGCTTTTTCCAGACAAGAGAGAAAAACTTGGTATCTTATAGTTCATGGGGAATTCAACCCGATCAATATAGACTGAATATGGCCGATAATACTTCAGCTAATGGATTCTCCTCATAAAGAGGCCATATTCCTCGTGAATGGCCTCCACCAGTTGATTTCTATCAATAAGTGCTATCCTGGGAGCTCGTCGGTTTACCACAGGAGGTAACACAGCATGTTGCACTTTGTTTTTGTATGGCTAGAACTCTTGTTCGGCCCTACCTACCCCTAACGTGTTTCCTGGTTGTTCAAAACCAGGCTCTAGAAGGGGCTAGCCCTGGTTTTGGGGGGATTGGTTTTGAACTCGGGCTCAGTCATTATGACTTGAACCATTATTTGGTGGCCATTAAGGCCAACATGCCCGAAAGCTGCCGAAGGTCCGAGCTATCCTTTGCCTGCCTTCTTGGGGGATAATATATTTCTAGATGAAGTAGACGTTTCCTTGCCAGGTTCAAGGTTCCTGGATGAAGTAGCCGTCTCCTTCCCAAGATCCATAATCTCTTCCCTACGAATGGTAGGTGGTACGTACTTAGGGCAGAGAGATGGCCCTTTGTCTGATTCAATGATGGCCTTATCCTTAGCCTAAGAGCTGGGAGAGAAAGACCTAGCCGAGAGGACAACCTCCATCATTTTGGTTAAATTTTTTTATAGACCTTTCCAACGCCAAGTTGTTTTCTCATATTTCGCTAGAAACATCAATGGCTTCTCTTCCTTGTGATACTAGTGGAGCCAGAGTGTCTAGCAAAGGGGCGAGAGAACACTCTAAGCATTGAGAAAGCATTCCTTCACTGAAGGTGATGATGGCCGACTCTTAAAGAAATGGCCGAAAATCTCTTCATACCTTCTCCAGAATATTCAGTTTCTAGTCTAGTTTTTCCCCTACTAACTCTGGTCCTTTGCCAGTTTTCTTAAGGGGCATGGTTTCAAACCACAACTTTAGACACAAGTGGTCCCACCGGGCATGCCAAAATTGTTCACTCTTATTATTTTGCTTTGGGCGTGCCAGAGCTATTTAAAGCTCGATTGTGTGTGTGTGTGTGTGTGTGTATGTGTGTGTGTGTGTGTGTGTGAAGGCAAACGTGATTTTTCCTAATACTTTGTGCGAGTGATGCACGATCTGACTTCTATCATATTGGTGATTGTTAAAACCAGTAGGAAAGTACCTTAGTTAATGTTCTTTGACAGTATTGAAGCATACAAGTCAAATTATGTCACAAAGATGTGGAAATCAACCAAAATAAATCAACAAGCTTTAAAGAACAATCAGACTACCTTGAAGAGAAAAGACATTCTGTTGATCAAAACTTGAACTGATATTAATGTAAGAACTTAAGAACAAATAATGAGTTGAACTAAAGTTATACAAAGATGAAAAAGACAAATAAATGCTTTGTAAAAGGTATAATATGTTTGGTATGCTTTTTGGGTTTTGTTTTGAGACGCAAGGTCCTTTTCTCTTTGGACTATGTCTTGTACTTATAGGGGATGAGCCCCTACTTCTGGCGGTTGGACCGAACGAGCTTGGGGGCAGCGTCCAATAATCTTCAGCCACGTTAGTGGTTCTTATAGCTTCCAAACTCTCTCATTGTTGGAGCTTCACTTCATATGTTCTTGCCACTTACGTTTTCATCATGAGCTTTGACAACTTTGGGGGATCTCTCTCATCCTCTAGAGATATCTATTTCTTAGAACTTGCGCCAAGCTTTTTGAGGAAGTTTTCATCAAATCGATAGAAGAAGCAACACTGATGAACATGCAACACAATGAGCAAGTAGCACGATGAGCAGGCAACGCGATGAGTAGACAGCATGATGAGCAGGCTTTCTTTGGCCCCTTCGTCCTCATTCATCGTTCTCTTTGGACTTATGTTTTTTTTTGGGTGTATACAAGTACTCCCCTTTCACTTTCAAACTTAGTTAACATTTTTTTTCTATCAATATGTCTAAGTAGAGTTGGGGAAGAAGCAACTCTTAATTAGTTAATTATTTATTTAAAATAAATCAACTCCTAAGAAGGATAGGGGTGGGAACACAAAAAGGTAGCGTAGGGACTTGACTCAATTTTATATAGATATATGTAATTGAGAAATAAATGAATAAAAAATAAAATTATATTAGATGTAATTGAGAAATGAATAACCAAAAAAATAAAAGGAGAAAATGCCACATGAAAAAAAGAAAATCATATAAAATGCCAAGTGGCTCCATGAGAGGAAGGGAAATAATTCTCTTTCTATATGTAGTAATAGATCAGTATAATAATGAGGTGACGGGCTTACCGAATAATTGCTCGTCTAGATCAGTCCACATGAAAAGCTCGCAATGTCATCCACCAACTTTTGTTCTCGTTGAATTACAAAAATACCCGCAAACAACTTAAAACCTATAGAAAAGGGAAGGGTCAAAATGGTCAATCAATAAGTTTATCCCCTCTTTTTCTTAATATGAATATATCTATTTATTTTATCTAAAGAGATCAGAACTATTTCCCTTCTCTCACATAATGTGACTCTGGCACTTCCACTTTCTCTCGTACAAAAGCCACTACTTTTTTTAGACAGATGTATATATATATATATATATATACACAGTGTCGTTCTTAGGCGGGTGTGAATTTGCGGGTTGAGATGGATTTTTGTCTTTTGCTATTTGTCTTTTGCAAATATGTGGACCCACTTGCTCAGTAAAGTAAAAAAAAACCCATGTGACTCTCTCTCACTCACACACACTCTCTCTCTCTCTCTCTCTCTCTCTCTCACTTCACTTGCGTTTTCATCATGAGCTCTAACAACTTTTGGGGATCTCTCTCATCCTCTAGAGATATCTGTTTCTTGGAACTTGTGCCAAGCTTCCTGAGGAAGTTTTCGTCAAATCGATAGATGAAGCAACACTGATGAACAAACAGCACGATGAGCAGGCAACACGATGAGTAGGCTTTCTTTGGCCCCTTCGTATTCAGTCATCGTGCTCTTTGGACTTATGCATTTTTTGGATGTATACAAGTACTCCCCTTTCACTTTCAAACTTAATAAACATTTTTTTTCTATCAATTTGTCTAAGTAGAATTGGGGAAGAGGCAACTCTTAATTAGTTAATTATGTACTTAAAATAAATCAACTCATAAGAAGGATAGGGGAGGGAACACAAAAGGCAGCATAGGGACTTGACTCAATTTAATATAGATGCATGTAATTGAGAAATAAATGAATAAAAAATAAAATTTAATTAGATGTAATTGAGAAATGAATGACGAAAATAAAAATAAAAAGAGAAAATGCCACATGGAAAAAAGAAAATCATATTAAATGCCAAGTGGCTCCATGAGAGGAAGGGAAATAATTCTCTTTTCATATGTAGTAATAGATCAGTATAATAACGAGGTGTGACGGGCTTACCGAATAATTTCTCGTCTAGATCAGTCCAAATGAAAAGCTCGCAACGTCATCCGCCAACTTTTGATCTCATTGAATTACAGAAATACCCTCAAACAACTTAAAGCCTATAGAAAAGGGAAGGGTCAAAATAGTCAATCAATAAGTTTCTCCTATCTTTTTTCTGAATATGAACATATCTACTTATTGAGGAAAGATCTTAGACGGACGCCTGTCTCTTGAAAATTACAGACCAAGCTGCATTTTAGCCAAATGGTGGGACCAGGAAGAATAAAAAATTGAGTAATTGACTGACCACACTCTCTCACTGTAAGTGGTGTAACCCATTCATTTTATTAACTCATTGGTGGGACCCATTCACTTTAACAATGAATAAAAAAATTGACTATTCTTTCTCTCTCTCACTCTAACCCTCTCACTTCAGCCAAAAAAAAAAAAAAAACCCTAATTAGCCTCTCAGACTACCCCATTATTCCTCCCCATCTCTAATAAACCTAGAAACTCAAAACATGGGCAAATCGTCTCTCACTCTCAACTAACCAACTAGCGGTGATTTCAAAGACTACTCCGGCAACGGCGACAGCGACGACTGAAGACCGACGACCACAACCACGACCCACCACTCCAGCACTCTTCTTCTTCTTCAGACTTTAGGTTTCCTTTCTTTCCTTCATTCTTTTTCCTCTTAGCTTCTTCTTCTTTTTCACCCTATATGTGAATTTTTGATTTACTAATTTATTGAGAGGTTAAAAATTAGTTTTTGAGAAAGTTATTTTCTATTTTATCCTCCTCCTTCCAATTTTAAGTTACAGATTTTTCATTTCTTTTACATCTCATTAGATTGAAAAACCAAATCATCCATGTAATCCAAACTCCATAAACTTTAAAATTAGAAGAGTCTAAAGTTTTTTATTTGTTTTTTGATTGCTACCAATGGATAGTGCATTTGGGTATTATACACCCCTGTAAGTGGAAGTTGTGGAAGAAGAAGGGTGAAATAGCTAAAAATAAAATTTTCAAGAACTAACTTTTGATCTATTAATAGTAAATAATTTTAAAATACAAAGACTTGCAAAGAAATAACAATAGGGGATGTGTATTGAATATCTTTCTTTTTTGTTAATTTATTGGGTGTAGTATCTTTTGGGGGTTTATTCTGGTAGCATAATGGAGAATGTGGACCAGGAAGTATTAGGAGATGAAGGTGGGGAAGCAAATGAAGAGTCAAATTCTAACTTTGATGATGCGATTTACAACCCTGAAGTAAGACATGATTTGAAGCCTAGAAAAGGTCAAGAATTTGAAACACTAGACGGTGTAAAATCTTTTTACAATGTGTATGCAAAAGAAGCTGGGTTTATTGTTCGAAATTGGTCTGTTAGGAAGAGTAGTGTCAATGAAATTGTAAGGAAGGAGTATGTTTGTTAGAAACAAGGAAAAAGTTCAAGAATATCGGACATTGAGAAAACAAGGCGTCGAGGCACTATAAAAGAGGGTTGTAATGCAAAACTTGCTGTGGTGAAGTCAAAATCTGGAACATTTGTAGTCAGTGTATTTGTTGAGGGTCACAATCACCCATTGTCAAGCCCACAAAGAACACATCTATTGAGGTCCTATCATGTTGTTTCAAGTGCGCAAAAATGCTTAACCCAACAAATGGCCTCAGTTAATATACCACCACATGTCACACCCGTCCCGGGAAAATCATGATTTTAAAATGCATAAATGAAATTTTTGTAAACTATCAATGTTATTTGATAATTGTGAATCGAGTTAACGTGGTCAACGATGGTGTGTCAGTTGAGGACATGGTAATCAGTAAAGTCGTAATGCATTGACATGAAGAAATGACATTTATTTGATTTTAAATGTTATTTGACTTTACCTAAGTTTTCATGAATAGTAATTATACATGCGTAGTATAATTTCTGGTAGTTTTGATCCTATTTTAGATCATTATGAACACTGTGATGAGAACGTGAGTGATACGTTGCATAAAAGGTAGGTGGTATAGAGATTCCATGAAGTTTAGTTTTGGATCCTTATTTTAGACCCAAACGGAACTTGGTCGAAAACTTTTATAAATTTTAGTTTTCACTCATGAAAAGTTTCAGGATATAATTAGAAGTTTCGAGAACTCGTGGGGAGTTAAGTGTAATTTCCGAGAGTTATGTCTATAAATACTAGTGGATGAGATTTCATTATTATCCATAACTTACAAATATCTAGAGAGAGGAGAGAGAAAGGAGATTTGATCCTACGATCTTCCCGACGACAAACGGCGACCGTTCGTTCGTCAGTTTTCAACCAAATTCTAGATTTGAACTCCTCGAGATAAGAGCTTCATTTTGATACCTCTAAGGCCTCGTTTGGCAAAGTTTTTCCGAAAAGTTAATTTTAAGAATTTTGGAAAACATGTCTATATCTGTAGGAATCGCTTGAGATCGGAGATCCGACGTTTATTTGGTCTCCTAGTACTTCCCCTGAAGTTTGAGAGTTATAGCTCGAGGTATGAATTCTTGACTTATGTTATATAGTCAATTTTGGATGCTTTAAATATCGAACATGATTTGTGATCCGGGCAAAATTCATATGGTAGTTAGGCCCGTTAATTTACTCGTGAATACGTATGAAAGCATGTTTGTATGGTTATGTGAGTATGCTAAATGTCTATGTGGGTCAAAGGGGAGGTTATACAATTTCATGCTGGGGGTAAGCTTCTCGATGTTTGAGAATTTAGTAGCGACGGCTATTGTGCATGGTTTGGGAGAAGGCCCAACCAGGGCACTGGATGAGTAGTTTGGCAGAAGGCCCATCTACGGCATCAATTCCATTACCGGGTGAACGCGTATCTCTCTCCCTAGCGACTATTTGTTGTTGTGATGATATTAAGGCATGAATTGTCATACATGCATTTGTCATAGAATTGTAGACTCAGTATATACTTGAGCAGTGGAGACTTCCTCCATTGCAGGTGACAAGAAGAAAGGGAAAAAGAAGCAAGAAGAGTGAGGCTTACGGGAATGCCGAGGATCACTTTTGTATATGTTTTTGTTTTCCATTTCAAATGTTGTAAAGTGAAATTTTGAGAAGTTAGAACTATTAACTTCAACTTGGAAGGTTATGAATGGTTTAGTAATGTTGTAATATATCTCAAACCACTTTGCTTATGGTTATAACAAATCCAAGCTTGTGGATTCTTGTTTTGGGAATACTCAACTTGTCATTTCGGATTTTGAATGTAGGTTATTAGTACTTTTATGATTTGATCCCAACGAGTCCTTAACTTAATCCGTTAATGTTTTCAAAACTTAGACATGATGTCTATTATGTTTATATACCTTTGGTAAAGTTTCTGAATGATTGGAAATTGGTATGTTTAGTTTTGTCGTGTTTGCGACCTTTTAAAAAAAAAGAGGAAAAAATAGGCAAAGTGGACTGTTTGTGAATAGTGCTTTTACAAAGGAAGTACTTTTTTCGAAAAATATTGATATGTTCAATTTTGCTTCTAGGGTGCCTTTGGGGTCCCTAATAAAACTTTTATGGTTAATTTGAAATATAATTAACTTTTCCAATTGATACGGATTTTACGGACTCATAGTTCAATTTTTTTTTTCTTCCAAAATGAACTTTGTTTTAAAGAGTTTATTTAGTTTATTTTCCGCTGCTAGAGTTATAGAATGAATTGAATGAGCCTCGGTGGCGTGCCATGTGTCCTATTTTCGCCCGTAGCGGAATGGGTCGTGACACCACACCAACAATTTAGTTTTCTTGGAGTACAAGCAGGAGGGATTGAAAATATTGGATGCATGCAAAGGGATTTATACAACTGTACAAGGGATATGTGTAATGAGAGGAAGGGGCATGATGGAAATCTGTTGCTCGAGTTTTTTTAAATTGGAACAAGGAAGGAATCCGTCATTCACATTCAAAATTGAGGCAGATGAACAAAAGTGAATAACTCGTTGTTTTTGGTTTGATGCAACCTCTAGACAAGCTTACAATTTTATGGTGATGTGGTAATTTTTGATACTATGTAGAACACAAATCGGTATGCCATGATTTTGCACCATTGATGGGGGTTAATGACCATGGCCAAACAATTATTTTTGCTTGTCCATTCTTGAGTGATGAGACCATAGATTCTTTTGTTTGGTTATTCAACCAATTTTAAGAAGTTATGCCAGGTGATGCCTCTAAAATGATTATTACTGATCAAGATCCTGCTATGACAAAAGCCATTTCTCAAACTCTTTCAAGTGCTTTTCACAGGTACTGTAGTTGGCACATATTGATGAAATTTTCTAAACAGTTAGATTCAATTAAATATAGTGCACACTATAATGAATTTTTAGATTGCATATGGAATTCAGGGAACAATGAAGAGTTTGACTCCAAGTGGATGGGGCTTGTTGAGAAAAGTGGGTTAAATGATAATCGGTGGCTACAAAATTTGCATGAGATTCGTTCAAGATGGGTGCCTGCGTATGTGAATCATATTTTCTCGGCCGATATGTCAAGTAGCCAACGAGCAAAAAGCACTCATTCATTTTTCAAGAAATATGTTTCAAAAAGCAATTCTTTGGTGGATTTTATGATTCAATTTGGATGGGGACTTGAACACCAACGTCATGAAGAGTTGATTGCTGATAACAAAGATATGATTGAGAAGCCTAAATTGAAGATGTGCCACGATTTCTTGGTGCAAATGGTTGAGATATATACATGTGAAGTGTTTTATAAGTTTCAAGATGAGTTGTGGGAGAGTTTGAATTATAGATTTGAGCTTATCAAAGATGTGGAAGATCACCAAGTGTAAAGATTTCAAGAAAAAATGTTGAGAAGTATAAAGTGCGAGAAATCATTTATGACAAGGTCGTGGATTTAGCTTCATGTAATTGCAAAAAAAATTGAGAGCTCGGGTATCCCATGCAGGCACATTTTGGCATATTTGAACAAGATGCATGATTTGGATAAATTGCCCGATCATTACATTATAAAAAAGTGGACTAAACCTGCAAAATCTGGACCGGTTTTGGATGATGTTGGTATGCAAATTACTGTAACAAATCATTTTTCATGAAGCGTAGTCGATTAATTCAATTTTCTTTGAACGTACTTGATAAGGCTCTCGAAAGTGAAGAAACAACCAAGATTGACACCGATGGTATGGGTCGAGTACTCAAACAAATTAATGCAAATAGCTGGTGAAGGTACAAGCGTACGAGTTTCTAGTGAGCGAAGTAATCAAATGGTTGGTTATGGCACAAGTGTACGGGTCTCCCAAAGTTATGAACAAAGTTACCATGAACCTAGTCAACTAAGGGCAAAAGGGTATGGAAAAAGGCTCAAGGGAGGAAAAGAGAAGGCAGTAGGGAGGGCCAAAAAATATAAAGACATGTGTTGTCATGATGTGGCAAAGTCGAACAGTCCCACGATAAAAGAAATTGTCCAATGCTTGCAAATTGGTAAGAATCTTCATATATACTTAGTTCATTTTTTTCTGTTAGAATAAATATAAAAGTGACAAATTTTTTTTTTTAATTATTTGTGTTTCATGTAGGCCTATTGAGGCAGATGAAGATTCAACTCCAAATAATGCAACTCAAGATTTGGATAGTTTAATTGACAATTAGTTAACTAAAATTTGATATTTGGTTTTGGAACACTAATATTTTGTAATTGATTTTGGAACATTAAAATATTGGTAGTTTGATTGTTGTGGAGTAAGAATGGTTTGGTTTTCTAGAATTTCCTCTTATGAGTTTTGAAATGTATTTCCCTCATTTGAACTCCCTCATTTCCTCTTACGCGATATGATGAGTTTGTCCAATACTCTAGCTAATTGGGTATATATATGTATATATATATATATATATTTTTGGCTGAAGTGAGAAAGGGTTAGAGTGAGAGAGAGAAAGACTAGTCAATTTTTTTTAGGGTATGTCTATTGTGAGAGATTCTCATATGAGAAGGAGGGTTTTAATCGTTGGATGAGCATCTAGTCATAAGATATGACTAGATGCTCATCCAACGATTAAAACCCGCATTCTCATATATATGAGAATCTTATGACTAGATGCTCATCCAACGATTAAAATCCGCCTTCTCATATGAGAAGCTGCTCACTATGACATTGCCCTTTTTTTTTTTGGGAGACTTGGTCTAAGGTGTCTAAGGTTGAACCTTCTTGATTTAAAGGACAAGTCATTAACAAAAACCTTTAAAGGGCCATGTATAAAAATATGACCAAACAGCCCTTTAATGCACGCGCAGAAGCACACGCATTAGGTGCGCCCCAGCGTGTTGCTGATGTCAGCACACATCATAGCCTTTGTACTTTTTCCTTTAAAATTTTAAAATGCCATAACTTTCAAACGATACTTCCAATTTTGAAAATAATTATATATTTGGAATCAGGAAATCGAGACCTTTCAAACAAGACCCATATTGCATATAAAATTTTGCAAAAAAAAAAAAAAAAGTAAATGTTAAATGAAATTTCACTTAATATTTTAGTATGAAGAACTTTCCTACTCAAAAATCTTAAGTGAAATTTTCTAGAACCCATACATGAATATTATGCGAAATTTCACTTAACCCGACCTTTGAGCGTCATTTGAACGAAATAAAAATCAAATTGGACTTTAAAACTTTTGATAATTATTTCAAGATACTTCCGCCTAAATTTTTTTTTCTTTTAAAAGAAACGATTAGTGGATAGGACATTATGATAAGATTTATAGAGTTTAAGACAATAAAAATTCTTGATTAGGAAAATGTCCTGCATACAAAAATATTAAGAGAAATTTCATGTAGCATACATAAATAGTAAGTGAAGTTTCATTTAACTCGACATTTGATGAACTTTATAACAAATCAACTTGATAGTTTCTTTCTTTATATAAATCAAAGCTACGAATGTAAGCTTGAGTAATAATAATAACAATCATGCACGCGTGGGGCCCACCAAAATAGACGGCACCGATCGTTCAGTGAACCATTTCGGTGTACCCAGTTGGTGCCCCAATCTTTACTCTAATAATAATAGAATATATAGAGAGATAAAAGAGCAGCTTAACCGGTCCTCCTCACTAGCAGCAGGCATATACAAAACACAGCCATGTCCAAAACCAGATCAAAGACCATTTCATGCAAGGGTAAGCCCCTGCAGCTTCCCATATCATAAGGACTAGTAGTCAAATTTTCATACAATAATTTTATGTGAAATTTCACTTAGGATACAAAAATATTAAGTGAAATTTCTCTTATTATTCTTAAACTTTAAGTAAAATTTCTCTTAATTGTTAAACTAAACTTCAATTGTAATTTGACTTATGTATGTGAACTGTGTTGAAGCAAAAAGTGAACATATATTAATAAATTGCTCAAAAAAGCCATTAGTGATCACTTTGACTATCTAATCCATATATATCATTCACTTACCAACATTGACATTACTAATGATGAGTGAAATTTCACTTAAATGTCTCAAATATCTTAAGTGAAATTTCACTTTAACTTCAAATTTCACTTAGGATACAAAAATATTAAGTAAAATTTCTTTTATTATTCTAAACTTTAAGTAATATTTCTCTTAGTATTTGTTTTATCTTTTTCTGTTTATAATATATAAATGAAACTGAGTGTAACTCAATTAAGTTTTTCCATTTTCTTTTGGTTATTTTCTTTACTTTTTTTTGTTGGTCTTTGGTTAGGGTTTAGAGTAGATTTTATGATGACTAGTAGGCCTCTATGGAAAAGTATACCTTTGGATCAATAGTATTATTATTTCGAATTTCTCTTTGGTAGTTGGTGTTTACTGTTTACTTTATTGGCTGCATACTTGTTTCTAGAGAGAGAGAGAGAGAGATAGACGGGACACCACACATGCTGCAACAAGCAAAAGGTGAAAATGGGACTTTGGTCAACAAAAGGTGAAAAGGGGCTGCTGGACTCTGTTCAGCTCTCTCTCTCTCTCTAAAACCCACACCCACACCCACACATACACCCACACTCTTTCTCTCTCTCACACTAAAATGAAGACCAACTGCACAAAGCTCATCATCCTCCACCCTTCAATCCACAGCAAGCAAACTGGTCCCTACCATACACACACACAGATTGAAACACATCCTCCGAAGCACAGATCTATCCAGAGCTCCAATTTCACACAGATCGAAGCCCTAGATGTCATTGGCAGAGCTCCAATTTTCTCTATCTAAAAGACTCATTTCTCTCTGTCTCTCTCTCTGAAGTTTTCCTCGACGCCTCTAATACCCTTTCTCAGTCTGGCTACAGAGCCATGGCTCTCACTCTCGAGCTCAACTCACAAGCCCTAACATCCGATTCCGCCACCGCACGTCTTCTCTCTGTCGGACTCAGATTCGAGATCAGTGGTGGCTCTGAACCACAGAAGTGGCGGTGGTAGTGAGGGTTCCGGCAACAGACTAGATGGTGGTGGAGATGGTGGTGGTGGCAGCGATGATGATGATGGAGTTGGTAGTGGCGATGGTGTGGAGCCATGGAGAGAGAGAGAGAGAGAGAGAGAGAGAGAGAGAGAGAGAGGAGTGTCTCTTGTCTGTGTATTAAGGGCACTTTTGTCAATAAAAATGAAAGGAAAAAATATTAATGACCTTTGGTAAGAAAGTTTTAAAAGCTTTGGACCTAGTATAAAAAAAAGAAAAAAAGCTCTGAACCTTACAAGTTTATTACAAACGGGCTGGAGTCTTTGAATGAAGCTGACAAACGTAGGGGCTTTAGCCCAATTTTCCCTTTTTTTTCTTTTTGATTGTTAAAATAAATGGGTCCCTCCAATGAGTTAATAAAATAAATGGATTACACCACTTACAGTGAGAGTGTGTGCCGAGAGTGTGGTCGGTAAATTACTCAATTTTTTATTCTTCCTGATCCCACCATTTGGCTAAAATTGGTCCATAATTTTCAGGAGACGGGCGTCTATTTGATACCTTTCCTCTCTATTTATTATATCTAAAGAGATAGAGGTATTCCCTTTCTCTCACATAACATGACTGGCACTTCCTCTTACTCTCATACAAAACCACTATTTGTTTTAGATAGATGTGCATATATACACACATATATAAGATACATGAACAGACCCCCCTACTTTAAACATCTCTGTCTCTGCAACTCTCATCTTCTCCCACCTCTGCATAATAATTCAATTGGTTTAACCCAACCATTGATTCGCTGCATGCTGCCAAGCTTTTATAAGTCCCAAGCTTTTGCTCTAGAGAAAGCATGCTGCCAGCAAATCGTGAGGTCGTTAGTGCCTTAGAGAAGCAAATTTTACTTTAGTCCATTAAATTATGGGTAAAAGACACTTTTGGTCCCTGAAGTTTACACAGATTGTCATTTTAGTCCCTAAGTTTTTAATTTTGTCAATTTCGTCCTTAAATTTTGGAAATGGCAGCAATTTCGTCCAAAATCTAACATCCGTCAAAAATCCAACGTCTCCACATCACGTGATTTTCACGTGATGTTTGTAGAAAGGGCACATTGGTCTTTTAGCACATTTTCCCTCCAAAATCTATTAGCCATAAATATATATACACTATCTCTATATCCCCTGTCCACATACCCAGCATATTTAAGAGAGTAGAAAAAAAAAACAGAAAAACATGGAGAAGCCAAGAGAAAATCTAGGGAAAGAAGGATCTTGGGTTCAATGAAAAGGGCTTTTTATCACTGTGTTCATCATCCAACAACACATAATACAAAACATGTTAACTCTCACAACACTGTTCATCAAAAATACATGCTTCATCATCTCACTTGATCCACCCACAAAAGAAACAGACAAAAGGATGATCTTGCACAAAAAAAAAAAACAAAAAACAAAAAAAGTATTCAAACATCCTTAGGTGCAACTTTGCTGAGTATCTGCATGTCCATGTTGAAATCTTCGAACCTACAGAGGAAAAAAAAAAAAGAAGACAAATTGGTTTGTTGTCCTCAAATTGCAAATTTAACATTCAAAAAATGAAAATAAAAGGGAAGGCTCACTGGAAGCTTATCTATTCTGCTACTTGGTCCTTCATTAGCACTTGGGGGTTCTACATTCTCTTGCACATGAGTTCTGCAACCTTTCCTATTATGACCCAATTTCCCACATTTGCTACATTTCACAGTTGTGTTCCTTCTCTTCAGCCTGTTGCTATTAGAGTTTTGCACTTCATCTGGCTCTTTTCTCCTTCTCATCTTAGGCCTACCAGGTTGTTTGTGCATTATAGGAGGAAGCACAAATGGACCACCTGTTTTAGGCCACATAGTGGGGCCATCAACAGGATTAATTATTGGCTCATAAGATCTCATATAAGTTTCTTTGTTGTAGCACATATCCACATAGTCCTCAGGTTGATGTTTGTTGAAGAAGATTGCACTCACAGCATGCGCACAAGGAATTCCAGACAGATCCCATTTTCTACAGCTACATGTTCGCTCATCCAAGTTAACTGAATATTGATCCCCATACATACAATTGATTTGAAACTTAGATCCTCCTGACCACAAAGAGATACAACTGGCCGATTCTTCCTTTATCTTTTCTAATTTCTTCTGAATCTTAGGGCATATACAACCCTGAAACTTTCGCATTGCCTCTCTTTTAACTTGCATCCTCCTCATCAGCATACATCTAATCCTTTCCAACAAAGTAAGAATGGGTTTATCTCTTGCCTCTAGAATATAAGCATTGAATGTCTCGCAGAGGTTGTTTAAAAGGATGTCACATTTAGAAAAGTCACTGAAATGTGACCTGCTCCAATAAATAGCTGATTTAGCTGCCAACCAGTTGTAAGCATCCACATCTAATTTCTTCAGTTCTCCCATCTCGTAATCAAACTTGGGAATAGTTGTAGCCCTGGAAGCATTCCATAACCTATCCTTAAGAGCCTTTCCCTTGAATTTGAGTTTAAAATTATTGTAAAAGTGTCTAACACAAAAGCGATGGTCGGAATTTGGTAGCACAGTCTGCATTGCTGGGATGAGGCCCTACAAATTGACATTTAAGTTAAGCACATGTTTATAAAAAAATGTAAATACAATGCAAAATGTTGGAAAATACCTTTTGTTTGTCAGAGATAAAAGTCCATGCAAATTGGTTGACAATGCCAACATCTTCAGCCAAAAGTTCAAGAAACCACATCCATGAACTTTTTGTTTCTCCCTCTACAATAGCATATGCTAGTGGGAACATGCAGTTATTGCTATCAATCCCAACAACAGTTAATAACTTGTAGTGTTGTAAAAGACTCTATTGGCCATTGAGGGTTAGACCTAAAGTTGTCCACATATCTCCTGGATAGCCATCCAGACTTTACATTTTTGTTGTAAAATTTTCTTGTGCATGTGTGATCATTGATATAGGTTTTAACTTGTAGTGTTTGTTGGTTTGGCAGCTTTGATGCAAATACCAACCACTTACATCCATCACTACATATAGCTCTGACCCTAGTTTTATCATTCTTCAAAACCCTTATACCCTTTCCTTTAGTAATGGCATACTCCCTCACAGCATCTTTAAACTCCTTGGTTGAGCTAAACAACATTCCCACCTTGAACTCTACATCCTTCATATCTACGTCAACTCTAAATTCAGGATACTTCATCTTCTTCTTTGTCCCCTCTTCATCAGATGAACCATCACAACTGTGAAGTTCATCTGAAGGGGCATAGTCAGACAACCCCTCTATTTCCCCTTCTCCTTCGTACATAGCCACTGATGATTCTTCAAGATAGGTCTTTTTTCCCCTTTCATTGCCTTCTCTTAGACCTACCCACTCAACATTAGTGTCAACATTGGCATCAAACAATGCATCATCATCATCACTTAACCCATAGTCACTATCTACAAATTCCTCTTGGTCACTGGATTCATCCTCAGATCTAACATTTGTTACTCTAACCTCTACTGAATTAACATGTGTCAACTCTTCAATGACTGCATGAGAGGAATCAAGTTCCACATATATTTCTAACACCCTATCAGATGGAATCAAGGTCATCATAACCATCAAGTCTGTATCTATTATCAGTGCCCTTAGCCCACTACCCAAATTGCTTCCTGGTATTTTACAATAATACTTCATAGTACCTTCATAACCTAGATGTACCATCATATCATTGATCTCAAGTAAGGACATCTTGTCTGGCTCACAGTAGTCAAAATGGTTTACTCGACCCCCCTTATAAACTCTATGTGGTGTGCATGCAAATACACCTCCATGATGCAATTCAATAGTAAAGTAGTCATCCCCACCTGCACATGATACAAAAATATACATATATATTTTGCTAAGCAACAGTGATATATATTAATCAATTAAACCCAAGTGGTGTTACATAAATCAATTAAACCCAAGAGGTGTTACATAAATCATAAGCCAACAGCAAATGCCACCCAAAACCCAACAAATATACGTATATATATATATATCTATATATATTTATATAAATCCACCACAAAGGACCACAAAGGAGACATATAAAGAGACACATGGGACCACAAAGGACCAAAAATTTTACAATGACATAAACTGAGAACACATTTTTTATACAACAACATGCATCATCAACATGATCTTTTCTTGAATATGTATGTAAAGAGGTGTAAAGACAAAAAAAAAAAAAAAAAGTGCCCAAAACTTCTTTGACTTTTTCGTTTTTTTGGGTATTTGCTAAAGTTCTTTCTCTGTATTTGAGAAAGCAACATATACTACTCTATTTATTTGACAAAACACACAAAAAGTTTAAATACTTTACCATAACAAGGTGCACTTCCTCCATTTCCATCACCCAGGTTTCTTAACTTGAAATTCATGCTCATTCTGTCAAAAGTTCTTGATCAAGTGCAGTCCCTCTTTTGACATGAACAAGTTGAAACCTTCAATAATCCACCTCACAGCATAAGAATCGCATACCTTCCTTCAATCGAAACCTATTTGCAGGTTATGGAATGCCTCTGTTCCTCTCTCTCTCTCTTTTTGAATAAAGTAAAACCCTATAATACATATAATTGGTGCAAAGGATAGTTAAAAGACCAATGTGCCCTTTCTATAAACATCACGTGAAAATCACGTGATGTGGAGACGTTGAATTTTTGACGGATGTTAGGTTTTGGACTAAATTGCTGCCATTTACAAAATTTAAGGACGAAATTGACAAAATTAAAAACTTAGGGACTAAAATGACAATCTGTGTAAACTTCAGGGACCAAAAGTGTCTTTTACCCTTAAATTATACACCAGTTTTTAATTGAGTTCATAAACTTATTTATTTTTCTCTTACAATTGGGTACGTGAGTTTCAAAAATTTATTCAATCAGATTCAAATTTTGACACTGTTAGCTTAAATGATTAAAAATTGTCACGTACGTTACGCGTAATGCTTAATTGTCACATGTTAGGTTAAATCAAACACAAGAGGGGTGAGTGTAATTCATTTCCAAATGATATGATAATGAGACCATGTAAATAACTTTCAATTAAAATTGAACTGATCCCACTATATTAGACCTCGTCCCACTATATTAGACCTCGTCCCACTGCCACATTATTTGAAACACATAGAAATTGAGAAGCATAAAATTACTCTTAAATATTCGACCCAAACACGGCCAAAGGGTTTTTGATGCCCTCCGCCCTCGCTAGTCGCTTTGGTGTCATAGGGTTTTAATCGAAACCTCTCTTCTCTCTCTCTCTCTGAACGCCATTTTTTACATCTCTGTTACTCTCTCTACAACTCACTCTAGAACACAAGCCAATGGCTAAAGGAGGAAAGAGCCGAAAGAGAGACAACAACAAAAACCCTAATAAGAAAACAAACCATGATTACGCATACGCCGCCGGAGACGACGACATGATGGACGACGAAATCGATGCCTGTAACTTCTTCTTCTTCTTCTTCTTTTGTTTCTCCAAGTTAAACAGTCTGTGATTGGTTTCTGAGAAAATTGAGAACACACAATAAGAAAGCGAACAAAGATTGAATCTTGGTGGAATAGCTGTATTAAGCTAAACCCAATTAACCAAAAGCTAATTGTCAAGTCTTTTTCTGTTCCCCTCATTTTCTGGGTTCTAGTCCATTTACAATTTGAACGAGGATATCTAAATCAGGTTTTTTTTTTCTTCTTTTTTTCAACCAGTTGAAATACTCAACTTAAACTTGGTGGAATAACTGTATTAAGCTAAACCCAATTAACCAAAAGCTAATTGTCAACTGTTTTTCTGAGAAGCCAAAACAGATTAATTTGTGTGTTCTCTAGTCCATTTACAATTTGAATGAGGATATCTAAATCAGGGTTTTATTTTGTTTATTGAGATTGCAGTTCACAAACAGAGAGATGTTGTTCCACTGGATGTGAATGAGGATATAGGGGAATCTGATGAAGATAATGAGCACCCTGTATTTGACTTTGAGGTCATATCTACTTCTTGCAATATATCTATCACTTTCTTTATTTTTGTTTTGTGTGCTGTCATTACAATTATGCTCTACTATTTCTACGAAATATTGATAGTCAATAAAGGTTTTGGAAATTATGGTTATTGTTTTTGCGTTTGGATGAACATAATTCACTTTCTTACTATGTTGTTGTTTATACTTTGTAGGATGCTAAGGATGAGGATGAGGATGATGATGAGGATATGGAGGATGATACCGAACTTACTGGCCTCGCTGCAAAAAGTAAGAATAACTGCTCAAAAAATTTGTGATGTTTTCTTCATGAAAACTTTGCAGTTGTATTAAATGACACCCATTTTTCCGTTAAAGTCAATATGTCCGAAATTCACATACATTTTTCATTGAAGATGTTTGGTTCATGCAATTATCCCAAGGAGCAATGCTATTCTTAAATTTGAATCCTAAATTTGGTTTCCAAATGCTTCGTCACCGATCATTGCCACGACATGTGGTGCAACTGTTAAGCCATTTGAGAACTAGCATTATTCTTACCCCAATGTCCAGTGGTTGCGATGTACTTGTATTATTTATTTCATGCGATTCTTCAATAAACTAAGAGAACGAATATAGATCCTTTTATAAGCTCAATTGGTTCCGTAAACAACTTAAGCATCCATGCATGTAATTGTGAACTTTGAAGAATTAGAGACTACTAACTTAGTAATTGAAAAACTGATTTATCAATCAATGTCATTTGCGATGATGAAAGTTTGTCTTGGAAAACTTTTGAAAAAGAGAGAGCATGAAATACTTCTGCAAGGATTGTTAATCTAGAATTGCATTAAATATTTTGGAACTTAATAGTTTGTCAATTATTGATTTATAATGACAAGGGTGAAATTTTTTAATCCTAAAGTTAAAGTTGATATCATGCATTAATATGTATTTGTTAAGTAGTCACGTACACTCTTGTTTTGTGTGTGTGTGTGTGTGTGTGTGTGTGTGCGCGCGCGCGCGCAAATTAGTTGCATATATATATATCTATTTAGTGGTGCGAAAAGTTAGTCAATGTTCGTACAACTGATGATTTGTACTAATTGGAGTTAACCATGCCCTTCAAGGTTTATATAGAGTTATCCATGCCCTTCAGGGTTTATATCAGCTAATTGGTTTGTTGCAATGGATATGTAGTTGCAAGGCAACAAAAATATTTACGGGCAAAGATTGGTGGGGTTGAGGATGACATGCACAATGATGCTGAAGATGAGGAAGAAAAAAGGGCTGTATGGGGTAGAAGAAAGAACATATATTATAGTGCAGATAATGTTGATTATGAGGTAAAACAATAAAGGCATGAAGCCTTCCTTTTTGACTGCCCTCCATCCATGTAGTTATTACTTCAAGTGTTGTTTCAAAGAAACTATCTATCAATACATTTTTGTTAGGCGAAATGTTATTAACCATTTTGGATTGTTTATTCAATTAAACTAACCATGGTTGTTAGAATCCGTCGATTCATACGAGTCGATTAGTGTTTCATGCAGCTCAATAAATTCACGAGTCTTAATTTGTTTTGAGTTTTAGTGGAAAAGCTTTCAAGATTTTTGAGCCTTGATAATGCATAATAGTTGGGTTCAATTGTTATTTTATTCACTGTACATATGTTTTTATATGTATACAGTATACAGAATGAATTGTTATTTATTTATTTTCCAAAAAGATCGAAATGTGCGATTCACGATTTGAAAACAATTAACAGCTTCAATCAAGTGACGAGGAGCTCCCTGCAGAGGAGGAAGCTGAGGTGTTAAGGTTGCAGAAAGAAAAAGCGAAGTCTTTATCCATGGAAGACTTTGGCCTTGAAGATGTTATTCAAGATGAGAGTGATAGAGAGCCTACATTAGAGGTGAGACTTGCATACCCTCCTTTGTCAATGAAGAAGAATCTGGAACTTTGAAAGCATTACTAGAAAACTAAAATTCTGATGAATACCTTGAACAATCTGTTCTCTGATGCAGGAAATTTTGGTTAAAGGTAAAATTGAATCAAAGGTTTCTGCTGACCAAAAAGCCCAAATTGACTCTGACACAGTCTATGAAGAGGTCGAGAAAGATTTAAACGCTTTATCAAGGGACGAACAAATGGATGTGGTGTATAGGTGAGCTTGTTCTTTACGGTTCAGCACTTCCCAAATATATTAATTGATACTCATTTTATGGGATTTTGTGTTTTCCTATGGCGAGAAATATACGTATAAGTGGGATATGCGTAAAATATTGCGGAGTTTATTTCATAACCTGTTTCCTTTTCTTCAATCAAAAGTGTAAAGTTTTGAGCATTATTTGTTTTTTTTTATAAATTTATTGGCATGAAAGGTTAAGTAACTTAAGTGTACCAAAAGAAGGAAAAGTTGCTGAATGAAGGGTAGAGTTCTTAAATTAGAAAATGGACAGGATAAATGAAGGACAATTTAGGAGACCCAAAACCAGAAAGTAATTTCAGTAGGGATGCAAGGATTAGTCTCTCTCTCTCTCTCTCTCTCTCTCTCTCTTTCTCTCTCTAATGTATTGGTCATTCTCTAGGCACTTGTAAGTTGTAACCCACCTTAGACTAGTTATAATACACACACACACACACATATATATTTACTTCCCCATCCCATTTTATGCGTCCACCTTTGGGAGTTCATCTTTTTAAGTGGACATGATGTTTTCTATTCACATGGCATGAAATTATTGCAAAAGTTCCAAAATACCCTCACTTGTTTTTTCTTTCCTTTTACTTTATGTTGGGTAATTTCAAAATCAATAAGAGTAATTTTGGAAAGTAACTAAAATTTTACCATGGAATAGTCTTGGTGGACAATACTTTTGGGACGGCCAAAAAAGGAAAGGAGGACACACAAGGATGGAGGGAGTATTATTTTATTTTTCTTTTTGAATTGTTTGAGGAAATTATGGATCAATTATTAACTGCTTTTAAGCACAAGGCTTATAAATGGGCATCATGTCTTCTGTTGATTTTGAAATGTTCATGAACACATAGTCTGGCGCTACTTGCATATCATATATATCATGCACATATTCTTGACAACTATATATGACTCTTCAGAAGTGTCTATTGCATGCTTGATTTCAGTAGGACATGTAGACGTCAAATCTTCCGCAGATAAAATAAAGTACATTTGATTCATGTTTGTCAAGTATCAAAAGTAGTTTATATTAAGATCTGCTTACTATATGGAGGTGATTAGTTAGGGAGTACTGGTGAGTGTTGACCAAGTGTTGGATATTGCTCTATGCAACAGTAGAAGTTTCTGTGCTTCTAGTTTTGGACTAGTGGATAGTAGGTTTACAAAAGAATATGATCCAAGGTTACCCGGACTGCGGATCGATTCGGTGCGTGGAACGGAATGGGAACGTGGATCGCCACCGGCTATAGAATGTGGTACAGTGGGGGACATTTCTCCTGATCGCCAAGACGTAACCGAGTACAGTAGATTGAAGCGCGAAACGATATTTTAGGTCATTTTCATAAATGTTCATATGTATGCCTACACATATATATATATGCTCATATTATAAGTCAAAGCCTAAATGTGTAGGTCATAGGTGGGTCACTACTCACCACCCTATGAAACTTTAGACTCTGATACAGTCAGTTGATAGCACGTATTTTTATGTGATATTATTTGTTAAAAGAAAACTCTAAATTAAAAAGAATGGTTTGAATATTGTATCTTTGCAATATCACGAGATTTTAGTGGTGTTATTACAATATCACGTGATTTAAAGCTGGAACGCCAGAAGTGGCGATCCAGTTCGCCAGCGTACCTTGATCTGGAACGAGCGATCCAAAACAGGATCGCTAGTGTGAGCTATGTCTGGTAACACTGATATGATCTATTATTTGTTTCTTTTCAATCTGATTGGTTTTGTTATCTTGGAACAATTAGCTCATTTCTCTTTGTCTTCTCAACATGTTACATTTATTCCAATCCTAGGGACTGGCATGGGTTTCAAGCTTATAGAAAACGTTTTGAAATGTTGAAATCATATTCACATTTCTTATTATTGTTTTAATTGACGAAAATATGTATTTCTGTCCTCGCGATATAGTTTATATTCTTACTGCTTTACAAATTACTTTGTCCTGCAGTTCTGCTCCAGAATTAGTTGGTTTGCTATCAGAGCTGAACGATGCACTTGAACAGCTTGAAAACAAAGTAAATCCACTTCTAAGCAAGGTATGCTTGTTCCTTTGTGCGCCTTATAATTCTCCATTGACGTCTTTTCATGCCAAATGGGCCTGTATTTTGGGGATCCCTTTGAACTGCACATGCCGAAAGTTGAGTTTGAAATGTGTATTTAATAGCGGTTTTGCTTCAATTTTTTCTCTACAAAGCAAAAATTAAAGATTTAGTTACGATTAGAAATCTACTTTTCTATCTTCACCCATGGATCCTTTACTCATACTTATTCAATTGGAAGTATTGATCCAATTAAAAACTTATGTTTCGGTTTTACGAAATACTTCCTTTTTTTCTGCTAGGAATTATTTCAAGTCCCAATTGATTCAACAATTAGATAATTGGAGTTATTGTGTTATTAGTCTAGGGTTTATCTTTTTAACCATAGGTATTCTTTCAGGAGCAGTATGGGCTAATGAGGCATTCTGTTCGATCCTGTCTATTAATGAAGACCTAGGGTACCTTGTCTGTAGTTCTCTGTGGATACATAGCCTACCTGTATTGCTGCATAGATTAAGATGGTGGTTGCATTTTAGCAAATTATTTTCATCATCCATGTTTTTGATTTTGGGCTTCAGAAGAGCAATGTTGATGGTAGCGGTTTGGATGTGGGGATGAATATATATGTGAATTGTTAGGATAGCTTCATCTACACTCGGTTTGTTTCAACGTAAAATTTTTATGCCGGACAACATTTTCATGCAAAATGTTTACATGGGAAAAATCAATTTCCTTCTTTTTTTCTAGGGGGTGGTTGAAATTTGAAGAATATTTTACAATTAACAAAAAGACGCACTTTTACACACTTTGAGAAGGGCAAAGATAGTTTAGTAATATCATTTTGTATTAATACTAGTATACGGCAACATATACAAGCAATAATAGGTGCAAATGCATAAAACATATGTACAAAAAGTAGTAATTTCATTTTTGTAGGTTTGTATATAGACATAATGTATGTGTGCATATACTTGTGTGTCCTATGTAGCATGGATACGGACACACGACACGGATATGGACACGCCGCACGACAAATCCTAAAGTGCAAGATCCGGACACGGCTAGGATACGACGAATAAATAATTCTATCTTTTATTAAATATACAATTTGTTGTTCTGTGTCCATTTATGTTTCCATAATTCTTAAATAAACCATTTGCTTATCCCCAATTTTACTACACTAAGATTGTTGCCTCAAAATTTTAAAAGCATTTCTAATGAGAGGTCACCATGTTGCGTTCACTCGCGTGCCCGGCCATGTCGGCCGTGTGTCCAATGTTAAAAAAAATTTCACACATTTTTTTAGTGTCTGACACTTGGTGATGCGTGTCCGAGGAGTGTCAGTGTTTGACACAGACAATACGGAGATGACACCCAAAGTGAAGTGTCCGTGCTACGTAGTGTCTGTATACACAAAAATGTGTATAGACTCTATTCGCATATTAATATGCATACGTGTTGGTTAATTGGGCATTTCACTATTGAGTATTGTTCTGTAAAATGATTTACGGAAAATCTGTCCCTAAAACATTTCGACATTTTAAGCTGCTATTTTTTTTTATTTTTATATTTTATATGTATATTTTTTTCCTTGAAGTCACTGTAAAACATTTTGCGGACAGCCAGACACCACATTTTGTGGAAAAAGTTTTACTTCAGGACAAATGGAGCGCTAGTACAATCTTTGCACATCAGATCTGGATCTTGCAGATTCCAGATGCATCTTCCTTTAGTGGCATATAGTTATGCATCTGAGTTATATCTGGATATTAAAATGGTCAGTATTTTTCTAATTTTTGAAGGTTAGAGAGAGGAGGGAGGATAGAGTGAAAGAAGGGATGCATTATATGGAGGTGAAACAGCTTCTCCTCATGGCATATTGCCAAGCTATTACCTTTTATCTTCTTCTAAAGTCTGAAGGGCAGTCGGTTCGTGATCATCCTGTCATTGCTCGGCTTGTGGAGATTAAGAACTTATTGGAAAAGGTTACTATTATTTTTCTTAATTGCCTTAACCTGTTAGTTGATTCAATTACATAATTATAGTAAACTAGCAGGTTATGCCCCAGGCTATTTGTCATGTTATTGAGATGCATATTGAGTTTTTGTAACTGCCTTACCCTAGTAACAAAAGGAAAACATAATAATATTTGATGGATGCATGGCTGCCCATTGGAATGAGAATTTCTATGTTTTGCCTTCTTGTGAGGTTTTGGCTATGGGCCTATGGCATTCAAAGTGGTGGTTGCTTTGCACAGTCCCAATTGGTTTTTCGTTTTATTTATCTGTTTGGTCTCAATAAACTCCTTCAATGTAGCAGTGGTATGTGAAAATAGTGATCTAATATGCAACGGTGAACGGGATTTTACTGCTCACATATTTGATACTCAAATTTTCCCTTTAATTATGCCACTCTAAACTTGAAGTGTTTTGAATGAGTATCAATATGTATTGAGTGAAACTGTACGCAATATATCCTTGAAAGAAGATGTGTTATACGCTTGTCACTCTAAGGATGTTGTTGTGGTATTATTACGTGTGCCTATGTAGCACAGGCTCAGACACGGCGAATAAAATATTTATAGTCTTTTAACCAATAATACCATCCTGTGCAGTGTCTACTCCCGTTTTCTAAATTTTTAATTGAACCCATTAGTTATCTCCCATTTTATTAATACTATTTCATGACTTTTACCTCCAAATTTAAAAATATCTTTAATGGAGCCATTCAGTTGTTCCACTCGTGGCGGATATCTCAACTGTTTGTCCAATACTCTGATGTAAAATCATGACACGGATTTTCATGTGTCCAGCTTGTATCGATGTCGTGTTTGTCAGGGACACATCACCAAAATGGAAGTGTCCATTCGACATAGCCGTGTGCATTTTTATATCCTGCTGGTATGCTGAGAGAAATATGGGGAATTTTAAGTTTATCTTGACATGGTCGGGGTTTTAGGTTGTATCAGATGATAAATAATACCTTCACGAACAGAAGTTTTACATCGATTATTTTGACTAAATAAAATTTGTTTGGTCACAGGTGAATCCCTCTTACCACTTGTTTCTTGTCTTCATTCAACGTATGAATATTAGCACTGTACTTCAGTTAAAGGATCCTGCCTGTTTGTTTTACTAAAAGTTTGGATTTGTTGCTCTTTTCTGATTTATGTTCCGCTTGGCAGATGAAACAACTTGATGAGAATCTTCCGTCTGAACTTGAGGAAATTTTGAATACGAAGGATGAGACTGAAAAGGAGGTAAAGGAGGTGAAATTGGTCAAAGAAAATGATTTATTGTTATCTACTTCTGTCACCAAAGGTCACAGGCACTCTTTGGCATCAGCTGAAGCACAAGAAGCAGCAGTGGTAGTTACTACCCTGAACTTGTTAGTCAGCAATAATATTCTTTGTTATCTTTTATGTGATATGCCATAAGTTCGCCTTTAATTTTTCTTCATAATTAGCCTCATGAAGCATCCGAGTTGGTAAAGGTCGATTTCTTGAAGGATAACAAAAACAGAGGAGGGAAACACAAGCGCCAGGTAGTTACAGTGTTCAAACATTACCAGAAATCTTAGTTCTCTCTCTCTCTCTCTCTCTCTCTCTCAGGTAACAGTGTTCAAACATTACTAGAAATCTTAACTCTCTCTCTCTCTCTCTCTCATTGTTGTGGACCTTGTGGTGGTGGTTGCTGCTTCTAGTACTGTAATTGTAAGCCTGTTTGGAATCACTGTCCTAATGCATGTTTGAGCCCAAAGGTGCTCCTGGGACCCAAAACACATATAGTAGCCTGTTTGTATCAATTTTAGGAAGCGCTTTTCCAAAATCACTTTTTGGGTCCTGAGGTGCTTCAGCCCAAATGTGATGTGGGAAGCAGAAGGTTTCAATGGATTTTCTTAATTCCCGTTGTGCCCCCTTATGTTTGGGGTTTTGCTTCTGCCTAATTGCCCACAGCCACTCCAAACGGAACGGGACAATATCCATCCTTACCCTTTCTTTGTTGTACAGCATAAGTGGTGACCCACATACACTTACGTCGCATTTATTTATATGGCAGAATGATGAAGTTGGTATCCAGAGCATGGAAATGTTAAAAGTAAGAGCAGCACTCGAGGAAAAATTGAAGCAGAAGGGTATCTTTAGTTCAATCGCACCAAAGCATGATAAGGCTCAGAAACATCTGCAACCAGTGAATGGGTATTTTTCCTCTGCCTTGTGCGTGCACACCTAATTATCTGACTTTTGTCTATGCGGATTAACCTAAGAAACTTGCAATTGAACAGGCAGTTAGAGTCTTTTGATGATTTTGATGACGACGCTATTGACGTGGATGGGGGCATTCGCGGGACGAGTAATGGGCATTCAAGTTTATTGCGTCTGAGTAAACTCTCCCAAATTGCAACTTCTAAGCTGAATAAGCCTAAGGTATGACTCTTGATATAATCGTGTCCTCATCTCAATGTCTTCGTAAACGGTAAATCGCAGACCTTGTGGGCTATGAAAATTTCCCGCTGAGGAACTCCGCGTCATGCGTAATAATCCAGGCTAAGCAGATGTAAATATGCGACATTATTTTTTTGCTACATGAAGCAGACAATAGAAAAGTGTTTACTAAAGCAAAAGGTAGTTGTGCTAGAAGTAGTAGTAGTGAAAGTTTAAAACAAAGAATTTGGGCTGTCGTTTTGTAAGTTCTTTTTAAGAAATAGAATGACATCTTTCTGAAAATTCTTCTTCGGGATTTGTCCCAGGTATTGGAAAGTCCATGTATTGTTTGGAACAAATTAGAACACTTTAGATTGAAACAAATTAAACACTTTAGATTGTAACAAATTAGCTATTTATGTTGTTTAACGAAATTGTAGTATGTTCTGAGATATTGTGGTTATTTGATAAGTTATAGAATGTGCGCCTGTTGCTGAGTTCCCTAGCTCGTATAGTCAGGTGTCACGCGTGCCAACGTTGCTCAACTATTTCGACAGTTGGCGAGTAGATGGGTAAGACAAGGCATAGTGTCCATGTACCAGGTCATGGGCCCAGGCACGGTGCGGGTTGGCCCATCCAGATTCCAGAGAGCAACATGGCCCACTTGGAGCATGCTGATGTGATGCTTAAGCTGTTGGAGACAATGAGTGTGATGCTCAAGTCATATTAAATAGATAAAAAATTCTACTCTCTCTCTTTTTCGTTATAAATCTAATGTCATTGGTCTACCAACGACGTGGATGTTGGAATTTTTTTTTTCCTCGTATAATTGTTGGGGTAGCCGGGTAGATAGTACCAACCTTCCCTGAGATTTGCCAATACATCATATGCTATGTTACCCAGACTCGGGTATGGGTGTCGGGTGCGGGTGTGTATCTAAGTGTCGGACCTCCTCTAAATCCAAATCGTAGGATCCGGGGATATGTGTCTAAATGTTGGATACGGGTATGCGGACACCTTCTGAACGTATAAACATACTATGTTTCTTAATATCAATAGTTAGAAACCTCTTTGCCCACAATTTTAAGCTTCTACTCGCCTTTTCAACATCACTTGTGGAGGATCCGAGTGTCCGAATTGGGTACGGGCGTCGGACACGGGGATCGGGTACTTGGGGGTAGTAGGAGAGTCCAGGTAACATAGATCATATGTGACCCTCTTATTTTAAAAATGCTAGTAACCTCCCTTGTGAGTGACGTCTGTTAACAATATATAGCTGTTTACTATTTGATCCCTATGGTAAAATTAAACATTATTTAAAAACCAATTTGAAGTAAAAAGGAAAAAAAAACAAACTATCTTCCATCACCCATACCTTAGAAACGACCTCCCTTTGACTAATATTCTTGTTTTCTAAAAAAAGTTTCTTCCTTCTGCCGGTCCAACCTCCACCCTCTCTTATGCCACAGGTCATGACACCCTTCTCTTCTGCACCACTTCTTTTAAGGTTTTATATCACTAACATGTCCAGCTCCTTTATCCCATGCTGTTCTGCTACTGACCTGATCACTGTCATATTCGTATTTAGGCGACCTACCATCTATAGGACCACCGCCTAGAGCCCATTTACAAATTTCACCCATATGGTTGTAAATGCCAAGTCTTGGATGTGTCTGATCTCCATGAAGGGCCCCTTCGCCTCAGTCCGAAGCAATATTGTCAGAAGTTGCAAAGCTATCTCCAAGCGGAAATTGTGTCCATCACCTTCCCTCCCAAACTTGGTATTCTGTTACTATTCTTCTCTCTCAACTCTGCGGCTTTGCCATAGAACTACTATACCTGTGGACTGATGAGATATATAAATATACATATTTCTGAAAAGGTGAGCTTTATAGAGCCGAAAAGAAAAACAATTATGAATTATCCATGGGCATACCCCAGGGATATACCAGCAGCACAAAACAAAAATGACGAACTAGATTGGAAGGACTCCTAAGCCAAAGCGAAGGACCCAGCTCAAGCTAGGGCCACAAAAACCCAACAGAACCAAGGACAGGCCAGGGCATCAGCAATACAATCCACTCAAAAGGGCATCAGCAAAACAACCAGCCCGCCCAGACAAACAAAAGCTATAATTCTTAGCAAACCAAAATAACGAAACAAGCTGGATACCCATTACGAATGCCCCAATTGATATGCAGCAACCTTTGAGGCATGGGGTTGGAGATATTGACTGAAGGCAACCTACTCCGAACGCTATGGACTATCTCCCATTGCAGTGAGTTGACATCCTTGTAGATCTAGGAAGCACCGGTGCGGATGCTAGTACGGGGAGTTCGGCAATTTTCTCAAATTCATGAGTGCGAGTGCGGCGGGGGTACATATATAAAATATTAAAAACATATTTTATAGCATTTATATAGTACTATATACAAACTATTCTACCACTATTTTTTCAAATTTATTAATATACTCAAATAAAATAAATAAATAATGCTACTTCAAAAATTGATTTTAAATCGCAATTATCATATGATATAATTGCAAACTATTCTACCAAAAAAAATTTACAAACTTTTGCATTTCCTTATTTTTGTTTAAATCCCCACAAGTTTTCAAGATAGTACGAATAAGCCGTGTCTGAGGAAAAAAAAAAAAACCCTTAAAATTTGTGTGTAGCCGCACTTTCAAAGTGTCCCGACGCACTCCTGCTGCACTTAAACATCCGAAGAACTCAAAAGGTGCCCAGAATACTCCCGCTGCACTAAGTGCACATACGCCACCAATTTCGAAGCACTCGTGATGTTGGAGAAAATTCTTTGATTTCTCTCCCTCCAAATGTAGTAAATTAAAGCCGCCAAACTCAGCTTGTTCACCACCTTCTGGGTGGCTTTTCCTTTCCATTCGTCCCCGCCCAAGCAACAATCTCTTGCCAATTCAAGCCGTTAACAGTCTGGACGCTTAACCAACACTTATTCAAGAAGAAGGTCCAAACTCCAAGGGGCATGAGAAAAAAAGGTGGTTTGGTCCTTAATTATGGATCTGCAGAAGACATATCTCTTCTAAAGAAGGATTGATAACCCGCCTCCTGTCTTGGGTTAGAACTTACAAGCCCGTTATGAATAGCAAGCCAAAGAATAGAAGAGTGCCTTGGGATGTGTTTAGGAAACCATACAAGATGTCACCAATCTTGTACGGGGGGAAAGTGGTTCTCATAGTGTGCCAAGCACATTGGTAGAGAAAGCTTGGTCCGGAGGAGTCCACAAGAGGCTATTCTGGTGCCTGGGCAGCGGATAGAGATCACAGTTCTCTATAGTCTCCCTAAGATCCCTAATTCGATGAGAAGGGGGCCAGTTCCAACGGTTGCCTTGAATGATGGAGCTGACCTTAGCCGAACTACTGCTACCTGCATCATACATGATTCTGGGGCCAAATCTGTTGGCCAAGGGGCCCAACGGGTGCCAATTATCCATCCAGAGGAAAGTCTTCTCACCATTCCCAATTTATATCTGAAAAGATGGTGGATTGGCCTAATTTTTAAGAATTTTCTCCATGTCCAGGAACAGTCTTGGGGAGTACTTATGGACCAGAAGCTACGGTTCTTTAGAAGTTAAACGTTCACCCTAGAAGCCGAAATGGGGGACGTACAATCCCCAAGTAAAACCCAAATGTGCTTCACCATAAGCGTCGTATTCCATTCTATCAAATTCTTAATGCCCGAGCCTCCCTCCTTTTTATTTTTGGCAATGAGATTCCAAGCAATCTTTGCAACACTTGGGGAGGATAAAATGGCTCGCCCGGTCTCATCAGCTTTCGTCAGTAGGTTGTTGATATTTTTGGAAGTACGAGCACAGCGCCTGATATATCACATTAAATTGATATCAAACAAGCATGACCAGTATGATAAGGCTATCTAACCTAGCAGCGCGCATAGGATGATATAACTTGTGTAAAAGGTTATTTAGAGATGTACGAAAAGCTGTCTTACTCCAAGTTGAGCCTCTTATGTGCATAGATGTTTGGTTTCGTAATATGCTTACCTATGCAGAAAACTTGTTTTGCAGTTTGTTTCTGGTGACGATGATTTACCGAAGCGAGATGATATTGGAGAAAGGCGAAGAAAGCACGAGCTCCGTGTTCTGGCCGGAGCTGGAATCAAATCTTCTGATGACTTTGAAGATGAGCCTGGCTTTGATCTTGGGGATGGTGACAATGTTGATGATATGGAGGAGGATGTTGGAAATGAAGAGTCGGAAGATGAATTCTACAAACAAGTGAAAGAGCAAAGAGATGCAAAGCTTGCTGCCAAAGCAGAGATGTATTCAAGGTGTGTTTCTGTATTGTGCTTTAAATGGATGGAACGAGCTATATTTTCAGCTCCATGCCAAACTCCTGCCAGGCATGGTTGTTAGACTTGTTCGATTCACAAGTTGATTTGAGTGTCTTAAATCTGATACAATTCAAGATTCGTAATTTTGAACTTTGAAGTTGTAATTTTTAACTGGAAAGTAAACTTTCAATAATTTGAGCCTAGAGATTGCATGAACTTTTGTTAAATCGTTGTTGTGTTCAGTTTAGTCACTGCATGTGTGTTTTGACATGTGTACAAGATATATTTATACAAAGTTGTATATTTTAGTAAAAAGTGAATCTTAGGATTTACGAGTCATAATTTTGGCAAACTAATTCACGAGTTGACAACATTGTGTCAGGCTGTAAAGGTTCTTGATCGCAGTAATTGCTAGACATGATATGCAACTTATTCTGAGTCCTCTTTTTTTTTTTTTTTGAATAAAGTGAAATCAAGTCTCTCTCTCTCTCTCTCTCTCTCTCTCTCTCTCTCTCTCTCGCTCTCTTTCTCTCTTGTTTGCATGTGCCACACATTCTTGTGGTGTTGGTTTTAAGATATATACTGGAAACTTGGTTCCTGTCATGCTCTCATTTAGTTGCCTAATAAAAACATGTTATGCTTCTGCAGAAACTTGGCAGTTCCACTTGCATCTATTCCTGAAACCGTAGTAGATGGGAAGCGCCATATTTCTTATCAGGTAAGGACAGAGCCCGTTAGGGATAGCTTTTTTTTCCCCGAAACAATCACTTTAAACTTGTAAGCGATTGTTTGAAAAGCTGTGACCGTTTTGGTTAGTTTTTGCACAGCTTTTTCAAAATCTGATTCATTTTCAAAGCTAAAAAAGCTGCTCGCTGGAGAAAGCTCCAACTTGTAGTCTTATAAGAAAATTCTTATTCCAAAATAAGTGATTATTTTAGAAGCCTAAACTAACTGGCTTTTAAGTCTTGACCTTATTTTCATATTTTCTGAATTTCCACCGAGACGAAATGATGATGTTGCTGCCAAATTACTACAGATGGAAAAGAACAGAGGGCTAACTCGTGCTCGCAAGAAACTGACCAAAAACCCAAGGAAGAAGTACAAGGTACTTGACATAAATAGTTGATGTCTGAGGTTAATAAATGAACTTATCCCATGAAAATCAACTTACATCTCTCTCTCTCTCTCTCTCTCTCTCTCTCTCTCTCTCTCTCTCTCTCTCTCTCTCTCTCTCTTAATTGAGCAGTTACAACACCAGAAAGCGGTGAAACGCCGGCAAGGGCAGGTGCGGGAAATCAAGAGGCCTTCTGGGCCTTATGGAGGGGAAGCATCTGGAATTAATGCTGGAATCAGTCGGAGCATTAGATTGAAGTAACTACTAACAACTTTTACTGGAGATGTGTTTGTTTGTACTCCATTGATCGGAGATTGCAAAGTGTGAAGTATTTAGCTCAAATTTTGGTCTCTTTATATAGTTTTTATAGTTTTGCAGAAATGCAGTACCTATAAATTATAGCAGTGTATTCTGTTCTGTTCTACATTCAAAATTACAATGTTACATTTTTTGCTACATTTTTCTTTAGTGAGAATATTACACTGTTTATGAGCTTATATCATGTATTAAGTTAGATTAGTCCTTAGTGTCTAGTTTATTGGATGTTTCATTACAGAAATAGTAAGTGATGGGCTTGAATAGAGCTCATAGAGGAAGTGCTCAAGAGTTCCTGCACTTTTCTCTCTCTCTCTCTCTCTCTCTCTCTCTCTCTCTCTCTCTCTCTCTCTCTCTCTCACACACACACACACACACACACACACACACACACACACACACACATGTTTGTTCTTCGTATTCAATCATTATTTACATCAACACCCTGTGGGGATCCTTTTATCTATTCCGAAGGAATCTATATATATCTATATCCAGTCAGGCTCTAAAGAGGGCGCCCTCTTTTTATTAAAGAGAGGACCTCTGTTTTGGCCGTCGGATTGTGTTTTCATTAATGGCAGTTTTGTCATTTCACAGTTTTTAAACACAATCCGACGGCCAAAACAGAGGCCCTCTCTTTAATAAAGAAAGGTGGCCCTCTTTAGAGAATCTTTGTATCTATATTTATCTATCTATATCAATCTATCTATATATCTATCTATCTATCTATATACTAAAACTAAAAACGGAGGTAATAGGCAAGGATTAACACTGTTATGACAAGTGGCATATTAGCATCTCTCTTAATACATTCAACTATTCAAGAACCTAGACTCTCTGTGTATTGGAATGACAGTCGGTTTCTCCACTCATTCAGAGATTGAAAGGTCATTTAATTCTCTCTTCATGGCGGTTGCGAGAAGAGTCTCTCACGCCTCGCATTCCTTAACAGTACACAGTCAAAACACTCTCTCTCTCTCTCTCTCTCTCTCTCTCTCTCTCTACATTCTTACCCTTTTGTCTGAGTCTCCCCCCTCTGTAGAAACTCAGAATTTATTCAAGGGTATTTTGGTAATTTCGGATCAATGTGGGTCTTGTTTTGGGGCAATATATTTAAATTTGATACATGTTGGTATCACTTTTTGGTTAGTGGATACACATGTGTAATAATATATCTTGTGGTTGGGTGTGTTATACACCCAAACCTAACCCATACCTACCCACACCAAAACCCATCAAATCCCCACTTTTGTGAGACTTCCCCTACACTCAACTCTTCTTTCTCTCCTTATCTTTTTCTTTTTCTTTCATTTTGGTATACACATTTCTCTCTCTCTATATCTCTCACCTCTCTCTCTAGTTTTGGGAGATAAAACTCCATGGAAGCTTAGAGCTTTCAAGCTCCATTTGGAGGCCAATGACTCAAGTTTGGGACAAGGCTATTAGAGACCATTTTGATCATCTCACCTAGACCTTCACACCAGTGTTCTCGGTTTCTTCGTGGGATTTGTAATTTGGTACTTCTTGCCCTAGAACTCAAGAGGTAATTTATGTTATCTTAATAACACCATAGTTTTTATTCCTAAGTTTGGTTTATGTAACTAGGTGTTGATATCTTGTAGGATATGCTTATGTTAATGATTTCCCCTTTGGATTTCTTTGGTGAGAGCATTTGCTCAAATACTCAAGAGGTAGATTTCATTGTTTAAGTGCACTATTATTTCTAACTTCATGGTTGGTCTTGTGTAAGTTAGTGTTAATAGACATTAATCTTGTTTTGGAAATCTTCCTATGTGATTAATTGAATGATTACTTGCCCTTATATGCTTACTTGAATCCATGTCTAAACCTAAATGCTATTTGAGTTTTATGGTTTCAAATACTAATTGATGTTAAAAATCTCTTATTTGCCTAATGTGATGATTACATTTTTTATATGAACTACCATGTTTACTTCTTGTCATTGTATTCTTAGAAATGACATTGTTAAAGCATAACCGCATCTAATAGCATATCATAGTCGCCAAGTCGGCATAGCATTCATGGCATTGGCTTGGGGTATATGAAATTGTTAAAATTCCCACGATTTGGGAATGTCTTTGGAATCCCCGTTTGGGGTTGTAATTTGGTGAAATTCCGGAAGCGGGTGTGAAGTGAGGAAGGTTGTTTGTGATCCTTAAAACATTCGAAAACGCAATATCATATTCGGCTAGCTACCGGAGATCTTGTATGCTACACTCACGTTTGAGTGGCTCGCTATCCGGTGTGAGAGTGTGTGATTGGGATATTGAGTTGGGAATGTCTCACGGTTTGGCCATCCGGCTAGTTGCATCGCCACGGCGGCAAAGCATTGCACCGCATGTCATAGCATGATTTTAGAAGTAGTAGTACATTTCTACAATGTTTTCTACTGAGCCGTCGTGCTTAATGAATCTATAAAACCCTTTTTTTTTCCAGGAATTATTAATTAGGGCAAGGCCCAAAAGTATTCGACGCGTGGCGTCCCATTGGAAGGTTCCTTACGAGGAAGTCTTATGTTTTGAAAGAAAATATTTCTTTGACACGACTCATGGTAGGAGCATTGCTCAAGTTGTAATTCATTTCTCTTAATTATAATTTGAATTGCAAGGATTTATCATGATTATTTTTCATAGAAGTTGTAATTGGGCACATGTTTAACCCTTACTTTTAAAATCGTTCTTTTGGACTTAGTTGATCTCGTATTATATTGGGGATCTTAGTTATCCCCCCTCTCACTCTCAATCTGAACAGTTGGATCCTCTAGGATCCTTGTTAAATTATGTTTTTAATACTTGTTAGCAATTCTTAGCCCATGGTTACCCTATTATGGGAAAAATTACTACTTTCAACTTCCTAAGGACCTTTTGGTCGTATTCCTTCAAAAACCGCTTTAGTGATAAACTTTCAAAGCAAACTTCATTACATGTTACTTTTAAACCTTTGGAGTTTCTTTATACTTCTTTACAAATTCCTTTCAAAACCAAACTATGTTGGTTGACCCTATTTGACCCGTTTGGTACTCGTGGGTCAACCCTCGACTTATTAACTTTTCTTTGGAATCCACATAGGATTCCCCTATATGCTTCCGCCTTGTGGATTGGTCTATGTAGAACTATCCCTTGCTTTCCTTTATATGGTTTGGCTCGTTGACCTCGCTCATGTGGCTTGATTTTCGGGGCGTTACAGAATGGTATCAGAGCTAACCGGGTTCGAATACCTTGGTACTCTGGGAGTTAGTTGGGTCCATGTGTGACCGTTGCACCTCTTTTGATTTTAATCATTTGTAGTTAAATGATTTGTTCCGTTTCATTTAAATGATGAGTTGATTATGATAGCATGTTTACTTGTCTATGTGACTATGTGTTGACATGCTTAAGTGCTTATGTGTTTATATGATCACATGCCTATATATCTTGACTATGTGATTTGTAAACATGAGGTGATTTTTACTTTTCGTTTCGCTTTAATGCTATACTCATTAGAACTGACTTTTGTATTACATCTTGGTGTAACCATCTGTTAATGTTTAACCATTGATCGTGTAAGGTTAAAAAGTATATACATGAGGGTTTCCTTGTTTGGATTATTCGCTCGACGTACTACACCTTGTAAGATTGATGGTTAAGTATTTATCAGTGCTTTGCATCGAGTTGTATGCTTAAAGATCTCTTTTAAACTTATTAGATTTACATTACTCATTGTTTTACATTTTAGTTGTTGAGGAAACATGTTTAAGTATTGCATGTCAATATGATGAAATAGTCATCGATTTTCTTTAAGTTGAAAGATGTTAAGCGAGCATGCTTAGATGCTACATGCCTTTGAGATTATGTGCCTATATGCTTTCGTGCATATGTTTTATATGTTTACACTGTTGTAACGTAATGTATTGGTTAGCACATTACGCGATAGATTTTATATGTTATAAATGAAAAGGATGAAAAGTATGCTTACTTGCCTTCGGGATTATGTGATAACATGGTAATGTGCATATGTGCTTACGTGACTACTTGTTTCTATATCAAGGAATTGTTAAGCATGATAACGATAACATGTTGAGATAATAATTCATGTTTTACGTGTTTAGAGTAGCTCATACGCGTACTCATAGATACTTTTATCGGTGTTTCATAATGAGATTTCTTGAGTAAAAAATCTGGAAGATAAGTTTTGAACTTGTGAAAACCAACATGTTAATATGTTGTGCATTACGTATTATTAGACAGCTTATATAGGTTGTGTCTTCCGACTCGGGTATTCCTACGTTTTCGCATACTTTCTTGAGATGCTTACCTTCGGGTGGCTTAAGTTTTATTTCGCACGTAATACAAAGCCTCTCTAAAGGCTATGTTAATCTTTGTGAGAGCATTCTATCTTGTTAGCTCTCGATTGTGGCTGGTAGTCCATGTATATTTCATGTGGCTACGAAAACTTTTGTTTATCGTCGGAATAGTTCTTTCTCCTTATAGGATTGTTGTACTCTTTGTCGTGTGAGAATTTCATCGTTCGGATGTCAGTTTGACGTTGTAATTACTCTTCTGAGTAGATTACAAGTTTTTAATCATGTGGTTGGTCGGTTGACCCAAATTTCTGGTGATTGTTTAAATCTTCACAATCAAATTGTAGTTTCACTATGGGATCATTTCATATGATCAAATCCTATCGTATGAATCGTTGTGAGGATTCTAGCTTTTGTAGGGAATAGATTTGTATTGTTCCAAGTCTATTAGTTCCTTTATTCGCTGATTTTCATGTTTGAGTGAATTCCGCGACTCTGAGGATTGTCTCTTCTTTCGAGACTGCCTATCCTGTTGATTGGTACTGAAATCTTTTCTATGAGTTATTTATCAATCGTTATCGATTTTCATTATGATTTTCATTGAGGATTCGCTGTTAACGTTGTATGGTTAATGCTGTGACGTTGGTCTTAAAAACACATACTTTATGGTGTTTCATTCCTTGTGAGTAAGTATGGATTATCGTTTCTGTTGTACTTCTTGGAAGTAGGTTTATTCTTGATCCCTATGGTCTTTGAGCTCTTACTAGAGCGTTGTAGTTCTATTGTTCCAAGTCTTTTCTTGAAAGCACGTTTGTGCCTTGTCGATTCGATTATCGTGATTGAGGGTTGTTGATTTCAAACTAATTCACATTTAAGTTAACTTGGGTATGTCGCACTGTAGTGCTGTGATGACCTTTTTCTTTGGTCTCGTTGATTCTTGAATTGATCTTTCACCGGCGGTTTTTCCTTATTAAATTCTTGGAATTTATTTCGTTCAATTCAAACGAGTTGTTGGACACTTGGATCTTTCCCTACACCTTGAGGGATAGATGTTGTTAAATGATTTATTGTTGAGATTCTCGATTTCCTTATCTCTGTGAATTCAAGATCATACCGGTTTTGGGGAGTATGATATGTGTCGTGGATCTTTGTTGTTGACAGCCTTAATTTATTGTTCGCTAAGGCCTAAATTTGATTGCGTCTTATTGTATGCCTTGAGGGCTTGTTGTTTTGTAATCGTGTGATCTTTTATACCTTGAAGACTATGGCCGTTCGCATAGTACCTTATTGTTGTATCGTGCAAGATTTTCGTGCACATCTGCCTTAGATGTTTCTCTTGCTGTGATTGTAAGGATTGTTTTCCTTATAGTTTATCTTTTTCTTCTCTCTTCTCTTCTTTTAGGGCGTCGGTGGTTTTGACCATGGACCCGTTTAGACTTAATAGTCGTTTGTGAGTTCTCCGATTCCGTTTCATGTTGAACTCGGACTTACCTTATCCTTGTTGAGGGGCATTTTTTGTAATTCTCATGTTATTTGGACTTTCTGGCAATTGCCAATTGATGTTGCCTAATTTTGTGTCCTATTGAGGTGGCCTATCGATGTGAACCGTTGTTATTTTTTTTTTTGACCTTACGATTGATCCGTAAGGGGGGATTTTTAGTTGATTCTCTGAGGTATCCATTTGATTGTACTTAGTTTCATCATCTTGATATATTGTTGTTGATGTCATAGTTGACAGATTCATGCACTTGGTGCATTCCTTGTTTATTGAAATCAGTGAGCCCTTTGTCCTTACCCTGTCGTGAGATTATTGTATTTGAGATTTGTTCAAGATCATTGCGATCTTTCGATTTCATCCTTGCTTCTAGCAGAGGAGGATTCTTGGTGATCGTTTGTATTGAGATCACGTTCGGTTAGTGTGGCAACTTCTGTAGAGTTGTCTTCATTCTGTTGAGAAACTTCGACTGTGTTTCCTTAAACACTTTTATTATTTGTGGTCCGTTCGTTACGTGAGTTTGTTATAACTCTTGTCTTAGGTGTGTCGCCTAGTTTGCTTTCCTCTTTCATGTGACACTTCAAGATCACCCAGTCTGGGAACTTCTAGATCGTCTTGATGTGAATCGGGCTTTCAATAGTTGAAAGTTTGGGAGCTTGATATCGTTATGACCATATGTTTTCTTGTTTTGGTCAAGGTGTAATTCTTTGATATATTATATTTATTTGGTTGTCGCGTGCGACAACGAAGGTGGGGGAACTTGTTGGTTTATAACTGTTCGTTCACCTATTCGATTTATTGTTGTCTTGTTGATGACATCATTGTATCTTCGTAGACACTTTTTCTGGTGAGACCCTTTGACTTTTGGCATTGGCATTTCTTTTGCCATATTGTTTTGAGACGTGATCTCTCAATAGATCCATCTATTAGTAAAATCATTGTAGTTGATTATAGCGATGTTTATGTTTTGGGATGTGATAATCATTTCATCTATCGACTTCCCGTTGCCATTGTTGTAGACTTCTATGTCTATGTTGATCATTGTCTTCTTGTGAGGAGCGATGTATTACAAGTACGTCTTTGTGACTCGTATCTCCTATGTGGTTAAGATGTAGCTTTGAGTCGTACGGTCTTTAGTACCGAGTATATCATTTGCTTTGTAAAGTTCTCTTTGATTACATTCTTGAGTGTTTGGATCGTTCCTTGGGAGTTGACCCCGTTATTTGGTTCATTTTAGAACTCGTGTCTTGAAACATCATACTTTTGCTTCGTATGACGATTCTTTGATAGTATATCATTGATCTACTTTGAGAATCTTGTGTTTAATTGTAATTCGATCTTTGTGTGATATTCAAGCTTGTGTATTATCTTCCTTCGATCCTTTTATATATCGATTGAAGCTTATCCCATTTATTCTTGGGGTCTTGTGAATGTTTTCACCATGAGTGATGGTTGTAGAATGTTCTTTCCATTCTACAACTACCCTCTGTTCTTTGGATTGAGTTTTCGGTTGATGATTAGATCATATCTTATGTTGGTATACATATCCTTTGTATCCTTGTTGTTTATTCGTTTTGAGACAAATTATGGGTATACAACAGCCCGTTGTGTTCTTGTGATCACGTGCTCCTTTTGAAGGGATCACTTTTATTTGATTCGATGGGTTTGAGACATCTGGTTGTGCTTTGTTTTCATTCAAGTACGTTTTGGTTGATCCAATGATTTGGAGGTTTATGTCCATTATTATTGTCGATCTTTGGAGTTGACTCCGTCTTTTAATGTTGAACCTTGTATGTCCCTTACGTTTGTTCCTCAGCACCCTTGATGTACTTATTAACTGATTTATTGAGCTTTCATCTCCTTTCTGGAATCGATGTGTGAGATGTTTCGTTTTCTCACGTTGTGCTAGTGTTCACGTTGTTTGTGACACTACGACATTGTGGTGTGGTCGCGGACCATTCTTTGATTTGAGTACCTTGCATTCTTGTTCGAATTCCGGGACGAAATTCTTTTAAGGGGGGTAGATTGTAGAAACCCAGAATTTATTCAAGGGTATTTTGGTAATTTCGGACCAATGTGGGTCTTGTTTTGGGGCAATGTATTTAAATTTGATACATGTTGGTATCACTTTTTGGTTAGTGGATACACATGTGTAATAATATATCTTGTGGTTGGGTGTGTTATACACCCAAACCTAACCCATACCTACCCACACCAAAACCCATCAAATCCCCACTTTTGTGAGACTTCCCCTACACTCAACTCTTCTTTCTCTCCTTATCTTTTTCTTTTTCTTTCATTTTGGTATACACATTTCTCTCTCTCTATATCTCTCACCTCTCTCTCTAGTTTTGGGAGATAAAACTCCATGGAAGCTTAGAGCTTTCAAGCTCCATTTGGAGGCCAATGACTCAAGTTTGGGACAAGGCTATTAGAGACCATTTTGATCATCTCACCTAGACCTTCACACCAGTGTTCTCGGTTTCTTCGTGGGATTTGTAATTTGGTACTTCTTGCCCTAGAACTCAAGAGGTAATTTATGTTATCTTAATAACACCATAGTTTTTATTCCTAAGTTTGGTTTATGTAACTAGGTGTTGATATCTTGTAGGATATGCTTATGTTAATGATTTCCCCTTTGGATTTCTTTGGTGAGAGCATTTGCTCAAATACTCAAGAGGTAGATTTCATTGTTTAAGTGCACTATTATTTCTAACTTCATGGTTGGTCTTGTGTAAGTTAGTGTTAATAGACATTAATCTTGTTTTGGAAATCTTCCTATGTGATTAATTGAATGATTACTTGCCCTTATATGCTTACTTGAATCCATGTCTAAACCTAAATGCTATTTGAGTTTTATGGTTTCAAATACTAATTGATGTTAAAAATCTCTTATTTGCCTAATGTGATGATTACATTTTTTATATGAACTACCATGTTTACTTCTTGTCATTGTATTCTTAGAATTGACATTGTTAAAGCATAACCGCATCTAATAGCATATCATAGTCGCCAAGTCGGCATAGCATTCATGGCATTGGCTTGGGGTATATGAAATTGTTAAAATTCCCACGATTTGGGAATGTCTTTGGAATCCCCGTTTGGGGTTGTAATTTGGTGAAATTCCGGAAGCGGGTGTGAAGTGAGGAAGGTTGTTTGTGATCCTTAAAACATTCGAAAACGCAATATCATATTCGGCTAGCTACTGGAGATCTTGTATGCTACACTCACGTTTGAGTGGCTCGCTATCCGGTGTGAGAGTGTGTGATTGGGATATTGAGTTGGGAATGTCTCACGGTTTGGCCATCCGGCTAGTTGCATCGCCACGGCGGCAAAGCATTGCACCGCATGTCATAGCATGATTTTAGAAGTAGTAGTACATTTCTACAATGTTTTCTACTGAGCCGCCGTGCTTAATGAATCTATAAAACCCTTTTTTTTTCCAGGAATTATTAATTAGGGCAAGGCCCAAAAGTATTCGACGCGTGGCGTCCCATTGGAAGGTTCCTTACGAGGAAGTCTTATGTTTTGAAAGAAGATATTTCTTTGACACGACTCATGGTAGGAGCATTGCTCAAGTTGTAATTCATTTATCTTAATTATAATTTGAATTGCAAGGATTTATCATGATTATTTTTCATAGAAGTTGTAATTGGGCACATGTTTAACCCTTGCTTTTAAAATCGTTCTTTTGGACTTAGTTGATCTTGTATTATATTGGGGATCTTAGTTATCCCCCCTCTCACTCTCAATCTGAACAGTTGGATCCTCTAGGATCCTTGTTAAATTATGTTTTTAATACTTGTTAGCAATTCTTAGCCCATGGTTACCCTATTATGGGAAAAATTACTACTTTCAACTTCCTAAGGACCTTTTGGTCGTATTCCTTCAAAAACCGCTTTAGTGATAAACTTTCAAAGCAAACTTCATTACATGTTACTTTTAAACCTTTGGAGTTTCTTTATACTTCTTTACAAATTCCTTTCAAAACCAAACTATGTTGGTTGACCCTATTTGACCCGTTTGGTCCTCGTGGGTCAACCCTCGACTTATTAACTTTTCTTTGGAATCCACATAGGATTCCCCTATATGCTTCCGCCTTGTGGATTGGTCTATGTAGAACTATCCCTTGCTTTCCTTTATATGGTTTGGCTCGTTGACCTCGCTCATGTGGCTTGATTTTCGGGGCGTTACACCCTCTCTCTCTATCACTCTGCTGGATTCTCTGCAACGCGTGCTCCGGCCTAAACCAATACAATAGTATGTCGGTGAGTGCTCTGGCGATGACGGTCGCGAAGAGCGTAGATATTAGGGATGCAACTCGGGCGGGCCAACCTGCTATCAGCCTGGGCCCGGCCCGAAAATTACCGGACTTGGGCCCGCGGTACTTTCACCATGGGCGGGTTTGTGCAGAAAAATACAAGTCTGAATTCAATTCGGGCCGAATTTTGGCAGAATTTTGCTAACCCGTGGAACCCGAGCCCGAGCTCGAATTCTATTTATATATTATTTTTGACATTATATTCTAGTATTTTTTTTAGTGATAATAATACACTATCAGATATTATTCTAACACTAAATTAATAGATAAATGTTTTTTCACAAATCTAAACAAAAAAAAAAAAAGATTTGATACTCTACATATTGTTGTTTACATACTAAAAATTGGTTTGCACAAAAAAAAAATTGCAATTCGAGCTGAATTCGGGCTCGGGCTCGGGTTGTAGTACTAATTCACAAACCGGGCATGGGTTGACAAGTTTGAGTTTATGTCGGGCTCGTACTCGGGCTTGGACAAACTGCTTGAATTCGGGCTCGGGCCTGGGCAGAGCCAAAACCCTTTAGGTCCCGCTCGAGTTGCACCCTTACTATATATCTGCTCTCTAAAGGTAACTCTTTAGAATCTGGTCTTTGATGGTTGTGGGTATTGCTGAAGAAAAATGTTTTAACATGGGAAACGAACAATCCAAAGGCTTCAAATTCCAATCAGTTGTAAATTACCGATCTCGATGACAGCTCTGCTTCATTAGATTTGGTAATTTCACTGAAGATCCATCGCTCCTCAATTACTTCCATCTGCTTAATTGCAATTGACGTACATACGTAACAAAGCTTAATATATCAGCAACCAATAATGAAAATCGTTAAATTTTATTTGTTTCAATTTCTCGCCAATCAAACACAAAATTTACTCCTTTCTCCCATGATTCGTAATTTTTCGCTTTTACTATCTCATGCTGTGCAATATCTAACATTAACAGAGTAATGCAATAGGCACACCCACTCTATACCCAAAAATCTGCAAACACTAGATTGTTATCCGAACCTACAACACGACGACCTATCGCAGCTTGGGAATCATTTCTCTATTTCTTGATAGGTACATGAAAATCCCCACTCCTCTCTCTATTTTTCACTTTTTCTTCTTCATTTTCTTCTTCTCTTGCTTGAATTTGGAATAAAATCGGTTGTTAGTGATATCCTATGAACTTTGGATTTACACTACTTGCTTTTAGATGTTCTTGTTGTTTTTTATTGTTGTTTTCCTGCTTTTCTATTAATTACTGATCTTTTTAATATATATATATATATATGTGTGTGTCAAAGATTCTCTAAATTTTGCTACCTCTCGCCTCTGTTTTGGTTGTCGGATTGTTTTTAAAAACTGTAAAATGACAAAACTGCCATTAATGAAAATACAATCCGACGGCCAAAATACTTCTTTAGAGCCCGATTGATATATATATATATATATATATTTATGGGGGAAGCGAGTGAAATGGAAGATCTTGGTTCTGTCTTCATTCGAAAGTGATATGGTAAGCATTTTTTTTAATGATTTGATTTAGGAATATATGGAATCTTAAATTCATGAGCTGTTTGTTTTGAAAAATGCTGAATTGTGCTAGGTGAGTTGAAAATTTGATGAGATCACAAATTTTTCATTGTTGGCAAGGCGGGCCCCGGGCTTTTGCTGATTCTGTGTTGCACATATTGGCACCACTTTGGGTGGACTGAAGATGGCTATAATTTACTTGGGATTACATCATGTAAGCCCTTGAAGCGAATGCAAACCTGGTTCTGACTACTTCTCAGATTAGAACATTCATTTTCTACCAAATAATGTTCTGCATGGAATTTTCTTGAAGTGGAGTTATGTCCATCTATTGTCTATTGACATGGAGTTCTTGGGTTAATTTTTATTCCAAGTGTTTCTTTGTTTTTTGAAAGCTAAAATGTCTTCATTTGCTTCAAAGACTAAAAAAAGATTATCTAATGGTGCTCTTGGAGGAAGGCATCAGAGACTTTTCTTATTTGATTGCTTTAGCAATTTTTTTTGCATTGTATTAATCCTATAACAAACCAAAGGCATGTACTTTTTATTCATACCCTTTTTGCTCAACATAGGTCTGCGAACTATGACAACTCCTGCAAGGATGTAGTCGTATTTTTTTTTAATTAATTATATTTTGTTAACGGACTTCTTCAACATTGTAACAATTATTTTGAACGCATAAGAATATTAGCCACTAATATTTTCTTACTGTTTAGACCGACAAGTTTACTAACACGTACCCGCGCATTGCGCAGGATGCATGCTAGTATATATATATATATATATACATATCTCTAAAAGCCAAAACCAAAGCCAAAACTCTTCCCTTAGAGTGCCACTTGGAATTTTAAATTTTTTTTTCTTTCCTTTTTTCCATGTCATTTCCTGTTTTTTTCATTTCTCATCAGATACTTATTAATTGGGTCCTCTAATTACCAAACAAACACTGCAGTACATGCACTATGCTCATACATTCTCTGCGTTTTTCTTTTTAAATTTTTTCCCCCTCTTTCTCTATCTTAAATGTCAAGCGATTATATTTGTATTACTTTTACTCCTAAGTTCCTAACTATTCCTCATCCTTCCCAAGATGTCTTTTCTTTGTTACTTTTTCGTTTATTGTTACTTTTTAATTTAATACATAGCTAGCTCTACACTCTGCCCATTAAACAAGCCAATTAGTCTTTTCCTCTTCAAGCGTCTCTGTCTTTTCCTCTTCTACCTCTTTTCTTTCTCTCATATTACACAGACAACATTTATAGAGCAGCAAGAAGAGGTAGGCTAATCATATGTCTATGCTCCATTCAACTGTTCAATTGAAAGTGAAAGTTTACTGATAGTTGTTGGCCTCTAAGAGGAAAACTCTGGTATTTGCTAATATCATAAAAGGCCCAAACCTTTTGGTCACTTAATGCTCTTAGTGATACCCAAAACCTTCATCCTTTCCATCTCTCTCCGTATGTACATGTATGAAATATTGTGGGTCGGGCCACCCATATACATTGGACCTGTGGGTCTGTTGGGCTTTACTTATTGTCCAAAGAGCCCATGACTTGGAGACCTAGTAGGGTTACACTACTATATGTATATATGTGTCATATATACATACACACACAAGAGCAGCCCCAAGTTATCTCTCTCTCCTTCTCGGCCATCTCACTCTCTCACTCTCTCTCTCTCTCTAGCCTAATCACATTAGAGGCTTGGGTTTTAGCGCGTGAACCAAAGGAACTACTCTAGTAGTTGTTCTTGTGATCGTAGCGAAGTACAAGATGTACACGGTGGCTAGGCTTTCTCGGTTTGGAGGATTCAAATGTGTGGGCTCGTAACAATGTCGTTGTAGATCCGATCGGGCTATTCTGCTAGGTAATGAACCTAAACCTGATCCTTGTGCTTGTATGCATGATTGTGGACCCATGAATGTGAAGGCACGATATGTCTATCTGATTTCTCACCGCTATGAAGTTTTAGATTGCTTCAAACACTTTGTAGCAGAGGTAGACCCCTCAAGGTTTTTTGCACAGACAGAGGACGCGAGTATCTATCTAATCAGTTCAAGGAACTGTGTGAAGAAAAAGGGATACACAGACAGTTGACTATTCCTGGAACTCTGCAAATTGGTGTTGCAGAAAGAAGGAATATGACATTTCTAGATATGGCTAGATCCATGATGGCGCAGGCCAACCTTCCAATATCGTTCTGGGGGGATGCTCTTTTGACTGCTGCCTACATCTTAAATAGAGTTCTTTCACAGTCTGTTTCCTCCATACCCTATGAGCTATGGAAAAGCAAAAAGCCCTATGAGCTATGGAAAAGCAAAAAGCCCAATTTGGAGCATTTGCGTCCATGGGGTTCAGCGGGATATGTTCACAGTACATCCCATAAGTATGGAATCTAGGCCCGAGAGCTATAAAGCATATCTTTATAAGATATTCTGATAGCTCAAAAGGCTGTGTTATATATGGTGAACATCAGGATGGAGGAATGATGGAGATTGAGTCCCGAGATGTCGATTTTATCGAAACAAACTTCCCCAGTATTGGTGATGCTAAAGGAGATCTTGACCATTAAGAGTTAGAGGACACTGTAGATAACATACCATCTTCAAGCGAGGGTGGGGGAGAAAACACGTATTCCACATCCAGTGGTTGCTGAAAATGGTACTAGTCTACAACCGAGTGGGAGTACACCACTAGATGCTAGTGGGAGTGTACCAGATAGTGGGAGCACACCACAAGGTAATCAAGATTCTCAGTTAGCACACCGAGTAGTAGACGTGGAAGAACCACATAAGCGTTTCGATAATGAGGGGGAAGCCCTTTTGTGTGCAGTAGGTGATGATGAGCTTGCTTCCTATGTGGAAGCACTTGCTTCTCCTACTAAATCTGAATGGATAATTGCTATGCAGGAAGAAATGAGTTTGATGGACAAAAACAAGGTCTAGGAATTGGTTGATATTCCGCCTGGCCACAAGACCATTGGAAACAAGTGGGTTTTCAAAGTCAAAAGCAAGGTGGATAGCTCAATTTGACAAGTACAAAACGCATTTGGTAGTGAAGGGATATACCCAAAGGGAGGGAATAGACCATGGAGATACATTCTCCCCTGTGGTGAGATTTGCCTCTATACGCCTTACACTTGCAATTAAAGCACACTTGGATTTAGAACTCTTTCAAATGGATGTTAAGATTGCGTTTCTCAATGGAGAATTAGTTGAAGAGATCTATATGGATCAACCTGTTGGTTTTGTTACCAAAGGGAGTGAGCGCCAAATGTGTCATCTCAAACGATCCATTTATGGTCTCAAGCAATCGTCAAGGCAGTGGTACTTGCGATTCCATGATTCAATCACCTCATTCGATTTTGAGATGATTGAAGAGGACCATTGCGTGTACGTGAAATGATCCAAAAGGGTATCTTGATCCTCTCGTTGTATGTCGACGATATCCTTCTAGCTAGGAATGAGATAAGTTCCATTGTTGCCACTCGAGAGTGGCTGTTCTCTCAATTTGAGATAAAGGACATGGGTGAGGCCAATTATGTGTTGGGCGTTAAGATTGTGATAGATCGTTCCAAGAAACTCCATTGTATGTCTCAACAGACTTACATAGCAAAGGTTCTGGATTGTTTTCGCATGACTAATACAAAACCCATTGACATTCTAGTTGAGAAGGGATTCTTATTGACCTTGAACCATTGTCCCAAGAATAAAGAAGAAAGGGACCAGATGTCCAAAGTACTATATGTATCAGCTATTGGAAGTCTGATGTATTCTATGTTGTGTACACGACCGGATATATGCTACGCAGTAGGTCTAGTTAGTCGTTACTAGAGCAACCCAGGTATCGAACTCGCGTCTGGCAGCTGCCGAAGCATTTGCCGCGGGTTCTTCAGGGCATGGGGTGGTGATGACATATATGTGATCCTCCGTAGTTAATACGATGTCAAGGTTTCGTTCCATTCAGTGTAGTTATTTCCTGTTAACTTGTTTTGAGTGAGTATGGTGGCAAGTGGACTAAATGTAGATCCCGACATTATGATTTACTTAAAAAATCAAAAGACAAAATAAATATGGATATTAGAATTTGATAGTTTGAAATACAAGAATCCTTTAAAACTCTTATTTAAAACAAAGTCGTCGGAATATCAAAACGAAAAAATAAAGCCTCCATGTGGCGGTCAATACTCGATCTCTTGATTAATCATGACTTGTCCTCTATGCAACTCTTGCAAAACAGGTTATGACTCCCGAACCTATTTGATCTCTAAGTTTATGAATAATGCCCCGTGTGGGATCCCTTATCCATAGCTTAGCCCGTATCTACTACCCGTCAATTCTATAGATGCGTACTAACAAGAGGGAGAAGAATTATACCTCAGGTCTTGAACCCAATTCTGATATTCTTCTTCCTTGGTGATGCAGCAACCTCCACTAGGCTGTCTTCACCCTTATGACTCCTACGGATGTTGCCGGAGAGGCTAGAGTTGGTGGAAACTCTAACGGGGATGATAAGAAGGCTTTGAAAAAATCTAAACAGTTTCTGCAGCTTTCGTATAGGAAAAACGATGATTATTAAACCCTGTACGCAGCTGCCCTATTTATAGATTTCCAAAACCGACTTTAACCTTCGACCGATCGAAGTGGATTCGTTCGATTGAGACTTCGATCGATCGAAGCACCTTCGATCGATCGAAGCACCTTCGATCGAAGTCTCGATCGATCGAATCTGTCTAGACTTCAATCGATCGAGACTATCTCGATCGATCGAACCTATCTTGACAAGATCCTCATGTGCCTTTCCAAGCATCCTAGCAGAGCTAAGAGTGGGACCTCCTAGACTCTTTATTGTTGGCTCAGACTAGTTGTTAATTTCCATGATCAAACTCTTTGATCAGCAAACTAACCAACTAGTCAGTTATTGTTTACTCCACTATAAAACGGTACCTGAACTCCAACGCAAAAGAACATATCTAAAGTGATAACTAGACTTGTATAGTGTACTAAAGTTCCTCTACCTTCAGTATTCGTAATCATATTCAGTTAGTTGGATAACTGTTACTGTCAACCTAAATCATAAATACTTTTTATATTCCTTGAGTCCCATTCACCTCTCATGATTACCAAACATGTTGATAACTACTTATCAACAAGACTGCAGTTCTTAGTAATCAACTTGGTGACATTCTCAAGAGAATGCTTACTCTGAATCAGAGGGTAGATTCTATCTTGACAATATATGTTCACAACCCTATGACCATGACATACCCAAGATATCCAGGTGTTGATCTTTTATAGATCTCACTGATTGGTAAGTCAAAGCAGCCATACCCACAGTCTGTGTTCATAATCGTCTCAAGATTGAGAACACGTACCTTATACAAGTTATGAGTTCCTATCGACTGTTGACAGTCTTAAGTGTCAATAGGAAAGCTCAGGTTTGTCAATGCACTGTAAGCACTAGCATATTAACTAAGAGTCATACTCTAGTGATTGAGATTCATCACTCCATCCAATGGTTAGTTAATCATACTACAGTGTATACCTGATGAGATTTCCAGTCTCACCATCCACTGTGACAAGTTCTAAGTATCAAAGAATAGTATTCCGTATCTCACTTGTATTTATCTCATACACACACGAATTACCTAATATGATACTTAAGGATTAACAATCATCTCATGAAAGAAACATACATAAGGAAATGTAAAGCTGATATCCATATATTAAAATGTCAATGTCTCATACATAAAGTAATGGTTTGAGGGCACAAACCCAACAGTAGTTTTCATTTGTGTGGTGGCAAGTAGTTTCTTGCCCGAAACCCAAAGCTACTACGAATTTCATACTTACCAATCTACTTATGGTGAGCTAAACCTGTAAAATGTTAGTGAACCCACCATCCTGCAACACAAAAGTTAGTAACAACAAAATACCATAAGATTATGCGGAACTACGTGTACTAAGATATCGCAAAATTATCATCACAATTTACTCACTACACGTCTAAAACGAATATACAAGAAAAGAACAACATTCAAGGAAATCAACATTTTAGATCCTTTAACTCATCTGAAATTTTATTGTTAATAACCCTCTTACTTTTAAGACAATTCATTATTAAATTTCTTGGGTTCACCACTTGGCCACCCTCCATGGTACATCCACACATATATCTCATGTGTACCCGTACATACTACCAACGTCCACTCCGGTACCTGTTTGGTTAGGATATCACAACAAAAGGCCGATCAATATGTCTAGACGTCTATAAATTAGGCCGAGCATAAGGCTTAGGCTAGCTTGATCACGAAGCTACTGGCAAAATGGTACACTCAGCAAGTCGAGCTACCCAAAAAAAAAAAAATACCCAACGGGGAGCGGTGAACACTAAAGAAATTTAAAATCGTTTGCATTCTCGGAATTATAAATTTTCATCTTACTCAAGGTGCGTACATGATCATCATCAATTTTCATAGCTCAATATTACATGAGAATCCATATATCTCCAATTAGATTTTCGTTAAGTCATATTAACGAATAGAAAAAATACACAAAGAATCATATTTCCCTAATTTTGCACGTTTTAACATACTAAAAATTGCTACTGTAAATCTTAAATTTCTGCCCAAACGGTGTAGAATCAAGAAAAATTTAAAACACGAAAAGTGTGCAGAATCATGTTTTACACAGGACAGGCTGACAGAAGGCTAAAATACGAAGCCACGATTTTCTAATATTTTTCTGAAGTTTCAGAACCTGCTAGAATTACAGAAAAACGAATTTCGCCAAAAATTTCTTAATTATAATGAGTATTATACATATGTGTTGATCAACCTAACTATCCATATAACGTTTACAAATACCCTAAGATCATGACCATAAAGTCACACGAAGAAAATAAAAATTTTTATCAATCCGATAATAAAAATGTGCATCTAACGCAAAACTTAAGCACCAACAATTAAGTTAAACATAAAAATAATTCACTCGCGTATATATATACACATACATGTATATTTGTACTCGAATACATCTATTTAACTCACCTAGTTTGGATCAAAATTGACAACAATGAACTAGTATACGCTCCGCGATTCCACACGCGACCACGAACCCGAGACCCTTCTCCTTCTTCCTCCCTTTTCTTCTTCTTCTTCTTCTTCTTCTTCTTCTTCTTCTTCTCTCTCTCTCTCTCTCTCTCTCTCTCTCTCTCTCTCTCTCTCTCTCTCTCTTACCTCTGTTCCTTATTTTCTTTTTCCTTTTCATTATTTTTTTCTCTTCTAACCCTACACCTAGATATATATATATATATATAGGTAGAAAGATATAAACACACCCATGAATATTATAACACACAAATACTAAAAATTTCATTTTTTTTATCTTATGAGCTCACAAAAAGACACTATATGGTCCCAAAATGCAGTACAAAGTACTAAAATGGGTAGCCCAGTGGGTACCCATGACCCCGGTACTTAATTTAAATGTTAAAAACACAATTTAACACATTTGTGGGCCTGTAAGCACTACTAAAAAAATAAACATATCAACTCTTCAATAACTTGTCTAACTTAAACTTTTACAACACAACCCCACCGTTAAGCTTTACAAAATTTCACACAATAATTAATAGTAAGTAAAACTAAATACACATAGATAACTAAATGACCATAATATATATATAAATGCACACAACCAATTAAAAATACATAAGAAATTCAGGTTGCCTCATTAATATATTTAAAAAAAATTGAATATTTATACCAGAAAAATACGGGGTGTTAATATTTTTAAGGGTATTTAAATAGTTATTAAATACCTAAGTATATTTATAAATTCTGAAAAATAAGGGTCGTGACCCTGAGACTATTTTATTATATTTCATAAATTATGAAGTTATAATATCATAGTTTAGTATTTTGAATAATTAATAAGGAGCTATTTTACGAGTATTATAATTATTAAAAATATTAAACGAGTTTCGAAAATTATGAAAAAATACTGGTGTAGACACCCCATTTTGTCGGCTATCAGATTTAGGAGACTCATAGCTTGGTGGTTCACAATGATCGTAAAAGACTCAAAAGGACTCTCGAAAGTCAGCTCTATCTCTCAGAATGCTCAGAATGACCAAAATGCCCCTGAAAGCCCGAAAACTCCCAGATTTGATCCCAAAGTTCTGGAAACATGCTACGTCATAAGAAAAGCAATAAAATGAGTTTTTAAGAGAATTCGGATGAAATCGTCGGCCCCCAGAGACCCCCGAAAGTCCCGAAAGTTCCCGGAAAGTCCCCGTTGACCGGTTTGACCAAGGTTTGACCAGGTTTGACCAAAGATTGACCAGGTTTGACCAAGTTTGACCGGAATCGTTCGAATTCACCGAAATCATTCTAAATCATGAGAAAAGTATTAAAACAAGTTTCAAAAGAAAATCGAGCGAAAACGTCAGCTCCTGGGAACTCCCGGAGATTTCCAGAACTTCCCGGGAATCCCAGATTTGACCAGTTTGACCAAAATTTGACTTTGGAACTGGGGCACCGAAACAATTTTCAAATATTTTTCATGGATACTAGAGGTCAATAGCTTTCCAACGGTATATCGCACATAATTTTTGGATTTAAAACGAGTCTATTATGAATTTCTAAAGGCGAAAAAGGCGATCAAATCGGATTTTATCGCGAATACCGCAAAACTTTTCAAAGTAACCTATTCCCGAACTATTTTTTATGTAAAGTAGACTCCATTACCTTTCCAACGGTATATCACAACCTCAATTTGGAGTTCGTACGCATTTTCTGTGAATTTTGGACGAAATAGGGCCTTTTCGCGAATACCGAAACCTCTGGGGGCCTAAACGTAAATTTCTGGGCGTCTGAGGAGCAGTGCCGCCGCGGCACTGGCCCACTGCCGCCGCGGCACTCAACCCTCGCAGAGTCCATTTTTGTAATATTTTTGGGGGTCCAATTTGATTAATTGAAAGTCAAAACGACATAGTTTTGTGTTCACAGTTGTTTGGGACCAATGGGAGTACTTCTAAAACTCCAAAACCACCCCAAATTGGCCTATATAAACCTCCTATTGCTCTTCATTTTGGGGGGGCCAAGTGCAAAAGCTTGAAAAGTTGTAGAGAAGAAGAGAGATAGAGATAGGTTTAGAAGAGAGAAAAGGAGCTTCCTCCTACTATTTTGCTATAGAAAGTGAGTTTTAATCTTGTTTTCTTCCATTACCTCTCATACACTTCACATTCCAAACACCCCCCAATCACCATTCTTGAGCATTCTTGAGTTAGGAAGCTACTTCCATGTCCAAATGTCAAAATCTATGAGTGAAACACCAAGCTACAAGTCCAAAATCACATTGATTATCATCTATTGATTGCTATTTACTTGCTTATTCATATTATGTTCATCTCTTCTTAGCTCATTTCTTTTTTATTTTATTTATTTACTTACTAGTTCATCATCATCTAGATGATGACATGAAGTTTGAGGTGAGTGAATCCTTATGGATAGTAGCTCTTGACCTCAAAAACATGTTTGATAGATGATGATCATAACTTCAATACCTCCAAGGTATTCTTGATGATGAGTTTGATGTTGGCATTTTAAGTGGCTATAATCCTTATTGAGTATTGAAAATATGCTTTCAAAACATCTATTTCAAAACCCCTCTCAATCCCTTTCATTTTGATTTCAAGAAACAAAACCTTGTTTTCTCCAAAATCTTCAAAATAATGAGTCAAAACAGTGAGTGAGCTGAGTTCAAAGATTTCTCTAGGACTCAATACTCAACATATGGATGCAAGGCCACTTGTAAAGTCTTCCTAACTCATTGGAGAACACCCATGATTTTTGGTTTGACTTGGAAGTACTTGGAAATGGTCCATTTGGACCCAACCATTCCTTCCATACATTCTGTCTTTTCTGTCACAGCAGCTCGGTCCACTTCCAACTTCTTTTCCAGAAACCTTTTCCAAAAAGGGTGGTCCTAACTTATTTTTCCCTTAAACTTCAATGTCTTAGGAAACTTTCTGTATAAAATGGGCCTCTAGATCATTAGTTTTCATTTTATAAGATTTTTCAACATTTCAGTCGACAGTACGGACTCTGTTTCTGAGTGACCTTCATTGTTTATATTATTTCTCTCAATATGTGATATCTATCCAAGATTGGCCTTTTGGGTTGTGTTCTATACACAATAAGGAAGATCTCCATAAAAAATCATGCATTGAAAACATTTCTAACACCTCTTTTCAATTTCCAAAAGATCATGTTACTGTTCTGTCCACTATTCACAGCAAGCACATTTTAACTTTCATTCTTTGATTTGATGCTTACATGAACTCCAAATTAGCTCATGTATTAGGAAGTAGTTCATACTACATTTGTACATATCCCATGATGATTTCATTCATTCATTCATACACATTATAGACTTCTAAGTCATTCTAGAAATCCATGTACACAAAACACACTACAACCTTTGCACATTTTAGGATCATACATTGCATCCATGCAAGATTTGGGGCTTTTGTGACTCCTAATCTAAGAAGATTATAAGGAACGATCATGATCACACGTTCATGCTTCCCCTCGATCTAATCATCCTTTCTCATCCGTCCCGGGGATTGAGAGATCTTCTTTTCTCAAAGATTAACATGCATCATACTAGCTTGCTAAGCATATTTTGATTTCTTTGTTTATTTGTTTCAATAACAATTCATGTCCCCCTTTAGATTAGGAAGTCTTGATTATTTGATACATGATTAGACGATTTTTCCTAGGTTTATTTGTGTGATCTTTCACTTTGCATTGTGTGATATTTGGCTTAGATCTTATGAATGATATCTTATCTTTAGATCTTCCATTTCAAATTTTCTTATGTGATGTAATATACTATCATAGTATTATTTGTCGAACCAAACATAGTATAAGATGATTATTTGGATGCTAATTGAGGCCCGTCGAAAGACGGGGCGAGTTGAGGGTGTTTTAGTCGCGACAAAGGCTCCTTCCTCTCTCGTACCGAAACCCCGAGCCAAGTTCTTTGGTTATGAAGGGCCGGTGCCCTTTATCCGTTTGGGTGAGTCAAAATTAGGTTTCTTGGTTCCTTAAAGACCAAGTGGCGACTCTGTATCTGTTTTCAACAGACCATTTTCTTTTCTTTGATCCAAATCAAATTTCAAAACAATCAAACGAAAACATAACAAAAGCGGTGGAAGCCCGCTGTCCACAACTGGTAGTGTATTTTAATGTATAGTATTTATTAAAAATTCTTGCAAATACTGATTTCTCAGTGTAGATATGTTTATGTAATTAAATCCCTTTTCGGGTATTTTCTGGCATATATTATCTTCAATATTTCATATTAAATAATCTAGGACTCCAATAAATACACGGTCAGTTTCCAGAGTCTTAGAATAATGTCTAGAACATTTTCCTTAAGTTTTGTGACTTTTCAACTTGGTCAAAACTACAGCCTATCTTTAGGGCCCGCGTTAGTCTAGAAAGCTCTGCCTTTTACCTCGTAAAACGCAACGGACTCCGATTTGAGTCTAGCCAATGGTGTTGGACTTAGAATGACATGTAGATCACTAACTTTGAGGTCCATTTTTCCCCTGTAGTTAGTACTCATACTTTATCATCAGTTCTTCTGTTTTATGTTGTAGAATCTGACGATTGTCTTCTACCGAGGATTGGTAATTCAAGGTGAGTTTCCTAACCTTACTCTAATCCTATTAAGACTAATTCAAGATATTTATAACTACCTGTACCATGTGTTGTATAGTATTATATTAATTATGATGCTATGTATTCTAATATCTGTGTTGCTATGATTATTCGTGTTATGGTAGAGCTATCACATATATGAGCACATAAAGGGTTTATTCTATATATCTTGTTTGGTATCAAATCCATGTTTATATGATCTATGATTTACATTGTATGATCCCGCTGTTAAGATGTTAAATGCACATTTTACGATGATTGTTAATCAACGTAGATAACGCATACTGTGTTAATAATGAAAAGAAATGAACTTAGATTTGTATGTGAGTATCGGTAGTGGACACAAGTGCATTTCATGACATGTTTCAACATGCATTGCATGGGAGCGTGAAGTGTTTGATGAGATATAAGAATGTGAAAGAGATGTGAATATTGGATCCGATGGATCAATGGATGACGAGCCGGGTAGACATGGACGGTTAGGCTTCCTAGCATGCCTCTCACCATTAAGGACGTCTGGTGATGCGCTTACATGGTTGAAGATGTCCCATGTATCGTGAAGACGTCCGGCTGGTGCTTTAATATACTTCTAAGCTGTGTAGACGACCAGTGAGAGTGTACACATGGTTAAAGATGTCCCTTGTGCTAGTTCCATTGTTTACAGATAGTGTGCATTGTAAAGACATCCAGTGGCCTATCAAGGGAATAAGTTGATTGTAGGACCTACCGTGTAGACAACCCGTGTGGCCTACCGTATATGATATGATGAAGCGTGTGGTCAAGCGGTTGTAAAAGTATGTATCGGCTGTAAAAGTATGTATCGGCTGTAAAAGTATGTGGAAGTGATGAGAAACAGAAAGTGGTGATGATGAGTGAAATGTTTAGGGTTTCGAAATGAATTTGGTTTTGAAAAGAAATGGGTTTGAAAAGTATTTCTTTTGAAAAGCATTTATTTTTGAAAAGTGTTGTGAGTAAATTGCATTGGTCATGCATTTGCACGCACGAGGATAGAATAGGGAGAATGTATTCTAAGATGATATGTTTATCTGTTTACATGTTTAAGTGAGACATTTGCTATACCCGTGAAAGGATGCGTCTTTTGATAAGAGACTAACCGTATCTTAAGATACAGAACAATAACGTGAGTTGAGAAATATTTGTATTTACTGATTAGCGTGCGGTTGAGATTCTCACTCAGCTTTGTTTCAAAGCTGACGACATGTTAGGCCCTAAGCATTCCCATGTCCAGAGTGTTGCAGGTTTCGTTTAGCTAGAAGAGCTCAGGATGCCGTGCTGAAGAGCTAAGGAATGATAGAGCATTGCTGGAGATTGAAGATATTATCTCAATAGTTTCTTATGTTTAAGTTTATGTAATAAGTTTAGAATGACCCCTATGTAATAAGATTTGAGTTATTGTACATCGTTTCTTTTCCGCTGCTATATTTATGTTCAGTTAGGTTAAATTTATGTTTATGCATTAGCAATTCCCTTATGATTATTTATGTGGAGTTAGAAGGACAGAACGGTTATCCATCCAGTCACGTATCATCGGGTCCAAAAGCAAAAGATTTAATTTTCTTATTTTGCTACGCAGGGTCATGACGCGGGTGTTACATATGTATATACATATGTTTATGTATTAGGTGTTTTTAATCATTATGGGTAGTGAAGAATATTGTCTCATCCTTGGATTCAATTTTGCAATTTCATCTAGAAGAAAGTATAAATTTGGCTTTTGGGCAAATTTGACTCAACTAAGCTAGGCAAACAGTTTTCTCATTCCTTATGGGAAAAAACCTAGACATTTACTATTATTATTATCATTATTATTATAATTATTATATTTTTATAATATATATATTGATTGTTTATGTTATTTAATTTGACATGTTTTTGTTTTTGACAAATTCCCGTGCATTTGCACGGGTTGTTGACTAGTTCATTATAGAGACTCAAATGTCTTCATGATTATCATCTTATGTTTGGAACACCTGACCTTCCACTTCTACGAATCTCCTAATCCTAACATATATATGTATATATATATATATCTACACCTTCATATAAAAGAGCTTTATTTCCAATTCAATTGTCCTGATCTAACATTTTGTCAATTGTTTACTTTTACCAATTTTCTCCTCCCAATATTACAATTCCCTACATCTGTACACATTTTTTGGTCATTTATGGATTTGTGTGGGGCTATTGTCAGTCCAAGAAGAAAATTAGCTTAGGTCACTTTTTTGAATTTTATTTAATATCGAAATGAGGATTTAATCAACTTTTTATGAAATTTTTACCAAAAAATTAGGATTCAATCAACTTTTGCTTCAATATATATAAGTTGGTTTAAAAAAGAAAGGGACTTGTTTGGCACAGCCAAGTTGGGCTTGTCTTTTTCTTTTTTCTTTTTTTTTTTTTCCAAACAAGACACTTATTCATTGGACAACAAAGTCAACAATGATGGCTCATTACAAGGCACTAATGTAAGGGATTTGTTTGGCCAACCAAGTTTGGCTTGTGTTTTTCTTTTTTCTTCTTTTTTTCTTCCCTAACAAGACATTAATTCGTTGATGGCTCCCTACAAGGCACTAATGTGCCTAAGCCAATAGTTTTGGCTATGCTATGTTTGAAAAACCCATTTTGGGCTTTGTTTTTGTTTTTGGGATTTTTTTCGGTTCCCAAACAAATAATTTTTATTTTTTATTTTTATTTTATACTTTCTTGAAAAAATGGGGTTGATAATATCAAAATACAAAATTCAATTTATAGGCATGTATGCGTAATACCAAATATAAAAATATTTATGGCCTATAAATTAAATTTAGGCATGTGTGTGTAATAAAATTTAATTTCTAAGCATGTATCTAAATTAAATTTATTGGCATGTGTGTGTAATATCAAAACATTTTTATTTATTTTATTTCATTTTTTGGGTTGGTGTTTTTTGGGTTTGTTTTGTTGTTTTGTGCTTTTTTTTGCATTTTTGTACTTTTCTTGAAAAAGCGGGGTTGGCGTGTAAATTTAATTTACACACATGCTTAGAAATTTAATTTTATAACGCACCCATAACCAATTGTCCCAAAATATTTTAATAAACATAATTTACGCACACCCATGCCTTGAACACTTTGATATTAATTGAGTTTTACACACATGTCTATAAATAAGAAATTTACTTTTGTTACTCAATAGTATTGATATTACACACACAATGCTTATAAATTTAATACTACGCCTAAAATTTTAATTTACACACAACCGATTTTTTTTTAAATGTATTTTCTTGAACTAGTTTTTTTTTAAACAAGTGGGGTTGATAATATCAAAATAGAAAATTCAATTTATAGGCATGTGTGTGTAATACCTAATATAAAATTACATTTCTGTCACGACCCATCCCGCTATGGCATAAATATGACACGTGGCATGCCACCAAGGCTCATCCAATTCATTAAATAACTATAATAGCAGAAAAGAAACTTACACTTCGTTTGGATTGAGAGAAGTAGAGAGAAGAGAAGAGAAACTTATCAAGAGAAGAGAAGAGAAGAGAATAGAAAAGAAAGTTCAGTTTTCTCCATCATGTTTGGATAGGCAATAGAGGAGAGAAGAGAAAAGAAGAGAAACACAACTTTTTCTCGTTTGGTTAACTTTCATAAGAGAAAAGAAAAGAAAGTACTTATAACCAACTTACTTTTTTTATCCTTTGTTACGGATATGTGTTAGATGAAATAATAATATATTGGGGCGTATTTGTCTTTTACATATTATTTAATTAAGTTTCTCTTCTTTTCTCTCCGATTTGGAGAGAAACAAAAGTGTGCTCTTTTCTCTCCACTTTCTCCCCACTTTCTCTCCATTTCTCTTCTCTTCTCTCCCCACTTAAATTACCAAACGAGACAACTGGAGAGAAAGTGGCCCCATTTCTCTTCTCTTCTCTCCATTTCTCTCAATCCAAACGAAGTGTTAAAAGTAACAATGAGTATTCAACTCCTTTGAAAACAATACCCTCTCTGTAAACATGCAGCATTTTTGACTGGTCAAACTGCCCCGTTCGACCAGTCGAATGACCTCCTGACAGAATCCTTCCCCTTTTGGACGATTTTTGCCTAAGGATCAAACAACCATCACATTGTAACACTTCAAATACTTATTCCAATCCGTTCCAACCATATCACAGCTATACGAACATACACGAAACCTTGAAAAGAAACGAAAATAAAACAAGTTAAGGCTCGTTTGGTTCAATTCACCAAAAGTGCTATTACATTCACTCAAAATAAAAACTTGACAAGTTTAACATTCAAAACATGAACTCAGGAGTTCCGATTTGTTACAAACTTAGCCGAATGAAGTTTTTTTTTTTTTTTTTACATATTACATCCTTCCAAGGTTCCCAAATTAAACAACATAATTCTAGCTACGTAGAAATTCATTATTACATCCTTGGAATGGAAAACAAAAAATGTAAATGAAACGATCCCCGGCATTCCCACATCCTTACTCTTCACGCTTCTTCTTTCCTTTCTTTTTATTACCTGCAATAGAGTAAAGCTCCACTGCTCAGCTATTTGCTGAGTGTACAATTTTAAACGAATGCCTATATGACAATTCATGCCTTAAGATATCCAAACACGTCAAATAGTCTCTAGGGAGAGAAATACGCATGCATTTGGTAAATGAAATTAATGTTGTGGAGGCCCTTCTCCCAACACGCATTCAAGTGCCCTGGCAGGGCCTTCTCCCAAACCATGCACTGAGCTGTCGCTACAAAAATCCTCAAATATCGAGGAACTTACCCCGGAATGAAAGTGCACCAAACTCTCTTTTGACCCACATAAACACGTAGCATGCTCATGTAATCACATATACACGCTTTTCTTGCATATTCATGTGCATAATTAACGGGCCTAACTAATACATGAATTTTGCCCGGATCCAAAATATCACGTCGAATATTTAAAATATGAAATTTCCTATAAAACATAGGTTTAGAATTCATACCTTAAGCTACAATTCTATAACTTCGAGGGAAGTACTAGGAGTCCGATTCTACGCTGAATCTTCGATTATAAGTGAATCCTACAAGTATTTATACGTTTTCTCCAAAATTCCAAAATTAAGAATTTTCATAAAAGTTAGCCAAACATGACATAATGCATATCAAAACGTAGCTCTTACCTCGAGAAGTCTGAAAATATATACGAGAAGAAAATTTGCCGAACGAACGGGCGTCGATTGTTGTCGTGAAGCTCGAAGGAACCAAAATCCACTTTTAGCTCTCAACTTAGGTTTTGAAGATATTATGAAAAATATCTTGAACTTTCTATATATAGACTTGACTCTAAAAAATTACGTTTAACTCCCCACGAGTTCTCTAATCTTCTAATTATCCCTCAAAATGTCTTGAACGTTTAAGTTATTGCTTCACGAGTGAAAATCTATGATTCATAAAAGTTTTTGTCTAAGTTCCGTTTGGGTCCGTAATTACGTTCCGAAAACTATTTCCGTGAAATTTCTAGATAACCTACCTTTTATGCAATGTATCATCTACGTTAACATTATGTTACTCAAAATGATCTTAAACAAGATCAAAACTATCAAAAAGTACACAAAACATGTATATTCACTATTCACATATACTAGATAATTCAAATAATATTTAATCCACATAAATACCATTTAATCATGTCAATTTCCTCATGAATTACCAACTTCCTGTGTCCTCGATTGACACCCACCATTGACCCACAGTCAACTTCATTCACAATTATTAATTAACATTAATAATTCACAAAAATTAGTTATGCATTTGAAATAATTAGATTTTCTCGGGACGGGTGTGATAGCTCTCCCCTCTAAAAAGGAAGTTTGTCCCCAAACTTATACCTCATGAGTCAAAAAGATACGGGTATTCATTCATCATCTCCTCATCTCCTCATCATTCTCCCATGTAGCTTCCTCAACTGTGTGACTACACCATAACACTTTCACCATCAGAATTGTCTTCATTCTCAACACTTGTTCTTTCTGATCCAAGATCTCTACCTGATGCTCTACATAAGTCAAGTCCTCTTGGATTTGTAATAGTTCCGGTACGATGATTTTATTCGTGTCCGTCATACATCGTCTCAACATCGAGACGTGAAATACATTGTGTACGAAGGCTAACTCGGATGACAAAGATAGTCGGTAAGTCATTGGTCCTACTTTATCTAGGATCTCAAATGGTCCTATGAATCTTGGGTTAAGTTTTCCCCATTTTTTAAAATCGAACAATGCCTTTCGAAGGCGATACTCTCAAGTATACAAAGTCTCCAACTTCGATTGTCATCGGTCGTCACTTAGAGTTGGCTTAACTCTTATAATGAATCTGAGCTACCTTAAGTCGCTCCTAAATTTGCTTCACCTTCTCAGTAGTTGTAGCGCCCGCCCCGAAAGTGGGGGGTGGTCCTTTAAGGGTCGCGACCGTTTATATCAAGAAGCATGAAAAAAGTGGTGAAAGTACGTAAAAGTGGGAGAAGGGCCAAGTAGGAGTTTCAGAGTTGTCACCTAACATTATCCGGGAGTTAGGATCCTTGCAAAGACAACCAACGTAATCATCTTTGATTTTTAAAAACTTGTTTTGAGAAAAGTGGCCCTTTAAAAGTGTGACTCTAAATAGCCATACAAAAACCAGAGATTTTGAGAGGGTTCGGGTACTCGATTATGTCGAGGGAAGGTATTAGGCACCCTCGAACTTCCGTGCGAACATGGTTGCCAATTTTAATGATTTTTATTAAAATAGGGCATTTTGATTGAAAAAGAAAAAAAAAGAATTTTTTTTTTAGAAAGTGAATAGGACGGAAAATGGTGATGGGTATGGCCGTACTCTTTGAGAGTTGCTTACGTATCCCGAGGCAAAAATTAGGCCAAACGTAGTTCTGACTTGTGTGTGAGTGTATGCAGGTATGGTCATGTTTGACCGTGCACGTGTGATGTAGTGATTTGAGAAAGAGTCGATGTCGCTAGGAACTTTAACCTGTACAGTGTAGTCCTTGACTTTAACCTTTAGAAAGTGATTGAGATTTGAAATGAGATTATGCAAGTGAATGGAGAAAGAAGTATTTTTTTGTTGTACTTTCTTCTTTTTTTGGTCCTTTTAGTCCTATGCCGGATATAAGGATCGGTGCCCAAATGACTAAAAGAGTGTACCGAAAGTAAGGGACGGTGTCCAAAAGAAAGAAAAGAGATTTTTTTTTTGTATTTTTATTTTATGCCGGAAGTAAGGGTCTGTGCCCAAATGACTGAAAAAGTGTACCGGAAGTAAGGGTCGCTGCCCAAAAGAAAGAAAAGAGATTTTTTTTGTATTTTTATTTTATGCCAGAAGTAAGGGTCGGTGCCCAAATGACTGAAAAAGTGTACCGGAAGTAAGGGTCGGTACCCAAAAGAAAGACAAGAGATTTTTTTTTGTATTTTATTTTTATGCCGGAAGTAAGGGTCGGTGCCCAAAAGAAAGAAAAGAAAAGAGATTTTTTTTTGTTTAAAGGTTTTGACCGGAAGGAAGTGACAGTGCCCAAAAGAAAGAAAAAAAGATGTTTTTGTATTTTTATTTTTATGCCGGAAGTAAGGGTCGGTGCTCAAAGAAAAGAAAAAAGAAATGTGAAGTGTGTGTGGGATAAGAAGACTTACCTGTGAAGATCTCCGAATGCAAAGGCGACTGTTGAGTCCGATTAATCATTTCTGTCTTTTTATTCTTTTATTTATGTGAATTAAGCAATCTTTATTATTTAGACATGGATTTCTATATTAGAAAATCACGTAGTCCCCAGTAGACCTAATCTGTATAATTTCCTTGTACGAGTAGGTCTCTTGCACCTATTAAAGAGATCACTTACCCTTATAGAGGGGGATCAACTTTTAGTCTGCATAGCACCCCTATATCAATCATAATCGTGCTCAGTCGACCTCTGGTAGCTCCAAACTGTTGTTGGTTTACCAAAGGTCCCCGGCTTTTTAACAGTATATTGAACGTGCTCAGACACACACGTGGACGCAGGTTTTTTCAATAACAGGGCTAAATGTAACAACCCTAAAATTTCTAAGTGTGTAAATAATTATTTTAATAATTATTTTTAGTTAGCAGTATTATATGGGTATGCCTAGGTAAGACACGGGTCTAAAATTTTAAGTTTGGAGAACCCGTGAATTAAATTTGCTAGTAAGCATATTTAAATTATTAGTAATACCAGTAATATTTTTCCGTTTGTTTTTGTATTAAAATTTCTAATGTTTCATTATTATTATGACATGACATTTTGAGATTTAATTAAATTATATGATAGATTATTGTCTGATCGAGTTACAATTTTTGTAGAATGATGAGTTTAGTGTCGGGTAGTGTTTCGGGGCCCACTAGTAAGTTAAGTAGTGAATTTAACATGAAAATTAAGTGCCCGGGGTATGGGTACCCTTTGGAGTAGTTGTTTAAGTATTTTGAAATGCATTTCGGGGTCATATGTGTGTCTTTTGGGAGCCCACAAGCCTAAACTCGGGAATTACTTTAATTATATCATTAAGAGTTATATGTATCTAACTTTAGAAGAAAAAAAATAATAGCCCCCAATACACTTCTAAACACACACAGAGAGAGAGAGAGAGAGAGAGAGAGAGAGAGAGAGGGGAGAAGAAAAAGAAGAAGAAGAAGAAGAAGAAGAAGGAAGAATGAGAAGAAGAAGAGTACAAGAGAGGACAATAGGGACTCCAAACCTTTGGCTTGCTTAATCATCATCAACCTTGAAGCCATAAATTGGTGAGTTAACTTGTTATTTTCTTTCAATCTCGTTTGATTGAAAATTTAAATGTATAGAATATTAAATTAGTATGGTTGTGGATTATGAGATTTAGGTTTTTTTTTTTTTTTTTTTTACAATGATTGAAGTTGTGATTTGAGATTTATAGATGAGCATTGAATATACATTTGAGCAATTATTCAATTTTCGGATTTGGGGTTTTCACGGATCAGATTTGAGTAGAAAATTCATAATAAATCATACGTTAGAGTTTTCGTGATTCTGTTTGGGTGGGCCTGTAGGAAACGCAATTCTGCACAACTTTTGTCTAATAGCATTTTTCCCAATTCTGCACCGTTTGGGCAGAAAATTTATATTACAGTAGCAGTGAATGTTAACTCCAAATTTCGAATTTATGTTTATGAATATTGTTAGAGATGTTTCTTTGTGCGAAATTATTGTGAGGAATAATTTCAGTCCATGTTGGTTTTGGGACTGTTTAATGTAAGGGTATGTTTGGGACTGTTTTAAATAGTATTGTTGAGTGTCGATTTTATATGCTATGTGTTAAGAAACCCCAACTTATTCTATGTGTGGTATTAAATAATTATTATGAAAATACTACGCCATAGACTTGAATAGAATTTTGGCAAAAAAAAAAAGTCTTATCGTGAATAATTGGATAATGATATTCCATGGAATAAATGATAAATTTTTGAAGTGGTTAATGACGTGATTAAACCCTCATGAATGGGTACTTATGAGAATTAACGTAGATAGTAAGAAACTGGGAAAAGACATTAGTGTTCACTACTCCCCGTTGTTGTGTTATTGTTTTTGGTAGCTCGCACTCTTTTGCCAGTGGCTTCGTGATGAAGCTGGCTTAAGACTTGTTGAGTGTACTTTTTTCCAGTGGCTTCGTGATCAAGCTGGCCTAAGCCTTATGCTCGACTTATATTGTATAGACGTCTTGACATATTGACCAGCCGTCCGTTGTGTATACCTGTAGACACCCCAATTTTGACCAAACGTCGAATTAAGGGGAGTGTCACCTCCGTATCCGATGATGATAAGGACCGAAAGATTCGAAGTGTTTCAAGCTCTTCAGAAAGTCTCCAAACGCGATAAAATTTCAAAGAAAGAAGAAAATACTAGGTATTTAAGAGAATTCAGGTATAAAACACAATTTTTGGAAAAGATCTTCGAAAATAAATTGCTTTGAAAAAAGGAAGACCTAAAAGAGGGAAGCCCAACAAAAACGGCACACGACAGACTTTCGCGGCTCTCAGTGAGTGCCGGGCGGCAGTCAGAGAGTACCGGTCCGGCATTCACCGAATGCCGCCGACATTTTCTGACTGCCGATTGCTTTTAAAATTCGTATTTTGCAGTCCAATACGTATGCGTATGCGGATAAAAACAAAAAGCTGATAAAGTAAGACTGACAAAAATGAGGCAATCCATTAATTGTTGTGGCATTTGATGAATGCCGCGCGGCACTCATGGAATGCCGGAGCGGCAGTCATGGAGTGCCGGTGCGGCATTCACGGACTGCCGCAGCAGTTTCTTGACTGCCGCGCTGGGCAGCAGTCTGTCTAATTTCAGGAAGTACATATTGTACCACCAAATGGGATGTTTACACTTGGCTTTTACTCCGAATTCACTGAAAATACTTGGTAATTTTGCCTATAAAAGAAGAGGTATCTTCATTGAAAAAGAGATACAAAAAAGAAGGGGGACCAAGGGAGCAAGAGGAGAAAAATATTGGGGAGAATTTGAGAGGAGTTTAGGAGAATTCTTGAGAGAAAAAAATATTTGGGGTAGAAGAGAGAACATTGGGAGGAGAACTTGAAGAAGAGCTTGGAAGACTTTCAAAATATAGAACTTTGAGGATAGTCTTAGAGGTGACCCTCTAATCTTAGTTGTGTTTTCTTTCTTTTGAACCTTTAATCTTCAAGTCATTTAGTTTTTCTTGATTAAGTTTTAGAGTTTTGTCAAGTAAACTTGGAAATCCTTACTTCCTAGTTCTTTAATCTTTCTTCTATTTTTCTTGTTTATGTTCTTCTTTTGAGATTCTTGGAGATCTTCAATATCTCCCTTGAAAGCTCTTGAGTTTGATGTTTTGAATCTCATGTAAGCTTATACTTCACATGGGAGTCAAAGTTTGATCATCACTTTCTTTATAAGTAAATAGATGGATCCAAGTCCATACTTATGACTTGAGTCCTCTAGCTTGATGTTTCATGGAATCCCTTCTATATTCCTTTGAGACTCATGAGTATTAGTCATATCTTCATCTCCAATAACCATCAAGTGGTAGGAGAAAATATTTTGGGTCTAAACTCATCTCTATGGTTTGGATTCATCATCTTGAGATTTCATGAAGTCTATTCATACTTCATTTGAAATCTACAAATATAAAAGTCTTTAGCCTCCAATGACCATCAAATGGTAGGAGAAGTGGTTTGGTTTAAACCCAACTTCATGGTTTAATAGTTGGGATTAACAAATAAAAGTTGAACTTGACAAATGAAAACAGTGAGTTCACAAACTGTTTTTGATCAAAGATTTTTAGTTCGAAATCTAACCGTTGAAATCAAGTGAAACCAACGGGAAAGTGTCAATAACACAATATTCTACCACTGTAATTTTTGTTTTAAGGTGGTTTTATGTTTAGAAGGGTTTGATCATGGGTTTTGTGAGTCAACCACAATCTGTCCAGAGTTTCAGAATAGTTTCAGAACAGCAAGTCCACTTTGAAATTCATAAATCAGAATTATAATGGAGTTTTTGGGGTCTCTAATAATTTTTTCTGGGTACCTTAATGTGTTAGGAAGATCCCCTAAAAAGATCTAAGTGTTTATCATCTTTTTGCTATTTTTAAAAAATCAAACAATATCTCTGGACAGAGAGTTGTACATCTCTGAGTGACATCTGGTTCTTGTCCTTTTCCCGGAGATCTAACCGTTGAAACCTTGATTTTCTTTTTGATTTGGAAACTAGACTGACATAGGCATCATGTGTCCAAAATTCACCTACATCAAACCATGAGAGATATGCTTTTTATTTTCTTAAAGTTCTGGTTTGCTCTCTGCAATTTTCAGAATTTCATGACACATTTGACCAACTTTGTAAATAATGGCCTAAATGATTCTCTTATGACTTAGGGTTTAAACCATATCTTAATAATGATTAATTAGACTTAAATCCCAAAGCTAAATGATTCAAATCAATGAATAAATTCATAGTTAGTAGCCTACTCTTGTTCATATTCATGAATTTATGTACATTAATGCTTATAATTAGAACTAGTAATTGGATAAAGTTGGATTTCATTGCTTGCTAGGTATAAGCTAGAGAATTAGGATTGATTGTTTGATATCATATTATTATTATGTGAAGCATGTGGACTAACCCTTTGTTTTGTAGCGCTATTAAGGTATGATTTCTAAGACTCCTCTTTAGTTTATCTTAATTTCTTGATTTTATTGATTTTTCGACTTAATGCGCGACACCTTAGAATTAGGTTTTGCCTTATGTGTATATGTGATTAGAGACTCTTTTTTAGGATTTTATTTTGTTCGCATGCATTGCACGTTTACTATCGCTTCTGGATCCCGGGTAAGTTCACTTGTTCTCTATTGCATATCATATCGCTTGCTACCTGAATTATGTGGCTTTTGAATGATATTTTGTCAATTGCAATTTTACACCCTTTGGACATGCTTTTGTGATGTATATGTATATATGTATTAGTTGAGGGCATGCTTAGATTAATAAATTTGATTAAGAGGATGTTGAGTAGAGGCCTATCGCAAGATAGGATGAGAGAGGGTGTTTTAGTCCGACGGGCTCCTTCCTCTCTCATTCCATAATCCCCGGACCTAGTTAATCTCTGGTTTCTAAAAGATCAGTTTGCTTTTAAAATGGTTTCTTAATTTTCCTTTTAAAAATTAAGTGGCGACTCATTTGTTTTAGAAATTGATTTTGAAAAGCTGTGGGTAAGTCAACCTGTGATATCCACAATCTGGCGACTCTGCTGGGGATCGAACCCAGAATCTCTGGTTTCGCAGACCAGATTTCTGATTTTGGGTTCACTTGAGGATTAGACTTGAAAAATATCCTTTTAATCGAATTAATTAATCTTTGTGTGCCTGTTGCATTTCACTTGCATGTCCAGCCAGTCGATTGCACGGAACTATGACCTTGGAGGCTCGGGGCAACCCGGTCGGTCAAGTCATCATGGGACTGTGTGATCACCCTTGATCTCGTACCATGATTTGGTATATGAAGCATCCTATCGGGTGTGTGTCAAGGGTCCCTTATTTGACCAAAACCCAGCCTTTGCATGATAGCTTCTGTAGAACCTTTCAATCTTAGGAAATCAATTCTCGATTAGGGTTATGTGCTAGGAAGTTTTGTGTGCCCGGAAGGGATTATTTGAGATGATGACAATACTAGCTTGATAAAAGACGTATAATCTTTTAATCACCTTTTAGCAATTCCTCCTCATGTTCCACAACATTTGGAGAACATGCTGAACCTTGATTCTGAAATTATACTTCTTTTATCACGTTTAGTTAAGCATCATTGACCTTGTATGCATCCGCATTCATGAAAAGTACGGTGATAATCCGATCATGTGATCCTCCTGCCCAAAGAATTTTGAACCCATCTTTGAAAGCAAACAGATTTTTGCCATTTTTATTCCAAAAAAATTTTCAATCGCTATTTCAAAAATCTTTGGAGTTCACTTTTGATTAAAGCTCCAAACTAATCTTCGGGAATTGTTTTTGGAAGAAATGCTCTTCAAATGAATTTCAAAGCAAAATTTCAATCCAATCATCGTCATTGAAAAATATTTTCACATTCTCATTTTTACATAAAAGATTCAAAATCCTTGAGAATTGTTTTTGAAAAATCTCATCATTTAAAGAAATGCTTTTCAAATGAATTTCAAAAATATTTTACCCGACCTTTGAAAGGGTAGTGAGGATCACAATGATAGGTGAAATTGGCGCATTTGGTATGGATGAGGATTTTATGTGCCTATGTGTTTATGTGTTAGGATTAGATTTTTTTCGTTTCTTTGGCATATAGAGTAGGCACACACACACACACTTGCATTTCATCCGTGTGCCATATGTGCGGTGCATGCATTCAGTTGCATCAAATCATCAAAGCATGAACATTTTTTTTTATCAATATCGTTGCATACATGTAGCATACAAATCCACAACATCTTCCTTCCAATTAAGATCAAAACAATTCCTCGAAATTCCTTGCCTCCTGAAAATCGATTCTGTATGCAGGCCTTTTCATGTCGTGAACCTGTAGAAAGAGTGGAACAACCAGATCCCATAGTGAGGACACTTCTAACCTCTTGGGTTCGTCTTCTTGATTTTAGGAGAACATGGACCATCATTTTGAGATTGATCCGCCAACGGCATTAAGAGATTTGGAAGAGAAAGTGAGCAAACTGCAGGCCACCGTTGAGCAACAAGATTCAAGGGTGAAGCAATTGGAGAGGGTCATGCTTGAGTTCATTCAATTATTAAGAGATCAAATGGGCCTTGTTGAGGAAAAGATGGATCAGAGAATAATGGATTGCTTAAAGAAGCACCAACAGGCATGTCCAAATCCAGCCATGCACCAAAGCCCATGTCCAAAACCAGCTATGCATCTAAGACCAATCAATCACCAAAGCCCATGTCCAAATCTAACCATTCACCAAAGCCCACATCCAGGCCCAATCCCAACTAATCAAAGAGCTATTCCGAGTCCACATCTCAACCCAAAAACCACCTCTAGCTCAGAGTCGAATTCAAAATCAAACCAAGCCCGCAAGCCGAGAATCTTCACCAACCTTGGCATGCCATTATCCATGGCCCTTGGTCACCTTGTCAAGAATGGTCACCTCAACCCCCTGGACCCAAAGCCACTACCAAATCCCTTACCTCGCAAATGTGACCTTTCTTGGTACTGCGCCTACCACCAAACCCCTGGTCACACGACTAACCATTGCATGAAGCTCCGTCATGATATCCAAGATCTCATCGAGCATAAAATCATCACTCCTTTGCTGAACCCATCGAGTGACGTTTGGCATGACGTGCAGTCCTTTCAATCACAGCCATTGCTGGGCACTCTCAAGGAATTTGTTGCCTCTATGAATGTGCAACAACCAACTGGCCCTGACCCAATCAACAGAATCAAAAAAGGCATCGACAATACTCGGTATGAGTTAGAGAAGGGCCATTCGACTGAAAATTGGGCCATAAAGGCAAATGATGCTCCTACAAAGATGCAGAAGAGGAATGACGAACCTGAAGGAAATGCTAGTGAGTTGATAGTGTTTGGAACCGCCGCTGCTAAAGTAAATATGGATGCTCTTGGAAATTTAATAAATTGAAAATCATCTGTGACACTCCAATCGGGACCAAGTCAAGTCTAGCAGTCGAGTTATGTTAGGTCGGAGTCAAATGTCAAGTCCAGTCGAGTCTTTTGGTCAGTCTGTTATCAAGTCTGTTTGCAAATCTTTGTCGAGATTATCGAGTCGAGTGATGTAATCCTCCTTCCCTACTAGTTGAATAAAATCTCATTTTTCTTGATTCAGTGTGCCAAGTCGTGAATGTATGGATCATTAAGCCAAGAAAAAAAAAAAAGAAAGAGAAAAAAAATAATAAATAAATAAATAAAAAAATAAATAAAAAATCATTTTTCAAATGATCATAAATCTTTGCATTGAAAAGGATCCCCAAGTGATCAAAGCAAATTTTGTGCCAAAACCACGGAGGAGTAGAGAATTGATTAGCTTTACTTTAAGAATTTAAAGACGCTCTTGCTCAGATGAACTTGGAGCTTAAAGCTTGCTCACCATCCCCTTTTCTCAAATACCAAGCCTAAAAGATGAGCCCAACCAATCTAAAGCCATAAACTTGGTCCTTGATGGTAGCCAGGCATTTTAAATGAACTTCTTATTCCAAAAAAAAAGAAGAAGAAAAAGAAAAAGAAAAGAGAAAAAGGAAGAGCTCGCTAGGATGAAAACCCGGAAGGGCGCCTAGGCAAAAGTTAGAGCAAAATAAGATGCGTGTTGATTTCAAAAATCCCAATCCTAGCCAGTCAAGATCATAGAGAGAATAAGAGATAATAAGGAAGAGAAAGGAAAGGAAAGAGAAAAGAAAAGGCAGAGAACAAATAAGATTGAAAATTCTTGAGCACTTCGAAGTAGATCATTGGCACATGAACTATCCCGAGGCTTTGAGTTGTTCTAAACAAAGAAAAAGAGATTGGAAATGGAAAAGAGGGACTTATCAGCTTCAAAATTTTCGTGAGAGGCTCAAACACAAAGTGAGCCTAAAACAATACAGAGATGTCTTTGAAAAAAAGAAGAAAAAAAAAGAATAAAGATTTGAAGGGATGATATTACTTTGTGAATATGGTAGAGTATGAATAAAATATGATGAGAGTCATAAAGATTAACTGGCTAGTGAAAAGGTTAAAGAATCAACCGCCAAATAAAAAAAGAAGAAAAGAAAAAAGAAAATAAAGGAAGAAGTAGTTCATCATGCTACACAAGGGCTACCATAAGTGACATGCATTCCCTAGACCCAAATGGCTACATGGCTCGAAAAGCCCACCAATTCTTGAAGCCTGATTCTTTCAAGACATCCAAAGTTGATGAACTACGTTTTGACCTGATTCCCACTCGGGGATACGTAGGCAAACCATCCAAGGTTCTCGGTCTATAACCATTCCTAAAGCATCACCCTTTGCTCCTTTGGTTTCCTTCCTCCAGACTAGGGGCAAACTTGTGTTTGCCTGGAGCCATATATCTATTGCTAAACCAGGGGCAAACAAAGTTTGCCCATCAGCATTGGGTTTCCCCTTTAGCCCACCATATTCATGATGATTACCTCTAGATTGGGAGTAAAAAGGACTAAAGGCATCCTGTACCATCATGTTCCCAAAACCCTTGGATGAGCCTATTTGCCCTTTAGACTAGGGGCAAACTTTGTTTGCCAAAATCCCTCTATGCCAGAGGCAAGTTCTCGAATAATCAAGTTTGTTTTGAAAGGATTGAAATAGAGTGCCTTTCATTCTATAAGCTAAAGCACTAATTCGAAGCATATTCTAGATGGGCAAAGAATTTGCTAAATCAAAAGGGGGAAGTTTTCAAAGTTTAGATTTATCAGCAAAGTACTACCATTTGTAAATGAAAAGTGAGATGATACATTATTCACAATGAAAGCACATTGATTCATAATGAATGTAGAGTTTGAGTCAGTCATCTTGAGTCACTAGCTTTGTCAGGTATGTCCTCCTTTGATGGGTCAATAAAATGGTCTCAAATGTGTGGGTTTAAGGTGAGGAATAAAAATTTGAAAAGTCTCCATGAGCATCCTAAGAGCAATATGAGCAGAGGTTTTGAACACTATCACAACACAGTGCTAAAGTGGCAATATAAGAAGAGTCCAATACTAGGGGCAAAGGTGACTTCCCTCTTTTGACAGAATCGATGTGTTTCTTCTAAAGGTCCGCAAATGCATAAAATTATTCTTTCTATCAGCTCCGTTCAAATTCTTTGAGTCTGAAAACTCCTCAAAATTTTGAAAAATCAACTCTTAGAGTCCGCGGACTCTCGAACTTTTCTTTAAGTTCAAAGTGACTCAGAATATGGAAAATTGGTTCTTTGAACACGAGGAGACTCCTGAAGCATTAGTCCTCAATGACAGCTTCTCTTCTCAAAGTATTAGTCCTCAATGGCAGCTTCTCTTCTCAAAGCATTAGTCCTCAACGGCATCTTCATTAGTCCTCAATGGCATCTGCATTAGCCCTCATTGGCAACCTTGCATTAGTCCTCAATGGCATCTTCATTAGTCCTCAATGGCATCTGCATTAGCCCTCAATAGCAACCTTGCAATAGTCCTCAATGACAACGTTATTTTTGTTAGTCCTCAAAGGCAACCTTGGTCCGCAAAGGCAACCTTGCATTAGTCCTCAATGGCAGCATCATTTTTGTTAGTCCTCAATGGCACCTACTATAGTCCTCAATGCCAGCATCATTTTTGTTAGTCCTCAAAGGCAACCTTGCGTTAGTCCTCAATGGCAATCCTCGTTAGTCCTCAATGGCAATCTCTGTTAGTCCTCGATGGCAATCCTTGCTAATCCTCGCGAGCATCTGTGTTAGTCATCAATGGAAACCTCACATTCGCATTAGTCCTCAATAATTCTTCGAGTCTCATTCAAACTGTCGATTTTGAAAATTGAAATTCTTTTGAGTCAAATTGACTCCAATGTTGAAAATTGAAATTTTCGTTTAGCCGAGTTGACTCCGATTTGGAAAATTAAAATTCTCTTTGAAAATTTGAAATCGTTCGGGTCAATCCGACTCCCAATTTGGAAATCTGAAAATTCTTTGAGTCCGATTCGGCTCCCAATTGTGAGAAATAGAAAAATTCTTGGAGTCTGATTCGACTCCTATTTTAGAAATTTGAAAAGAAATTCTTGTGAGTTTGATCGACTCGCGAGTTTTGAAATATTGGATTGAGTCAAATCGACACCAGACTTGGTAAAATTGAATTTGTTTGAGTCTAATGGGCTCTCGATTTTAGAAGATCGAATTAAGTCTGAAAGACTCTGGATTTTTGGAAATAAACTGATTCGAGTCTGACTGACTCCAAAATTATGAATTAGATTGAGTTAAGCCTGGTTGACTCCCAATTTTGAAAAAATAAAATGAATTTGAGTTTGTTCGACTCCAAGTTTTGAAAATTGAAAAGAATCTGAGTCTGCTCGACTCCAACTTTTGAAAATTAATTTGGATTTGAGTCTGATTGACTCCCAATATTGAGAAAACATATCCGACGGGGCCGAAGGGCTGCAGATTGTTAAGAGAAAACATATCTGACGGGGCCGAAGGGCTGCAGATTGTTTAGAGAAAACATATCCGACGGGGCCGAAGGGCTGCGGATTGTTAAGAGAAAACATATCCGACGGGGCCGAAGGGCTGCGGATTGTTTAGAGAAAACATATCCGACGGGGCCGAAGGGCTGCGGATTGTTAAGAGAAAACATATCCGACGGGGCTGGAGGGCTGCGGATTGTTCAGAGAAAACATATCTGACGAAGCCGAAGAGCTGCAGATTGTTTAGAAAAAAAAACATATCCGACGGGGCTGAAGGGCTGCGGATTGTTCAGAGAAAACATATCCGACGGACCGAAGGGCCGCGGATTGTTCAGAGAAAACTCACATCGACACCAGAGTATAAGGCGCGAAGCGCATCTCAGTTGATCAGATGATTCTTGGAAGACACCGGGGTATAAGGCGCGTAGCGCATCTCAGTCTTTCAGCGTGGTTCCTGATTTGACACCGGAGTATAAGGCGCGTAGCGCATCTCAGTCGATCAGATGATTCTTGGAAGACACCGGGGTATAAGGCACGTAGCGCATCTCAGTCTTTTAGTGTGGTTCCTGATTTGACACCGGAGTATAAGGCGCGTAGCGCATCTCAGTCGATCAGATGATTTTTGGAAGACACCGGGGTATAAGGCGCGTAGTGCATCTCAGTCTTTCAGCGTGGTTCCTGATTTGACACCGGAGTATAAGGCGCGTAGCGCATCTCAGTCGATCAGATGATTTTTGGAAGACACCGGGGTATAAGGCGCGTAGCGCATCTCAGTCTTTCAGCGTGGTTCCTGATTTAACACCGGAGTATAAGGCGCGTAGCGCATCTCAGTCGATCAGATGATTTTTGGAAGACACCGGGGTATAAGGCGCGTAGCGCATCTCAGTCTTTCAGCGTGGTTCCTAATTTGACACCGGAGTATAAGGCGCGTAGCGCATCTCAGTCGATCAGATGATTTTTGGAAGACACCGGGGTATAAGGCGCGTAGCGCATCTCAGTCTTTCAGCGTGGTTCCTGATTTGACACCGGAGTATAAGGCGCGTAGCGCATCTCAGTCGATCAGATGATTCTTGGAAGACACCTGATTATAAGGCGCGAAGCGCACCTCAATCTTTCGAAAAGCGTGGTTTCTAATTTGACACCAAGGTATAAGGCGCGTAGCGCATCCTAGTCGATTAGATGACTCTTGAAGAATGTCAGAGAATTAAACATAGTAAGCGCATCTATGACGGTCATGACTCTCCCAGAATGGAATGACATCATGAGTAGAATGGCTTAGGGTGCAGTTTTGATACTAAGAAGGAACAATATGTTGCTGAGACATTGTAGGAGCATGAGATTGCTTGAGCACGTGCATCACGATAAGATAGGTGCATTCATTCGTATGACTATTTGCGCTTGTGTGTGTTTGACCCTTGGCCCGAACTACGTCTTGGTCTGATTCCTGAATGGATACGTAGGCAGTTCATCATCGAGCACGACCAGCATGAACCATTACCGCGCGCACGTTCTCTTTTTGCAATGCATTTTGTTTTTTTTACCTAAATTCGACGGTCTGGTCAAAGGCTTGTCTTCACACAGGCTTCGACATTCACTTGTGGCACGTGTTGCTCCACAAGCTCTGCCGAAGAGGGGCAAACTGTAGACACCCCAATTTTGATCAAACATTGAATTAAGGGGAGTGTCACCTCCGTATCCGATGATGATAAGGACCGAAAGATTCGAAGTGTTTCAAGCTCTTCAGAAAGTTCTCCAAACGCGATAAAATTTCACAGAAAGAAGAAAATACCAGGTATTTAAGAGAATTCAGGTATAAAACACAATTTTTGGAAAAGATCTTCGAAAATAAATTGCTTTGAAAAAAGGAAGACCTAAAAGAGGGAAGCCCAACAAAAATGGCACACGACATACTTTTGCGGCACTCAGTGAGTGCCGGGTGGCAGTCAGAGAGTACCGGTCCGGCATTCACCGAATGACGCCAACATTTTCTGACTGCCGATTGCTTTTAAAATCCGTATTTTGCAGTCCAATACGTATGCGTATGCGGATAAAAACAAAAAAACTGATAAAGTAAGACTGACAAAAATGCGGCAATCCATTAATTGTCGCGGCATTTGATGAATGCCGCGCGGCACTCATGGAATGCCGGAGCGGCAGTCATGGAGTGCCGGCGCGGCATTCACGGACTGCCGCAGCAGTTTCTTGACTGCCGCGCTGGGCAGCAGTCTGTCTAATTTCAGGAAGTACATATTGTACCACCAAATGGGATGTTTACACTTGGCTTTTACTCCGAATTCACTGAAAATACTTGGTAATTTTGCCTATAAAAGAAGAGGTATCTTCATTGAAAAAGAGATACAAAAAAGAAGGGGGACCAAGGGAGCAAGAGGAGAAAAATATTGGGGAGAATTTGAGAGGAGTTTATGAGAATTCTTGAGAGAAAAAAATATTTGGGGTAGAAGAGAGAACATTGGGAGGAGAACTTGAAGAAGAGCTTGGAAGACTTTCAAAATATAGAACTTTGAGGATAGTCTTGGAGGTGAACCTCTAATCTTAGTTGTGTTTTCTTTCTTTTGAACCTTTAATCTTCAAGTCATTTAGTTTTTCTTGATTAAGTTTTAGAGTTTTGTCAAGTAAACTTGGAAATCCTTACTTCCTAGTTCTTTAATCTTTCTTCTATTTTTCTTGTTTATGTTCTTCTTTTGAGATTCTTGGAGATCTTCAATATCTCCCTTGAAAGCTCTTGAGTTTGATGTTTTGAATCTCATGTAAGCTTATACTTCACATGGGAGTCAAAGTTTGATCATCACTTTCTTTATAAGTAAATAGATGGATCCAAGTCCATACTTATGACTTGAGTCCTCTAGCTTGATGTTTCATGGAATCCCTTCTATTTTCCTTTGAGACTCATGAGTATTAGTCATATCTTCATCTCCAATGACCATCAAGTGGTAGGAGAAAGTATTTTGGGTCTAAACTCATCTCTATGGTTTGGATTCATCATCTTGAGATTTCATGAAGTCTATTCATACTTCATTTGAAATCTACAAATATAAAAGTCTTTAGCCTCCAATGACCATCAAATGGTAGGAGAAGTGGTTTGGTTTAAACCCAACTTCATGGTTTAATAGTTGGGATTAACAAATAAAAGTTGAACTTGACAAATGAAAACAGTGAGTTCACAAACTGTTTTTGATCAAAGATTTTTAGTTCGAAATCTAACCGTTGAAATCAAGTGAAACCAACGGGAAAGTGTCAATAACACAATATTCTACCACTGTAATTTTTGTTTTAAGGTGGTTTTATGTTTAGAAGGGTTTGATCATGGGTTTTGTGAGTCAACCACAATCTGTCCAGAGTTTCAGAATAGTTTCAGAACAGCAAGTCCACTTTGAAATTCATAAATCAGAATTCTAATGGAGTTTTTGGGATCTCTAATAATTTGTTCTGGGTACCTTAATGTGTTAGGAAGATCCCCTAAAAAGATCTAAGTGTTTATCATCTTTTTGCTATTTTTAAAAAATCAAACAATATCTCTGGACAGAGAGTTGTACATCTCTGAGTGACGTCTGGTTCTTGTCCTTTTCCCGGAGATCTAACCGTTGAAACCTTGATTTTCTTTTTGATTTGGAAACTAGACTGACAGAGGCATCTTGTGTCCAAACTTTACCGACATCAAACCATGAGAGATATGCTTTTTATTTTCTTAAAGTTCTGGTTTGCTCTCTGCAATTTTCAGAATTTCATGACACATTTGACCAACTTTGTAAATAATGGCCTAAATGATTCTCTTATGACTTAGGGTTTAAACCATATCTTAATAATGATTAATTAGACTTAAATCCCAAAGCTAAACGATTCAAATCAATGAATAAATTCATAGTTAGTAGCCTACTCTTTTTCATATTCATGAATTTATGTACATTCATGCTTATAATTAGAACTAGTAATTGGATAAAGTTGGATTTCATTGCTTGCTAGGTATAAGCTAGAGAATTAGGATTGATTGTTTGATATCATATTATTATTATGTGAAGCATGTGGACTAACCCTTTGTTTTGTAGCGCTATTAAGTTCACTTGTTCTCTATTGCATATCATATCGCTTGCTACCTGAATTATGTGGCTTTTGAATGATATTTTGTCAATTGCAATTTTACACCCTTTGGACATGCTTTTGTGATGTATATGTATATATGTATTAGTTGAGGGCATGCTTAGATTAATAAATTTGATTAAGAGGATGTTGAGTAGAGGCCTATCGCAAGATAGGATGAGAGAGGGTATTTTAGTCCGACGGGCTCCTTCCTCTCTCATTCCATAATCCCCGGACCTAGTTAATCTCTGGTTTCTAAAAGATCAGTTTGCTTTTAAAATGGTTTCTTAATTTTCCTTTTAAAAATTAAGTGGCGACTCATTTGTTTTAGAAATTGATTTTGAAAAGCTGTGGGTAAGTCAACCTGTGATATCCACAATCTGGCGACTCTGCTGGGGATCGAACCCAGAATCTCTGGTTTCGCAGACCAGATTTCTGATTTTGGGTTCACTTGAGGATTAGACTTGAAAAATATCCTTTTAATCGAATTAATTAATCTTTGTGTGCCTGTTGCATTTCACTTGCATGTCCAGCCAGTCGATTGCACGGAACTATGACCTTGGAGGCTCGGGGCAACCCGGTCGGTCAAGTCATCATGGGACTGTGTGATCACCCTTGATCTCGTACCATGATTTGGTATATGAAGCATCCTATCGGGTGTGTGTCAAGGGTCCCTTATTTGACCAAAACCCAGCCTTTGCATGATAGCTTCTGTAGAACCTTTCAATCTTAGGAAATCAATTCTCGATTAGGGTTATGTGCTAGGAAGTTTTGTGTGCCCGGAAGGGATTATTTGAGATGATGACAATACTAGCTTGATAAAAGACGTATAATCTTTTAATCACCTTTTAGCAATTCCTCCTCATGTTCCACAACATTTGGAGAACATGCTGAACCTTGATTATGAAATTATACTTCTTTTATCACGTTTAGTTAAGCATCATTGACCTTGTATGCATCCGCATTCATGAAAAGTACGGTGATAATCCGATCATGTGATCCTCCTGCCCAAAGAATTTTGAACCCATCTTTGAAAGCAAACAGATTTTTGCCATTTTTATTCCAAAAAAATTTTCAATCGCTATTTCAAAAATCTTTGGAGTTCACTTTTGATTAAAGCTCCAAACTAATCTTCGGGAATTGTTTTTGGAAGAAATGCTCTTCAAATGAATTTCAAAGCAAAATTTCAATCCAATCATCGTCATTGAAAAATATTTTCACATTCTCATTTTTACATAAAAGATTCAAAATCCTTGAGAATTGTTTTTGAAAAATCTCATCATTTAAAGAAATGCTTTTCAAATGAATTTCAAAAATATTTTACCCGACCTTTGAAAGGGTAGTGAGGATCACAATGATAGGTGAAATTGGCGCATTTGGTATGGATGAGGATTTTATGTGCCTATGTGTTTATGTGTTAGGATTAGATTTTTTTCGTTTCTTTGGCATATAGAGTAGGCACACACACACACACTTGCATTTCATCCGTGTGCCATATGTGCGGTGCATGCATTCAGTTGCATCAAATCATCAAAGCATGAACATTTTTTTTTTATCAATATCGTTGCATACATGTAGCATACAAATCCACAACATCTTCCTTCCAATTAAGATCAAAACAATTCCTCGAAATTCCTTGCCTCCTGAAAATCGATTCTGTATGCAGGCCTTTTCATGTCGTGAACCTGTAGAAAGAGTGGAACAACCAGATCCCATAGTGAGGACACTTCTAACCTCTTGGGTTCGTCTTCTTGATTTTAGGAGAACATGGACCATCATTTTGAGATTGATCCGCCAACGGCATTAAGAGATTTGGAAGAGAAAGTGAGCAAACTGCAGGCCACCGTTGAGCAACAAGATTCAAGGGTGAAGCAATTGGAGAGGGTCATGCTTGAGTTCATTCAATTATTAAGAGATCAAATGGGCCTTGTTGAGGAAAAGATGGATCAGAGAATAATGGATTGCTTAAAGAAGCACCAACAGGCATGTCCAAATCCAGCCATGCACCAAAGCCCATGTCCAAAACCAGCTATGCATCTAAGACCAATCAATCACCAAAGCCCATGTCCAAATCTAACCATTCACCAAAGCCCACATCCAGGCCCAATCCCAACTAATCAAAGAGCTATTCCGAGTCCACATCTCAACCCAAAAACCACCTCTAGCTCAGAGTCGAATTCAAAATCAAACCAAGCCCGCAAGCCGAGAATCTTCACCAACCTTGGCATGCCATTATCCATGGCCCTTGGTCACCTTGTCAAGAATGGTCACCTCAACCCCCTGGACCCAAAGCCACTACCAAATCCCTTACCTCGCAAATGTGACCTTTCTTGGTACTGCGCCTACCACCAAACCCCTGGTCACACGACTAACCATTGCATGAAGCTCCGTCATGATATCCAAGATCTCATCGAGCATAAAATCATCACTCCTTTGCTGAACCCATCGAGTGACGTTTGGCATGACGTGCAGTCCTTTCAATCACAGCCATTGCTGGGCACTCTCAAGGAATTTGTTGCCTCTATGAATGTGCAACAACCAACTGGCCCTGACCCAATCAACAGAATCAAAAAAGGCATCGACAATACTCGGTATGAGTTAGAGAAGGGCCATTCGACTGAAAATTGGGCCATAAAGGCAAATGATGCTCCTACAAAGATGCAGAAGAGGAATGACGAACCTGAAGGAAATGCTAGTGAGTTGATAGTGTTTGGAACCGCCGCTGCTAAAGTAAATATGGATGCTCTTGGAAATTTAATAAATTGAAAATCATCTGTGACACTCCAATCGGGACCAAGTCAAGTCTAGCAGTCGAGTTATGTTAGGTCGGAGTCAAATGTCAAGTCCAGTCGAGTCTTTTGGTCAGTCTGTTATCAAGTCTGTTTGCAAATCTTTGTCGAGATTATCGAGTCGAGTGATGTAATCCTCCTTCCCTACTAGTTGAATAAAATCTCATTTTTCTTGATTCAGTGTGCCAAGTCGTGAATGTATGGATCATTAAGCCAAGAAAAAAAAAAAAGAAAGAGAAAAAAAATAATAAATAAATAAATAAAAAAATAAATAAAAAATCATTTTTCAAATGATCATAAATCTTTGCATTGAAAAGGATCCCCAAGTGATCAAAGCAAATTTTGTGCCAAAACCACGGAGGAGTAGAGAATTGATTAGCTTTACTTTAAGAATTTAAAGACGCTCTTGCTCAGATGAACTTGGAGCTTAAAGCTTGCTCACCATCCCCTTTTCTCAAATACCAAGCCTAAAAGATGAGCCCAACCAATCTAAAGCCATAAACTTGGTCCTTGATGGTAGCCAGGCATTTTAAATGAACTTCTTATTCCAAAAAAAAAGAAGAAGAAAAAGAAAAAGAAAAGAGAAAAAGGAAGAGCTCGCTAGGATGAAAACCCGGAAGGGCGCCTAGGCAAAAGTTAGAGCAAAATAAGATGCGTGTTGATTTCAAAAATCCCAATCCTAGCCAGTCAAGATCATAGAGAGAATAAGAGATAATAAGGAAGAGAAAGGAAAGGAAAGAGAAAAGAAAAGGCAGAGAACAAATAAGATTGAAAATTCTTGAGCACTTCGAAGTAGATCATTGGCACATGAACTATCCCGAGGCTTTGAGTTGTTCTAAACAAAGAAAAAGAGATTGGAAATGGAAAAGAGGGACTTATCAGCTTCAAAATTTTCGTGAGAGGCTCAAACACAAAGTGAGCCTAAAACAATACAGAGATGTCTTTGAAAAAAAGAAGAAAAAAAAAAGAATAAAGATTTGAAGGGATGATATTACTTTGTGAATATGGTAGAGTATGAATAAAATATGATGAGAGTCATAAAGATTAACTGGCTAGTGAAAAGGTTAAAGAATCAACCGCCAAATAAAAAAAGAAGAAAAGAAAAAAGAAAATAAAGGAAGAAGTAGTTCATCATGCTACACAAGGGCTACCATAAGTGACATGCATTCCCTAGACCCAAATGGCTACATGGCTCGAAAAGCCCACCAATTCTTGAAGCCTGATTCTTTCAAGACATCCAAAGTTGATGAACTACGTTTTGACCTGATTCCCACTCGGGGATACGTAGGCAAACCATCCAAGGTTCTCGGTCTATAACCATTCCTAAAGCATCACCCTTTGCTCCTTTGGTTTCCTTCCTCCAGACTAGGGGCAAACTTGTGTTTGCCTGGAGCCATATATCTATTGCTAAACCAGGGGCAAACAAAGTTTGCCCATCAGCATTGGGTTTCCCCTTTAGCCCACCATATTCATGATGATTACCTCTAGATTGGGAGTAAAAAGGACTAAAGGCATCCTGTACCATCATGTTCCCAAAACCCTTGGATGAGCCTATTTGCCCTTTAGACTAGGGGCAAACTTTGTTTGCCAAAATCCCTCTATGCCAGAGGCAAGTTCTCGAATAATCAAGTTTGTTTTGAAAGGATTGAAATAGAGTGCCTTTCATTCTATAAGCTAAAGCACTAATTCGAAGCATATTCTAGATGGGCAAAGAATTTGCTAAATCAAAAGGGGGAAGTTTTCAAAGTTTAGATTTATCAGCAAAGTACTACCATTTGTAAATGAAAAGTGAGATGATACATTATTCACAATGAAAGCACATTGATTCATAATGAATGTAGAGTTTGAGTCAGTCATCTTGAGTCACTAGCTTTGTCAGGTATGTCCTCCTTTGATGGGTCAATAAAATGGTCTCAAATGTGTGGGTTTAAGGTGAGGAATAAAAATTTGAAAAGTCTCCATGAGCATCCTAAGAGCAATATGAGCAGAGGTTTTGAACACTATCACAACACAGTGCTAAAGTGGCAATATAAGAAGAGTCCAATACTAGGGGCAAAGGTGACTTCCCTCTTTTGACAGAATCGATGTGTTTCTTCTAAAGGTCCGCAAATGCATAAAATTATTCTTTCTATCAGCTCCGTTCAAATTCTTTGAGTCTGAAAACTCCTCAAAATTTTGAAAAATCAACTCTTAGAGTCCGCGGACTCTCGAACTTTTCTTTAAGTTCAAAGTGACTCAGAATATGGAAAATTGGTTCTTTGAACACGAGGAGACTCCTGAAGCATTAGTCCTCAATGACAGCTTCTCTTCTCAAAGTATTAGTCCTCAATGGCAGCTTCTCTTCTCAAAGCATTAGTCCTCAACGGCATCTTCATTAGTCCTCAATGGCATCTGCATTAGCCCTCATTGGCAACCTTGCATTAGTCCTCAATGGCATCTTCATTAGTCCTCAATGGCATCTGCATTAGCCCTCAATAGCAACCTTGCAATAGTCCTCAATGACAACGTTATTTTTGTTAGTCCTCAAAGGCAACCTTGGTCCGCAAAGGCAACCTTGCATTAGTCCTCAATGGCAGCATCATTTTTGTTAGTCCTCAATGGCACCTACTATAGTCCTCAATGCCAGCATCATTTTTGTTAGTCCTCAAAGGCAACCTTGCGTTAGTCCTCAATGGCAATCCTCGTTAGTCCTCAATGGCAATCTCTGTTAGTCCTCGATGGCAATCCTTGCTAATCCTCGCGAGCATCTGTGTTAGTCATCAATGGAAACCTCACATTCGCATTAGTCCTCAATAATTCTTCGAGTCTCATTCAAACTGTCGATTTTGAAAATTGAAATTCTTTTGAGTCAAATTGACTCCAATGTTGAAAATTGAAATTTTCGTTTAGCCGAGTTGACTCCGATTTGGAAAATTAAAATTCTCTTTGAAAATTTGAAATCGTTCGGGTCAATCCGACTCCCAATTTGGAAATCTGAAAATTCTTTGAGTCCGATTCGGCTCCCAATTGTGAGAAATAGAAAAATTCTTGGAGTCTGATTCGACTCCTATTTTAGAAATTTGAAAAGAAATTCTTGTGAGTTTGATCGACTCGCGAGTTTTGAAATATTGGATTGAGTCAAATCGACACCAGACTTGGTAAAATTGAATTTGTTTGAGTCTAATGGGCTCTCGATTTTAGAAGATCGAATTAAGTCTGAAAGACTCTGGATTTTTGGAAATAAACTGATTCGAGTCTGACTGACTCCAAAATTATGAATTAGATTGAGTTAAGCCTGGTTGACTCCCAATTTTGAAAAAATAAAATGAATTTGAGTCTGTTCGACTCCAAGTTTTGAAAATTGAAAAGAATCTGAGTCTGCTCGACTCCAACTTTTGAAAATTAATTTGGATTTGAGTCTGATTGACTCCCAATATTGAGAAAACATATCCGACGGGGCCGAAGGGCTGCAGATTGTTAAGAGAAAACATATCTGACGGGGCCGAAGGGCTGCAGATTGTTTAGAGAAAACATATCCGACGGGGCCGAAGGGCTGCGGATTGTTAAGAGAAAACATATCCGACGGGGCCGAAGGGCTGCGGATTGTTTAGAGAAAACATATCCGACGGGGCCGAAGGGCTGCGGATTGTTAAGAGAAAACATATCCGACGGGGCTGGAGGGCTGCGGATTGTTCAGAGAAAACATATCTGACGAAGCCGAAGAGCTGCAGATTGTTTAGAAAAAAAAACATATCCGACGGGGCTGAAGGGCTGCGGATTGTTCAGAGAAAACATATCCGACGGACCGAAGGGCCGCGGATTGTTCAGAGAAAACTCACATCGACACCAGAGTATAAGGCGCGAAGCGCATCTCAGTTGATCAGATGATTCTTGGAAGACACCGGGGTATAAGGCGCGTAGCGCATCTCAGTCTTTCAGCGTGGTTCCTGATTTGACACCGGAGTATAAGGCGCGTAGCGCATCTCAGTCGATCAGATGATTCTTGGAAGACACCGGGGTATAAGGCACGTAGCGCATCTCAGTCTTTTAGTGTGGTTCCTGATTTGACACCGGAGTATAAGGCGCGTAGCGCATCTCAGTCGATCAGATGATTTTTGGAAGACACCGGGGTATAAGGCGCGTAGTGCATCTCAGTCTTTCAGCGTGGTTCCTGATTTGACACCGGAGTATAAGGCGCGTAGCGCATCTCAGTCGATCAGATGATTTTTGGAAGACACCGGGGTATAAGGCGCGTAGCGCATCTCAGTCTTTCAGCGTGGTTCCTGATTTAACACCGGAGTATAAGGCGCGTAGCGCATCTCAGTCGATCAGATGATTTTTGGAAGACACCGGGGTATAAGGCGCGTAGCGCATCTCAGTCTTTCAGCGTGGTTCCTAATTTGACACCGGAGTATAAGGCGCGTAGCGCATCTCAGTCGATCAGATGATTTTTGGAAGACACCGGGGTATAAGGCGCGTAGCGCATCTCAGTCTTTCAGCGTGGTTCCTAATTTGACACCGGAGTATAAGGCGCGTAGCGCATCTCAGTCGATCAGATGATTCTTGGAAGACACCTGATTATAAGGCGCGAAGCGCACCTCAATCTTTCGAAAAGCGTGGTTTCTAATTTGACACCAAGGTATAAGGCGCGTAGCGCATCCTAGTCGATTAGATGACTCTTGAAGAATGTCAGAGAATTAAACATAGTAAGCGCATCTATGACGGTCATGACTCTCCCAGAATGGAATGACATCATGAGTAGAATGGCTTAGGGTGCAGTTTTGATACTAAGAAGGAACAATATGTTGCTGAGACATTGTAGGAGCATGAGATTGCTTGAGCACGTGCATCACGATAAGATAGGTGCATTCATTCGTATGACTATTTGCGCTTGTGTGTGTTTGACCCTTGGCCCGAACTACGTCTTGGTCTGATTCCTGAATGGATACGTAGGCAGTTCATCATCGAGCACGACCAGCATGAACCATTACCGCGCGCACGTTCTCTTTTTTCAATGCATTTTGTTTTTTTTTACCTAAATTCGACGGTCTGGTCAAAGGCTTGTCTTCACACAGGCTTCGACATTCACTTGTGGCACGTGTTGCTCCACAAGCTCTGCCGAAGAGGGGCAAACTGTAGACACCCCAATTTTGATCAAACATTGAATTAAGGGGAGTGTCACCTCCGTATCCGATGATGATAAGGACCGAAAGATTCGAAGTGTTTCAAGCTCTTCAGAAAGTTCTCCAAACGCGATAAAATTTCACAGAAAGAAGAAAATACCAGGTATTTAAGAGAATTCAGGTATAAAACACAATTTTTGGAAAAGATCTTCGAAAATAAATTGCTTTGAAAAAAGGAAGACCTAAAAGAGGGAAGCCCAACAAAAACGGCACACGACATACTTTTGCGGCACTCAGTGAGTGCCGGGTGGCAGTCAGAGAGTACCGGTCCGGCATTCACCGAATGACGCCAACATTTTCTGACTGCCGATTGCTTTTAAAATCCGTATTTTGCAGTCCAATACGTATGCGTATGCGGATAAAAATAAAAAAACTGATAAAGTAAGACTGACAAAAATGCGGCAATCCATTAATTGTCGCGGCATTTGATGAATGCCGCGCGGCACTCATGGAATGCCGGAGCGGCAGTCATGGAGTGCCGGCGCGGCATTCACGGACTGCCGCAGCAGTTTCTTGACTGCCGCGCTGGGCAGCAGTCTGTCTAATTTCAGGAAGTACATATTGTACCACCAAATGGGATGTTTACACTTGGCTTTTACTCCGAATTCACTGAAAATACTTGGTAATTTTGCCTATAAAAGAAGAGGTATCTTCATTGAAAAAGAGATACAAAAAAGAAGGGGGACCAAGGGAGCAAGAGGAGAAAAATATTGGGGAGAATTTGAGAGGAGTTTATGAGAATTCTTGAGAGAAAAAAATATTTGGGGTAGAAGAGAGAACATTGGGAGGAGAACTTGAAGAAGAGCTTGGAAGACTTTCAAAATATAGAACTTTGAGGATAGTCTTGGAGGTGAACCTCTAATCTTAGTTGTGTTTTCTTTCTTTTGAACCTTTAATCTTCAAGTCATTTAGTTTTTCTTGATTAAGTTTTAGAGTTTTGTCAAGTAAACTTGGAAATCCTTACTTCCTAGTTCTTTAATCTTTCTTCTATTTTTCTTGTTTATGTTCTTCTTTTGAGATTCTTGGAGATCTTCAATATCTCCCTTGAAAGCTCTTGAGTTTGATGTTTTGAATCTCATGTAAGCTTATACTTCACATGGGAGTCAAAGTTTGATCATCACTTTCTTTATAAGTAAATAGATGGATCCAAGTCCATACTTATGACTTGAGTCCTCTAGCTTGATGTTTCATGGAATCCCTTCTATTTTCCTTTGAGACTCATGAGTATTAGTCATATCTTCATCTCCAATGACCATCAAGTGGTAGGAGAAAGTATTTTGGGTCTAAACTCATCTCTATGGTTTGGATTCATCATCTTGAGATTTCATGAAGTCTATTCATACTTCATTTGAAATCTACAAATATAAAAGTCTTTAGCCTCCAATGACCATCAAATGGTAGGAGAAGTGGTTTGGTTTAAACCCAACTTCATGGTTTAATAGTTGGGATTAACAAATAAAAGTTGAACTTGACAAATGAAAACAGTGAGTTCACAAACTGTTTTTGATCAAAGATTTTTAGTTCGAAATCTAACCGTTGAAATCAAGTGAAACCAACGGGAAAGTGTCAATAACACAATATTCTACCACTGTAATTTTTGTTTTAAGGTGGTTTTATGTTTAGAAGGGTTTGATCATGGGTTTTGTGAGTCAACCACAATCTGTCCAGAGTTTCAGAATAGTTTCAGAACAGCAAGTCCACTTTGAAATTCATAAATCAGAATTCTAATGGAGTTTTTGGGATCTCTAATAATTTGTTCTGGGTACCTTAATGTGTTAGGAAGATCCCCTAAAAAGATCTAAGTGTTTATCATCTTTTTGCTATTTTTAAAAAATCAAACAATATCTCTGGACAGAGAGTTGTACATCTCTGAGTGACGTCTGGTTCTTGTCCTTTTCCCGGAGATCTAACCGTTGAAACCTTGATTTTCTTTTTGATTTGGAAACTAGACTGACAGAGGCATCTTGTGTCCAAAATTCACCGACATCAAACCATGAGAGATATGCTTTTTATTTTCTTAAAGTTCTGGTTTGCTCTCTGCAATTTTCAGAATTTCATGACACATTTGACCAACTTTGTAAATAATGGCCTAAATGATTCTCTTATGACTTAGGGTTTAAACCATATCTTAATAATGATTAATTAGACTTAAATCCCAAAGCTAAATGATTCAAATCAATGAATAAATTCATAGTTAGTAGCCTACTCTTTTTCATATTCATGAATTTATGTACATTCATGCTTATAATTAGAACTAGTAATTGGATAAAGTTGGATTTTATTGCTTGCTAGGTATAAGCTAGAGAATTAGGATTGATTGTTTGATATCATATTATTATTATGTGAAGCATGTGGACTAACCCTTTGTTTTGTAGCGCTATTAAGGTATGATTTCTAAGACTCCTCTTTAGTTTATCTTAATTTCTTGATTTTATTGATTTTTTGACTTAATGCGCGACACCTTAGAATTAGGTTTTGCCTTATGTGTATATGTGATTAGAGACTCTTTTTTAGGATTTTATTTTGTTCGCATGCATTGCACGTTTACTATCGCTGCTGGATCCCGGGTAAGTTCACTTGTTCTCTATTGCATATCATATCGCTTGCTACCTGAATTATGTGGCTTTTGAATGATATTTTGTCAATTGCAATTTTACACCCTTTGGACATGCTTTTGTGATGTATATGTATATATGTATTAGTTGAGGGCATGCTTAGATTAATAAATTTGATTAAGAGGATGTTGAGTAGAGGCCTATCGCAAGATAGGATGAGAGAGGGTGTTTTAGTCCGACGGGCTCCTTCCTCTCTCATTCCATAATCCCCGGACCTAGTTAATCTCTGGTTTCTAAAAGATCAGTTTGCTTTTAAAATGGTTTCTTAATTTTCCTTTTAAAAATTAAGTGGCGACTCATTTGTTTTAGAAATTGATTTTGAAAAGCTGTGGGTAAGTCAACCTGCGATATCCACAATACCTGGTTTGGTTGATACCCTAACCAAACTGGCACCGGAGTGGGTGTTGGTAGTATGTCCGGGCACACATGGGATATATGTGTGAGCTGTACCATGGAGGGTGGCCAAGTGGTGAACCTAGGGAACACAAAGATAAATTAAAGGCTAATAAATAATGACAATGGAGTATTTCATAAGACTGATAAGTTTGGAATAATGAATGCGACGTTTAAGTTAGAATGTGGAAATGTTGTTACTGACTTATTTGCTTGGTTTGTGATAACTATATATTACAGGATGGTGGGTCCACTAACTTTTATGCAGGGCTGACTCACCATAGATATCCGACCGGTAGGTGTTCAATTGTGTTTATTCGGGGTTGGAGCCACTGCCACCACATTGAAGGAAACTACCGTTCTGTCCTGAAATGTGCGTGGAACTACTATTCTAACCCGATATGAATTATGTGTGATGACATTGTTTATTTTCTGTGCAACGATATTGTATGATGTGAGGTGGTTATGTTTTTCTTTGTGAGTACTTTTGGGAGTCTATGGGACACCGTTGTACCCTAAGACTCGTTTCATATTTTTTTTTAACTCATACCAGTATTTTATATACTGACCCGGGTGCGTAATGCATTCGGGGCGTTTCTATATGAAACGTAGTCGAATGTATGTGCAGGTTTAGTATTTGGAGATTTTCTTTGGAGCTTATGTTTGGGTGAAGAGATTGTCGTAGTGCTGTTTATTATTAGAGTTGTACTTATTTTTTTTGTTGTACTTTATTTTATTTCTGGCAGTGTGGGCCACAAGTGTATAATTGTAACAAGGATTATATAGTGGGTATTGGGAACGTTGTAGTTGCTCTGACCTGTGGATGTATAGAATTTTATGCTTATTTGTTTTCTTTCCGCTGAACGCTGTAAAGAGGGTTTTATTGAATGAACATAATATTTCTTTGGTAAATCGAAAGGATATAATATGTGGAATGGAGTTTAATTTCTTTTATAATGAAAACGAATGTTTGGGAATTCAAGTTTAATCATAAAGAGTTTTTTTTAACACAAAATCACATGTCCTTATTTAATGAGTATAAAATGCTGTTTTCAATAATCATCTATTAGTCTGTGTGAGACCGGGTGTCACTCTCGGTGTTTTAGAAATTGAATATTAGTCTGGATACATGCTCTGGATTAAATATTTGGTTGTCCAAAAAAAAAAAATCGGGGTGTGACACTAAATCACGTACAAAAAACCAGTCACTCATTCTCTCTCTCTCCTTAAACTGCGCTAATTTACCTTACCCAAAAATTACTTCATCACCTTTCATGTAATGCCCTTCTTAATTGATTAGACCCCACCTAATTGATTGACTTAGTGTCCTACCCAATCGATTGAACATGTCTCAATCGATTGAACTCTTATTGACATGAATTTCTTTGACTGACCGAGCTCAATCGATTAAATCTCATTAAATCAGTTGAATGGGACTAAACGTGGTCACCAAGTTTGTATTTTGTGGCTATGTTTTGCACCCCCTCCCCTATATATATCCCCCCCCATATATGTATATATGCTTGTTGAATTTCTTGGAGAGAGTTAGAGAGAGAGAGATTTAGATATATGTACATACACACGCGTGCATATACACACACACACGCCCCAGATACATATATATATACACACACACGAACTCACACACACACTCTAACCAAGAAGAATTGAGAAGAAGGAGAAGAAGATGAAGACAGAAGGAGACTGGAGGAGAAAGAAAAAGAGAAGAAGAAAGAGAAGAGAGAAAGGAGGTACCCAAGGAAACCACGGCCACCCCGAGCTCCACCAGCATAACCGAACCTCACTAATAAGTGTCTAAACTCACTAAGTAGCGTAGTTATGTAGTATATATGTGTTTTGTCAAAAAAGAACAATCCCTGAACGTGCGCGTAGCATCTAGTTCAATTCTGGGAGGAAGATGACTTCCAAATCGATTGAACATTTTCCCAATCGATTGAACTTGACTTCAATCAATTGAATGGGTCTTAATCAATCTTTTTTATGCTATTGATGATAGTTGTAAACCTGGTAGACATATCACTAATAGACTCAAATGGCAACATTTTAAACATTTCATGAGATTAAACAAGCAAATTAATTTTTGACTTTTTAACTTGGCTTGTTCCCTCATGAGTCACTTCAAGTTTATCCCAAATTTCTTTTGCAGATTCTCAAGATGAAATTCTAATGTATTCACTTGGGTCTAAATGCAATATAATAAAATCATTGTCATAGCATTCATTTTAATGAAATTCTTATCGGCATCATTATACTCATTTTCCATTTTTGAAATAGAAATACCATTTACAATTTTTGTAGAAAGATGAGGCCCTTTGACCAACATTTGCCATAAATCAAAATCTTGAGAAATCATAAAGGTTCTCATTCTATATTTCTAATAAGCGTAATTTGATCCATTAAAACACGATCGTCTATGTGCCGATTGACCCTCACTATAAGAGATGCAAGAAGTGTTGGTTTCCATTTGGATCTTAAATCAAAATTTTAAAAAACTCTTGAAAATAGAGGAGTCGAGGCTTTGATACCAATTGTTGGTCCGAAATGGAAACCTTAGAGGGGGTGAATAAGGTTTTAGCGGAAAATTAACCTTTTTAAAACTTTATTGAAAATTTAACACAATCAGAAACAATAATGTAAAGAGAGACGGTAAGAGACACTTGCAAACCGAGTTTTTAAGTGGTTCAGCAATCCGCACACCGCGGCCTACGTCCACTCCTCAAGAACACCTCTTGAGGATTCCTTTAATCCAACCTACTTCATGAGTGTAGATCAAACCTTTACAAGAGTCTTCTACTCTCCTAAAGAAGAACACCTCTTCTTTGCATACAAGGGTTACTAACCCTCACTCTTTACAAATGGTTTGAATAATAAATTGAGCACTCTCTCTCTCTCTCTCTAGAGTGGATAGCACAATGATAGTTCACACAATAACTCCTTAGTGAGTGAATGATACAAATGAAAGCTCACTATAATTTGCTCTCTCAAGAATTACAAATGGAGAATAAGAGCAAATTGATTAACTCACACAACTAGGGCTCAAATATGAATGATTAAAGATCAACAAGTTGTGTGATTCAAAAAATATTTTCTAATGTATTGATCACTTATAAATGGTTTGGGAAAACATGTATTTATAGGCTTTGAAAGATTATAGCTGTTAATGGCAAAATGGAAAAATGGTAAATAAAAAGCCTTTCAGAAAACTAGCCATTTGGCTGTTTTGCGTCAATCCAGTCGACTTCTTTTCAAATAGTTTAAAGATATGACATAAACTCAATCGACTGAAGTAAGGGATCGGTCGACTATATTTCAAACAGATTAGAAATAAGCCAAAACACCAGTCAACTGAATTAAGGGTCCGGTCGACTGTTTTTCAAACAATTAAGCCAAAAACTAGTCGACTGAAGGAAGGGTCCGGTCAACTATTTTTCAAATAGTTTTGAAAGTAAGTTTTTCAAAACACAAACTAGTCGACTGTTCATCATTAGTCGACTGAACTTTGAAGCACCTAGTCGACTAGGAAAACGATCCAGTCGACTATTTTTCCACTAAAAAATAGTTTTTTTTTTCTCTTTTGAAGGCTTTGAAATAACTTTAAACCTTTAAGCCCTTATAAGAGATGATCAAGAAGCTTTACATGTAAATCCTAGACTTCAACTAAGGATAAAAGATCTTCAAATCTTCAAGCTTGATCCTTGTTGAGCTTTAATACTCTCAGGCTCCACCATATGCAATCTTAAGAACTCAAACAAAGATAGAACATTTAAGTAAATAATTCAAGAGATTAGCACAACAAAAATGACATGATAATTGATTGGAGAAGAACCATTCAGAACATGCAATTATCACTAGATTTGTCATCATCAAAACAAACAAAAATAATGCCTTAAAGAAATTCAAGGCTAACAATTTCCCCCTTTTGATGATGTCAAAACATGCAATAGAGATATAGCAATTTAAAGCACAATAATAGTCATTTTCATGTTATCATTCAAAGTAACAAGATATGCAACGTATAAGTCCAAGAATGGTATCTTTCATAAAAATTCCAATTATCATTTTCCCATTTTAAAGATAAAGATCTCTGTCATTCTCATATTTTCTAGCATTTTCCCCTTTTCGACAACAACAAAAAGATGGGGGTTTTGAACTAAAAAGTTCCCCCTAAAGACAAGCAAACATGTCATGGAGGCAACAAGATATCAAAGCAACTAAAGTGAACATAGTAATATATTCCCCCTAAACACATGCATATATGAATAAATACCATTTTTAAGATCAAAATTATGCATTATCTCCTTAGGAGGATGGAGTTACTATGAACAACGAAATAAGAAAAACATGATAAATCAAACATGATTAGCATGCTATCAAAATCAAAAGAAATATCAAAATAAATTGATCTATCCTACTCCAACTAGGCTTAAGGTCAGAGATTTAACCATTGTCCAAGCACAACTATTCAGGTTGTTTATACATGATGAACTGTTAAGTTACTTTATATCATGCTCCTCCGTCTCTTTTTGACCTTCTCTTTTCCCTTTCCTTCCAACATCCTCTTTTTTTGAGCGTCAGAACGGCGTGCCACTGTCTCTCCAAATCGACTAGATGCAGCCCGAATATTATCTGTGGCTAATGGAAGTAAACCAGGCTGGAGAATAACTTGATGAATGGGCCAGGTGCCCTTCAAATGGCGCTTAGTAGCAATATAGCGGGTAGGCTGTATCATGAAATCAATATAGAGTCATGGTAAGCAGACTCTCTGCCCCATCCCGACAGCATAAAGGACATAGGTATACCAAGGCACCAACTTCTCGTGGTAGGATGTCAATAGGATGCAGTTACACAAAGCCAAGTGGAGAAGATGATAGTCAGCGGTGAGGTGATGATCCTCAATAAGTGATATGTCATTCTACCTCTAAACGGCTCCACCCGTAATCTCATGGGCTATAGTCAAGGGTGGAGTCTCAGGGGTGCCTAGAAGCTGAGGACAAACACAGTCGGGCACCTTAGGGATGCCTAAAGCAGCAACAATGGTGGTCAGACTGAAGATGAACTGCTGCCCATGGAAAAAGGATCAACAAGTGAATGGCGCGGTGGGGTCCCGATTCATAGTGGCACATGTCTCCTGGACCCAAGAAAGATTAATCCTCTTAGCCTGTGTGAGTATCTCAAACTAGTGAGGCATGCCCTTGATTCGTGCTAAGAACCAGGGGAAAGTAACAAGCGGGGGTATTTGTAAAATACAACCGTGCTAAAAGAAGAAAATACACTAAATTGGTTTACAATTCCCTTATTTATCTGCAATTTGAATTACAATGCCAGTTTTTACACAATATGATTAATCTATGATAAGTGGTATTGTTTCAGTGGTTATTTGTGCAGATTACTATTGCTGTGTGAAGAATTGAATAAACAAGATAAAAGGAAGTGCTTGGTTTCAATGAAGACAATTCAAACATGAAAAAAGAGTTTCGAGCGATCGAGTCGGTCTCGAGCGATCGAGTCGTCGATCGATCGAATGCAGTTTAAGCGCTCGAAGATTCCAGAAGTTCAATCGATTGAGATATGTTCGATCGATCGAACATGACTTTTATCCGAAATAACGCGCACGTAGCAGAAATGGTGTTTTAACCCTAGCATTAGGGTATTGTATATATATAGTCGTATTGTATACATTTTGGAGGATGCCTACTTTTGTTTTATCAGTTTATAGAGAGAGTTAGAGAGTTTACATTGTTTTTTTATAGGATTCAAAGTACAATATTGCTTGTTCTTGGATTTTCAAGGAGTTTGATCTTAATACATCGTCTCAGGTTTTGTTATTTTGGTTTATTTATAATCTGTTTATAGTTTCCGGTAGTATTAGTAAGGTTAATCATAATCTTGCATGCTAGATAGTGTTACACTCATAGTTTCCATAGTTTTCGTGTTAAAATCACAACCAAATGCATCCTTAATGGACTTTTATGTTAAAAATGAATCTGTGATATTCCAGACTATGTCTGAGTAGTCCCTAGGTTGGGAGATCATGATGAAACCGTGATCTTAAGCCTCTGCCATGCAGCAAAATAATACCTGTGTTCGATCGATCGAAGTTATTTCGATCAATCGGAGCAGAGACATTATCGAGCGATCGAAGACATTTCGATCGATCAAGAGATGAAGATTGTCGATCGATCGAAAGCGCGTCGATCGGTCGAACTATCTGATTCTTGAGAACATTCTATGCAGTATTCTTAGACTTTTTGCTTTACAGATTTGTTATCAAGCTGTCCCCAAACGCTCAGTTTGTCAAAACAGTCTCTGAACTTAAGGCCTTAAAGCATTTTTCTTCAATACATTTTGCAAACCACCCTCAATGCTAACACCATTGTAGGTGTGAGTCTTTAACTATTGTTTTAAACCGCTTTCATGTATTTTGAACTTAATTTGGATGATATAGTCCCGGTCATGAAAGGGCTATGGATTCTTTATCCTAAGAGAAATACGGAATACTGTAGAAGATGTACTCCATTGAGCTTCAACGTAAGTGCATGGTAGATGGCTAGGCTACGGTGGATTTCTGTAATTCCAACATTTTCGTTATATTAAGAAGAAACACGTTTTAAAATATCGCTTTAATTAATTAGATAGTCATTAGTTTAATTGCTTTATCTTTAGTAGTTGATAAACTGTGGAACTTAGTGTTCTGCACCCTGTTAAATATTGATTTTTATTTTTCTGTTAGAGATTAATCTAGGTATTTAGTTTAACACCTTCCCTATGGGATCGACCTGGACTTCCAGTACTACATTACTTGCACGATTACCTATACTTGGGTATAGCACACAAGCGCACGCAGAAAAATTCTCGTGTCAAGTTTTTGGCACCGTTGCCGGGGAAGCGACAAACTAACGCTTAGTTTACCTCAATCTATCTTTATCTATTTCTGTTTTCTTTTTCCTTTCTTCTTTAGATTAAAACTACTTAGGATCTTTCCTTTTATGTCCAACAATTCCTTTGAAGGAACTTACGGAAACCCACTCTACTCATCTGATTCATCTAGTTCTATTAATCATGTAGTAACACCAATAAATTCTATGGCCGACAATCAAAGTGAAAATGGTGAGAATGTGGTCGTACCAATTGATGATTCACTTCGTCCTTTGTGCGATCTCATGACACCTGAACATGCTCCAACACCTTCTTGTATTCTCATTCAACCTCATGCTGGCAAATTTCAATTTCGCAATGGAATGATTCAACTCCTTCCTACCTTCCATGGGATGGATAGCGAGAAGGCATATCTACACGTCAAGGACTTCGAGGATGTTTGCAAAATATTTTCACAAAATTGTCCTGTAGACGTGACACGACTAATTCTATTTCCTTTCACTTTGAAGGATAAAGCAAAAGTGTGGCTACTCACGTTGAAGCCAAATTCAATCTACACCTGGCATGCGATGAACACTGCATTTCTAAAGAAATCCTGTCTACCTCGCATGACCATTGAGCTCAAACGACAAATTAACTCTTACAAACAAAAGAGCAATGAAACCTTTCACCCAAACTTGGGAGCGTTTCAAGGATTTGCTTCTATCATGCCCACATCATAGGTATGAGAAATGGCGAACCATAAGCTACTTTTACGAAGGGTTAAATGGTGAAACTAAAAAGTTGGTCGAGACCATGAGTTCAGGACCATTTCTTCGCAAAAATACTAAAGAAGCTGAAGCTCACTTTGAGTGGCTAGCTGAACATGCCCATGAATGGTCCAATTCAGATGATGTCCCACGCTCACAGATATCCTGTGTAGAGGAGAAGAGCCTATATCAATTAAAAAGTGAGGATCATCTGATGAGTAAATATGAAGAACTAGTTAAGAAGGTAGAGGAGTTGGCATTGAAAGGAGAGAGTTCTAGGCAGGTTTTACCTGAAGAACCGTGCGGCACATGCAACATGTTGGGACACACCAATCAATACTATCCCAATGTGCCGTATTTTCAAGAACAACTCCCCATGGAAATGAATGCCATGCAAGGGTATAGGGGGGCGGGGAATTCCTACAATAATAACAATAGATGGAATCACCCCGGGTTTGATTGGAAAAACGATGCTGGGACCCAAAACCAATATCAACAACAGCAGCCCTACAATAACAATAACCATAACTAATATCAAGGGCAATACAATAGGCAGTCCCATCCGTTCAATCAAAATAGAGCAAATAACTACAACAATGCTCAACCCTCTAACAATTAACAGCCAAATGTTTACGTGCCACCTCACAAAAAAGTACAAGAGGAAGATCGACTCTCTAACGCAAATTTAACACAACAGTTAATTCAAATGATGAGTAAAATGTCCGCGACATTAGAGAGAATGGATGCACGACACGAGAGTTCGAGTGGAACGTTCCGGCTCAACCACTTCCAAACCCTAAGGGATTCAACAATGGTCCCATTAACCATGAGCATGCCAAAGCCGTAACAACTCTGAGAAGCGGCAAGGTCATAAGGAAAAACATGCCTCATTCTACTCCCGAGGAGTATGATGAGGAGGAAGTGGTGACTAGGAATAAACCATCCACTCAAGAAGAGGAGTTGTCCACTAATGATAAACCAGTAGAATCAAATGATGACGCTCCTAGAAGAGTAGAAGACGTTGAGAGAAGGCCCAGAATGGAACCTATTAATGATGAATTACCTAAATGCCCTTTCCCTGTGCCTTACCCTCAAAGGCTTAAGAAACCCCAAAACGAGGCAAAGAATCAGGAGTTCTTGGAGTTATTTAAAGAAGTTAAAATCAATCTCCCACTCCTGGATGCAATCAAACAAGTGCCAGCCTACGCTAAGTATCTAAAAGACTTATGCACGGTCAAAAGGAGGCAAAGTGTAAAGAAACATGCCTATGTCGCTTGCCAAGCAAGCGCAATCATTCAAAATGAATTGCCTCTGAAGCTCAAAGACCTAGGCACTCTAACTGTCTCGTGTTGAATTGGAAATCAAAGGATAGACAATGCACTCCTTGATCTAGGAGCGAGTGTAAACCTGTTGCCATACTCAGTGTATAAACAACTAGGGTTGGGTGAACTCAAACCTACCCGAGTTGCGTTACAACTGGCAGATAGGTCAGTCAAATATCCTAGAGGAATACTAGAAGATGTCCTTGTACAAATAGACACTTTTGTCTTCCCGGTCGATTTTGTGATTTTGGACACTGAACCTGTGTCTAATCCTTCACAAATCCTGGTGATTTTTGGACGTCCATTCCTCAAAACCATAGATGCCACAATCAATATAAGAAGTGGTATCATGACCATCGTATTCGGGAACATGACCTTAAATGTCAAGATATTTTCAAATCCCCGACCTGATGAATACGAGGACAAAGAAGAAGTCAACTACATTGAGACGGTCATCGAAGATGAGGCCGATTTCGTTGACTATAAAGATCCTTTGGAAGTAGTAGTGTCATAATTTGATGCAGTCTACAAACCTAATGATTCTACTCCATTAGACACTGCCCTAAATCATACCTGCCTCATGATGGAAACAAAAGAGGAAGATAGAGCTGAATGCATGTGGGTCACACATATGAACCCTTGCTGCCAAAAATGAAGTTAGCCATGCCTTCAAACTTTCAGTTTCCCAATTTAGAATTAAAGGAGCTTCCAAAAGAGCTCAAATACGCTTTCCTGGGGACTGAAAAGACTTATCCTGTTATAATCTTAGCCACATTGAATTCTGAACAAGAGGATAAGTTAATTCAAATACTCAAATAGCATAATGGAGCATTAGGATGGACTATTGCCGACCTAAAAGGCATAAGCCCATCTGTTTGCACCCATAAGATATATCTGGTGGAAGACGCTAAACCTTCGTGACAAATGCAAAGGCGTCTGAATCCCAATATGCAAGAAGTCGTCAAAAAGGAAATCCTAAAACTTCTTGACGTTGGGATTATTTATCCTATTTCTGACAGCCCTTGGGTTTGTCCAACCCAGGTGGTGCCCAAAAAGGTTGGTATAACGGTTATCCCAAACAAAGACGGCGAGTTAGTACCAACATGCATCCCCACTGGATGGAGGATGTGTATTGATTATCGAAAATTGAATACTGTGACTCGGAAAGACCACTTTCCATTGCCATTTATGGATCCAATGCTAGAAAGAGTGGCGGGTCACAAGTACTATTGCTTCTTGGACGGATATAGTGGCTACAACCAGATAGAAATTGCTCTTGAAGATCAGGAGAAAATGACCTTCACTAGTCCGTTCGGTACATTCGCCTACCGTCGTATGCCCTTCGGCTTATGTAACGCACCTGCTACCTTTCAGCGGTGCATGTTAAGCATATTCAGTGATATGGTCGAACAAACACTCGAGGTCTTTATGGATGATTTTTTAGTGTTCGACCATAGTTTAGAAAATTGCTTAGATAATCTGGAACGTGTGTTGGCAAGATGCGAGGACAAACACTTAGTACTGAACTGGGAAAAATGTCACTTCATGGTGACCAAGGGAATTGTCCTCGGGCACATTATTTCTGATAAAGGTATCCAAGTTGATAAAGTAAAAATTGACATAATCTCGAACCTACCTGTCCCCCCGTACAGTTAAAGACACCCGATCTTTTCTAGGGCATGCAGGATTCTATCATCGCTTTATCAAAAATTTTAGTGCGATCTCCCAACCATTATTCCAACTCTTAGTCAAAGACGCACCATTCGAGTGGTCAGAAAATTGTTAATCATCTTTTGACACACTAAAAGAACACCTCACCTCTGCACCGATAATACAGGCACCCGACTGGAGTTTGCCTTTTGAGTTAATGTGCGATGCTAGCGACTATGCCATTGGCGCAGTTCTATGACAGAGGAAGCATAATAAGCCTTACGTAATCTACTATGCTAGTCGAACACTTAACGAAGCTCAAATGAATTATACGACGACCGAAAAAGAACTACTGGCAATAGTCTTTGCTCTAGATAAGTTCAGGTCATATCTAATAGGGTCCCCAATTGTTTGTTTTACAGACCACTCAGCCCTAAAGTACCTATTATCTAAGAAGGATGCGAAGCAAAGGCTTATCCGTTGGATACTCCTACTCCAAGAATTCGATATCACAATCAAGGACAAAAAAGGAGTAGAGAATGTGGTCGCTGACCATTTATCTCGGTTAACATTTGTTGATAACACTGAACCCACATCGATAAAGGATGAATTCCCAGATGAACAACTAATGGTTATTTCCAGTTTACCTTGGTATGCGGATCTAATAAATTACCGTATTACGGGAGAGACTCCTAGACATTGGTCAAATCAAGATAGGAAATGGTTCCTCTCGTTCGCACGTCATTTCTTTTTCGATGACCCTTACTTATTTAAGTGTTGTGCTGATCAGGTCATCAGGCGTTGCGTCCCTAATGAGGATATAACCGTAATTTTAGCCTCATGCCACTCTGAAGCCTGCGGGGGTCACTTTGCCTCACAAAAGACCGCACAAAAAGTTTTACACAGCGGTTTCTACTGGCCCACCGTGTTTAAAGATGCTTACGCTTTTTGCAAAATGTGCCAACGCTGCCAAAACCTTGGTATAATTTTAAAAAGGAACTCCATGCCCTTAACTCCAATTATCATAATTGAAATATTCGATTGTTGGGGCATAGACTTCATGGGCCCGTTTCCAAAATCTAATAACTGTGAATACATACTCCTAGCTATAAAGTATGTATCAAAATGGGTGGAAGCGATACCGATGAGACACAATGACCACAAAATAATAATTTCCTTTCTTAAGGAACACATTCTGTCGTGTTTCGTAAAGCCAAAAGCGTTAATTAGTGACTAAGGCAAGCACTTTTGCGATAGGCCTTTGGAATCGCTACTCAAGAAATATAGAGTGAACCACAAGATCGCTCTAGCCTACCACCCACAAATAAATTGGCAGGCAGAGTTGGCTAACCGCAAAATCAAGCATATACTAGAAATGACGGTTAGTTTCAACAAAAAGGACTAGGATTATAAACTGACTGATGCACTATGGGCATACCGTACTGCTTATAAGACAAACTTGGGGATGTCCCCGTACAGGTTAGTGTACAGCAAGGCATGTCACCTTCCTGTCGAAATCGAGCACAAAGCATATTGGGCGACACGCTCATTGAACTTCGACATTAAAGAGGGAGGTCATCTACAAAAACTCCAGTTGGCTAAACTGGAAGAAATACGTTAAGATGCATACGACAATGCTAAACTATACAAGGAAAGGTTAAAGGCTCACCACGATAGAACAATTTTTTGAAAATCTTTCGAGCCGGGGCAGAAAGTCTTACTGTACGACTCTCGCCTTTACCTTTTCCCAGGTAAGCTCCGATCCCGGTGGATAGGTCCATTCCTTGTCAAATCTATTTTTCCACATGGGGCTATTGAGCTTGTGAATCCCAAGAATGATGGTTGTTTCAAGGTTAACGGCCAAAGACTAAAACCGTTCTTAGAGAACTTCTTACCAGAAGCTGAGCACATCGAGCTAGATGAGCCCAGCTACCCCTCCACCTAAAACACCAAAGCGTGTTTACATATTGTTGTTGTACTCTTTTCTTTACTGCATTTCATTCTATTTTGTTCTTTTCTGTCTTTTTGAATGTGACTTCGATTCTTAATCTGCTATTCTTTGCTAACTCCCCCTTATAGGAGATTAAATATGAGGGACGACGATGTTCATTCCATAGGGTCATGGGCTAATTTGGAATATCCTAACCCTCCTTGGACTGCCGAAGAGATAGCATTTTGCTTTTCTCCTTATCAAGGACCAAGGGCAGATGATGTAGTGGACCTGACCTATGGGTTCATCCCTTTTAACCCTGCTCTCCTCCATATCAATCCCTTTCAGCATATAGAACTTCCCGAAGAGGAGGGAGAACCAGAGGGGTATGTTGTTTAGGAAGTCGATGATGCTCTGATGGAATAATGGGAGAATGATTCAATGTGGGAACCGTGGGAAGAAGAAGATTTATAGGATGTGGTGCCAGAATGCTATAATGCTGTATTCATTTATGTTAATGACTTCCTTGTCATCGAAGTGGTTCCCTACATTTATGTGTACTTGAGTTATTTGTTGTTCCGGCTTCAATGCCCTCTACCTGCTAGTGCACATAGTTCAATCCTGCCAATAGTGAGGTTACTTCTTGGTCACATTTCTTGTTTTGTTTATTCCTTTCCATTAACTCTTGCGTTTGTTTTATTTAATTTCTTCCCTTCTTTCTTTTTGTTCTCTTTTGGTTTCCTTTGTCAGGGTTGTCACTATAAATCAAATGTTACCACCACTGTTCCTTCCGCATCAGTTGTTCCATGGATTTGGACCATACATAAGGTCCCCGGGTACTCCACCGCAAGAGGAAAGTCTGTTGTGAACTTGCACTCCATTATCGATGTATCCATCCGGATCACCTCCTTCATGTGCGATCAATTCCTTGGAGAGTTCAGACTTGCTCAATGATGCCCTGGCTTTCCGACTGTTCTGGAAAAGGGAATCATCAAGTTTGAAACCCCACATTGAATGCTTGGGCGGAGAAAGATGTTGTGGAAGAAGATATTTTCATGCTAGAAGAGTAGTGCTTCACTTCAATTCGATTCTGTCATTTCATCTTTCTTTAATCAATTGAAGTGTAATCCTAGACAAAGTTTCATTAGTTGCAGTTTATTTTAGTTGTTTTGCTGATAATAAGGTTTAAATACCATGTTGGGGGCAACAATATTGCAATATGGATGCTATTCCTAAGTTTATCTATAAAAATTTGTAATTTTCTATTACGATGATGACTTTTGGCTTACATATCATGTTAAGAAACTGTTTTTATCCAATTCCTGTATGTCCAGAATAATCTTAGGTGGTTGGGGGTGCATATATTTTCAATCTAAAGATATTGTGGAATTTTCAGGTTCGATTGATCGACCTCATTTTGATCGATGGACATTGTCTCACCCTCGAGCGCTTCCACAGTGTTCAATCGATCAACAGTTCGATCGATTGAGACCTGTATTTAAATGAAGCATCGTTCATACACTTCATCAGTCTCTTTTCATCTCCCTTACTCTCAATCGCTCGGAGACAGAGAAGGCTCGGGCAATTTTTGGTTGCCCCGTTTATCAATTCCTTCATTTGGGCACTCCGGACCCCTCTGATCACCATCATCATCCTCCTCATACTCTACCCGCGTTCTCCCCGAGGTAAGGTCCACGAAATCCCCCTCTCATTCATTTCGTTAGAATTGTTGTGGGGGTGCCCCCCAATGGTTTTTCAACCATTTCTTTTAAGTTTTTCTTGATATTTCGTATTTGCGGGCTATTCCCGTTCTCTATTATTGTCGCTACAGTTTCACTGGGCTCGAGCGATCGAACCTAGCATCTTTTTGATCGATCAAACTCGGCTCGAGCGCTTGAACCTGGAACCTTCTCAATCGATCGAACATACTTCGATCGATCGAAGTGCAGCAGTTTTAGTTTCTTTTCTGTTTTCCTTGTTTTAATGTATTTTCTGTTTGTTTCTTCCATTTCAGGGCTCTACAATGAACCCCATCACAGGGTACCATAAGTCCAAGCCACTTGACCTCACTATACTAGACCCCATACCAGATCACGGGCTCAGAAATGAGGAGGAGCGTCTATGGTTTACCAGATACTTCCAGTCCAGGAAGGTGATGATCGAGCGGCCCCTCGAGGCAGTTTGGCTGTCAGCCCCGTGGTTTCTCAAACATCTCCGTGCCATGCCTAGTTGGTTCACCATGTTGATGCAATCTAAGCGAATCAACATCACATGGGTACGAGAGGCGTGTGCGAGTATGATTAAGGATTCTGCGGCTCCGTTCACTTACAGATCATTCTTCCAGGGTCGCGAGATTATTTTTAGCCTGGCTATCGTGGCCGCAGCTTTAGGTGTACCAGAGACCCCAGACCACTATTACCCATACATACTTGGTACACCCGAGTCTCTACCATCTGTCATCATTCAGGAGATCACCGGTGGTGTAATTCAGATCTGGAATGGCATCCCCTTGATTGAGGACCGATTTTGGACCGAGCAGTACCATCTTCTCCACCTGGCGCTCGCCAATTGTACATTGATGACATCTTACCACAAAAAGGTGGCACCATGGTATGCTCAGCTTCTATATGCCATAGGGACAGGGCGGAGTGTCTGTCTCCCTCGATTATATATCGGCTTTTTTGTCCAGCCTATGCGGTATATTGCCGCTAAGCGCCATCTGAAGGGCGCTTGGCCTATCCATAGGGTAATTGAGCAGGCTGGATTGATACCATTGGCCAATGACACTATTTCTCAGGCCTCGAGTCATTTTGGTGAGACAGTAGCATGCCGCTCAGATGCGCAGAAGAAGAGGATGCTCAAAGGGAAGGCAAAGGTAGGACGAAAAAGAAGAGGGGAGGAGGCACCGATATAGAGGGTGTAGCTTCTGGGACACCCACAGAGGTTGAGGAGCTAGATTCTGACGACGAGGTTGATCCTCGTATTGAGGTTGCACAGTTCGAGCTGAGACAGCGGTCTCAGACTCCCGCCCAGGGAGTGTCTTCTTCATCTGTGCCTCTCCCTGCTGTTCATGAGTTACTATTAGCGGAGAGAGAGACCCGGATCAGACTCGAGGGCAAGATGGACCGCATGACGACTCTTCTTGAGGCTATACTGATTCAGATGGGGGTTAACCAGTCTTTACATACACCTCCACCACCCACTACTTGTCCTTCTTCATCAGCTCCTCAGGTTGATCGTTCTGCTCCATCTACTTCGGCAGCACCATCTATTACTGTTCCTACTCCTTCTGTACCACCTACTAATCCCTCTGCTCCATCCACATCGGCAACACCGCTTGCTACTAAGCCACCACCTCCACCACCTCCAGTCGTGGCTGACACATCATTCTCCACACCAGCTGCCACGATTGTGAGTGACCCAGTGACGGCTACTGCTGTTGCTGAGGGTGGAGATGTGGATGCTCCAGATGTATTGATTGAGATATTATCAGATGTCGCCGATGATACTTAGTTTATGTTGGTTCAGTGTTTGTGGTTGTCTAGATTATTTTTGGTTCTTATGGGAAGTTTGGTTGTTTTTGGTTGGTTTGGTTATTGTACACTGTAGTTTTATGGATTTTATAATCACTGTTCTGTTATTTCACTCTATTATATTTCCAGTGATTAGTTCTGTGTTATGTATGGATCTCATGCTTTGTCTTTTCATATACTATTTAATCTTTCCTGCTTGGAGTTTGTATGCTTTCTGTACAGATTGTTACACTTGCGGTTATTACGATGTTTTATCAGGTGATATCTCTCTATCTATTTTTGAAAATCAACTTCTGAGGACATTACAATTTTCAGTTGGGGGTGGGATGTAGATAAATAATCACCTGTGCATATTTATATCTAGCAATCTGGATCACTTTATTGCACATTTCATACAATCTCGATTAAAAATTAGAGTATTAAATTTGTTGGAGTACATCCACACACAAAAAAACAAATAAAAAAAAATTCCAAACTATTAAGTAAGTTTTAAATTAAATTGGTAGAATAATTTGGAATATTCACTTCGATTTAGCTGTTATCAAGCAATGACACAACCATTTTATTCTCATCCTTTTATGAACTAAGTTCACATGTTTTTCTAGTTTCTCTAAGATGAATGCATATGTTGATTATTCTTGTATCCAAAATCCATTTGCACATGTTAATAGCTATGTAGAAAACCTAAATAAGAGTTAATATGCCTTTTGTACGTTAAAGAATAAGTAGTGGAAACTAGTTACCCTTAGTGAGCTTTTGAATCCAATCTTCAGTTCGAGGGAGTTATCACATTAAATTCGAATCGTTTTTCTTGAATAAGTGTATTATATTCATCGAATAGTCTCTAATTCTTCATTTTGGCTGCTTAGTAGAGGAGAACGTTCAGGATTTACCAACAAAACTCAATGAACACTTAAGTGTTGAAAATTAAGAAGTTGAGAAAATGATTTAAGCCATCGTTATTTGCTCCTTATCTTTCCATATACCTGTATCAACATTCCAGAATATGCATTGTTCTCAACCCCATACCTAGTAAATACTATCAAATCTATTATGAAATCCTAAATCCCTAATCTTATACTTTGACCTCAATACACCCCATTGCACATCCAATGTGATTAAATTGTTGAAGTATGTTATGAGGAGGGAGTAGTTATGGGAGGGGCCGCATAAAAGAGAAAAGGAAAGAAGAAGGAGTCCAGGTTTTGTTATAAAAAAAAACATCTATGAGAATAGAGGATGGTCGGAATGAAGTGAAGAAGAACTACTAAACTCAATCACATGCTAAAGATGTGCAATTTCTTACCCTTTCATTTCCACCCTAGTATATAAAATTATACCAAAAAGTCAAAGCCTTAATGATTTATAACAACTTAGTTTAAACACGAACGTGTAATTTGAGTTATCCACGGTATTTCGCTCCTCTAGTAAGTAGTATTCCTTTCTTGAGACTGTGCACCCTAAATGTTCGTCTTCTATAGAGTCGAGTATGAAAGCATTAGTATCTGAAAAATCACTCTTATCAAAGCTTTCATACCATGTGCGATCAATTTTAACCAAGTTTCTGTGAGATGTTCATTCTTGAGTGTAAAACCATGTGAGAATTGAGTTGAAACTATAAGATCTGAGAGTGTGATAGTCTAAACAACTCTAAATGAAGTTTGATGTATAGCTGTTAACTTTACACACACACGGATACATGGATGTGATGCATATGTTATTTTTATCTTGGTGACATGTGGAGCATGTGTATTTCTTTCATGGTTTGAACGAGGATGATTTGTTTTGTGGAGCTAAGTTTACAGTTGTATGGGAGGGAGTGTTTACAAGTTATTATATATCATTTTGAGCTTAAAAATTAGAGAATTTTGTGGGTACATTCACTGCAAACCCTCACGAGACAACACTCGTCCACTAGGGGGAACCTAGGGGTTCAACGGCTTGTTGCATTTGCTAAATGCAATCGCGATTCCTGTGAAAGTGAGTTAGGTAGTTTCTATTTATTTAGATTAGTTTACTTTAGTTTTAATTTGGTTTATTTTAGTTGTTGTAGTAGTAGTTTAGCTTGTTTTATTTTCGATCTATTGCTAGGGACTAGCAAATCGCTAGTTGGGGGTTGTGACAACCGAGGGTATTTGTAAAATACAATCGCGCTAAAAGAAGAAAATACACTGAATTGGTTTACAATTTCCTTGTTTATCTGCAATTTGAATTACAATGCCAGTTTTTACACAATATGATTAATCTATAATAAGTGGTATTGTTTCAGTGGTTATTTGTGCAGATTACTGTTGCTGTGTGAAGAATTGAATAAGCAAGATAAAAGGAAGTGCTTGGTTTCAATGAAGATAATTCAAACATGAAAAAAGAGTTTCGAGCGATCGAAGAGGTCTCGAGCGATCGAGTCGTCGATCGATTGAATGCAGTTCAAGCGCTCGAAGATCCCAGAAGTTCAATCGATCGAGATATGTTCGATCGATCGAACATGGCTTTTATCCGAAATAACGTGCACGCAGCAGAAACGGAGTTTTAACCCTAGCATTAGGTTATTGTATATATATAGTCGTATTGTATACATTTTGGAGGACGCCTACTTTTGTTTTATCAGTTTATAGAGAGAGTTAGAGAGTTTACATTGTTTTTTTTATAGGATTCAAAGTACAATATTGCTTGTTCTTGGATTTTCAAGGAGTTTGATCTTAATACATCATCTCATGTTTTGTTATTTTGGTTTATTTACAATCTGTTTATAGTTTTCGGTAGTATTAGTAAGGTTAATCATAATCTTGCATGCTAGATAGTGTTACACTCATAGTTTCCATAGTCTTGTGTTAAAATCACAACCAAACGCATCCTTAATGGACTTTTATGTTAAAAATGAATCTGTGATATTCCAGACTATGTCTGAGTAGTCCCCAGGTTAGGAGATCACGATGAAACCGTGATATTAAGCCTCTGCCATGCAGCAGAATAATACCTGTGTTCGATCGATCGAAGTTATTTCGATCGATCGGAGCAGAGACATTGCAGAGCGATCGAAGACATTTCGATCGATCGAGAGATGAAGATTGTCGATCGATCGAAAGCGCGTCGATCGGTCGAACTCTCTGATTCTTGAGAACATTCTATGTAGTATTCTTAGACTTTCTGCTTTACAGATTTGTTATCAAGCTGTCCCCAAACGCTCAGTTTGTCAAAACAGTCTCTGAACTTAAGGCCTTAAAGCATTTTTCTTCAATACATTTTGCAAACCACCCTCAATGCTAACACTATTGTAGGTGCGAGTCTTAACTATTGGTTTAAACCGCTTTCATGTATTTCAAACTTAATTTGGATGATATAGTCCCGGTCATGAAAGAGCTATGGATTCTTTATCCTAAGAGAAATACGGAATACTGTAGAAGATGTACTCCATTGAGCTTCAACGTAAGTGCATGGTAGATGGCTAGGCTGCGGTGGATTTGTGTAATTCCAACATTTTCTTTATATTAAGAAGAAACACATTTTAAAATTTTGCTTTAATTAATTAGATAGTCATTAGTTTAATTGCTTTATCTTTAGTAGTTGATAAACGGTGGAACTTAGTGTTCTGCACCCTGTTAAATATTGATTTTTATTTTCCTGTTAGAGATTAATCTAGGTATTTAGTTTAACACCTTCCCTGTGGGATCGACCTGGACTTCCAGTACTATATTACTTGCATGATTACCTACACTTGGGTATAGCACACAAGCGCACACAGAAAAATTATCTTGTCAGAAAGATTTCCAAATAGACTCCAACGGTCTTTCGAGCATGACCTTTCGGTGTTGGAAATAGCGATGAAACCATTGTTGATCTTGTAAGTTCCAAAACTCGTGGTTAGGGACTGGATCAAGGATGAGGAGATCAAAGGTTTATCCTTGTGATAACCTGTGGTGGGATTCATTTGGAAGAAAGAAAACAACAAGAAAAAGAAAAAAAAAATTAAGTAAATCAGCAAAGAAAAACAGAAACTATTTCTACAAGTGTTCGATCGATCGATTGAAATGGGTCAGGTTCGATTACTTGAGCCCAGTTTGATCGATCGAACACAGAAGTTTGCAAACCAAAAAATTAAATCACAGAAATAAGAAATAGGAACTAAGATTTACACACTAAGGTTCATTAGTTGGTCTCAAGACCAATGGGGGTTATCTAAGGGCTTGAGCATAGGGGGTTCAGGAGAACCATACCTCGGTATATGCTCTGAGAGGGAACGGGGATGAAGATGATGAGTAGTCGGGGAGGATGAACACCCATATTATCCAGGACTGAGAGGTGACTGATATAGAGAGGGTGAGAATTGCCTAGGTCTCTCTCTTTCTCTCTCTCTCTCTCTCTCTCTCTCTCTGTGTGTGTCGATCTCGAGCGATTGAGATTATGTGAGGAAATGAGGATATGTGCTAAAGACGCCTTATTTATGAACAAAGTTCGATCGAACGAGAAAGTTCGATCGATCTAAAGTTCGAGCGATTGAACATTTCTCAAGCGCTTGAAATACGAAAATTTTAATTGATCGAGAGCGTTCGATCGATCGAGACTCAGAATTAGGTTGATTCCCTGTATAATGATATCGATTCACCCCCACATCTAGAAACTGAATCCAACATAAAGAATACAATAAAGCAGTCGACACACAGTATATAGAGCTAGAAATACTCATCAATGCAATATAAACTTTTCAAAAACTAGTAGTATAATTTCTTTTATAAGATCTAATTGCAATATTCACCCCCACTTGGTACTTAGACCTTATTACAACTGAAAATAAATTAAACTAGTGTCTAGGACTACAACTATAACTCCATAAAGATTGATCAACAAAAATAGGAGCTACAGTTGGCCACTATTCCCTTTACTTGGAACTATCATCTTCCACAACTGTGTCATCGTAGTACTCTGCCAATTCTCCATTGTTGGAATCCAAGGTTTATATTTTACGATCCCAGAAAGATCTGAAAGCTTTGAGAAGATCATTGAGTGTGTCTGGATTCTCCCAATAACTGAATACGCGAATGAGAGGGGACCTTGGCGATCCCGATGGAGACATAGATAGACGAGTATAACTCCTTAATTTCTCTACCTTTCATGGCGGAGTGCCAGGGGACCACGTGGGTGGCCTATGGAATAGCAAATGTGGGAGGAACACTGGTGGAGCATTGAGATTCATAGTGATAACCCTAGACAAGAGAACAACTAAAGGAAACATAAAAAATTAGACGTGAGAATAAAAGAATACAAGCATCTGGAAAAGGAAAATACAACAAGAAAAAGTGTGACTTTGACCCAACCACACTATTGGCATGAATGCGCAGGGTGCACCAGCTGGCAAAGGGCATTGAATTCGATAAAGCAAGTAGCTTGAGTGCACATACAGGTCATTGATGTCCCATTGTTGCCACAAATCGTTATCCGCCAGCCCAAAATCATCCCCTTCCTCGTCCTCTTCCTCATCATCAGAGGGGAATATCCATGGGACAAATCGATGAGGTCATCTTCCCCTGGCCCTTCATATGGTGACAAATAAAATTTAATTCTTCAACAGTCTAGGGTGGACTTGGGAATTTTGGGTCCCCCTAAGATCCTAACGAATAGACCGATCTAGCGTCTTCGTTATCGCTCATGACTGAAGCATGCATATGAAGATTATAAAGGTATAGTGGATTAAAATTCAATGTCATGCTCAAAAAAACCTAAACAAACAAAAACAAATAAAATGAAACAAAAAGCAGAAATCAAAAATTACAACAACAGTTTTAGGTGGAGTTCTTGGTGTTTTAAATGGATGAATAGTTGGGCTCATCTAGTTGGATGTGCTCAACTTCAGATTGAAAATTTTCTAAGAACGGCTTTAATCGCTGGCCATTAACTTTGAAGCTCTCGTCGTTCTTGGGATTGGTCGCTCGATGGCTCCGTACAGAAATATCGATTGAACAATGAATGGGCCTGTCCACTTGGAGCGTAGCTTTCCTGGGAAGAGATGGAGGCAGGAGTCATATAGTAGAACTTTTTGCCCCAGCTTGAAGGATTTGCAAAAGATAGTTTTATCATGGCGAGCCTTCAACCTTTCCTTATGCAGCTTCGCACTGTCATACGCATCTCTGTGTATTTCCTCAAGTTCCACGAGTTGGAGTTTTCACAGTTGTCCTCCCTCTTTAATATCAAAATTTAATGAGCGTATTGCCTAATAAGCTTTATATTCAATCTCAATAGGGAGGTGGCATGCTTTCCCGTATACTAGTCTGAACGGGGACATTCCCAGATTGGTTTTAAAGTAGTACGATACGCCCACAGTGCATTGGTCAGTTTATAAGCCCAATCTTTTCTATTGGAGCTAACCGTTTTCTTAAGAATGTGCTTAATTTCTCGATTTGCCAACTCTGCTTGCCCATTTGTCTGTGGGTTGTAGGCTAAGGCAATTTTGTGGTTAACCCCATACTTTTTGAGGAGTGACTCCAAAGGTATGTTGCAAAAGTACTTCCCTTGGTCACTAATTAATGCTTTGGGGGTCCCGAATGCTAAAGAATGTTTTCTTTTAGGAAAGAAATCGCCGTTCTATGGTCATTTTGACTTGTAGGGATTACTTCCACCCATTTCGAGACATACTCCACAGCGAGTAGTATGTATTCATTTTGGCTCGATTTGGAAAAGGGGCCCATGAAATCTATGCCCCAACAATCAAATATTTCTATTGTAATAATAGGGGTTAAGGGCATTGAATTCCGTTTTGAGATTGTGCCAAGCTTTTGATAGCACTGGCATGATCTGAGAATTCATGGGCATCTTTGAAAATTGTTGGCCAATAAAAACTACTATGTAAAACTTTGAGTGCGGTTTTCTTTGATGCAAAATGGCCTCCGCATGCCTCGGAGTGGCATGATGCCAAGATAACGACTATACCCTCTTTAGGTACGCATAGTCAGATGACCTGATCTGCATAGTACTTGAATAGGTATGGGTCATCAAAAAAGAAGTGACGAGCAAATGTGAGGAATCATTTTTTGTCTTGTACTGACCAATGTTCAGGGTTTTCTCTTCTTACCAGATAATTCAAGGCATCCGTACACCAGGGTAAGCTAGACACAGCCAGTAATTGCTCATTCGAAAATGTGTCTCTTATTAGTACCAGTTCAATTTTGTCTTCAAAGGTTATCCATGTCAAGTGATCTGCCACTACGTTTTCTACTCCATTTTATCTTTTATTGTTATGTCAAATTCCTAAAGGAGTAGTATCCATCAAATCAGCCGTGTTTTTGTTTCTTTCTTGGATAGTAAATATTTTAGGGCCGAATGGTCTATGAAGCAGACTATCGGCAATCCTATTAAATAGTCACAAAACTGACCCAAAGAAAAAATTATGGCCAACAACTCTTTCTCGGTGGTTGTGTAATTCATCTAAGCATCATTTAGAGTTTGGCTAGCATTATATATTACATAGGGCTTGTTGTCCTTTCTCTGACCTAGGACTACGCCATAGGCGCAGTCACTTATGTCGCACATCAATTCAAAGGGTAAACTCCAATTGGGAATTCGTATTATCGGTGCGAAGGTTAGAAGTTTCTTTAGTTTATCAAAAGGCTGTTGGCAATCATCCGACCACTCGAAAGGTGCATCTTTAGCTAGCAGTTGGTAGAATGGTCAGGAGATAGCACTAAAGTTTTGAATAAACTGTCGATAAAATCTGCGTGTCCCAGAAAAGAGCGAATATCTTTGACTGAGCGGGGGATAGGCAGATTTGAAACAATATCGATCTTAGCCTTGTTGACCTGGATTCCTTCGGCTGAAATAACATGCCCGAGTACGATCCCTTTAGTCACCATGAAGTGACACTTTTCCCAGTTTAATACTAGATTTTTGTCCTCACACCTTGAGAGGACTCTTTTTATGTTCTCTAAACAGTTATCAAAACTATGGCCGAACACCGAGAAATCGTCCATAAAGACTTCGAGTATTTGTTCGACCATGTCACTAAAAATACTTAACATGCACCGCTGTAAAGTAGCGAGTGCATTACAAAGCCTTAATGGCATTCAATGATAGGCGAAAGTACCAAATGGACAAGTGAACATTGTTTTCTCCTGATCTTCAAGAGCTATTTTGATTTGATTATACCCACTATATCCATCCAAGAAGCAATAGTACTTATGACCCACCACTCTTTCTAACATTTGGTCAACAAATGGCAAAGGGAAGTGGTCTTTTTGGGTCACTGCATTCAATTTTTGATAGTCTATACACATCCGCCATCCAGTAGGGACGCGGGTGGGTACCAACTCGCCTTCTTTGTTAGGAATTATGGCAATGCCTGCCTTTTTTGGGATAACTTGGGTTGGACTAACCCAAAGACTGTAAGCTATAGGATAAATTATCCCAACATCGAGTAATTTCAAAACCTCCTTTTTAACGACTTCTTGTATGTTGGGATTAAGATGCCTTTGCATCTGCCTTGAAGGCTTTGCGTCTTCTTCTAGATAGATTTTGTGCATACATATGGATGAACTTATACCTTTGAGGTCAGCAGTCGTCCATCCTAATGCACCTTTATGATGTTTTAACAAATCTACCAACTTACCCTCCTGTTCAATATCTAACGCAGAGGAAACAATTACAGGCTAAGTCTTATCAGTTCCCAGAAAGGCGTATTTGAGCTCCTTTGGAACCTTTAATTCTAAATCAGGGAACTGAAGGTTAGAAGGCATTGCAAGTTTTGTCTTTGGTGGAAATGGCTCGTAAGGTGCCACCCACATACATTCCATAATGTCTTCCTCTATTCGCAATGTCTTCCTCTATTGTGTCCATCATCAAACATGTTTGATTTAGATTGGCTTCCTGTGGGGTATAGTTGTTGATTTTATAAAAGGCATTACTCATAACTGCTTCTATAGGGTCAGTATAGCTGACCAAGTTAGATGTATCTTCTACGACCATTTCTATAAGGTTGACTTATTCCTCATCGTCGTACTCCTCAAGTTTGGGATTCGAGAAAATCTTGACATTTAGTGTCATGTTCCCAAACACGAGAGTCATAATACCGCTTCGGATGCATATTGTAGGATCAATTATGGCTAAGAAAGGACGTCCAAAAATCACCGGTATTTGTGCACAAGGATTGGAGATAGGTTCAGTGTCAAGAATCATAAAATCTATCAGGAATATAAATGTATTAATTTGTACAAGGACGTCTTCAAACACTCCTCTTAGGTATTTAACTGATCTATCTGCCAGTTGTAGGGCAACTCGGGTAGGTTTGAGCTTACCTAAACCCAATTGTTTATAAACAGAATATGGCAGTAGATTTACACTCACTCCATGATCTGGGAATGTATTATCAATTCTCTGATTGCCTATTATGTATGAGATTGTAGGTGTACCGGGGTCCTTAAATTTAGGGGGTAGCTCATTTTGAATTATTGCCCTTGCTTGACAAGCAACATACGCATGCTTTTTCATGCTTTGCTGTCTCTTGACCATGCTTAAGTCTTTTAGGAACTTAGCATAGGACACTAATTGTTTAATAGCATCAAGGAGTGGTAGATTGATTTCACTTGTTTAATAGTTCTAAGAACTTGTGATGTTTCGTCTCATTCTTAGGTTTCTATAATCATTGAGGATAAGGCGCGGGGAAAAGGCATTTTGGAACTTCCTCACTTGTTGGTTCCTTTCCCGACCTTCTGACTATTTCCTCAACTTCTATTAGAGCTTCCTCGTTTGTTTTAGGATTTTCACTATCATTCGGTAGCTCCTCCTTGTTCACCACTTTCTCTTGTTCTTCATCTTCTACTTCCCCAATAGTAGAAGGTGAGATGTTTTTCTCAACTATTTTGCCGCTTCTAAGGATAGTCATGGCTTTAGCATGTTTCTGATTGCCAGGTCCATTGTTGTGCCTCTTTGGATTTGGAAGTGGTTGGGAAGGGAACGTTATTTCCTCTTGTCTAGCTCCCATTCTCTTAAGATTAGCATTCATCTTGGTCATCAATTGAAGCAGTTGTTGTGCCACATTTGGGTTGGTTAATGAATCTTCTTCTTGAACCTTCTTATGCGGTGGCACATATACATTAGATTGTTGATTAGATGACTGAGTTTGATTATAATTATTAGATCTATTTTGATTGAATTATTGAGGTGGCCTGCTTTGTTGGTCTTGGAATTGATTATGGTAGGTTTGATGTTGATATTGGCTTTATGTGGCAGCTTCATTTTTCCAATCAAAACCAGGGTGACTCCATATATTATTATTATTATTATCTTGGTAATTATTATTATAAGAATTCCCTACCCCTCTATACCCTTGCATGGCGTTCATCTCCATGGGGTTGTGTTCTTGAAAATACGGCACATTAGGACAGTACGGGATAATGTGTCCTAACATATTGCATGTGCCGCATGGTTCTTCAGGTAAAACCTGCCTAGAACTCTCTCCTTTCATTCCCAACTCTTCCACTTTCCTAGCCAACTCCTCATATTTTGTCATTAGAGCATCCTCAATTTTTAATTGAAAGATACTATTATCCTCTCTTCCTTGTGTTTGAGTTCTTGAGACATCTTCTTGGTTGGTCCATTCATGGGAATGTTTGACTAACCAGTCGAAGTGTGCCTCGGCTTCTTCAGTGTTTTTACTTAGAAACTCACCTACACTCATGGTTTCCACCAATTTGTTAGTTTCTCCATTAAGTCCTTCAAAGAAAAAACTAATTGTTCGCCATTTCTCAGACCCGTGATGTGCACATGAGAGAAACAAATCTTTAAATCGCTCCCATGTTTGAGTGAAGGTTTCATTATTTCTTTGTTTATACGAATTAATTTGGCACTAAAGATCAGCGGTCATGCGTGCAGGAAAGAATTTCTTTAAGAAGGTCGTGTTTAACACATGCCATGTGAAAATAGAATTTGGTTTGAGGGTGAGCGCAACCATGCTTTTGCTTTATCCTTCAGGGTGAAGGGGAAGAGCATTAAGCGTGTTACATCCTTGGGACAGTTTTGTTTTACAAACATCCTCGAAATCCTTAACGTACAAGTACGCTTTCGCTTTTCATCCGATGAAAGGTTGGAAGGAGTTAAATCATTCTATTGTTAAATTAAAATTCGCCTGCCTATGGAAGAATGAGAATGCAAGAACGTGTGGGTGTATATGCTGGTTGCATGAGTTTGCGAAAGGAACACAACGATTCATCAATGGGTATAACCCTATTCTCACTGTTTTCACTTCCGTCGTCAGCCATAGAGTTTGAAGGAGTGGCAATATGATTGATAGAGCTAGAAGAATCAGACGAATAGAGTGGGTTGTCGAAAATACCTTCAATGGAATTATCAGACATAAACAAGAATAGTCCTACCAGATCTTAATCTAAAGAGCAAAAAGAAAAAGAAAATAGAAATAGATGAAGAAAGACTGAGGTAATCTAAGCAATAGCTAGTCACCTTCCCCAGCAATGGCGCCAAAAACTTGACACGAAATAAATTTGTGCACTCTTGTGCAACACCCAAGTGTAGGTGATCATGGAAGTAGTAAAACTGGTAAGACCAGGTCGATCCCACAGGGAAGGTGATAGTGTACCAACGTAGACTAATCTCAAAATAAAAATTAAAAATCAATAATTTAAAGTAGGAAGTTCCACAATTAACAACTACTATAATAAGACAATTAAACTAAACTAGTAATTTAACTAATAACTAAGCAGATTTTAAAACGGGTGTTTACTTTATAAAAGGAAGGCGTTGGGATCACGTGAATGCGTAATGACCTAGCCTTCTACCATGCACATTCATTATCGTTCTGAGTACATCCCTCTTCGGTATTCCATATTTTTCTAAAGATAAAGAATCAATAGTCCTTTCATGACTAGGACTACATCATCACAATTGATTTAAAATGCTTAAAAGACAGTTTAAACAATGGTTTAGTCTCGCACCCTGGTGTTATCATTCAAGGTGGTTTGCAAAAGTCATTGAAGAAAATAGCCTTAAGGCTTAAGTTCTAAAAATTGTTATGACAAACTGAACTTATTGGAACAATTTAATGACAGATTTCTAAAACAGAAAGTCAGGAAGTTACATGTTCGATCGATCAAAGCACTCTCGATAGATCAGACTGCATCATCCTTCAATCGATCGAAATGTCTTTGATCGAAATGTCTTTAATCGATTGACTATTCCCTAGTTCAATCGATTGAAATAACTTCGATCGATTGAACACGTGTTCTCTGTAGTGCACGGTCGAGGTTAGAGATCACTATTTCATCGTGATTTCCCAACTACTGGACTACTCAGACATGGTTTTAATCACAGAAAACAAGTTTTTAACGTATGAAATCATTAAGGTTGTGTTTGGTTTGGTTATAAACATAAAACGTATGAAAAATTATGGATTTAAACTATAAACATGCAATCCTACATTCTAACATAATAAAGCTACTGTAAACTACGAACAGAATGAAGAGAGAACTATAATATAGAACCTAGAACAAAGAACTTGTATTAAACTCGCAGAAATCCGAACAAAAATCAATACCCAAACATGAAAAACCTACAAAATAATAAGAAAACTCCCTATCTCTCTCTATAAACTGAAGGAAACTAAAAGTGGACGCTCCTTGGGACATGTTTACATCATATATTTATAGAGAAAACCTAGGCTAGGGTTATAATACGCGTTATGTGTGCTTCCCCATAATGTTCTGAGAATGCCATGTTTGATCAATCGAACAGGGTTCGATCGCTTGAACTTCAGTCTTCGAGCGCTTGGTAAAACCTCGATCGCTTGAACTGTCAATCGCTTGAGAGGTCTTTGATCACTCGAGGTCGTCTTTTGTGCTTTGACTTTACCTTTTTCTGTAATTGATTCTTGCTCATAATAGCACATCATACCTATACAAAATTACGTCTAATACAATGAAACTTATCATAGATTCCTCACATTGTACATAAACTGGCAATGTAAAACAAGTGCAAATAGAATGAGAAGTTGTAGACTAAACTATGTTGTTTTCTTATTATAGCATGGATATATTCTACAAATATACCCACTTGTCAACTACATGTCCTAAGAATTTAACTTCTTTCAGCCAAAACTCACACTTACTGAACTTAGTATAGAGGCAATTTTCTCTAAGTGTCTGGAGTATAATCTATCCGTGCTTCTCGTGCCCTGCTTCACTCTTTGAATAAATGAGGATATCATCGATAAAGACAATGATGAATTTATCCAAGAAGGGTCTGAACACTCGATTCATCAAATCCATGAATACAGCCGAGGCATTAGTTAATCCAAAAAGGCATCACTAAGAACTCGTAATGCCCATATCTTGTTCTGAATGCTGTTTTTGGTATGTCTTCAGGCCTAACGAGTAAGTGGTGGTATCCGGATCATAAATTGATCGTTGAAAAGGTTGTCGCTCCTTGTAGTTGATCGAATAAGTCATCTATCCTGGGAAATGGGTACTTGTTCTTGATGGTTACCTTATTCAATTCTCTGTAGTCGATACATAGTCGAAGATTTCCATCCTTCTTTCTAACAAACAGAACTGGGGCTCCCCAGGGTGACATGTTATGTCTAATGAACCCAAGATCCTCTAATTCTTGCACTTGCTTCTTCAGCTCCAGCATTTCCATTGGGGCCATTCGATAAGGGGTCTTGGATAATTGCATTGTTCCAAGTACTAACTCAATACAAAAGTTGATCTCAAGCTTAGGTGGTAACCCGGAGATGTTTTGGAAGACATCTTCATGGTCTCGAACTATTAGAATCTAAGCGATTGTCAATTCTGAGCTTGTGGTTTCCATAGTGTCTAAGCGACTTGTAAGAAAGGCATCACTAGTAGGGTTGCATTGAAAACTGAAGGGTGGACTCCCTGGTACTGAAAATGTGATCAACTTACTATCACAATCTGACTTCACATAATACTTAGTACACCAGTCAATTCCTATGATCACATCGAATTCCTTCATTGACAGAACAACTAACTCTATAGGTAGATTCCTATCCTCCAATGTCAAAGTGCAGTCCTTGCACACTTTTCCTAGCTTCACGATCACTCCCAAAGTTGAGTGCTATCTTAAGTGCCTAGGGTACTAAACCCAATCGTCATACAATCTCAAAGGCAATAAACGAACTTGTAGCACCAGTATCAAAAAGCACTTTAACTCGACTTGCATACAATGAGAGTGTACCTTCCAAGTTCTGCTGCTCCCTTTCATCATAATCGGCTGCCTCAGGTATGATAGCATTGAGTCGGGCTTTACCAGCTTGACCTTGAGTAGTATGCTCGTGATAATTTCCTCACAGTGCCTTGCAATCCTTGATCATGTGCCCTCTTTTGCCACAGTTGTAGGAAATAACATTATTTCAGTTGTTGGCTTTGGGAGCTGTGCAGTCTTGTGTCATATGTCCGGGGATCCCACAATTGAAACATCCATCTTTATTGTTCCTGGTGATTGTGGTTAGTACTTGCGGGGCGGGTGGTGCTACTTGCTTGTCCAAGGGAAGGATGGGTCCTGGTTTCTTACCATTATTCCATGGACGTTTGTTTCCTTGGAAAAGGTTCAGAGGTCTTCCTCTTGGTCCATTCCTTAGTGGTGGTGGTTGGTTTGCCATCTGCTTTGAGCCTTGACAGTCATCTCTTTCCAATCTTGCCACTAACCTGACCAATGCCTCGAAAGTTTGATTCAAGTATCCCAATGTCAGTTGTCGGAGGTGCGGATTGAGTCCTCGGTGAAACTTCTTGATCTTCTTTTGAGGAGTCTCAACCATGTGAGAGGCAAAGCAGGACATGCATTCGAATTGCGAAGTGTATTCTCGTGCAGTTCTATTTCCACTACAACAAAAACCCCTTATTATGACTTTAAAAAAGAGTCATAAATACACAAATGTATATTTATGACTTTTTTTTAAGCTTTAAAAATAAGTCATAACATTGCCGTCATAAAAAAGTTCAAGTTTGTTAAAAAAGTCATAAATAATTATTACTTTTACAACAGTTCTTAAAAAAAGTCATAAAAAATGAATGTTTTCAAAAATTTATTACTATTTTTTAATTGATACAGTCATAAATAATCTTTAAAAAAGTCATAAATAACCTTCAAATAGTTATAAGTAATCTTTAAAAAAGTCATAAATAACCTTTTAAAAAGTCATAAATAATCTTCAAAAAAGTCATAAGTAATCTTTAAAAAAGTCATAAGTAATCTTTAAAAAAGTCATAAATAACCTTTTAAAAAGTCATAAAAATAACCTTTAAAACAGTCATAAATAATTTTCAAAAAAGTTATAAATAACCTTTAAAATATTTATAAATAATCTTCAAAAAAAAGTTATAAATAACCTTTTAAAAAGTCATAAATAATCTTCAAAAAAGTCATAAATAACCTTTAAATAGTCATAATAAATTCAAAATAGTCATAAATAACCTTCAAAACAGTCATAAATAACCATTTAAAAGTCATAAATAATCTTTTAAAAAGTAATAAATAATCACACTATTTATGACTTTACTAGAACTATTGCTAATATATGATATTTTTTTTTATGAAATAGTCATATACAATATAAAATACATTTTTAAAAAAAATTTGTTGATAATCCAATAGTCAAGAATTACACAATTCAGATACATCAAAACATGTTACACAATTCAGAATATATATACATATACAAATCAGCTCAATACCCATATTGAAATATCATCTTCCTTCCTACCAAAAATTTTCATTCATCAATCTAATAATAAGTTATGTACAAGAAAAATGTAACAGTAACCACTAAGTATGTATTAAGCCAACAAACCAATAATGTATATGTAACATTGTTAAAAAAATAAAAATAAAAAACAAAAAACCAGATTAATTAATGTCTATTTAAACTCGTCAATCACCGCTAGTACATCAACTTATTTCCAATATTTGTTCCATGTACTCTACCTTTGTAACACTGAAATAAAAATGAAAATCAATGTATTAGATTCTATATAACAAGTATATAATTTTCTTAAATTGTAAAAATATGGATTATCTGGAAAAAGAAAAAAAATGTTGAAATTTTCAATACTTAAATGTATTCTTCAATGAACTCAATGAACTCAAGTTGAAGTGCATTTAGCTCGTGGCTTTCATATTTCACTTTTTGAGACAACTCTTTCTTCTGAAAAAGTTCAGGAAATAATGAGATGTTAAGACAATTCTTTCATCTAAAATACTGCAATCACAAGATGTGGTAAAACTAACTTATCTTGATGCCTAAATACTTATTATATATGACTCTTTTAAAAAATTTGTCATAAAAATCTTATTATTTATGACAATTTTCAAAAAACGGTCATCAAAAATCTAATATGATTCTTAGTAAAATCTAAATTTATGACACTACAAGTACTATCAAGTGTTAATAGTCAAATTTAAAACATAAAATTCATACAAACTAGTCCCTCAAAGATCAATGTAAGTGAAATTTCACTTAATATTCATGTACAGATTCAGTGAAATTTCACGTAATATTCATGTATGCCAAGTGAAATTTCAGTAAATATTTTTGTCCAGAGGATCTTTTCCTAATAAAGAATCTAAACTTAAAAAAATCTTGGCATACTATCTTTTTCACTATTTTTCCCAAAAACAGTACTTACGTTCGATTCTAGAACTCAAATAAAAAGAGTCATAAAAATAAAGAATATTTATGACTACCCAAAAATGTAGTCATAAAAGTCTTGTTATTTATGACACTTTTCTAAATACTTTATTATATATGACACTTTTAAAAAATCTGTCATAAAAAATCTTATTGTTTATGACAATTTTCAAAAAACTGTCATAAAAAATCTAATATGATTCTTAGTAAAATCTAAATTTATGATACTAAAAGTAACTATCAAGTGTTAATAGTCCAATTTTAAAAAAATCTTAAAAACTAGTCCCTCAAAGGTCGATTTCAACGAAATTTCACTTAATATTTTTGTATGGAGGACCTTTCCCTAATCAAGAATCTTAACTAAATCTTAGCATATTATCTTTTTTCACAATTTTTCCCAAAACATGTACTTACGTTTGATTATAGAACTCAAAGAAAAAGTCATAAAAATAAATCATATTTATGACTAATAAAAAATATGGTCATAAATAAAACACCACTTACCAATCTTATAACTATATTTGCAAAAAGAGTCATATATGTTAGAAAAAAGTACTTTTTATGACTTTATTTTAAAAAAATAGTCATTAGCCAAAAAAAAAGTCATAAAAGGGTTTTTTCTTGTAGTGTTCCTTGAATTAGTTCGATAAACTCGTTCTCCCTCTGGTCCTTTTTAGGGTCGGGAAAGTACTTCTCCAAAAAGTTCTCCCGGAAGGTGGTTCATTTCATTCTTCTTGAGGCTTCTACTCCAATAGTTGCCTTCTCCGCCTCCCACCAATTAGCCGCCGTGTAAGTGAGCTAGAAAGTAGCGAGACAGTGCTTCTCCATTTTTGAGCACTTCATCGATTCAAAAATGTGGTCCATATCTCTTAACCATTGTTCCACTCGCCAAGACTCTCCTGTACCATCAAACCTATCAGGGCGCAGGGCTCTGAATCCTTCGAGTAACCTGTCTCTAGTAGGGGGTGGTGGTCCGGTGTGGTTGTTATTTCCATTGCCATGGCTATTGCCTATATGGTCCAGATGGTATAGAAATGTGCCAAAAATTTCAGTAGGATCTATCCCTTCGGGAGAGGGATTTGGTGCTCCTCTATTGCGATTTCTTCTTGGTCTGCCTTCCATCATGCTTCGTGTGCTTATGTACCTACACGAATATCTATTGGTTATTCATCAGTCCTAACCATGGTTACGAAATATGTAAATGACAGGATGTATAGATAACAATTCTAATATAAATACATAACACATCAAGCATACACTTTATCATGTAAAACGAAACAGATCTTTTATGATAACTTCAAATATTTATATAGTGACGAAAAGTACAAAAACATTTACATAGGAAAGGTGTACACGCTACTACTAGCACGTGTTATGGACGTAAATACATACCATATACACAAAAGATAGGCTATTAGCCTTATTACAAATAAGACTCTAGATCCTGGGAATCCTATCCCAAAAGTCCCCCATGTCTAACTCATATGGTGGAGCATCATCCTGGATTGAAATCTCCTCAGGTGGAACCCAGTCCAAATATAGGTCAAACTCATCAACCATCTCATCATCATTCTCATACAATGGCTCCATATTTGCATCCTCAAGGTCATCGTCCAACTCGGGCCCTCCGTCCTCCATAACTATCATCAGTCCATCCTCATTAGCACCCTCTGCCGGATCTTCATCGTCATCATCCTCTGCTGAATCCTCCTCAACTATGTCTCCCTCAGGTGGCCTCTCATCCACATCCTTAGCTAGGTCAACATCCGCTGCTGGATCAGCATCCTCTGCGGGATCAATGTCCTTTGCTGGATCCTCTCCATCATCATCCTCCTCCATAATCATCTATGGCTCGTCATAGTCCGAATCATCATCCTCATCATCACCATCAGACTCGCCCACCATCGGGCTCAATGACTGGCTCTGTAGCTATAGGTACATCAGCTATGGGCTCTTCCTAGGGGGGGTAGTGGTATAAATGGAGGTGGTCCTACGGGCAAGGGTGGGGGTCTCAACTCCACTCGAAAGATAATGACTCTAAAAGTATGGCGATCCTGAATTATATCGACCGCATCCTGATGAATGAGTCTAAGGTTGCTCTCTCAGTAGTGGGCCTCCATTTGTAGGATCACTGGATCCTGAATTTCCATCACATGTATATCATGCCATATGTCATCCTCTATATACTGATGGGCTCACTGGCGGATCCTCTAGTGATATAATATCGGGTCGACTGGCTCTATGTGATCTGAGTATATCCAATGTCCCCCGAATCCATCCTAGACATGAAAAGGTTCCATGCTAACCTGTCCAATACAAAACTATCATAAGGTTAGTATATCTTAGGTGGAAAAAGGTGTAATGGTTTATAACTTAAGTGTGTAGGACAATCGGTGTACATTTCTTAACTTGGCTCTAATACCAAAAATCCATGTCACGCCCTAGCGTAACAAAATTTGGGAAAAATTAAAATTTTCTATCTTGGACCCTTAGGCACATGACTAGTTGAATCACCAAAGTGTCCATAACCAAACAACAATAATAGAAATTTATGATGCCTAAATTTAGGTAAAAGAATAAGAAGAAGTAGATAAGAAAGATTTGTATGTGGTTCAGCTCTGTTAATGAAGAGGCCTATCTCCACGTGTGTGTCTGAGCACTTGTACTACGATATTAAATAGCTGGGGGTCTTTGGTGAACCAACAATGAGAATGGAGTTACCACAGACCGACCGAGTAACCACATATGTATGCGATACTAGTTGGCATCCGCTTTAAGGAGATGAGTGGTTTCTTTTATAGGTACAAGAGACCTACTCGTACAAGGTAATTAAACTGATAAGGTATCATAATCAAATCAGGATTGATAGCTCAAATCATGGGAGTTTCCTAATCGGATTAGGAAACGATCTACACTTTCTATTAGTTTTCTAGTTGAGATAGGAAGGTGTCTGGAACATTCTAGAGCATATCATGGGGCGTGTCTGGGCTGCCCCTGTGATGGGCAAAACCCGTGCAGTGTTCCTGACTCGTTAGTTAGGACCGGGCTATACCGAGCGATTTCGCATAAAGGGCTCAAGATGGCCACGCGTTGGATGCAGTTACTGGGTAACTTGGCATTCCTTACTGAGGTGGCAAAGATTGACTCTTGCTAGATGTTTTTGTACATATCAACTGCCCCCCCATTTCCAAGGCTAATGTGATGCTTCATTAGATGAGGGTTGGAAATCAGTATGACTCGACAAACCGTTCAGGACAAGCTCGGGACATTACTTGGTATCGGACCGGTTGTCTTGGTCAATCGGGGCCTGGACCAATCGATTGCCTCAGGAGCTTGTGGCTGGTGCCTGTCACATGTTAGGAATTGGTTGGTTTGGTCAAGATCTAACTAGGCCGATATAAATGCAACTGAACAGTCATAGCCTAACCGAACTATCACATCGTGAAATTAACGTGCACACCTTTTGAGGTACCATTTGGGCTACTCAAGGCACCAATTGTCATGCGTCTAGGTAGGAAATTGGCTGGACCATTAGATCTAAAATGATTTGGACCATCCGTGTTTGCTATAAAAGGAACACTTGTGCATTTTCCAGCTCCTATTGTCCTATGAAAGAAATTACCGAGCGATTTAAGAGAAAAAGCACCTAGTCAAGCTTTTTGAGCTCTTCTTCGCACTCCTTTTCTTGTAAGTCTTCGTTTCTCCAATTATTTCATTCATTGTACTTCCCTTTCTTTTCCTCTTTATTTATATTCCCAAGAGAGGCTGGAGATTAAGAACCTTTTAGGCATGGTGAGGGAGTGGGATTTCATTTTCCTTAGGTTCTGCTTCTTTCTGAGGTCGGGTGGTTTTCTCTCTTTAATTGAACAGTCCAACCAAATTTTGCCCATAAGGTGCATCATATCTGAGTGTTATCTAATAAGTAGGACCATATACGCCCTACCCTACAGGCTCTTGTCCCTCCTGTCGTTATACATTAGGCTTGGGGTTTCCGACCTGTACCTAGGCCGCCAACTATTTCCCAGACCTATAGTAGGGACTTCAATAATGTGCCACCCTGACTTTAACTCATCTTCCCGGTCGGACGATGAGAAATCAGGGTCTAGGACCCCAAGCACTAGCTTAAACTGTCCCTTGCTAACTCCATTCGACCATCATAGTGAGGGTAGAATTCCCGCTGGGGTGCCTAATGAGGGACCGAGTCAGACTTATGTTGAGATTCTTGAGTCGGGGGAGTTGGGCAATAAGGCATCGACCTCAAGTAGTTCAGAGGTCTTCTTCTCTTACATGGGGACCCCCAGTAGTCTGGGCACATCAGACTTAGGCAGGATTAGGCAAAATTTTGCTTGCTTTGATGGCTTCTCCCTTGCTGTACCGGACAATGGGGTACACCTTTCCTGGCCGCGGTACACCACATACTTCGAGATTACATTCCTTGTGGGCCTTCATCTACCTCTCCATCCCCTCACTTGGGACTTATCTACATAGGTATTGCTCCCAGACAGCTTGCCCCAAAAGGTTGGAGATTTCTAATGGGGGCCATATACCTCTGACCCCAAGTGTTTGGGTATGAGCTTACCCTCTATGAATTTCTGTGGACCTACCTACCGTCCCCGTTGTACAGGGAGGTCAGCTTCTTTTCTTTGAGCGCCGACAAGGGAGGAAGATCTTAAAGAATTCCCCTAGCAACAAGAAGGGGTGGAAGAAGAAATTCTTTCGAGTATCTACCCTCGGGCTTAGCGTGGAGGCCACAAGATCCCCTTGAGGACCACCTGGGCGAGCAAGTTGAGAAGTAAGCTACGTCTCGAGTCTACTTTTGGTTGTTACATCTTGCTATCGTAATGTGGGCTAACTTCTTTTTGTATTGCAGTGGGATCTATAAACCCACCAAATCTCTCAGCAGAATGCCAAAACCGGATAAGGGCGCTAGCTTAGGCTCCTACGAATATAGTAGACGTATTTTCTTGGGCAGGAGAGCCTATGATCACCTACCATCCGGACAAAGTTCTTGTTGCACCAATCTTTCCTTCTATCATTGCTGGTAAGTTTCAGGTTCTATAAATTTCTTTTTTGCCTCATTGTTGTGCATATCTTAGTTAATCACCTTCTGACCCATATTCTTTCATGATTTTTCATAGAGATACCTCCCAGGGATGCAGTCGCTCTGAAGGAGAAGGAGGGAGCATTGGCCGCCCAGACTAGCCAAAGAAAAAAAAAAGACAGGAACCTGCTACTGGCCAATAACTCAAGCAACTTCGATGTGGATCCCACCTGAAATAGGTCAGGACCTCGACTCCCAGGGTTAAACCAGTAACCACCGCCGTACGACCTCTGGGGAACATCCGGGCATGTATACCCTTGGCAGATATAACAGACAACGATCGGGGGCAGATTCAACCCAGGCTACTCCAAAGCCAAGTCAAGAGGTGTTCGAGGTTGAGTCCTGGGGATCTAATTGGGTGGCTATATAGCATCTCCCACGCGATAAGCCATTCGTCTTTTCTTGCTCATGTTTCCCTCTCTATGGTGACTTAATGGTTCATTATTATTTTTTTCAGGCTGGTTGCTTAGCAGCTGGGGCTGAGGTCTATTTGCCTAGGATGGCAAAGAAGTTGGCCACTACAGAGGTCGCTCTATCTACTAAAAAGGCAACCCGGGAGGCATCGAATTTTACCCTGGTCGTGGAGAGAGAGAAGACAAAGACACTGGCCCTGGACCTGGGAGTGACTCAAGAGGATTTGGCCACCGAGCAAGATGCCAGGAAGGCTGCTAAGGCAAAAGCCATCACCGATGCTGAGGCTACTTGTGAAGAAGCAGTGAAGGCAACTGATAAAGAGTTTAAGGCTGGCTTCCTCAAGGGCTATGCCGACCTGGCAGAGAGGGCAACTTCAAACCATCCTGACTGGGACCTCTCGGGATACTCTTGGGCAGAGTTCGACTTCTAGAAGGAGCTGGCCCCAACGACTAAGGAAGGTGTTGAGGAAGGGGCACTTGGTGGAGTTTCTCCCGACGGAGAGGTCGGGGAGACAGAAGAAGTGGTCATTGTGTACGACCCTTAGCTCTGTAATAATCCTTTTTTTTTTTAATTTGGGGAGGCTACTATAATTCCCCCCCAGGCAGTGTGCCTTTTTTAATTAGTAATGAAAAAGGCCATTTGAAGCCATATTTTACACGCTGTTTACACCTGTGTACACTTATTGCCTGCGTTTGTCTTTATGATTGGTTGTGTCCGACCAGTTGCTAGTCCTATCAAAACCCTGCCTTAGTAAAAGGTTTAGTACTATGACCGGTAGGGAACACGTGGTCTTTCTAGGACCAATAATGCCTTTAAATTTCCTGAGCAGTTGATGGCTAGGAGGTTTGTAGGTCCTGTCCAGGATAGTGTAGGAGTTTTCAATCCTATTATTGTTTGGCCGGTTAACTCTGGGCATTGTAGGTACTTAGGAATGTTTAAGGGATTATACTTAGTTAACTCCAAGTCCGGTTAATGCCCGGTGTGATTTCCTATATTAGTTCATTATTCCCTCCTACCCCCAAGCTTTTGCTAAGGCGGGAATGTGTAAAGGTAATGACTGTAGGTAACCGACCCAAAACATTGGTAGTACCAGGGTTCTTTGACTCCTCTATTGTTGGTCGCCTAGGGGGTTTTCCCCCATCATAGGTTGTGGACCTAAGTGGAGTTAGTGCCTCGGGTGCGATCCTGAGATCTTTTGTGTGCCTTGGGTGCAATCCCGAGATCTTTTATGTGCCTCGGGTGTAAACACAAGGTCTTTTGTTGTCACAGAACATTGGTAAGGAACACATTTTGTGAATGAAAAGCTTTTTATTTGATCTGAAAAACTGCTCGAAAAGAGCTACAACTTTCTTAAAGAAAACATAAGTCCCTGACCGGTGATTATCCTCATCTCACTGAAAGTAATTCCATAGATGCTCCACGTTCCAGGGGTGTGATAGTTCTTATCCTTATAGCGTCTACAACCAGTATGTTCTCGGCCGATTGACCCGGTTAACCCTGTAGGGCCCTTCTCAATTTGGTCCCAGTTTTCCATGCCTCAGGATTTTAGTCGACGGATTTACTGCTCTAAGGATGAGGTCCCCGACCTAAAAACTGCGATGCTTAACCTTACTGTTGAAGAATCGTGAGACCCTCTACTTATATGCTGCCACTTTAAGATATGCCCGGTCCCTTTTTTCTTCCACTAGGTTGAGCTCTCCTCTGAGTGGTTCCTCGTTACCTTCCTCGTTGTAGTTTTCTACCTGATAAGTTGGCAATCCTATTTCTATGGGGACCACTGCCTTAAAGCCATAGGTGAGTGAAAATGGGGTCTCACCTGATGCCGCTTGGGGAGTGGTGCAATAGGCTCACAGAAGGGTCGGTAGTTCCTCTACCTAGAGTACCTTTGCCTATTCTAGTTTCGTTTTAATGGACTGTAGAATTGTTCTGTTTGTTACCTCGTCTTGTCATTTAGCTTGAGGGTGCTCAAGAGAAGAGTAGTGATTCAATATCCCATAGCCCGAGCAGAACTGCCTGAATACTAGTGTGTCAAACTGTCTTCCATTGTCACTGACCAGTACCCGGGGTATGCCAAACATGCTGAGGATATTCCTTTCAACAAAGCTTTCCATCTTTTTCTTGGTTATTGTGTAATAACCTGCATTTTCTTGCATTGTCATATTTAAAATTAAATATACATTGTCTGCTTTTATTTTAATTTCAATTCTTATGTGAAAAATTTATTTCTTGACTGATCTCATAATTAAAATTACTTTTCAGGTCAAAATGCGATTTTTATAAAATTTGGCAATACCTGTGTTGAATTTCAAATCTGTATTTCCAAAACGATGAAAATAAATTCTTTTAACTCAAACTGTATTTTTATAAAACCGGAAAATTATTTCTTTCAATAAAATGAATTTTCTGTATTTTTGTGATGAACACCGTGTCACGAAAATACCAGTTTAGGTTTAAAACTGTCTGCGCGGTGCTAAACTTCCACAGAATTTTGGGAGTGACTGATTGGACAAATTTCTTTATACCCAATTATTGTTGCTAATGATTTTCCTTAGGCCTTGTTTGGCAATGCTTGTAGTATGTGTGTTGTCCTAATGCCATAAGCTTGAATTCCCAAACACACCTTGACCCACATCGATCTACACTACCCTTTCAATATCAGTGTATGTTTACATCATCCTCCATATTCCTTATAAACTACCAATTTATTAGAATGATAGTGGTTAATGAGTGGAATGTTAGGCCATTGTCTCCAAGTGGAAGTTTTAATTATTTATACACTCACCTACTCTCTCAAACACACACAATCTGCACTTCTAGCACAGAGAGCTTGAGAGAGTCACACAGAGAGATAAGAGAGTGCAGAGAGTTCATAATTTTAGAATTTGAAGAGCTCAATCCTCCATAGCCAAAGCTTGAAATTGGAAATTCGTAATTCTTGTTCTTGTATTTCTTTCTCAACAACTTCTTCAATCTATATCACTGTGAGTATTCTAAACTCACTTGGAATGTAATCTCATATTTATTTACTGTTAGTTTAGTCTAATTTGAAGAACACCATGGTTAATTTTCGTATGAAAGCTTGAAGCTCAAAAATGGTAATTTTTCAAACTTAACCAAAATCAATTCCGTGATTTGGGAATGAAAGATCTTAGTCCCAATAAGCTGTGGTTCGAATACTACGGCTTAATTCATCCGTATCGCGACGTATCATTGATTTAAAGTTTTGTCACCTCTCGGTTTTACGTGAAATCCGAGAGCTACGATTGAAATTAGTTAAAACCGATCGCGTATTCATAAATCCTTGCGGAAAAACGAAGAAATCCATATATTACATGTCTTGGTTGAAGTAGATTTCAGAAATGGGTCAAAAACAGGTTCTAAATTCGTAACAGGGGAGAAACAGCTGATTCCAACCGGTTGCACTTTTGTTCCAACCGGTTGCATTTTTTTTGTTCCAACCGGTTGCATTTTTTTTCAACCGGTTGCATTTTTTTGTTCCAACCGGTTGCATTTTTTTTTCCAACCGATTGCACTTTTTCAGCACTGACGACTTTTAGTAAAACGGCCATAACTTCCTCTAGGAAACTCGAAAACGCGCACGGTTTGAAGCGTTGGAAACTAGACTCAAAGAGCTTTCTGTTGATATGTAATTCATGTATACAAATTATAACTCATTTTTGATGGCATTACTTCAAAGTAGACCCACTTGTGTTTCTAATAGCGATAAAAGCATGTTAAAGCATTCTTTGATGAATTCAACGGTTGTTTAATATAAGATTTGATTTCTTCTCGTATATCCATGGTTATCGTTCCCAGTACTTTATATTTCTGTATTAAGTCACATATCATTCATGTGGAGTCAGTTGTACATGCATGGTGAGTGTTGGTCAGTATGGAAAAGAGTAATGGACAGTGTGGTATAGTGAGTGCGGTTGAGATTGTGTTGTGGACACTCCCTGGTAAGTGAGTACCAAAGTGTGTTGTGATTGAGATTGCGGCGAGGGTGTCTTTGAAATGCGACGGTGGCAAAATTGGACACTCCCTGACGACCATGGTAGCGTCAAAGTGTGTGAAGCCAAACTTGGACATTCCCTGGCACCCATGGTAGTGTTAAAGTGTGGCCTACGGACACTCCCTGGTACTCGAGTCTGGATACTGCGTGAGGGGTTCCCCCGGTATTTGCATGGCGGTTAGGGTATTCAAAGTGTGAGGCAATGGACACTCCCTGGTACCCCGGACCAAAGTGTGAGGCAAACTGGACACTCCCTGGCGCCCCGTTGCTAAAGTGTGGCTATCTTAGCGTTTCAAAGATACCGGAGTGAGATAGTGGGTTGTTGGGTTTTGTCGAGAGAAAAGAGTCGGTAAGATGAGTTGGTGCATTGTTTTCATACACGGTCACATATATGTGAATTATAGCTTTAAAATGATATTGTTGTTGTTTCCAAAAAAATGAACTCTTTACTCTAATGTAAACTCATTGAATTAAATGGGAATTTGAAAATGGTAAATGAGTATGTTTTACATTCAAAATTATGTTTTTAATACTCACCAGCTTCTTGAAGCTGACGGCGTTGATGCGTCCTGGACATTCGTGTTCAGGCTTTTCAGGTTACAATCAGGAAGAACCTTATGACTACGCTAATTGAGAACAACTGCTGGAAAGAGAATTTACTTTTATATGCTTTAAGTTTATGTGCTTTAAGTTATGAATTAGTTTTGTAATAAGGATGACTGTAATAGACTTTAAGTTATTGTCTTATTTCAAGGCGGTCTGTGCCTTAGTTGACCCCGTATCATAAGATGTAATAAGTTAGAAAAATTTTATAAGCCTTGATTGCTCTACTCTGATTAATGGTTTTATGTTGTTCGACGTTTGGGATGGAATCGATCCTTCAAACTGTCGCGACCTACGGGTCCATAAAGGAAATTAAACACTTTCCATATTTATGCTACGTCGGGGCGTGACAGGATTTGGTGGTATCAGAGCCATGTTTCCTAGATTGACCAGGCTCAGTTATTCACGCCACAGACTAGTGACACAGGTTACCTTTAAGTTTTACTAAGCTATACAACCAAGTTCCAATTTTAGTTTAGTACGGATTATCCTTAGTTCAGAAACTAAGTTTTAGGTTGGTTTCGTCATAGAGATGATTACACGATTGTCTTGTCACATCGACAAAAATGATAGCAGTTTCCATATATTTTCAGACGTATCCATTTAGAATTAGCCGAGATGGCCATAACTTATGATGCCCCTACAGACGGATAGTAGCCGAGTTTCTAAGGAGTTAAAGCATACCATAGCCCTCATAAATAGCTTAGGCACTGACCAACTTCCTGAGTCAAATCTCGGAACAGTCAGCATGGCCCACAGCCCAGAGTATGGAGAATAAGAATAAGAATACGACCTCTTTGCTATTAGACAGCCCTAGTTTGAATACGTGTTTAGTATATTATGTGTACTTGATATATATTGCATATTTGGATTTTATTGTATGCTTATGTTATAATACGAGTATGTGATATAGTGATATATACTCCTTTGAATATTGTCGTCATTTAAATTACTTCATAGTACTGTTGCATGCATGTTTCTCATTCTACTACCACTATCATGCATAGAATGGCTGGGAGACCAAGGAGGAACAGGAATTTGATTGAGGGAGCACCTGAGGCTGCCGATCCCATGGGAATATTTGAAGCTTTCATCAGACGTCTCGAGAGGGTTAGTAATGCGAATGAAAACCAACGAGACCGCCAAACTGGAGATAAGATGCTGGAGAGATTCCGTGCGCTCAGACCCGAGCAGTTTGCGGGTACCGCGGAACCCTAGAAAGCGGAACAGTGGTTAAGACAGATGGACCGCATGTTCGAAGCTGTCCAATGCAACGAAATGGACAAGAGGAGATTGGCTACATTTCAATTGACCAACGCCGCTGCAGATTGGTGGGACTCGGTCATAGCCACTATCGGGAACACTGCTGCTACAGGAATGACGTGGACTGCGTTCAAAGGGAGATTCCTGGAAAAGTACTTCCCGGCTACGGAGAGGCACATAAGGGAGAAGGAATTCATGGATCTGACGCAAGGAACCAAGTCGGTGCAAGAGTATACCACACAGTTCGAGAGGCTGTCACGGTTTGCCCCTCACATGGTTGATACTGAGGAGAAGAAGATCCTGAAGTATAACCAAGGTCTGACATCGCAGATTCGTCGCCTGACTCTCGGTCACTTAGATAAATCGTTTGAGGGATTGGTTGGCTTGGCTACCAATCTAGAAGAAGATGCTCGAGTAAACCATAAGCAATTCGAATTTCGACCGCCTCAGAGGGGTAATTTTGGGAATAGACCACCGATGAATCGTACCCAAGGGCAGAAGAGGAATTTTGACGGAAGCAAGAAGGCACAAGCTATTACCTATCCGATTCAACCCCGAGTAGGAGAAGGAAGTAGTGGTGGAAAGTGCTTCAACTGTGGCAACCCTGGTCATCTGGCTCGAGATTGCAAGGCACCAAGGCGTGCTGCTCAGCAAAGGATAGTCTGCTTCAACTGTGATGAACCAGGTCACATTAGCAGGTTCTGCACTGCTCCTAAGCAGGTGACTTATAGTCAACAAGGTTAGACCCGCTTGAATGCTGTTATCCCTGATGCCGCTGGATATGACGGAACTGTATATGAAGAAGGAGATCATGGAGAAGCTCAACCTGATCAGCAAGCAGTGGAAGGTACATTAACCCTATTTAACTCCCATGTTAAAGTGTTATTTGATACGGGTGCTGCTCTATCATTCATATCTGTTAATACAATTCGGAGATTGGGTATCTTACCTCATCGCTTAGAGAAAGCTTTGAAGGCTACATCACCGTTAGGAGCTGCTGTCAGATTAGGACACGTGTGCAAGGATTGTCCCTTACGGCTAGGAGACCGTGAAATCCCTGCAAGGTTGATCGTCCTATCGATGAAGGAGTTCGACATAATCCTAGGAATGGATTGGCTCTCTCAGAATCAAGTGAAGTTGGATTGTGCGAGGAAGAGAATTACATTCTCCGACAATGAGAATCAATCCTTTGATTTTCAATGTGACCCTTCGGGAGATATGTTCCTTACAAGATGTTTAGCCAACATTGAAGTCATCAGTACAGAGGTGACAGCTTCATCTATACCTGTAGTCAAGGACTTCGAAGAAGTATTTCAAGATATTTCTGGATTACCGCCCGAGAGAAGTATAGAGTTCTGTATTGAGCTTATACCGGGTACCGTACCGATTACCAAGGTTCCCTATAGAATGGCCCCCGCTGAACTATTGGAATTAAAGGAACAAGTACAAGAGCTCGAGAACCTAGGTTTTGTACGTCCAAGTACATCGCCTTGGGGAGCACCGGTGTTATTCGTGAAGAAGAAGGACGGAACACTCAGACTGTGTATCGACTACAGAGAATTGAACCGCGTGACTATCAAGAATAAGTATCCCTTGCCTCGGATCGATGATTTATTTGATCAACTACAAGGAGCTACGACATTTTCCAAGATAGACCTTAGGTCGGGCTATCATCAGTTGAGGGTACGAAAGGAAGACATACCTAAGACTGCTTTCAGAACCCGATATGGTCATTATGAATTTCTGGTGATGCCGTTTGGAATGACGAACGCCCCGGCAGTGTTTATGGATCTGATAAACAGAGTGTTCAAGCCTTATCTAGATCACTTTGTCATCGTCTTTATTGATGATATTTTGATCTATTCTAAGTCAGGAGAAGAGCACGAGCAACATCTACGGATTACGATGCAGACGCTTAAGGACCACCAGTTGTATGCCAAATTCAGTAAGTATAAGTTTTGGTTGCAAGAAGTGAAATTTTTGGGACACAAGGTGTCATCTCAAGGAATTTCGGTGGATTCATCCAAGACAGATGCTGTGTCAAACTGGGTTAGGCCGAGCAACCCTACAGAAGTTCGGAGTTTTCTTGGACTCGCAGGCTACTACAGAAGATTTGTTGAAGGATTTTCTAAGATAGCGGCACCTTTGACTGGGTTGACGAAGAAGAATTTGAAGTTCGAGTGGACAGAGAAGCATGAGCGAGCCTTTCTAGAGTTGAAAGAGAGACTCACTACCGCACCAGTACTAGCAATACCCAAACCTGACGAGAAGTTCACTATCTTTAATGATGCATCATATCAAGGACTAGGGTGTGTACTTATGCAAGATGGTAGAGTTATCGCATATGGATCCAGGCAGCTAAAGCCAAATGAGTTGAACTATCCCATTCATGATTTGGAATTGGCGGCAGTAGTGTTCGCACTCAAGATTTGGAGACACTATCTCTACAGCGAGAAGTTTGATTTATTCTCCGATCACAAGAGCCTGAAATATTTGTTCACACAAAAAGAGTTGAACATGAGGCAACGTAGATGGATGGAGTTGATCAAAGATTATGACTTCACGTTGGAATACCACCCTGGTAAAGCTAATGTGGTCGCTGATGCTTTGAGTCGGCAGACTCGGGAGACAATCGCCTCCTTAATGGTTAGAGAATGGCGAGCATTGGAGACGTTGGCGGAGTTTGATGTACAGAGTGCTGAAAGAGGAGAAGGACAACTTTTTGGATGTCTTATCCTACAGCCTGTTCTTGTCGACCGCGTTATTGAAGCTCAGAAAGAAGATGAGAAGTTTCGGACGTGGTTCGTAAAGATGTCAGAAAAAGACCCGATAGAATGGAAAGTGGGAATCGATGGAGGGTATCGTTGCAGGAATAGATTATGTGTGCCAGATGTTGGAGAACTTAGGAAGGATATTCTGGAAGAAGCACACAAGTCAAGATATACAGTTCACCCAGGAGGGACGAAGATGTATAAAGATTTGAAGAGAAATTTTTGGTGGGAAGGCATGAAGAAGGATGTGGCCGAGTTTGTATCCAAGTGTTTGACGTGTCAGCAAGTCAAGGCCGAACATCAGAGACCGTCAGGATTGTTGCAACCGCTACCTATTCCTGGTTGGAAATGGGAGCACATTACCATGGATTTTGTTGTAGGATTTCCTCGATCACAGCAGAATCATGACGCTATTTAGGTAATTGTGGATCGATTGACGAAGTCGGCTCATTTTATCGCTTACAGTATGACATACCCGGTGGAAAAGATGAGCCGGGTGTACATACAACAAGTGGTGCGACTTCACGGTGCACCTGTGTCGATTGTGTCAGACCGTGATGCACGTTTTACCTCTGGATTTTGGGAAAGTCTGCAAGAAGCTATGGGAACTTCGCTCAAGATGAGTACTGCTTTTCACCCTCAGACAGATGGGCAAACTGAGCGTGTTAATCAGATCATGGAAGACATGCTCAGGGCTTGTGTGATTGACTTTGAAGAATCTTGGGAGACACACTTGCCGTTGGTCGAATTTGCTTATAACAATAGTTATCACGCGAGTATCGGTATGGCTCCGTTCGAAGCACTGTACGGACGACCGTGTCATTTTCCATTGTGTTGGGCAGAAGTTGGTGACACAGAATTGTTGGGACCAGATTTGGTTATAGAAACCAACGAGAAGATTTCTTTGGTCAAGGAAAGAATGAGAACCGCTCAAAGCCGGTATAAGAGTTATGCTGATCGACGCCGAAAAGATCTGGAGTTTAGTGTTGGAGATCACGTACTCCTTAAGGTTTCACTGACCCGAGGAGTGGTACGTTTTGGTCTCAAAAGAGGGAAACTAGCTCCGAGATTCATCGGACCATTCGAGATTTTGGAACGTGTCGGGAAAGTGGCCTATCAACTGGCGCTACCACCAAAGATGTCTGGGGTTCACAATGTATTCCATGTGAGTATGCTAAGAAAGTACATACGAGACCCCTCGCACGTGGTTAATTATGACGATATTGAGACGAGTCATAACGTTTCTTACAAGGAGAGACCTGTGAAGATTCTAGATCAGAGTATCAAGAAGCTGAGAAATAAGGATATTCCGTTGGTGAAGGTTCAGTGGAATCACCATGATGAGAATGAAGCCTCGTGGGAAGTTGAAGTCGATATGAGGAAGAAGTACCCGGAGTTGTTTCATGACTAGTTAGTCTTGATTTCGGGGACGAAATCCTGTTTAAGGGAGGAAGGGTGTAATAACCTGCATTTTCTTGCATTGTCATATTTAAAATTAAATATGCATTGTCTGCTTTTATTTTAATTTCAATTCTTATGTGAAAAATTTATTTCTTGACTGATCTCATAATTGAAATAACTTTTCGGGTCAAAATGCAATTTTTATAAAATTTGGCAATACCTGTGTTGAATTTCAAATCTGTATTTCCAAAACGGTGAAAATAAATTCTTTTAACTCAAACTGTATTTTTATAAAACCGGAAAATTATTTCTTTCAATAAAATGAATTTTCTGTATTTTTGTGATGAACACCGTGTCACGAAAATACCAGTTTAGGTTTAAAACTGTCTGCGCGGTGCTAAACTTCCACAGAATTTTGGGAGTGACTGATTGGACAAATTTCTTTATACCCAATTATTGTTGCTAATGATTTTCCTTAGGCCTTGTTTGGCAATGCTTGTAGTATGTGTGTTGTCCTAATGCCATAAGCTTGAATTCCCAAACACACCTTGACCCACATCGATCTACACTACCCTTTCAATATCAGTGTATGTTTACATCATCCTCCATATTCCTTATAAACTACCAATTTATTAGAATGATAGTGGTTAATGAGTGGAATGTTAGGCCATTGTCTCCAAGTGGAAGTTTTAATTATTTATACACTCACCTACTCTCTTAAACACACACAATCTGCACTTCTAGCACAGAGAGCTTGAGAGAGTCACACAGAGAGATAAGAGAGTGCAGAGAGTTCATAATTTCAGAATTTGAAGAGCTCAATCCTCCATAGCCAAAGCTTGAAATTGGAAATTCGTAATTCTTGTTCTTGTATTTCTTTCTCAACAACTTCTTCAATCTATATCACTGTGAGTATTCTAAACTCACTTGGAATGTAATCTCATATTTATTTACTGTTAGTTTAGTCTAATTTGAAGAACACCATGGTTAATTTTTGTATGAAAGCTTGAAGCTCAAAAATGGTAATTTTTCAAACTTAACCAAAATCAATTCCGTGATTTGGGAATGAAAGATCTTAGTCCCAATAAGCTGTGGTTCGAATACTACGGCTTAATTCATCCGTATCGCGACGTATCATTGATTTAAAGTTTTGTCACCTCTCGGTTTTACGTGAAATCCGAGAGCTACGATTGAAATTAGTTAAAACCGATCGCGTATTCATAAATCCTTGCGGAAAAACGAAGAAATCCATATATTACATGTCTTGGTTGAAGTAGATTTCAGAAATGGGTCAAAAACAGGTTCTAAATTCGTAACAGGGGAGAAACAGCTGATTCCAACCGGTTGCACTTTTGTTCCAACCGGTTGCATTTTTTTTTGTTCCAACCGGTTGCATTTTTTTTCAACCGGTTGCATTTTTTTGTTCCAACCGGTTGCATTTTTTTTTCCAACCGATTGCACTTTTTCAGCACTGACGACTTTTAGTAAAACGGCCATAACTTCCTCTAGGAAACTCGAAAATGTGCACGGTTTGAAGCGTTGGAAACTAGACTCAAAGAGCTTTCTGTTGATATGTAATTCATGTATACAAATTATAACTCATTTTTGATGGCATTACTTCCACTTGTGTTTCTAATAGCGATAAAAGCATGTTAAAGCATTCTTTGATGAATTCAACGGTTGTTTAATATAAGATTTGATTTCTTCTCGTATATCCATGGTTATCGTTCCCAGTACTTTATATTTCTGTATTAAGTCACATATCATTCATGTGGAGTCAGTTGTACATGCATGGTGAGTGTTGGTCAGTATGGAAAAGAGTAATGGACAGTGTGGTATAGTGAGTGCGGTTGAGATTGTGTTGTGGACACTCCCTGGTAAGTGAGTACCAAAGTGTGTTGTGATTGAGATTGCGGCGAGGGTGTCTTTGAAATGCGACGGTGGCAAAATTGGACACTCCCTGACGACCATGGTAGCGTCAAAGTGTGTGAAGCCGAACTTGGACATTCCCTGGCACCCATGGTAGTGTTAAAGTGTGGCCTACGGACACTCCCTGATACTCGAGTCTGGATACTGCGTGAGGGGTTGCCCCGGTATTTGCATGGCGGTTAGGGTATTCAAAGTGTGAGGCAATGGACACTCCCTGGTACCCCGGACCAAAGTGTGAGGCAAACTGGACACTCCCTGGCGCCCCGTTGCTAAAGTTTGGCTATCTTAGCGTTTCAAAGATACCGGAGTGAGATAGTGGGTTGTTGGGTTTTGTCGAGAGAAAAGAGTCGGTAAGATGAGTTGGTGCATTGTTTTCATATACGGTCACATATATGTGAATTATAGCTTTAAAATGATATTGTTGTTGTTTCCAAAAAAATGAACTCTTTACTCTAATGTAAACTCATTGAATTAAATGGGAATTTGAAAATGGTAAATGAGTATGTTTTACATTCAAAATTATGTTTTTAATACTCACCAGCTTCTTGAAGCTGACGGCGTTGATGCGTCCTGGACATTCGTGTTCAGGCTTTTCAGGTTACAATCAGGAAGAACCTTATGACTACGCTAATTGAGAACAACTGCTGGAAAGAGAATTTACTTTTATATGCTTTAAGTTTATGTGCTTTAAGTTATGAATTAGTTTTGTAATAAGGATGACTATAATAGACTTTAAGTTATTGTCTTATTTCAAGGTGGTCTGTGCCTTAGTTGACCCCGTATCATAAGATGTAATAAGTTAGAAAAATTTTATAAGCCTTGATTGCTCTACTCTGATTAATGGTTTTATGTTGTTCGACGTTTGGGACGGAATCGATCCTTCAAACTGTCGCGACCTACGGGTCCATAAAGGAAATTAAACGCTTTCCATATTTATGCTACGTCGGGGCGTGACAGGATTTGGTGGTATCAGAGCCATGTTTTCTAGATTGACCAGGCTCAGTTATTCACGCCACAGACTAGTGACACAGGTTACCTTTAAGTTTTACTAAGCTATACAACCAAGTTCCAGTTTTAGTTTAGTACGGATTATCCTTAGTTCAGAAACTAAGTTTTAGGTTGGTTTCGTCATAGAGATGATTACACGATTGTCTTGTCACATCGACAAAAATGATAGCAGTTTCCATATATTTTCAGACGTATCCATTTAGAATTAGCCGAGATGGCCATAACTTATGATGCCCCTACAGACGGATAGTAGCCGAGTTTCTAAGGAGTTAAAGCATACCATAGCCCTCATAAATAGCTTAGGCACTGACCAACTTCCTGAGTCAAATCTCGGAACAGTTAGCATGGCCCACAGCCCAGAGTATGGAGAATAAGAATAAGAATACGACCTCTTTGCTATTAGACAGCCCTAGTTTGAATACGTGTTTAGTATATTATGTGTACTTGATATATATTGCATATTTGGATTTTATTGTATGCTTATGTTATAATACGAGTATGTGATATAGTGATATATACTCCTTTTGAATATTGTCGTCATTTAAATTACTTCATAGTACTGTTGCATGCATGTTTCTCATTCTACTACCACTATCATGCATAGAATGGCTGGGAGACCAAGGAGGAACAGGAATTTGATTGAGGGAGCACCTGAGGCTGCCGATCCCATGGGAATATTTGAAGCTTTCATCAGACGTCTCGAGAGGGATAGTAATGCGAATGAAAACCAACGAGACCGCCAAACTGGAGATAAGCTGCTGGAGAGATTCCGTGCGCTCAGACCCGAGCAGTTTGCGGGTACCGCGGAACCCTGGAAAGCGGAACAGTGGTTAAGACAGATGGACCGCATGTTCGAAGCTGTCCAATGCAACGAGATGGACAAGAGGAGATTGGCTACATTTCAATTGACCGACGCCGCTACAGATTGGTGGGACTCGGTCATAGCCACTATCGGGAACACTGCTGCTACAGGAATGACGTGGACTGCGTTCAAAGGGAGATTCCTGGAAAAGTACTTCCCGGCTACGGAGAGCCACATAAGGGAGAAGGAATTCATGGATCTGACGCAAGGAACCGAGTCGGTGCAAGAGTATACCACACAGTTCGAGAGGCTGTCACGGTTTGCCCCTCACATGGTTGATACTGAGGAGAAGAAGATCCGGAAGTATAACCAAGGTCTGACATCGCAGATTCATCGCCTGACTCTCGGTCACTTAGATAAATCGTTTGAGGGATTGGTTGGCTTGGCTACCAATCTAGAAGAAGATGCTCGAGTAAACCATAAGCAATTCGAATTTCGACCGCCTCAGAGGGGTAATTTTGGGAATATACCACCGATGAATCGTACCCAAGGGCAGAAGAGGAATTTTGACGGAAGCAAGAAGGCACAAGCTATTACCTATCCGACTCAACCCCGAGTAGGAGAAGGAAGTAGTGGTGGAAAGTGCTTCAACTGTGGCAACCCTGGTCATCTGGCTCGAGATTGCAAGGCACCAAGGCGTTCTGCTCAGCAAAGGATAGTCTGCTTCAACTGTGGTGAACCAGGTCACATTAGCAGGTTCTGCACTGCTCCTGGCCCTTTGTCATGGAAATAGTCCACATCGATGATGGCAAACTTGACCTGGCCCTTTGTCATGGAAAGGGGCCCGACTATGTCGATGCCCTACTGAGCAAATGGCCAGGGGCTGAGGATCGTAGTTTGGAGCTCTGCCAAGCGGTTGATCATGTTGGCATGCCTTTGACATTTGTCACACCTTTTGACATACTCCTGAGAGTCTCAGGCCATTATTGGCCAGTAGTACCCCTGTAATAGGGCCCTACGAGATAGTGCCTGGCCTCCGACGTGGCTTCCACATACTCCTTCATGGATCTCGTATAAGATTGCTTGGACCTGGGTCGGGTGGATGCATCAGAGCTAGGGAATAGAAAATCCTCTTTTGTACAATACTCCGTCAATGAGGTGTACCTTGCTGCTCGGTATTTGACTCGCTGGGCCTAGTCTTTCCCGGCCGGTAGGCTTTTAGTTGTAAGGAACATTATAGTTGGATCCATCCAGCTGCGCCCTAAATCAACCAGGTTGACCTCCATACCTCCTGAGTTGGACACGCTGGGTTTGAGCAAGTATTCTACCCTTTTTTCTGAGGAGATCTGACTTAAAAGACGATGCAAGGCGTGCTAACTGGTCGGCCCTTGCGTTCTCCTCTCTCGAGATTTGTTTGATTAAGAAACCTTTGAGCTATTTGGTAACCGACCTGACCAGGGCTAGGTAGGCTACCATGTTATCTTCCTGGGCTTTATACTCTTGTCGGACTTGATTAACAACGAGTTGGGAGTCATTGTATGCTTGAATTTGTTGTGCGCCCATCGAGGTAGCCAACTGCAGCCCGGCCAACAAGGCTTCATACTCGGCTTCATTGTTAGAGACTTGAGATCCGAACCTTAGGGCATACTTGAGCTAGATCCCATTGGGTGTGGTCAGGATGATTCTTGCCTCGCTACCCTGCTTGCTAGAGGACCCATCTACGTAAAGTATCCAGGCCTGGATGTCAGGCCGTGGCTAGGGCCGCAGTTCGGGCGGGCTAAGTTCCTCAACTGGATCCTTTGGGTAGTTGAACTCTACGAGAAAATCTGCCACTGCCTGCCACTTGATTGCCATTAAGGGTCTGTAGATTACTTCAAATTCTTCCAACTCCAACGCCCACTTGATGAGCCTCCTGGACATTTTAGGCTTGCACAGAATCCGGTGAAGAGGCTGATCTGCGAGGACCACTATTATATGGGCTTGAAAGTACGGGCGGAGTCGCCGAGTGGAGGTGACGAGTGCAAAGGTGAGCTTTTTGATGCGAGAGTACTGGCTTTCTGCGCCTTGGAGCGCCTGGCTTGTGTAATGGACAGGGTATTATATCCCGTGCTCTTCTATGATGAGTGTCGAGTTTACCGCCGAGGGTGATACTGTCAGGTATAAAAATAACTCCTTCTTTGGTATGGGTATTAAGAGCAGAGGAGGGGATGTCAGGTATTTCTTGAGTTCCTAAAATGCCTCTGCACACTCTTCTGACCACTGAAAAGCTTTGCGGAGGATTTTGAAGAATGGTAGGCACTGGTCGGTTGCTCGAGATATAAATTTGTTTAACACTGCTACCCGACTGGCCAAACTTTGTACTTCTTTTGTTGATCGGGGTGACCGCATGTTGATTATGGTTTGAATTTTCACAGGGTTTGCCTCAATTGCCTGCTTGCTGACCAAGTCCCGACTTTTGACCAAGAGGTCGTCAACGTATACTTCCATTATTTTCTCGAACAGATCTTTGAACATATGGTTGACCAGGCATTGATAAGTTGCCCCAGCGTTCTTGAGGCCAAAAGGCATCACCTTGTAGCAATACGTTCCCTGGTCGGTGATGAAAGAGGTTTTTTCTTCATTCCTGAGATATATGCTGATCTAGTTATACCCCGAGTAGGCATCCATGAAGGAGAGGAGTGAGTGACCGGCCGTGGAGTCCACAAAGAGGTTATCCTAGGTACACTTCCATTGTTTTCCCGATAAGATCTTTGAATATATGGTTGATCAGGCTTTGATAAGTTGCCCCGATATTCTTGAGGCTGAAGGGCATCACCTTGTAGCAATATGTTCCCTGGTCGGTGATGAAAGAGGTTTTTTCTTCATCCCCGGGATACATGCTGATCTGGTTATACCCTGAGTAGGCATCTATGAAGGAGAGGAGTGAGTGACCGGCAATGGAGTCTACAAGGAGGTCTATCCTGGGAAGTGGATAGCAGTCCTTGGGACAAGCATTGTCCAGGTTGGTGAAGTCCACGCACATCCTCCACTTTCCATTGCTTTTCTTGACTAGCACCACATTGGCTAGCGAGTCGGGATACTGTACTTCCTGGACGGACCTTGCTTTGAGAAGTTTCCCGACCCCCTATCGTACTACATCCTGCCTTTTGGGGGCCATACCCCTCCTATTTTGATTGACCGGGCGACAACTCAGATCGATGTTGAGTCGATGGGACATGACCCGGGGATCGATTCCAGAAATGTCTTCGTGGCACCAGGTGAAGACGTCTTGGCTCTTTCTCAGGAATTGGATTAAATTTTCTTTGAGACTCGATTTCAGGAGAGTACCAATGCTGACAGACCGGTTGGGAAACTGCGAGTTTGACACCACTTGATTAAGCTCTTCAACTAGACTGACTCCATTCCTAGCGTTCCTCGGATCCATCTCCTGAATGTTTAACATTTCTACAATCGCTTCTTTGCACAGGGAACTGACATAACAGCTATGAGTGGTGGCTTGATCTCCTCTCAAGCTTCCCAAACCTTGGGGGTTGGGAAATTGACCACTAGGTTGTAGGTTGACACAACTGCCTTAGCTTTGTTGAGCATTGGTCTCTCGAGGATGACGTTGTAGGTAGACGGGGCCTCTACCACAACAAAGTTTTCCATCATAAATGTTTGTTGTGGGTAGGTCCCCATTAAGACTGGCAGCTCGATCATCCTAAGCGATTGTGTGCTGGATCCGTTGAACCCTACCAAGGGAGTGGCCACTAACCGGAGCCGGTCCCTTGACATCCCAAACTAATCAAAGGCTGAGGCAAACAGAATGTTCGAAGAGATACCCGTACTAGCACCCTCTTGACCATGTAATTGTCTATAGAGAGTGTCACTACCAGTGGATCGTCATGTGGATAGTACAGATCCCTGATATCCTCAAATGAGAAGGTTAAGATATCAGTCGGTGGGGAGTTGGCCGATTGGACTTACAGGACATCTGCTCGGGATGCCCGAGTATGCCTCTTTCACGCTGACTATGAACCCCTCAGCCCGACATTCCATCAGAGACAACGTTGATGTGGCCGAGGGGTTACTGCTGCTCACGGGCTTGGGTATCCTATCGCAGTCATCTGGCTGTAGTGACAAACTCAGCTAGATGACCCTACTCAATGAGCTTGTCAATGGCAATTTTAAGCTTGAAGCAGTCTTCGGTATTGTGGCTATGATCCTTATGGTACTGGTAGTATTTATCCCGGTTCCTCTTCCCAGGCAGGCTCTTCATCTTGTTCGGCTTCTTGAGCAGTCTCTAAGCCTCAGCAGCGACCATCACCTCTTAGATAGGCCAGAAAAGTGGTGTGAAGGCAATCGGGGGTTGATCCTACTTTGGTTTCTTTCCCCCGAGCCCTTCTCAGAGCCTTCCCACTTTCGTTTGGCTTATGGGGAATCATCTTCTGCGAAGCTAGGGCGTTTAGACTTCAGGAACTCCTCGATATTGATATATTTCCCGACTCTATTTGAGAGTTCAACCAAGGTTGCTGGACGGGCTCTGTGGAATGACATGGCATACTTGGTATGTTGAACTCCCGAGCAGAAGGTTGTGATCGCGACCATCTTGTTCAGGTTGTGGATCTAAAGCTTTTGTTGATTGAATCGGTCCACGTAGTCTTTCAAGGAATCCCCCTTTTGCTGTTTGATAGTCAAAAGCTGGATGTCTGGTTACGGTCGGCCGAGCATGTCGACGAACTAGCTAACGAAGAGTTTGCTCAGCTTCTTGAAGCTGTCAACCGATCGGGGCTTAAGTGAATGGAACCACTGCACGGCTAGCCCTTTGAGAGTACTGGGAAAGGTCAGGTAGAGCAGCTCATCGACATTGGTGGCTAGTGCCATCTGGGGCCTTATACGTTCGGACGTGGTCAACCAGGCTTCCTGATCTATCGTATGAGTCGAGGTGGGGCTGCTTGAATTTGCAAGGAATCGCAAATCCGGTGATCCGGATGGTGAACGGTGATTCCATCTTGGTATTGGTATAGTCATGACCCAGCTTGTATCTTAACTTCTCGATCTATTTTTGCAGATCGTTGATGCGGGCCTTGACGTCCTCCCGACCGTCATCCTGTTTTGTATCAGTATGATAGGTCAGGTCAAATGAAAAAGCCACTTCTTCAAACTGTGTCATCCTCAGGGATAGGACACGACTTTGGCTCTTGTTTATCGTGTGCCTAGGTCACTTCAGCTCCTAGCCGGGCGATCCTGGGCTGATTCCCAGGCTATTTGCTCTTGCCCTTCCCTTCTGGCGGCATGCCTGTCATTGATGATCTCTCTGGCATCCCCCCGGTGGTTTGGATTGGCTCGGGCATGTTGCTTGGGCCATTCAGGGCTGCGAATACGTTCGTTGTTCCCAGGTTGTCCCACCGCTTGGGGGGATACTGGTGCAGTATGAGCATGTTTTTGGGCCCGTACAGGCTCCCGACCATGCTCGTCGTCCGTGAGCTGCTCCACAGTCTAGGAGGGCTTACTTTGTTAGGCCAGCAGAGCCTCGATTTGCTTATAGGTCTGACGCTGGCCCTCCAGAAGCTGTGCAAGGGCTACGGTAATTTGTTCCGATGTCATGAACTCCGTTTGACCTGTCAACTATGCGGTCTTCTTACCCTTCTTCGGTGGCATGGTTATCAGTGAAGAGATTTGTTTTTCTTTGAGAAATCTGTCGTTTCCCATAGACGGTGCCAAACTAATCATGCCTAAATTTGGGTAAAAGAATAAGAAGAAGTAGACAAGAAAGATTTGTATGTGGTTCGGCTCTATTAACGAAGATGTAACACCCTGTAATTTTTTATTTTCATTAGTAAATGAATATTTCATTCTATTTCTATTAATAAATATTTGTTTTTTTTTATAAATAAAGTGATACTTTCCATGGATTTGAAAACTGTAACTGTATAATTTTAAAAAACTAGGAATTTATTTTCTACGCTAATAAAATTTTTCTGTATTTTTATTTCAACCATAAATACCAATTTTTGTTTTAAGCTGCGATTACATCGCGATGTGGATGAGGGAGCATATGAACTCAACCTCATCGGATAGAATCCGGGCTTTGCTTGGAGCTCAAATTCTCTAAACAATATATATATATATATATGTTCATAACTCTCAATCTCTCACAGTCTCTCATCTCCTTCTCTCTACGAACTCACTATCTCTCTCCCAATTCACTCTCAATTCTCTTTGGCTCTCTCTATAGAACATACACACACAGATTATATATATGTATACCCACATACACATACATAGATACCTATATATAGATCAAGAGAGAGAACGAGAAGAAATTCCAAGGCGACAGAATTTACAACGTGTTTTATCGGCACCTAAATTTCTGTCCAATCACCTCTCTGAGTATTGTAAACTCACTCCCAAGGTTTATATATGTATATTTCTGTATATTTAGAGGTATATATATGTATATATATATGTATATATATGTAATCAACAATGGAGCTTGAAAATTGGAGTTTTAGAAATCTTAATCAAAATCAATTCCGTGAATTGAAAATGAAAGATCTTAGTCCCAATAAGATGTGGTTCGAATACTATGGAATAATTCATACGTATCGTGACGTATTGTTGAGTTAAAGTTTTGTCACTCTTACTTTAATCATAAATTTTGAGAGATATGATTCGTATCAATTTAATCCGATCGCATATTCTTAATCTACACAGAAAACTGAAGAAAACAATATATTACATGCCTTGTTTGAAACATGAATCAGAAATGGATGAATTTTAGTTTTGAAAATCGAAATAGGGGAAAAACAAAGAAGAAGACAACTCTGCTTCATCTCGCATGCATGACCTGCTCGCACAAGGCTTGCTTACGTGGCCTACTCACACGACCTGTACAGTTTTGGGCAGAAAAGAACTTTTAATAGATTTCATGAAAACGGCCTGATCGCTCGCGCGGCCTGCTTGCACAACAGGGTATTTTGGACAGTTTGTTTATTTTTGTATAAAGGACTGTTTGGAAAAGGTTTTGGAAGTTTTTAAGGAACTAATTGACAGAAATACTATTTTAAAGGCTTACGTTTGAGAACTGGATTAATAAGAAACGAATAAGTCTAAGAATTATGTTCGTACTGATATTCAGCTTGCAATTGATTTTACAATTCATGACATCAACACGCATGGTAGGGTCGAGGTTGAGTCGACATGTATAGTATGCGAGAAAGTGAGAAAAGAGTAAAATAGATTGTGTGTTGGTATGGGTTGCCTCCAAGGACATTCCATAGTACCCGAGTTCCAGATACTGATGGAGGTTATCTCTGGTATGCCGTGGTGGTACTATAGTATGATGACATGGATCAAGGGTGTGGATGTCATGATGATGTGGTTTTTAGGGTACCTTTTGAATATGACGGTGGTATAGACAACCCAATTTTGACCGACCGTCAAATTCAGGGGATTGTTACCTCTAGGCCGATGACGACACTGTCTGGCGAGATTCGAAGATTTTTTCTTAAGTAATTCAAGCTCTTCAGAAAGATTCTTCAAGCTCGGATAAAAATTCTTAAAAGGAAAAAGAAGGAAATTGGGTGTTCAGGGGAAACCCAGATATTGAAGTACGTGCAAGAAAAACAGTGTGGGAAATAAATTCAAAATAGAAATATGTATTTTGGAAAAGAGAATGGAAAGAAAAGAAAAATAGAAATATAGAATAAAGGAAAGGAAGGAGAAAAAGAAAGGAAAGAATTTTGAAAAGGAAAAGAAAGCAAAAGAAAACCAAAAAAATAATATATATATATATATACTAGTATATAGGTATATATTAGTATATTGGTATAATATACTAAAGTATATAAGTATATTGGTATATATATACTTTAGTAATTAAGTATAAGTTAAGATATACTTTGAAAATTTAAAAAGGGCGAAAATTCCGTTAGCTGCAGCATGCGGAGATGCCGGTGGCACGCGGAGATGCCAGCGGCACTCGCTCGCCGCGCCAGCATTAACTGAGTATTGCTCGGCATTCACTGAGTGCCGCAAACAACTCAGCGAGTGCCGCCTGCTGTAATAGACTGTGTTTTTCAAATACGTATGGAATATCCTTGCACATAGGTTTTCTACCCGAAATTACCCAATTGACCCTTGGAGAGTGGTCTATATAAGGAGGCCTTCACCTCCATTAGAAGGATCTGTTTCCTCTTCATTGAATTTTGACAGATATAACAAGAGATGTACACTTTAGAGAGAGAAATTGAGAGATATTTGGAAGAACTTTGAAGCGTTTGAAGGAATTTTTGAAGATCTTCATCAAGAAACAACAAAAAACTGAGGTTATTAGAGGTAACCTTCTAATTCTATGTAGAATTAAGCTATAATTCAATCACAAATTCATGGATCTAGGATCTTTACACATTTTCAAAACCTCTCTTCTTACCTCATTTCATCACACATCACACAGAATTTGTGATTGAATTTACATATGGTATTTCATTAGTTTGGATCTAAACAAGTCTTGGGTTTAAAATAAAACTAGTTTGTAAAAGAGTTTTCACTTGGATTTTTTAAAATAAATTTTGATTTTATTTCATCTTTGTCAATATTTCTTTTGGAAATCTATGAGATCTCCAATATCTCATGAGATTTCTTTAAGATTGATCTCTTAGTCTCCTATAATCCTATAATTTATATGGGGATTTGGTTGACCATAGTTGTACCCAAACATGTTTGGATGGATTCAAAGTCTTAATTCATGACTTGGAGCCTTCAACTTGAGAATCCCATAGAACTCTCTCTATATTCTTTGAAGGTTCATGTGAGTTTGGTTTTGCTTAAGTCTCCAAGGACCATTAATTTGAGAGGAAAAAAGGATATCATAACTCTAAACTCCTCAAGGATCATTTGTTTGAAAGAGGAATTAGATGTAGGTCTAGTTTAGCTTCATAGTTTAGTTGCTCAAAGTTCATAGGGTTGGGTAAGACCTAGAGGCTCTCTTGCTAGATCCTTAACATGAGGTCTATGATGGAGATATTCTAAAGCTAAACCCATGAACCTACTTGATCGGGAGAGAACAAATCCTAATTACACGCCTTAAATCACATTTGTTAGCAGTTTTTAGCCTATTTTTGTATATTTTTACTTTGTTTTTCATTTTCTATCAGGATTTAGAAGAAAGCAAGAGTTTCAGGCTTTAATAAGGAGAAAAGTAGAAAGAAAGAAGTAAGAAAAACCATATCGCTTGCGCGGCTCGCTAGCGCGACAATCCAGCCTATCGCTCGCGCGACCTCCCAAAACGCGCTCACGTGGCCCGCTCGCGCGATCTGTATAAAAAAGTGAAAATGCATATAATTAAGTGCTGAAGACCCCTACGCAAATGAAACTGCCTAATTACGTCCAGAAAGGACAATACAGCAGTTTCAGTTGGATTAGGTTTACAAAAGCCTTCCTAAACCCTTTACAGCTATATACAGATGAATCAAAAGCTATTAGAAGGTTACACATCCTTACACTCATCAACTTTGAAGGCAAGTGGAAGAGAAGATCTAGCTTGAAGGTCTCTAATGGCAACCATCATCTCAACCTTCATGTTTTCATCAACTATGTGCAACTAAACACCTATTCTAGGGTTTTAATGAAACCCTAGCTATGTAAAGGGGGAGTTCTATGCTTTCTTATTTTAGGATTTTATGTATTGGATAGTAATTGTATGTTTGAGGATTATTTATATATAATCGATTTTGAATGAGAATAATCAAGAGTATTTTTGATCTATTCTTGTCTTAGATTTTTCCTTATGCTTATTGAACTCAATATTCCTTGATTTCTGTGATTGATAAGAGTATTTACATACAATAGTGCTTATGTGATTGCGATGTTTATATCTTTTATAGTTCATGCTTAGGAAAGATGAGTTATGCTACACCCTAGTTATAGGTAGATAATTCATGTGAACCGAAGATGAATTATGCTTAGATTAAACTAGTGATATCCTCTTGTTGATACTATTGGGCTTGTAGCTACGATAGATCGTGACTATCCAATCATAAAACTTAAAGTAGAAAGTCTAGACCCCCGATGCATAGTTATTGGTGGATTTGTAATCCTAGATCTCTTCCACTCATATTAAAACAATCTTAATTTTGCATTCGTTTACTTAGATTTAAATACAGAATACGATTTCCATATTTTCATTGTTTAGATTTAGTTTATTCATTTCTTTGTTTAATTAAAATCAAAATCAACTTTCGTTTTCCATAACTAAATAGATTTAGGTTTCATCAATTACCGGTTAAAAATAGTCAATCTCTGTGGGTTCGACCTTTACTTCCACACTACAAATCCTTAGAAAGTAAAGCATACTTTCATCTTGATTTTGACGAGATCAATTTTTGGCACCGTTGTCGGGGATTTCAATATTTTTGCCATTAATTTTTAGAATCTTAATTTACTTAATTAGTAAATATTAGATTAGATTTTATTTTCTTTATTTCTAGTTTAATTTTCGAGTCGCTAAAATTATCTGTGATTTTGCAGGTTACAAGTCATCAAATTCGAGCAAGTTTGAGTGGAGCAGCTGTGCACGTCAACGGAGCTTACGCGAACCTGAAAAATGAAATTACAATCAATTTAAAAATATCAAGTAAATCCGTTGTTTTAAATTTTGCATCAAACCACTGTAAGTCAGGGCGCTGAGAGGCAATTACTTGCATTTGGTTAGGTGTGGAGTGAGCACTGCATTATAAAGGAAACCCGGGGCGCAGGACTTTGACGCGAATCACTGCATAAGGATAATTACATGCATCATAGTAGTACTGTGTGCTTGCGTGCTTGATTATTAGCGTAATTTATTTTCTTAATTATTTTGAGTCAGTCTTTATAGTAGTGTCAGTTCTTAAGTTTATGTTTGGTACCCGTTCGAGTAAACCTAAATTAAATCTGCTTAATCTTGAACTTGAACATACCCTTAGAGCCCTTAGGTCTTCAACCCAAGCTTCTAGAGCTTGGCTGATGCTAGACGATGAATCCGCACCTCAACTGTCTTCTTTGTTTGAGTCTGAAATTCGAAGTACTCTTAAACGTCTAATAAAACTAGAACTATTAAAATCGAACCTATTCCAATGGCTGATTTTGGAAATAACGGGAACAACGAAAATAATCAAAATAATGGAGGTAACCCTAACGTAACTCCGCCTCTGCCTTTAAAAGACTACTTTACCCCTACTGCTTATACGCCACCATCATGCATTGAATTACCGGAGGTGACTGCATCTCACTTTGAGATCAAGTCATCGACTATCGCATCCTTCCGTCGTTTCACGGTCGTGTTAAGGAGGACCCCTACCACCATTTAGGTGAATTTCAGGATATATGTGCTACACTGAAAGTCCAACATTTAACAGATGATGAGCTAAAATTGCGTCTTTTCCCATTCTCCCTTAAAGATAAAGCGAAATATTGGCTCCAATCTTTGGAGCCAAACTCTATAAGAACATGGGATGGATTGCATACTGCATTCCTATAGAAGTTTTTCCCCATCACTCGAACGAATCAAATTAGAAAGTCTATAACAAATTTCACGATGCAAGAAGGTAAAACTCTTTATGATACGTGGGAACAGTTTAAGGAACTCTTACGTTCTTGCCCTCATCATCAGATACCTAAATGACAACTAGTATAAGTCTTCTATGAGGGACTTGTTCCCGCTATTTATAACACAGTCCATGCTATTTGTACGGGGACGTTTCTCCACAAAAGTGCCAACGAAGCTTGGAAGATATTCGAAACTATAAGTGAAAATTCAATGCACCAAGCTGTGTCTGTATGCCCCAAGGGACACCTTCCACCACAACCAAAAAGAGAGGCTAAAGTTGAGTCAAGCCATTCATTTGAAATTCAAGAATTAAATAGGAAAATTGACCAACTCATGATGATGGGCCACATGCAGGGCCCACCTCCTCATGCTGAAATATGTTAGTTATGCTCTGATCCGTCTCATTCTACACTGGCATGTCCGTCCGCTTCACAGTTTTTAGAATTTGTGAAACAACATATTAATGCTATTCAACAGTTCCAAAGACCCAATTATAACCCGCTGGTTATAAATCGAACACTACATGGGGACCTCACCCGAACCTCTTATGGAAATCTAATAGTGAAGGATCGTATTCAAAGCCTGAGATGATAAACTTTCCAAATGCATACAGGTCTCAGCCTAATCAATACCAACAACCTCCCTTCCGTGCTACTCTTCCTAGGGATAAATCTTTTGAAGAGAGTGTGTTGGCATCTTTAAAAAACTTAGAGGCCCAATCGCAATCACAATCTCAACTCATTAACTCCCATACGCAATCTATCGCTAAGTGAGAATCCCAAATGGGACAACTAGCTAATACATTAAATCGTCGTAATGAAGGGAAGTTACCGAGTCAATCGATTCAAAACCCTAAAGGGCAATATGAGGTAAGTTTGGCGAGTGACCAAGTTAATGCTGTATCAACACGAACAACTGAGCGTCCGGAGAAGGTCGTACCTCCTCCCGAACCTAGATAAGGGTAAAGAAATCAGTAAAGAACATAATGGGAATAACAATACAGTCACGAAGGACTCTACTCCTTCGGTACCTAATACATCTAAAGCAACAAACCCATCAAATTATGTGCCTAGGATGCTGTTTCCCCCAAGCGTGGATGTCCCATCTCACTTTTCGAAGAATGAACACGACTGGAGGATATTCTAGAGACATTTAAAGAAGTAAAAATTAACATTCCATCGCTCGATGCCATTAAGCAAATACCTCCATATGCTAAATTTCTAAAAGACTTATGTACCCAAAAGAAGAAATCTAGAAATCATTTGTCGAATTTTTTTTTTAACGGAGAAGGTTAGCTCTATGTTTCAACACAACACACTCAAATACAAGGATCCGGGAACTCCAACTATCGCTTGTCACATCGGTGACAAATATATCCACCGGGCCCTTCTTGACCTTGGAGCGAGTGTGAATCTATTACCTTATTCAGTATATGAACATTTGGGCTTAAGAGAACTAAAACCAACCGCTGCTACCTTACAGCTAGCAGATAGGTCCATTAAAGTTCCACGTAGGGTGGTAGAAGACGTGTTGGTTAAGTTAGATAGATGCTATTACCCAGTCAATTTTATTGTGCTAGACACAGAACCAATCCAGGTTGCTAGTAAACACGTCCCAGTTATCCTAGGACGTCCTTTCCTACCTATAGCTAATTCTATTATTAATTGTAGGACTGGGGTTATGGATATAACGTTTAGAAATACGACCGTCCGTTTGAATGTATTTAACACATCAAATCAACCTTATAAAGATGACGAGGAGGCAGACTGTTATGCAATTGATTTAATTCACGTATTGGTCGAAGAGGCAGTGCCTTTTATGTTAACTAAAGAAGCAATGGAATCATGTCTATCTCATTTCAATTTTAATGATTTCAACATTAACACGAATATCAAAGAATTGAATAATTTATTGGAATAAGCAAACATGACTAGTGTACTTCCATGGACGCCCAAAATAGAGGCCCTGCCACCTCTCGTACATGAACTAGCATTACCGTCCATTTAGTGTCCCCCAACACTTGAACTTAAACCATTACCGAGCTCTCTGAAATATGCATTTCTAGGACCTAACATGACACTTCCAGTTATAATTGCATCAAACTTAACTATAATTCAAGAAGTGAAATTGTTAAAGGTCCTAGGTAATCATAAGAAAGCGATTGGGTGGACGGTAGCTGATTTAAAAGGGATTGACCCATCTGTTTGCATGCATTGAATTAATTTAGAAGAAAATGCTAAACCATCTAGATAGATGCAACGACATCTCAACCCTAACATAAAGGAAGTGGTCATGAAAGAAGTCATAAAACTCTTAGATGCGGATATTATCTACCCGATCTCCGATAGTAATTGGGTCAGCCCCATGCAGGTTGTCCCAAATAAATCAAGAATTACGGTTGTGCCAAACAAAAAGGGAGTCCTCATACCCACCCACCAAACTACCGATTGGCGGGTATGCATTGATTATCGTAAACTTAATACAATGACTCGTAAGGATCATTTCCTTCTCCCATTCATTGATCAAATCCTAGAACGTCTATCCGGTTAAAGTTGCAATTATTTCCTAGATGGATACTCGGGTTATAACCAAGTGCATGTCTATCCCGATGACCAAGAAAAGACAATGTTCACATGTCCCTTTGCTGCCTTTGCTTATCGTCGTATGCTGTTTGGTTTGTGCAATGCACCAGCCACTTTTCAACGGTGTATGATGGCAATTTTCTCGGACATGGTTAAAAAGTTTCTAGAGGTATTTATGGATGATTTCTCGGTGTTTGGTCCTACATTTGACGAATGTCTCCAAAATCTTACGAAAGTCCTCGCCCGGTGTAAGGAAGTAAATTTGGTTTTGAGTTGGGAGAAGAGCCATTTTATGGTTCAAGAAGGGATAGTCATGGGTTACGTTGTATCCAAACGTGGTATAGAAGTAGATAAAGCAAAAATTGAATTAATTGACAAACTTCCACCACCGTCTTCCATTAGTCAAATCCGTTCATTTAATGGTTACACCGGTTTTTACCGTAGGTTTATCAAAGATTTTAGTAAAATTTCACGACCCTCGTGCAATCTGCTCACCAAGGATGTCCCCTTTGTCTTTGATAATGAATGTCTGAAGGCATTTAAAATGTTAAGGTCTCTACTTTCCACGGCTCCGGTAATCCAATCCCCTGATTGGTCACTACAGTTTGAACTAATGTGCGATGCTTCTGATTACGCCGTTGGTGCCGTATAAGGTCAAAAAGTGAATAAAATCCCTCACGTAATTTATTATGCGAGTAAAACCCTAAATGATGCACAATTATATTACACGGCAACTGAAAAAAAATTATTAGTGGTCGTGTTTGCCCTTGATCAATTTTGTTCATATTTATTAGGGTCCAAGGTGATTGTCTATACCGACCACGCTGCATTGCGTCATCTCTTAAATAAGAAAGAAACGAAACCTCGGTTAATCCGATGGTTTTACTCCTTCAGGAATTCAATTATGAAATACGAGATAAAAAGGGTTCTAAAAATGTTGCAGCCAACCACTTATCAGGAATTCTTGTCGAATCTAACGATATTACCCCTCTTAAGGATTCGTTTTCGGACGAATTATTTGCGTTATCTGCCTTGAATCATCCATGGTTCAGTGGCATTGAAAATTTCTTAGCTACGGGATATACCCCTTACACTTGGTCTTACTAAGATAAAGATCGTTTCTTTTCTCAAATTAAACACTATTACTGGGATGACCCACTTCTTCTATTTAAATATTATTCTGATCAAATTATACGATGTTGTGTTCCGGAGAGTGAGTTCAATTCTATTTTGATGTCTGTCACTCTTTAGAATGCGGAGGTCACTTTGGAGGCCGTCGTACGGCTGCTAAAGTCTTCCAAAGTGGGTTATATTGGCCAACCCTATTTAAGGACGTTCACGAATTCTATCAAAACTGCGTACGCTGCCAACAAATAGGTAATATGTCACATCGCGATACGATGCCCCTTACCCCAATCCTTATTATTGAAATATTTGATGTGTGGGGCTTTGACTTTATGGGTTCATTTCTATCGTCCTTTGGGTTCAAATACATTTTAGTCGCAGTCGACTATGTTTCTAAGTGGGTGGAGCAGTTGGACAAAAATGAATGACCATAAAGTTATGGTTTAATTTATTAAGGATTTCATATTTTGTTGTTTTGGTACACCACGAGCGATTATAAGCGATGGAGGAAAACATTTCTGTAATCGTCACTTTGAGGCAGTCGTTCGAAAATATTCCGTCACTCATAAGGTAGGAACCGCTTATCATCCGCAAACCCAAGGCCAGGTTGAAGTATCTAATAGGGAAGTGAAAAGCATATTAAAAAAAAGGGTACGTCCAAACCACAAAGATAGGTCGCTACGACTTACCGATGCACTTTGGGCATACCAAATAGCTTATAAATCACTTATTGGAATGTCTCCATACCGACTAGTTTTTGAAAAAGCATGCCACCTACCGATGGAACTTGAACATAAATCTTACTGGGCCATAAAATCGCTTAACCAAGATATAAAAGCGACAGGATGCCACCATAAACTTCAAATACAAGAACTTGAGGAACTAAGAAATGAGGCTTATGAGAATTTGAGAATTTATAAAGAACGATCGAAAGCTTTCCATGATAAAATGATCACAAGAAACAATTTCGAATTGGACAATGCGTATGGTTATTTAATTTGAAATTAAGATTATTCCCGGGTAAGCTACATTCCCGTTGGGACAGTCCGTTCGTAATAACACAGGTGTTTCTGCATGGAGCGATCGAAATTCAAGATACAAATGGTGGAACACCTTTTAAGGAAAATGGCCAACGGCTTAAGTCGTTCTGGTCGGAAGAGACATATGAAAGAGAAATTGAGTCTATAGATCTGGTAGATCCGATCTATCTTGACTGAGCACATGCATCGGTCGAGCTAACGACGTAAAACTTAGCACTTCTTGGGAGGCAACCCAAGCATTTATGGAGTTTTTCTTTAAGTTTTGTACACTTTTTAGGAGTTTTTCTGCCAATGTCTGAGTTTTGAACACCTATAAAGAGAAAAAAAAAACTAAGTATTGAAACTCCTATACAAGAAAACAAAGTAGAAAATGAGAAAAACGGCACCTCAGGCGCGCGGCCCGCTCGGGCGACATGTCGCTCGCGCGGCCCACTCGCGCGAGTTCGCCCCTTAGACAAAAATTTTTGAAACTTTATAAAAGAACCATCAGTATTAACTCGCGTCTGATATCGCTCGTGCGAGGCCCTCGCTTGAGCGGCCCGCTCGAGCGAGTTTATAACTTAGAAATTTTTTTTAAGAATCCACAAAACAAACCTCGATTTCACCTCATGGAGGGGCTCGCGCGCGAGGGTTGCTCGCGCAAGGTTCCCTTTCGCATATAAATAGGGCTGACCCAGCCCTAATTCTCAGATCTCTCTCTTAGCTCTCGTTCTCTTGCGATTTCTCTCTTTCTCTGATCTCTCATCTTCTTCCCTTTTCCCCTCCACAATACCACCACTCATCACCACCTCACTACCACGCCACCGCCGTCGCCGCCACAACCACCACCGCCGTCGCCAGACCATGACCACCAAATGACACCGCAGTTGCCGCCACATACATCGTCCAGAACTTTCTCTCCTTCTCTCTCCAACCATAGGTATATAGGTATATATATAAGACATATATATATACATGGATTCATATACACACACCCACAGATTCACACATAGAGTAATACACACCCCCAAAACCTAACCACTGAACACACTCATTAGGGTTTGCGATTTGGGGAATTTATATTTATACAGATATAGGTTTATAAATATATCCATGTGTACACACGCTATTTTAAGAACATGTGTGGTTTATTGAACTTAATTCTTGTTTAGGGTTTGATTATACAAAATTGATTGTGATATGTGGATTAGTCTATGTACTCTCACACACAGACTTAATTCAAACCCTGACTTCTACTTTCAAGCTCTAAAATAGGTTTGGATCATGTCTATTATACATGTTGGGACTGGATTAGTGATAAATTTTCTGTCTCCCTTATATTTGTGAAATATTTTCTCGAATTGTTTTACGTTGTATTCAAAATATTGATCATAGTCGAATAATTGTGGATGCAAACGTAGTTTCCCAATCTTCTAAGTCCCTGGATTCAAATTCAATCCACACACATACATTTCAGGTCCAATTTGAAATTTTGAATAGTTTTAAAATAATGCAGTAACTGTGGACACGCGAAATTCTGCTTTCCTCTTAGGTTTGAAATTGTTTTGAAGAGGAAAAGAAAATGGTCTTTTGAAAACAGATACAGAGTCACCACTTGGTCTTTAAGGAACCAAGAAACCTAATTTTGACTCACCCAAACGGATAAAGGGCACCAACCTTTCATAACCAAAGAACTTGGCTCGGGGTTTTGGTACGAGAGAGGAAGGAGCCTTTGTCACGACTAAAACACCCTCAACTCACCCCGTCTCAGGACGGGCCTCAATTAGCATCCAAATAATCATCTTTTACAATGTTTGGTTCGACAGTTAATACTATAATAAGTATATTACGTCACATAAGAATCTTGAAATGGAAGATCAAAAGATAAGATATCATTCATAAGATCTAAGCCAAATATCACACAATGTAAAGTGAAAGATCACACAAACAAACCTAGGAAAAATCGTCTAATCATATATCAAGTAATCAACACTTCCTAATCTAAAGGGGGCATGAATTGTTATTGAAACAAATAATTAAAGAAATCAAAATATGCTTAGCAAGCTAGTATGATGCATGTTAATTTTTGAGAAAAGAATACCTCTCAATCCCCGGGACGGATGAGAAAGGATGATTAGATCGAGGGGAAAACATGAATGTATGATCAAGTTCATTCCTTATAATCTTCTTAGATTAGGAGTCACAAAAGCCCCAAATCTTTGCATGGATGCAATGTATGCATCAAAATGTGCCAAGGTTGCAGTGTGTTTTGTGTTCATGGACTCCTAGAATGACTTAGAAGTCTAGAATGTGTATGGATGAATGGAGGAAACCATCATGGGATATGTACAAATGTAGTATGAACTACTTCCTATGACATGAGCTAATTTAGAGTGCATGTAAGCATCAAATCAAAGGATGGAAGTAAAAGTGTGCTTGCTGCGAATAGTGGACAGAACAGTGACATGATCTTTTAAAATTTGAAAAGTGGGGTTAGGGATGTTTTCAATGCATGATTGTTTATGGAGATCTTCTTTATTGTGTCTAGAACACAACCCAAAAAGCCAATCCTTAATAACTATTACAGATTGAGATAAATCATATAAACAATGGAGGTTACTCAGAAACAGAGTTTGTACTGTCGACTGAAATGTCAAAAATTCTTATAAAATGAACATAAATGATCTAGGGGCCCATCTTATATAGAAAGTTTCCTGAGACACTAAAGTTTAAGGAAAAAATGAGTTTGGACCACCTCTTTTGGAAAGGTATTCTGTAAAACACATTGAAAGTCAACCAAGCTGCTGTGACAGCAGAGGCAGAAAATCTGAAGAGAATGTTTGGACCAACATGGGGCCTTTCTATGCATTTCCAAGTCAAACCAAAAATCATGGGTATTCTCCAATGAATTAGGAAGACTTTCCAAGTGGTCTTGCATTCATACATTAAGTATTGAGTTCTAGAGAAATCATTGAAGTCAAATTACTCATTGTTTTGAAAGTTTTGAGACAAAGCTAGGGTTTTATTTCTTTAAATCAAAATGAGGGGTTCAAGAGGGGGTTTGAAATGGGGGTTTTGAAAGCATATTTTCAATACTTAATGAAGATTATAACCACTTAGAATGTCAACATTTAACTCACATCAAGAACCTCCAAGATTGTTGGAGAACATTATCTTTATTTTAAAGACAACTGCAAGAATACATAAGAATGCCTTGAAGTTGGAATCATCTCTATCAAACATGTTTTTGAGGTCAAGAGCTACTATCCATAAGGATTCACTCACCTCAAACTTCATGTCCTCATCTAGATGATGATGAACTAGTAAGTAAACAAGAAAAAGAAAAAGAAATGAGATAAGAGGAGATGAACATTAAAGTAAACAAACAAGTAGATAGCAATCAATAGATGATATTCATGATGATTTTGGACTTGTAGCTTGATGTTTCACTCATATATGGTGACTTTGGACATGGAAGTAGCTTTTTCTCTCTTAAATACCCACTAGAATGGTAGTTGGGTGTGTTAAATGTGAAGTAAATAGAAGCAAATAGAAGTAATGAAGTAAAAATAAAGTTTTAGAACTCACTTTCTTGTTTAAAAATCAAAGAAGGAAGCTTCTTTTCTCTCTATTCTAACCTTATCTCTACAACTTTCTCTCTAAAACTTCTCAAAGCTTGTATTTGGCACCCCCCAAAATGAGTAGTCAAAGGGGGTTTATATAGGCCAATGTGGGGTGGTTTTGGGATTTAGAAAGTACTCCCATTGGTCCTAAACACCTGAAAACATAGAACTATGTCGTTTTGGTTTCTAATTAATCAAATTAGACTCCCAAAAGAAATTACAAAAATGGACCATTCTGGAGGAGAGTGCCGCGGCGGCACTGGGCCTGTGCCACGGCGGCAGTGGGCCAGTGCGTGGCAGCACTGCTCCTCATTCGTCCAGATATTTCTTTTTAGGCCCCCCAGAGGTTCTGGTATTCACGCAAAGGCCCTATTTCGTCCGAAATTCACAGAAAATGCATACGAACTCCAAATTGAGGTTGTGATATACCGTTGGAAAGGTAATGAAGTCTACTTTTCATAAAAAAAACTTCAGAGATGGGTCACTTTGAAAAGTTTTGTGGTATTCGCAATAGAAGGCGATTTGATCGCCTTTTTCGCCTTCGAAAATTCACAATAAATTTGTTTTAGATCCATAAATAATGTACGATATACTGTTGGAAAGCTATTAACCTCTAGTTTTTATAAAAAATGGTTGGAAATTATTGCGGCGCTCCGGTTTAAAAGTCAATTTTTAGTCAAGGATTCTCGGGAAGTTCTGGGAATCTCTGGGAGCTCCCAGGAGCTGACGTCATCGTTCGATTCCCTTTTGAAACTCATTTTAGTACCTTCCACATGATCTCGGAGCTTTTCTGCAAATTTGGATGATTTTGGTCAAACCTTAGTCAAACCTGGTCAATCATTGGTCAAACTGGTCAATGGGGACTTTTCGAGAACTTTCGGAACTTCCGGGGGTCTCTGGGAGCTAACGATGTCATCTGGTTTTGCTTAAAAACTCATTTTATGACTTTCCTTATGACACAACATGTCTCCAGAACTTTTCGGTCCCGAAAGGATACACAATTTCATAACCATCACTTCGTCACGAAGAACCAAAGTATTCACCATATCCGTTTCGTCACGAAGAACCGAAAGGATACATAAATTTATAACCATCATTTTGTCATAAAGAACTAAAGTATTCACCATATCCGTTTCATCATGAAGAACCAAAAGGATACACAATTTCATAACCATCACTTCGTCACGAAGAACCGAAGTATTCACCATATCCATTTCATCATGAAGAACCGAAAGGATACATAATTTCATAACCATCACTTCGTCACGAAGAACAGAAGTATTCACCATATCCATTTCGTCACGAGTAATCGAAAGGATACATAATTTCATAACCATCACTTCGTCACAAAGAACCGAAGTATTCACCATATTCGTTTCATCACGAAGAACCGAAAGGATACACAATTTCATAACCATCACTTCGTCACGAAGAACTGAAGTATTCACCATATCCATTTCATCACGAAGAACCGAAAGGATACATAATTTCATAACCATCACTTCGTCACGAAGAACTGAAGTATTCACCATATCCATTTTGTCACGAAGAACCGAAAGGATACACAATTTCATAACCATCACTTCGTCACGAAGAACCGAAGTACTCACCATATCTAACGACCCTGGTGTTGTGGACGGGCTGCTGTAGGTGCCTTTGTGGCTACAGTAAGTGCTGGCATGCTACGCACTATGGAAAGTTCATCCCACATCGCTTGGGTATAGAAGGGTAATGTACTATATATAGAGGGCCATAGTGGAACATAGTAAGATGCTATTTAGGCAGGCTTGTTGGCCTGTGCCAGGAAAAATCCGTGCGAGTTGGGCCCAAAGCGGACAATATCTTATTGAGCGAGACTTGGGTCATGATAGAATGGTATCAGAGCTTATGGTTAGCTTAGCGAGTCTAAGTGATTCTCGGAATGTGGTTTATGGGTTGGTCAGAGCCTTAGGTTTGCGGATTTTTGGGATAGGGACTATGTGTTACTACGTGCTTCTATTACTTTGTGTGCTATGTGTTTCATGATACTATGTGTTTTGTTCTACAGTGTGCTTTGTAACGTGTTAGTCTTACATGCATGTCATTTTTGGGATGACTCAATAGAAGCATACATGATACTGTTTAGATTTGCATGTTAGTGCATGCATCTTTGGTTGTAACATTGGGGGTCTTATCAAGGGGAGTGTTCTTTTGGCTCATGGAGTAGCAATGTGGATGACTATCTATGTGAAGGACTAAAAAAAAATCTTATTTGGGAGTTGGAGGCAGAGATTGGATATCTGGACTTCTCATGTGATCAATTGGTTTTCTTATCTCTATTGGTTATCTACTATTTTTCTGATACGGAATCTATTACTATTGGTATTATGGATTTCTTATCTTCTGATGCGGATATCATCAACGAGTTTTCTGGATTTCTTATGATTATGTTGCTGCTATTCTTATATATGGGAACTCTATTTTGTATGATTTCTCTGGTGTAATTATCGATGATATTCTCTTCTCAATGACATATTATGATCTAGATGGTTATGGATTTATCTTCACGGCAGTATCATCTTCTCAATCTTATTACTAGCAAGGAGTTTTGGAAGAATGAGCATTCTCAAATGTATACATTGGTTGATTAGTAAGTATTGAGTATTTCAAGGAGTATTAGAGTGGGGGTAAATGGTTTCATTCATAATTTTATTCTTATATGTTGTATTATTATCTGTGTCTTAATTATCTGCTAACATTTAACAATTGACTATATGAGGCTAAAGGTATATACATGAGGGTTTCCTTGTTTGGATTATTCGCTCGACGTACTAGGCCTTGTATTGTTGAGAGTTAAATGTGAATCTGTGTTTTCTATTATTTGTGTGTTTAACAATATTTATGAATAAGTATTTGTATTACCGTCGCTTTAAATTTCGGGACAAAATTTTATTTGAGGGTAGAATGTAACAACCCTAATTTTCTAAGTACTTTTAGTAATTATTGATATTATAATTTTCAAGTATTAGACATTAACTCTGTATGTATCTTAGTGACACCTAATAAAATGTTAAAGTAGCATGTACGGGTCGTTAGTATGTCAGGTAGTGGCTCTTAAACCAAGGATGTCTAGAATTTATTTTATTTTCGCTGAACTCTGTACGGAGATTTTATTTAATGAAAATGGTGTTCGTTTGTAAATTGAAAAGGGAATAATATTTTCAAGAGAACGCTATTTCTTTTATAATGAAAATAAATGTTTGGAAATACAGGTTTAATAATCAAGACTTTTGTTTAAAACAAGACCATGTACTTTTATTTAATGAGTATTAAATATTGTTTTCAATAAATTGTTTGCTAGCTTGTGTGATGGTGTCACCCTCGGGGTTTTTTGACAATTGAATATTACTCTGGATACATGCTCTAGATTAATTATTTGGTTGTCCAAAAAATCGGGGTGTGACACCATATCCGTTTTGTCACAAAAAACCGAAAGGATACTCAACTTTACAACCCAACAAACACACCCTTTTCTCACTATCCCGGCCTCTGTGGCCTGGTTTACCTCTTTGACACTTATCCTCAGCATAAGCTACTTTTGACAATACACAGATGATACTCATGTATACCCGACCACGCACGCGTCACTCATTAAAGGGTTTGGTTCATGAAATGACTTTCAATTGTAACCGTCAAGATTTCACTATACGTCCGACATTCTGTTTTACCTCTTAATATACTTACGATGGAAACTTTCTCAATCACTATCAACGTGATAATCGTGTCATACAACATACTTATATCTTGGGTATGAACTCTCAATGGTCATCACACTATATTCATAACAACGGAAACCTAGCATGTTGTTCATGGATCCATAACATGGATTTGATACCAATAAATATATAGATGAAACCCTTAACTTACTTATCTACGTGATAGCACTACCATAGCACAAGATTTTCATAACAACACAGGTACCAGAAAACTAGCATCATCAATCAACACAATGCATAAACAATACATCATACAAAAAGCAGTACAACTGCCAGGATATATTTTCACTGTGTTGACTGAATTAGTATGATTTATTTGGGCATGATAAATTGCTTTGTAGATCAATCTCAAAACTAGAACAATATATGTAATTGGATTATCTTCATGTATAAAAAAATCTAGCTTCATTTGGATTTTTGAACTGCTCAAGACGTTCATTTTACTAAACTACGTTATACTAAAAGTTTCTATTTCTCAGATTTATAGCACTACATTTACATGCATTTCATCTATGAAGGATTGATTTTCAGACCGAGCCATAGAATAGTTATTTGTAGAAAAATGAGTTAGCTTTCTTCATAAAAAAACCTAGCCTCATTTAGATTTTTGAACTACTCAAAACGTTCATTTTACTAAACTACGTTCTGGTAAAAGTTTCTGTTTCCCAAATTTATAGTACTACATTGTACGTGCATTTCACCTATGAAGGAGTGATTTTCAGACCAAGCTATATATGAGTTATTTATAGATAAATAAATTAGCTTTCTTTAAAAGAAAACCTAGCTTCAATTAGATTTTTGAGCTGCTCAAAACGTTCATTTTACTAAACTACATTCTGCTGGAAGTTTTTGTTTTCTAGATTTGAAGATTTGTCTTGCATGGCATGGAAAGCTCAAAATAACAACATCAAGCACTTACTAAACATTACTACATACTCTCTATGTTCTAAAGTGAGTTAAAAAACTCACCTAAACTTGAAATTGAGCGGGGCTTTGGATTTGTCACGCCCCGGAGTAGCCAAAAATAGGGAAAATTTAAAATTTTCTTTCTGGACCCATAGGGAATGACGAGTTACATTAACTGATTGTCATTTCTACATTCTACACATGGTTAACAGAGTAGCAGAAGCATAAAAATACTTATTGGTATTCCTCAATAGAACTCAAATGTCTGGGATCTAGTTATTACATCATGAGTCTAAATAAAGATCTATTAGGCAGTCTAGGGCGATCTATCTACAATACATATCTAAAGCATTACCTCAGACAGAAGACAATAAAGCAAATTAAGTAATACTAAATATAACTATATCAGAGTCCTTCGCTTCAACTTGTTCATCTGTCGTGTCCTTGTGGGTAGACCTTATCTTGATAGTCATCACCTGTGAAATCTAGACGTAATATATCTAGGGCAGGAAGGAGAGCCGTTAGCTTTTGAAGCTAAGTGAGTTGACCTAACCGATCACTCCTAATACAAACAATAATATACAAGTACAACAAATATCTCAAACTTGAATATTTGATAAGCGTTATCTCAATACGTATGATTTATGACATGATAATATGAATGAGATAAGACATGATGCATCATCGATATATTCGACTTTACTCGACCACAGACACCACAACTGACTCATGTGACTTGTTACATTACCAGTGTAACGCTGTTAGCTCAGAGTAGAATGATTACGCTGCTATCGTCGCCTAGCAGGGCCCTATAGCAGTTTTGGTTTTAAAAAGAGTGTAATCATTGGACTCTTAGGTCCTCGTGACCTTGCCTGGAGAATAGAATAGTTACAGCGCTATCGTTGCCTAGCAGGGCCCTATAGCATTAGAAAGGTAACTATTGTATTCAAGTTCAGATGGATACTTTGCTATCGTCGCCTAGCATGGCCCTATAGCGTATCAACCATCAACTCATACATAACTTCAATAATTTCAATGGAAACTTTGGCTATCGTCGCCTAACAGGGCCCTATAGCAGTTTCATTGTTGTTCCCATTGACTTGACGGTAACACTCGGACCACTGCGGTCCACTCAACATGTTTAACAATATGATGGGTTAGTCTCCTTAACCAACCATGCGGACGTCAACATCGACATCATGACTCGACTATATTCATATGAATGTCCATGTGATTGTATAAACGTGAAATCATGATAAGCAATAATATCAACGAATATTAACTAAGCATGAAGTGTAGTTATCTAACATGCATTCATTATATAAGGCACAATCTCATCATTTACATAAACCGTACTTACCAGTTTCGTCCACGCAGGACTTACTGGGTATACATATAATTCACAAGAATAATTCTATAATATACCAAGTGAGTTAGGGCGACTCACCTCGATGTGGGTGCGTAAAAGCAAGCGTAACTTCGGTCCCTACAAAGTATATAAATCCATAGAACGGTGGTTAATAAGCGTACTAGAATTAAGGACATAATGGTAATTGTGCCGGATGAGTTCCTAAACCTCAACATGATGATCTAGACATCATTCTGAGTCTAACGCCATTGACTAGACTCAAATCGGAGTCCGTCGCATAAAAGGCTGGGTTTTCTATACCAGGTTGGGCCCTAAAGATAAGCTGTATTTTTTACCGTGTCGAAAGGTGTCACGCCCCGACGTAGCATAAATAAGGAAAGCGTTTAATTTCCTTTATGGACCCGTAGGTCGCGACAGTTTGAAGGATCGATTCCGTCCCAAACGTCAAACAACAAAACATATTAAACAGAGTAAAGCAATCAAGGCTTACAAAAAATTTTCTAACTTATTACATCTTATGAACCGGGGTCAACTAAGGCACAGACCGCCTTGAAAATAAAATAATAACTTAGTGTCTGTTATAGTCATCCTTATAGTTCAAAACTTAAAACATAAATTAAATAAACAGTTTCTTCATTCCAAGAGCAGCAATTCTCAATTAGCATAGTCGTACGATTCCTCCTGGTTATAACCTGAAAAACCTGAACACGAATGTCCAGGACGCATCAACGTCGTCAGCTTCGAGAAGCTGGTGAGTATTAAAAACATGACTTTGAATGTAAAGCATACCCATTTACCTTTTTCCATTATTAAATTACAGAAAGAATTCACTTTATAAAACAACAAGGAATATATTAAGAGTCGTTCATTCATAAATACAGATACTCGTGAAATGAGACAATGCACCACACTCATCTCGCCGACTCTTTTCTCTCGACAGCCACAACAACCCACTATCCTACTCCTGGTATCTTTGAAACACTCAGATAGCCACACTTTAGCAACGGGGCGCCAGGGAGTGTCCAGTTTGCCTCACACTTTGGTCCGGGGTACCAGGGAGTGTCCAATGCCTCACACTTTGAATACCCTAACCGCCATGCAAATACCGGGGCAACCCCTCGCACAGTATCCAGACTCGAGTATCAGGGAGTGTCCGTAGGCCACACTTTAGCACTACCATGGGTGCCAGGGAATGTCCGAGTTCGGCTTCACACACTTTAACGCTTCCATGGGCGTCAGGGAGTGTCCATATTTGCCACCGTCGCATTTTAAAGATACCCTCTCCACAAACTCAACCACAACCACAACCACAACCACAACTACAACCACAACAACAACCACAAACCACAACCGTAAACTCAAACTCATACTCTTTCCACACTACCATTACTCTTTTCCACACAGACTGACACCCACATGCATGTACCACTGACCCCCCATGTATGTCATGAAACTTAAACATGCGGCAATTTACTGAATTATAAATACAACATGCGTACGGGGCTTGATAAGTCATACTACAATGTTTTAATCATTCAAACAAAACCAAATAGAGTTCTGATTAACTAAATATCCCAAACAGAACCTTAACAGTACTAAAAAGTTGAACCAAACAGTCCCTTAACAGAAAACAGACAAAAACAGAAACTGCTAAACCTCGCGCGCGCGGGCCGCTCGCGCGAAAGATCGCTCGCGCGGGCCGCTCGCGCGATATACCCAAATTTCCTTTTTATATATGAACTTTTCTGTCTGCCAGAGAAAGCCAAGGTCGCGCGCGCGGATCGCTCGCGCGAAGGGGTTCTCGCGCGACCAGCCAATTTTTCATTTATATATATAAACTCTTACGTCTGCCTGAAGACGCCTACCTCGCGCGCGCGGGCCGCTCGCGCGAAAGATCGCTCGCGCGGATCGCTCGCGCGATTCCTCGCGCGCGCGATCGTGGCGCGAGGTGAAGCTGAGGCTTCATCTTCTCCGCAGAAACTACTCTGTTTCAGAAAACAGGGTCTAAAATTGACCCATTTCAAATCTGTAAGTATGTTTATCATGTTATATATGGATCTCTTCCTTTTTAAACAAGGATTAAGAATCTATGATTAATTTAACACCATTTGATACATAGCTCTCCAATTTTAGGAAAAACTAAAACATGTCCAAACTTCATTTTCAATATACTTTGCCATATGAATAAATTAAGCTCTAAAACTTCAAACCTAGCATATATGATGTATAATCGTTCAGAATCATCTCTAAAAACAGATTTTAGTTAAGATTGAGAAATCTTGATTTTCAAGCCATGGAGTTCATACGTGAGATCAACCATGGTGTCTTACAAAATTAAACAAACACACAGTAAATAGACATGTGATTACATTCTTAGTGAGTTAGTAATACTCACTGTGATAAGAAGATTAATAGTTGTTGAGAAAGACTAAGCAATTAAGGACCCAACTCCAAGCTTTGGCTATGGAGTTTAAGCTTTCTCTCTCTAAATAATTTCTGAAATTAACTCTCAAGCTCTCTCTCTAAACTTGAAGTGCAGAATGTGTAGTGTAAAAATCTGTGAGTTGTGTGTGTATATATAGAGCTACAAGAACTTGGAGACCAAGCAAAATTAAGAACTTCACTTAGCAAGCTTAATAGAGTTAACAAATCCTTAATCCCTCTAATATTAACAGCACATATACATACGTATGAGCATATATACTGATGCACACTAAACTCTCCAGATTGTGAAAGGCCATGTAGGCTAATAGGGGTCAAGTGTTGGTTGTTTGGCAATTTGGCTTTTGGCACAAAAATAACACACCCAAAATAGGTAGATCCAAACAGGGCACAAGCCAATGATGAGTTTCCATTAATAGAAATAAAGTACAAGTCATGTCATACTTTACGTCATGTCCAAAAGCTGTGCAAGATTATCATAGCGTGGACAGTTTGAACATAAACTGGTATTTTCGGGGCGCGGTGGTTACCACAAAAATACAGGAATTTCATTTTAGTGTAAGAAGTGATTTTCTGGTTTCATAAAAATATAGCTTGAATTAAAAGAGTACATTTCCACCGTTTTGAAATACAGATTTGAATTCTAACACAGGTGTTGCTAAATTTTATAAAATTGCAGTTTTAATCCCAATCAGAATTTCAATGTATGATAAAATAGGCCAATCACAGATTTTTTTAACACATGAGAATTGAAATCAAAAATAGAAGTAAACAATACAATTAAATTTAAATATGAAATGAAAATGCAGGTTATTACAAAAGGTCACCACACTTTAAGGGAATTTTCTAAACATTATTCTAAGACTCTGGGAATTGACCGTGTATTTTTCTGAACTACGGTTTATATTCTATAAATTATTGAAGTTCTAACCCTCATAACAATAGACGTTACGAGTTCTATAATTATAAAATATATTGTAGGAAAATATTTGATCCTTAGGAATATTTTTATAAATACTAGGCACCAAAATGAGCTACTAGAAATTTTCTCATAATTTTAAGAATTTGTTTGATATTTTAAATAATTAAAACAAGGGTTAAACGACTCCTTATAATTTATTAAAATATCAAAGTTTAGTTTTATAATTTGTTAAATTATAAAACAGTTCCTAATATCCTTAGGACACAATGTAAAATTTCTCAGATTTTAAAATGGGCCAATAAATATTTATTATCTATTTATCATAATTTAAAACTACCATTTATTTTTTTTTAAAAGCCCAAATAAATAGTAAATATAATACATAGGTAATGGAAATAATTTTAGAATATATAACAATATTATAAAAGAATATTTCAGAATTTTTGAAGGGCAATAATAATCTTTAAAACTATTTTTTCATAAATTAGAACAATTAACTATTAAGTTAATACTTAATAGTAATTATAACATATATAAATACTAATTTAATAAATCAAATTATTAAATTACTAAGTACAATTAATTATTTACTAATCATCATTAATAGAATAATTAATAATATAATATACTAATAATCAGGATTATGTCTAAATAAACTTAACTAAAACAGAATTAACAAATTAATAATTAATTAATATTTAACTACATGTACCGTACAAATACACTAACATGCTACACCCTAAAAACTCCCATAAGACTTCTTCTTCTTCTACGAAATGCACACTGTGCATGTACATATATATATATACATAACGTTATATATACATATATTTACATAATTATTCAAATGGCCATATCTCATCCATTTTTCAACGAAAATTAACAAACTTTAAGTCAAAATCGCGTGCCTCAACGAGCCCGATCCAATGGTCTTGGTCTCATGATCTAAATCTTAGTGGTTTGCACGGAAAAAGGGCAATAACAGATTCGTCCAAGAAGGAATAATCTCATCGTTGGTCGACCAAACGCGACCTAAACTTCGGGCTATTCGTAGGGGAGCTTAAGGGGGTCACTAGGGTCGTTTTGGTATAAGTTATGTGGGGTTTAACAATGGTCCAAAAACCAAGCTTGGTGGAGCTTTCATGGCTACCACAGCCATGGCTGGAGCTCGGAGCTCCGTCCGGGGCAGCGTGTGGGTGTGTGAGGTGCGTGTGGTGTTGCAGAAAATATACCCAGGGGTGTGGGGATTACCTTCTCCAGTCTCGGGTCTCTCTCTCCTTTGGTCTCGGCTTCTCGCTCTCGACTCCTCTCTCTCCCTTCGGTCTCTTCTCTCTCTCCTCTTCTCCTTCCTCGGGTCTGTGTACAATGTGTGTGTGCAGAGAGGGTTGATGTAACACCCCACTTTTTATTTTAAATAATTTATAGTGTCTTAATTAGAATTTTTAAGATTTTTAATTATGTTATTAATGTGGTCAATATACGAGTAACCGGTGTGAGTGCTTTACACTATAAAAAAATTAATGTGCTTTAAAAAAAAAAAGAAAAACGTGCAAGTGTGTGGGTGTGCAGTTGTGTATGTGGTGATAGCATTAATATATAAATATATATGTGCTATGTATCATATATAGGATATAATATTAGATTAGATTAGGTAGATATATTAAAATATTAGGTTAGTTAGAAAAAAAAAAAAAAAAAGAAGAGAAACCCCTCTCCCTTATACACAGCCGCCGAGAGAGAGAGAGAGAGAGAGAGAGAGAGAGAGAGAGAGAGAGAGAGAGAAGAAGAAGAAGAAGAAGAAGGAAGAAGAAGAAAAGGGAAGAAAAGGGAAAAGGGTCTTGGCTCCGTGGTCTCGTGTGGAATCGCGGAACGTTGTTATTGTCAATTTCTTTGATTGAACGAGGTGAGTTAAACTTTGTGTATTTATATATATATATATATACACGTATGTATATGTGTATACGGGGGTAATTAAATTAGTATGTACACTTTTAATTTAATTGTTAGGGTTAAATTTGTGTAATGAATATACGCTATTGTTGAAGTAATTTAGATAGTTTAATTCCTTTCGTGTGATTTTGCGATCATGACATTAGGGTATTCGAAGGGGTTAGGTGAATCGTTAGTTTGATCAAAACCCTAGGTGAAATATTCATATTTGTTAGCAAATAGATGTGAAATTCGTTTTATATGTAATTCACACAGTCGCAGAAACTTTAGAAAATTATTAGAAAATCGTGGCTTTGAATTGGAACATTCTGTCCGCGTGTCTCATGTAAAACATGATTCTGCACGTTTTTCGTCTAATGGTATTTTTCCTGATTCTGCACCGTTTGGGCAGAAATTTAAGATTTCAGTAGCAGTTTTTAGTATATTAAAATGTACGAAATTGGGAAATATGATTCATTGTGTTCTTTTTTTATTGTTCGTATGAATTAACGAAGATTACTTGGAGATACATGAATTCTCCTATAATATTGAGCTATGAAAAGAAATAGGTGATAGTAATTAACGTTGAGTCCAATTAAATTGTATAATTCCAAAAATGCAAAAATAGTTTCAAGTTCCTTAGTGTTCACCGCTCCCAGTTGTGATATTGTTTTGGTAGCTCGACTTGCTGAGTGTACCTTTTTGCCAGTGGCTTCGTGATCAAGCTGGCCTAAGCCTTATGCCTGGCTTATTTTGTTAGACGTCTAGGCATATTGACTAGCCTTCTGTGTGTATACCTGGTTTGGTTGATACCCCAACCAAACTGGCACCAGAGTGGATGTTGGTAGTATGTCCGGGCACACATGGGATATATGTGTGGGTGTACCATGGAGGGTAGCCAAGTGGTGAACCTAGGAAATTGAATAACGAATCATACACAAAAATAAGAGAATCATTGTTAATAAAATTTCCAAATTGTTAATAAAATTTCCTATGGGTTAAAGGATATAAAATGTTGATTTCCTCGTCTGTTGTTCTTTTCTTATACATTGTATTGGGACGTGTAGTGAGTAAATTGTGATAATGATCCTTCCTCTATCTTAGTACAAGTAATTCTGCATATTCTTGTAGTATTTTGCTGTTATTAATCTTGTGGTTGCAGGATGGTGGGTCCACTAACATTTTGCAGGTATTGACTCACCATGAGACGTTAGGTAAGTATTACTTTATTTAAATTCGGGCGAGAACTGCATGGCCACCACATAAAGGGAAACTACCGCTCGTCCCAATATGTGAAGTGGAACTACTTTCTTACCCGAGTTAATATTTTGTGTGGTAGTTAAAGGGTCAACGGGTGATCCTGAAACTGTGTGTGTGTGGTTTAACTCATACCAGTCATGTGACTGACCCATGAGTTTTTTTTCTCGCGGGTGCGTTCTTGTTGGAGCGTAGCCGATCATAATTTGCAGGGCTAGTAGGGAGTTCGTGGCACCTGGTAGCAGGAGGCGTGTGGAGTCTTGCGCTGTTCTTTTTATTCTTTCTTATATCACTTTAGAGAGTTTAGAAATAAGATTTCTGGCATTGTGGGCCATTTAAAAATTTAAGATATTGTTTTAGTGAAGTGTTCTTTTTAGATTCTTATAATGTTTTGGAGTTGGATTTAAATCTTGGTTTGACTTTTTAGTTGGATGTTGACCGTTGCTTTAGCACATGTGAGTAATGATTTTATTTCAGTACAGACTGTGTGATGTTATTATATTGCAAGCACCTTGATGATTGGACAGCTGGATATTGGTTGAGGGTTCTCCCTTGACTAATAATTGGTTGTCTAAAATTTGGGGTGTGACAGTTGAGGCAGAGGGGGTGGGTGGGTTTTCTTTCTTTCACTTTCTTCCTCTCTCTCTAACTCTCTCTCGCCTCTTCTCACTCTCCTCTAAATCTATCTATATATATAATATAATACTACACACTTAATACTTATATACATATATAATAGAATATACATATATAATATAAAATGAGGGAGTATGTGTGTGGCCGGTTAAGAGAGAGGGAACAAGGGTGAGTATTTTAAGGAATGGTTTAATGAGGGATTTGGGTAGGGATCCTAGGGATAATAGAGAGGGTTGGGGGAAATATCCAATGGGTTGAGGGGGAGGTTTGAGTGTGATTGATGTGAAGGTTGGGGGAAGTGCCCAATGGGTTTTAGGGGGTATTTGGGTAGGAAGTTTACCCAATGGGTTTTAGATGGTTAGGGTAGTACAATGTACATTTTAGGTAATATTCTCATTTCCATAAATGTATAGCTAGTCGTCGCTAGGAACCGCGTGCCATGCAGTCTAAAGTTCAATACAGATTTTACGGGTTCACGTGACAAGTCAGTCCAGGTTCGTATTTTACAGCCTAAGTCTTATGATCTCAGTCCGAGTCTAATTTAACAACCGGTGTTAAAATAAAAATATCGATAATATGATTAAAATATAAATAATAATCCTGTGTCCATATAATATAATAATTAAAATCTAGGTTTAAAATAAAAATACTGATAATAATAATATAATTACAACTTATATTTAAGGGGCTAATAACGTCAAATATATAATATACTCATAGTTGTAATTACAGAACTAAAATGACATCGCGTCCGAATGAAATATAACTTATAGTCAAAATTGAAGTGACAGCAAATATACAAATTACCCTATATTTATCAAACTTAGCGACTGTGAATAATATGTAAACTATATTTATTATTATCTAGTGACTACAAAATATAACCTATAGTTATAGAGTAAAAATAGATGATTCAATAATCTTAAAATTACGCATTTCTACCAGAAATACGGAAACAACAATGCAGAGATCCATTATATAATTATGGAAATTTGCGGGTATTACAGGATTTGAGCTTAAGGAAGCTTGAACACAAGCTTCAAATGATGGAATCTTCTTCTTCTTCCTCCTCTTCTAATCCTCTTGTCTCTACATGGAACTCTCTTCCTAGCTCTCTCTATCTATATGCAGATTATAGTGCCCAAGAAAATGAGATGCAAGAGAATATGCATGCTTTTATAGAGGTGGTGGAGGGGTTATGTGTCACCATGCATGCTTTCATGTGCACATGCAAGGACATGTGTCCCACATGTGGACAAGTGTCACATGAGGTGGTGACATGTGTCTAGGGGGGTTGCATGTGCCACAAGTGGCCGACCATGTGGGTCCCACTTTGGGTTTTGTGCCACTACCTCAGTTTGCATGCAAATATCCTCAGTATACGTGTCGGTCTCGATTTACGTATAAATGGGTATTGTTTCTAACGTTCGGGTCTGAGTATTGGACTAAGTTAAGTCTAATTACTGTCGAGTCAGTGTGGCACTCACAGTCTAATTAGTAATTATATTACACTGATATAGTCACACAAATAAAATAGTAATATGACCAGATATGGAAATTCATAAAACTCATTTCATTAAACGTAGAGAAATTACAGGTACTACAGCTTCTACCACCTATTACAGGATTTTTTCCTTGAAATCAGAACTAGCTAGTACTAAACAGGAACATGAATTTATCTCGCATCTCCGATTCCAGCTCCCAAGAAGCTTCTCCTTTGTTATGGTGCATCCACTGAACCTTTACCAGCAGAATCTCTTTATTCCTCAGCTTCTTGATTCCACGATTCATAATTCTTACAGGTCCTTCGACGAATGTAGCATTGTCGTTCACCTAGATATCTTTGAAATCAATCTCGTGTGCTGGGTTGTGAAGATATTTCCTCAATATACTCACATGAAAAAGATTATGAGCTCTCGACATCTTTGGTGGTGACGCCAATCTATAGGCGACTTTCCCATGCGTTCCAGAATTTCAAATAGTCCAATGTAGCGCGGTGATAGCTTTCCCCTCTTTTGTCCAAATCTTACAATGCTTCGAACTGGGGAAACTCTCAAATACACATGATTTCTAACTTCAAATTCTAGATCTCGACGCCATTTGTCCGTATAGCTTCTTGTATTTGCTTTGCGTTGCTTTCATCCTTTCCTTTTGTCCGCCAGTCTGTGGATGAAATGCAAAACTTAACTTCAAAGTCGTTCCCATTACTGTCTGAAGACTTTTCGAAAATCCAGCGGTGAGCCTTGAATCTCGGCCTGATACGATTGACACCTGTTATCCATGTAATCGCACAACCTGTTGCAGGTATAGTCGACTCATCTTCTTGACGGGATAGGTCGTATTATAGGCAATTATATGGGCTGATTTTGTCAGTCGATCAACAACTACCCAAATAGCATCATGGCTCTGCTGAGATCTCGGCAATCCTACAACAAAATCCATGGTGATATGCTCCCATTTCCATTATGGGATTGGTAGCGGTTGTAGTAATCCTAGAGGTCGTTGGAGTTCCGCCTTGACTTGCTGACAAGTAGGGCACTTGACTACATATTCCGCAACCTCTCTCTTCATGCCTTCCTACCAAAAGTTCCTTTTTAAGTCTTTGTACATCTTAGTTCCACCAGGGTGTATGGTCATCCTTAACTTATGTGCTTCATCCAGAATGTCCTTCCTCAAATCATCCGTGTCGAGTACACATAACATGTCCCTACATCTGAGTCATTCGTCTGTTCTAATATTCCATTTGGTCAGATCCTTTGCTTTTGCCTTCTCAAACCATTTCCTCAATCCTTCGTCCTTTTGAACTTTGAGTATTCGATTAATGAGGGTTGGCTGCACCATCAGACATCCAAAAGGTCGTCCATCACCCGGTCTTGTAGCTTGAATGTCAAATTCTGTTAAAGCTTCTAAGGCTTTCCATTCCTTGATTAAAAGTAAGGCGATTAACCTTCGAGGTTTCCTGTTCAGAGCATTTGCGACTACATTTACCTGACCGGGGTGGTATTGCAAATTAAAGTTGTAGTCCTTAAGTAGCTCCATCCAGCATCATTGTCTTATGTTTAGTTCCTTTTGAGTGAACAGGCATTTCAAGCTTTTGTGATCCGAAAACAAGTCAAACCTCTCTCCGTAGAGATAGTGCTTCCAAATCTTAAGTGCAAAACAATTGCAGCCAATTCCAGATTGTGCGTAGGGGTAGTCCAAATCATGTGGCTTTAATTGTCTGGATCCATAAGAGATCACCCGACCATTCTTCATAAGTACACATCCTCTTCCTTGATACGATGCATCACTATAAGTAGTGTACTGTTCACTACTCTTGGGTATAGCTAGCACTGACGTTGTGGTCAACCTCTCCTTTAGTTCCTGGAAAGCGCGTTTGTGCTTGTCCTTTTACTCAAACTTTGAGTCCTTTTTGGTTAGTCCGTTTAAAGGAGACGCAATCCTAGAGAATCCTTCTATGAGCCTCCTGTAATATCCAGCCAGTCCGAGGAATTTTTGTACTTCTAATGCATTGGTCGGTCTACTTCAACTAGAAATTACGTCCATCTTTGTTGAGTTTACCGAAATTCCCTTCTGTGAAACTACATGGCCCAAGAACTTAAATACTTTTGGCCAAAACTCATACGTACTGGACTTGGAATATAGGCGATTTCTCTAAGTGTCTAGAGTGAAATCTGTACGTGCTTCTCGTGCTCTTCTTCACTCTTCGAATAAATGAGGATATCGTCGATAAACACGATAATGAATTGATCCAAGAAGGGCCTGAACACCCGATTCATCAAATTCATAAATACTGCCAGGGCATTGGTTAATCCAAAAGGCATAACTAAGAACTCATAATGCCCATATCTTGTTCTGAAATCCGTTTTAGCCATATCCTCAGGCCTAACGAGTAATTGGTGGTACCGGATCGTAAATCGATCTTCAAAAAGGTTGTCACTCCTTGAAGTTGGTCGAATAAGTTGTCTATCACGGGAAGGGGGTACTTGTTCTTGATAGTGACCTTATTCAATTCTCTGTAGTTGATACAGAGTCAGAGATTTCCATCCTTCTTCCTAACAAATAGAACTGGGGCTCCCCATGGTGACGTGCTTGGTCTAATGAATCCAAGATCTTCTAACTTTTCTACTTGCTTCTTTAGCTCCAGCATTTTCGTTGGGGCCATACAGTAAGGGGTCTTGGATAATGGTGTCATTCCGGTTACTAACTCAATACAAAAGTCGATCTCATGCTTAAGTGGTAATCCGGAGATGTTCTGAAAGACAACTTCATAGTCTCGAACTATCAGAATCTGAGCGATCGTCAATTCTGAGCTTGTGGTTTCCATAGTAGCTAAGCGACTTGTAAGAAAGGCATCACTAGTGGGGTTGCATTGAAAATTGAAGGGTGGACTCCCTGGTACTGAAAACGTGATCGACTTACTAGCACAATCTAACTTCGCATAATACCTAGTGAGCCAATCCATTCCTAGGATCACATCGAACTCCTTCATTGACAGAACAATTAAGTCTGTAGGTAGGTTCCTATCCTCTAATGTCGAAGTACAGTCCTTGCTCACTTTTCCAAGCTTTATGGTCACTCCCAAGGGTGATACCGCATTCAGAGCCACCTCGAGTGCTTAGGGTACTAAACCCAATCGTCGTACAATCTTGAAGGCAATAAATGAATTTGTAGCACCAGTATCAAAAAGCACTCTAACTTGGCTAGCATATAATGAGAGTGTACCTTCCAAGTTCTGTTGTTCCTAGTGGTTATGGTTGGTAATTGTGGTGCGGGTGGTGCTACATGCTTATCCTGGGGAAAGGTGGGTCCTGGTTTCTTATCACTATTCCATGGGCATTTGTTTCCTTGAAAACGGGTAGAAGGTCTTCCCTTTGGTCCATTCCTGAGCTGGGGTGGCTGACTTGTCATCTGCTTGTACGCTTATTGTCACGACCCATCCCGCTAACGTGCGGAAACAGGACACGTGGCACGCCACCAAGGCTCAACCATTTCGTCTTATAACAATACGCAGCGGAAAAGTAATTTAAAACAACCTCGAGTGTATAAAACTTTGAAAACATTACCCTCCGAGTTATAAAATCCGTGTAAAATTGAAAACGCAATTACATTTCGAAACGAATGGTTTTATGTTAAAAGGGGTCCCAAAGGTACCCTAAGAACCAATCGAAACATTTCCAAAAGTTGCGAAAGGTAAAAAAAAAAGTTTCTGACAGGGGGTATTTCGACCGGTCGAACGACCCCATTTGACCGGTCGAATGACCCTCTGGCAGAATCCTGCAGAATGCTGCAGAATTTTGCCAAAGCATCACTCAACCTCTTCACTTCCATGCTTCCTAACATGTTGAAAACTTTTTAAACTTCACCATCTATACTAGATTTCCAAGATCGTCATAACGACATAATAATCCACAGAAAGAGATAATTAACGGAACAAGCTAAGGCTTGTTTGGCTCAAAATATAAAAGAACAAGTACAATCCTTCAAACCGTTAAATTTACAAGTAGAACCTTCCAAAACACGAATCCACGAGTTCGGATTCATTACCACGAATTCAAAAGGAGTTAAGTACATAACATGACCTTACAATTCCATTCCAAAACTTAAAAGTGACGTTTCTAGTCCTAACTTCCAAAAATTACATTATCAACCAAGGAATGGAAGACAAAAACATATACAAAGTGGTTCAACCCCGTCGTTCCCGCGGTCTCACTCTTCGCGCTTCTTTTTCCCTTTCTTCCTGTCACCTGCAATGGAGGAAATCTCCACTGCTCAGCTATATGCTGAGTGTACAATTCTAAACAAATGCATATGAGGCAATTCATGTTTTAAACATCTAAATCACATAATTTAGTCTCCGGGGAGAGAGATACGCATTCACCCAGTATATCGGCAAGTCTTAAATCTTAAACCGCGATGTCAATGGTTAGCCAAGGATCACTCAACCATTACACCCATCTGCTCTGGTTGGCCACTTCCCACACCAAGCAAGTAGTCGTCACTACTATAAACTCTCAAACATCGAGAGGCGTGCACCGGCGTAAAATTATATCAAACTCCCCTTTGACCCACATAGACATTTAACATACTCACATAATCATGTCACCGTGCTTTTCTATACATACTCGCTAACTTTAACGGGCCTAATTTAACACATAAGTTTGCCCGGATCACAAGTCATACAAAATATCTAAAACATCCAAAATTGTCTATATTACATAGGTTCGGAATTCATACCTCGTGCGATTTTCCTATAACTTCGAAGGATGAACTAGAAGGTCGATTAAACGTCGGATTTCGAATATCAAGCGATTCCTACAAGTTTACATGCGTTTACCCCAAAATTCTAACATTAGGATTTTTATAAAACTTAACCAAACTAGTCCTAACTAGTATCAAAACGAAGCCCTTACCTCAAGGAGTTTGAATCTCAAATTTGGTTGAAAACTGACGGACGAACGGTCGCCGTTTGTCGTCGCAAAGTCCGTAGCAATCAATCTCCCTTTCTCTCTCCTCTCCCAAGATATTATATAAGTTTTGTAACTAATGCAAATACATCCACTCCTATTTATAGACAAACTCTTCGGAAATCTCGTTTACTCCCCCGTGAGTTTCTTAAACTTCTAGTTAACTCCCGAAACTTCGCACACGCCCATTTTACAACTTTACGAGTGAAAATTATCAATTTCAAAAGTTTTCGACTAAGACTCGTTTGGGTCCAAAAATACGTCCGAAAACTGAATTATGTGGAATCTCTACACAACCTACCTTTTTATGACGTGTCACTCACGTTCTCACCACAGTTCTCAAAATGATATAAAACAACACCAAAATTACCAGAATTTACTCTTCGCAAATAAATTCACTATTCATGAAATATCAAATAGTTCAAATAACATTTAAAGCATATAAATGTCATTTAGTCATACGGATGCCTCATGGTCCTCCGATTACCGTGTCCTCAATCGACACTCCACCGTTGACTACAGTCAACTACTTATCACAAATTATTAATTAACATCGATAATTTGTGAAATTCAAATATGCATGTTAAAACCATGAATCTTTGGAACGGTTGTGACAACTCTCCCCTCCAAAAAGGAAGTTTGTCCCCAAACTTATACCTCATCGGTCGAAAAGATGCGGATACTCACTCAGCATCTCCTCCTCATTCTCCCACGTAGCTTCCTCGATCGTATGGTTACGCCATAATACCTTCACCATCGGAATCGTCTTCGTTCTCAACACTTGTTCTTTCCGATCCAAAATCTCCATAGGATGTTCTATGTAACTCAAGTCCTCTTGAATCTGTAACGGTTCCGGTATTATGATCTTACTCGTGTCTGTCATACATCGTCTCAACATCGATACGTGAAACACATTGTGCACCTGCTCCAGCTCAGATGATAAGGCTAATCGGTAAGCCACTAGCCCTACCCTCTCTAGGATCTCAAAAGGTCCTACAAATCGCGGGTGAAGTTTTCCCCGTTTCCCAAATCGAACAATGCCTTTCGAAGGCGATACTCGTAAGTACACAAAGTCTCCTACTTCAAATGACATAGGTCACCGTTTAGAGTCCGCATAACTTTTATAACGACTCTGAGCTACCTTAAGTCGCTCCTGGATCAATTTCACCTTCTCGGTAGTCATTTGCACCATCTCAGGTCCTAACAATCTTCTTTCTCCAACCTCGGTCCAACAAACCGGTGATCGGCACTTACGCCCATACAAAGCTTCATACGGTGCCATTCCAATACTGGACTGGAATCCATTGTTATAAGCAAATTCAATTAACGGCAAGTGGTGCTCCCAATCACTCCCAAAATCTAGAACACACAGTCTCAACATATCTTCCAAGGTCTGAATCGTTCGTTCTGACTGTCCATCGGTCTGAGGATGAAATGCAGTACTAAAACTCAACTTAGTACCCATAGCTTTCTGTAGACTTCCCCAAAACCTCGATGTAAAACTACTATCGCGATCTGATACTATCACTGCTGGAACCCCATGTAGTCTTACAATCTCCCTCACATACAATTCTGCTAACTTGAATGGCTTAGTCGTCTTGATTGGTAGAAAATGTGCTGATTTCGTCAATCTATCAACTATAACCCAAATCTTGTCATTCTTGTTGGGTGATCGCGGAAATCCGGATACAAAATCCATCGTGATCTCGTCCCACTTCCATTCTGACACTGGTAACGGCTGTAGTAACCCCGCGGGTACTTGTCTCTCTGCTTTCACTTGCTGACATGCTGAACACTCAGAAACATACTTAGCAATCTCACGCTTCATGCCCTTCCACCAAAAGTTTTCTCTCAAATTTCTGTACATTTTATTGCTTCCCGGATGTACTGAGTATCTAGTGCTATGTGCTTCTTCCAGAATCCTCTCTTTCAAGCCTTTCACATTTGGTACACATAATCGATCTCCAAGTTTCAACGTTCCTTCTTCTAAGGTAAAACCAGGTCGCTTTTCCAAAGGTATCTCGTCTCTCATTTTGCACAAGTAAACATCATTAAACTGTTCCCTCTTGATCTCATCAATAATATCTGGGTGCGCTATGATTGCCATCATTAAGCCATCATTGGTCCCTGGAATTACATCCAATTCTAAGCGTTCCATCTCTTTTGTCAATTCTTTTTGTTGGGTTAGCTCGTCGGCTAAATTCCTTGACGTCTTCCGGCTTAATGCATCGGCTACTACATTAGCCTTTCCCGGATGATACTCAATCGAAAGATCGTAATCCTTCATCAGCTCCAACCATCTTCGCTGTCTCATGTTCAAGTCCTGTTGGGTGAAAATGTATTTCAAACTTTTATGATCGGTGAAAATCTCACACTTTTCCCCGTACAAATAATGTCGCCATATCTTCAAGGCATGAATTACCGCGGCCAATTCAAGATCGTGAGTCGGATAGTTTACTTCATGTGTCTTCAACTGTCTAGAAGCATAAGCAATTACTTTACCACTTTGCATAAGCACACCTCCCAATCCTTGGTGTGAAGCATCACTATAAATTACAAATCCTTCAGTTCCAGATGGTATTGTCAAGATAGGCGCCCTTGTCAACCTTGACTTCAACTCTTGAAAACTGTCTTCACATTCTTGACTCCATTCGAAGGTAATCCCTTTCCTCATCAACTTGGTCATAGGTAAAGAAATCTTCGAGAAATGTTCAATAAAACGGCGATAGTACCCTGCTAATCCCAAGAAACTTCGGATTTCAGATACAGATGTCGGTCTTTGCCAATTTGATACTACTTCCACTTTGTGAGGATCAACTGAAACTCCATTCTTGTCAATCACGTGACCAAGAAAGGTAATGCTAGGTAACCAAAATTCGCATTTCTTGAATTTTCCAAACAGTTGCTTCTCCCGCAATCTCTGAAGTATAAGTCTCAAATGCTTCTCGTGCTCTACTTCACTCGATGAATAGATAAGAATGTCATCAATGAACACTATCACAAAATCGTCCAAGTAGTCCTTGAAGACCCGGTTCATAAGATCCATGAACGCAGCTGGTGCATTTGTAACTCCAAATGGCATGACTAGAAATTCATAATTTCCGTAGCGCGTTCTGAAAGCAGTTTTCTCAACATCTTCAGCCTTCACTTTCAACTGATGGTAACCCGACCTCAGGTCTATCTTGGAGAATACTTGTGCCCCACGAAGTTGATCAAATAAGTCATCAATTCTCGACAGTGGATACTTGTTCTTAATTGTCAACTTGTTCAGTTCTCGATAGTCGACACACATACGCATTGAACCATCTTTCTTCTTGACAAACAACACTGGAGCTCCCCACGGCGAAATACTTGGTCGAATGAAACCCTTGTCAAGTAGTTCTTGTAGTTGGATTTTCAGCTCTTTCAATTCAACAGGTGCCATTCTATACGGTGCCTTGGATACAGGTCTTGCGTCTGGCATTACCTCAATGGTGAATTCAATTTCCCTCTCAATCAAAACATCTGGTAGATCGTCAGGAAATACATCTGGATATTCTCGTACTATCGGAATGTCTTCTACTCTTGATTCGGTCGTTGCGGCGTCAGTCACCGAACACAGAAATCCTTGACATCCTTTTCTCAATAACCTTCCCGCTCGGATAGCTGAAATCAAGTACGGCGGCGGTATAACCCCACTCCCTTGAAAGCAAAAGTTCCCATGTACCGGTGATCGAAAGTTAACCTCTTTCCGTTTACAGTCTATGGTGGCTCGGTTAAGGGCTAACCAATCCATCCCCAATATCACATCGAAATGATTCACCACAATCGGTATAAGGTCTACAGTCATCAACTTCTCGCCCAATTTGATTTCACAGTTCTTATATATTGTAGACGTCACTATCGATTTACTAAGTGGCACAGAAACAGACAATTCATATCCTAACGGTGCCGATTTAACATTCAAATTTTCAACAAAGGCATGCGATACAAATGAATGCGTAGATCCTGAGTCAACAAGTATGTGTGCTAAGTGTGAACATACAAGCACCATACCTGAGACCACTGTCTCCGAAGCAGCCATATCCCCTGGGTTCATCTGAAATGACCTCCCTTGTCTTTGTTCCGTCCTTTGTCCCCCATCGTTAGTTTGTCGAGGCTTCGAACCACTAGAAGCCATAGAACTAGCTCCTTGTTGAGGACGCTTCCTCGGGCACTCCTTGGATTGATGTCCAAACATTCCACAATCGTAGCACTTGCCCCTCATATCAGGTGTAGCACTTGCACTGTTCATCCCTTGGGTTTTGTTCTGGAAATTTGTCATAAAACATCGACCGGTGTGTGGCCGATTACACAATGGACACAACGGTATGTTACTTGCCGGCTTCCTGAACCCACTGAAACTAGAGTTAGAGCCTCTTGCAAACGGCCTCTTGAAAGATCCACCATAGTTCCGGTCATTACCCTCGTGGTTTCTCTTTCCTTGTTGGCTTTGCAGATTTTGCCTCGATCTCTCCATTCCACTTTCGGCTACAAGTGCCGTTTGTTGTACTGCTGCTACAGTTGAATGTTCATAGGTTTCAACCCTCAAGCGGATATTATCCCTCAACCCATCTTCATATTTCCTTGCTCTATCTTCTTCTGTCAACACAGATCCTTTTCCAAACCTCAACAAAGCGTTATACCTTGAAGTGTATTCCGTCACAGTCATATCTCCTTGTCGGAGATTATCAAACTCTCTCTTCTTCGCATTAAGAGCAGCCCTTGGAAAGAATTGGCGATTAAACTCTGCTTTGAATCCCTCCCAAGTTATTGGTGCTCTTTGGTCTAGAACGTTCACCCACCAGTTCTGGGCTTCACCCTTAAGTACATCACTGGCATTCTCAATTTTCTCCTTATCGGTCATCGGAATTGATCGGAAAATTCTCTCCATATCCATGATCCAATGTTCTGCGAGCGTTGGGTCTGGTGTCCCATGAAATTCCATCGGTTTTTTCCGGGAAAACTGTTCTGATATTGACCTCATACCCCTATTTTCAGGCGCATGTACTACAACTATCGGTTCTGGCTCCAATGGAGGTGTTGGAGGTAATCTGTCCGCTATATTTCGTATCATCTCTCCCATGTTCCCCATCATTTTAGCCATTTCATTCATTCGGCGAGTATGTGGCGATAATTCTCGTTCTTCGTCACTCATGGTTATAGTCCTGTCAATCTCAATGCATAAACACTATGCATGTACAACAATAACAATATCATGTATGTAAAACAACATACATATGCATCAAACATCTCTACAATGTATGGATGCATTCTTGAATATGATAATTCACTCAACACTCCACTCGTCGTCGAACGTTCCCAAAGTTTTGTTACCTATTGCTTTGATACCAATAAATGTCACGACCCATCCCACTAACGTGCGGAAACAGGACACGTGGCACGCCACCAAGGCTCAACCATTTCGTCTTATAACAATACGCAGCGGAAAAGTAATTTAAAACAACCTCGAGTGTATAAAACTTTGAAAACATTACCCTCCGAGTTATAAAATCCGTGTAAAATTGAAAACGCAATTACATTTCGAAACGAATGGTTTTATGTTAAAAGGGGTCCCAAAGGTACCCTAAGAACCAATCGAAACATTTCCAAAAGTTGCGAAAGGTAAAAAAAAAAGTTTCTGACAGGGGGTATTTCGACCGGTCGAACGACCCCATTCGACCGGTCGAATGACCCTCTGGCAGAATCCTGCAGAATGCTGCAGAATTTTGCCAAAGCATCACTCAACCTCTTCACTTCCATGCTTCCTAACATGTTGAAAACTTTTTAAACTTCACCATCTATACTAGATTTCCAAGATCGTCATAACGACATAATAATCCACAGAAAGAGATAATTAACGGAACAAGCTAAGGCTTGTTTGGCTCAAAATATAAAAAGAACAAGTACAATCCTTCAAACCGTTAAATTTACAAGTAGAATCTTCCAAAACACGAATCCACGAGTTCGGATTCATTACCACGAATTCAAAAGGAGTTAAGTACATAACATGACCTTACAATTCCATTCCAAAACTTAAAAGTGACGTTTCTAGTCCTAACTTCCAAAAATTACATTATCAACCAAGGAATGGAAGACAAAAACATATACAAAATGGTTCAACCCCGTCGTTCCCGCGGTCTCACTCTTCGCGCTTCTTTTTCCCTTTCTTCCTGTCACCTGCAATGGAGGAAATCTCCACTGCTCAGCTATATGCTGAGTGTACAATTCTAAACAAATGCATATGAGGCAATTCATGTTTTAAACATCTAAATCACATAATTTAGTCTCCGGGGAGAGAGATACGCATTCACCCAGTATATCGGCAAGTCTTAAATCTTAAACCGCGATGTCAATGGTTAGCCAAGGATCACTCAACCATTACACCCATCTGCTCTGGTTGGCCACTTCCCACACCAAGCAAGTAGTCGTCACTACTATGAACTCTCAAACATCGAGAGGCGTGCACCGGCGTAAAATTATATCAAACTCCCCTTTGACCCACATAGACATTTAACATACTCACATAATCATGTCACCGTGCTTTTCTATACATATTCGCTAACTTTAACGGGCCTAATTTAACACATAAGTTTGCCCGGATCACAAGTCATACAAAATATCTAAAACATCCAAAATTGTCTATATTACATAGGTTCGGAATTCATACCTCGTGCGATTTTCCTATAACTTCGAAGGATGAACTAGAAGGTCGATTAAACGTCGGATTTCGAATATCAAGCGATTCCTACAAGTTTACATGCGTTTACCCCAAAATTCTAACATTAGGATTTTTATAAAACTTAACCAAACTAGTCCTAACTAGTATCAAAACGAAGCCCTTACCTCAAGGAGTTCGAATCTCAAATTTGGTTGAAAACTGACGGACGAACGGTCGCCGTTTGTCGTCGCAAAGTCCGTAGCAATCAATCTCCCTTTCTCTCTCCTCTCCCAAGATATTATATAAGTTTTGTAACTAATGCAAATACATCCACTCCTATTTATAGACAAACTCTTCAGAAATCTCGTTTACTCCCCCGTGAGTTTCTTAAACTTCTAGTTAACTCCCGAAACTTCGCACACGCCCATTTTACAACTTTACGAGTGAAAATTATCAATTTCAAAAGTTTTCGACTAAGACTCGTTTGGGTCCAAAAATACGTCCGAAAACTGAATTATGTGGAATCTCTACACAACCTACCTTTTTATGACGTGTCACTCACGTTCTCACCACAGTTCTCAAAATGATATAAAACAACACCAAAATTACCAGAATTTACTCTTCGCAAATAAATTCACTATTCATGAAATATCAAATAGTTCAAATAACATTTAAAGCATATAAATGTCATTTAGTCATACGGATGCCTCATGGTCCTCCGATTACTGTGTCCTCAATCGACACTCCACCGTTGACTACAGTCAACTACTTATCACAAATTATTAATTAACATCGATAATTTGTGAAATTCAAATATGCATGTTAAAACCATGAATCTTTGGAACGGTTGTGACACTTATGTACCTAAATGAATATCTATTGGTTACCCTCTAGTCCTAACTATGGTTACGAGATATATAGATGACATGAGGTGTTGCTAACAATTTTAATGAGTACATAACACATCAAGTATATATTTCATCAAGTAGAGGAAACAAATCTTCATAGATAACTTCAAATATTTACATAGAAAGGCGTACATACGACTACTAGTTCGTGTTACATGCCTGGGTACATACTATATACACAAAAGATGGGCTACTAGCCCTAATACAAGTAGAGCTCTAAATCCTGGGAATAATATCCCAAAAGTCCTTCATGTCTAACTCACATGGTGGAGCATCATCCTGGATTAGAATCTCCTTAGGTGGAACCCAGTCCAAGTACGGGTCAAACTCATCAACCATCTCATCGTCGTCCTCATCCAAAGGCTCTATCTCTGCATCCTTAGAGTCATCCTCAACCTCTGGCTCTCCATCCTCCATGACTACCATCGCTCCCTCCTCACTAGCGCCCTCTATTGGGTCAACATCCTCTGCTAGGTCAATACCCACTACTGGGTCAATCTCCTCATCAACCCCGTCCTCCATATCCATCCGGGACGTAATAAGGTGCCATTCTAATCACACATCTATCATAAGGTTCATATCTTCATAGATGGAAAAAGGTCTAACGGTTTATAACTTAAGTGTGTAGGACAATCGGTGTACGTGGCTTAAATTGGCTCTGATACCAAAAATCCCTGTCACGCCCCGGCGTAGTCAAAATAGAAAAAATTTTAAAATTTCCATCTTGGACCCTGAGGCACGTGACTGGTTCCATTACCAAATTGTCCATGACCAAATACTAATAATAAACAGCGTAACCAAAAGGATAAAACTAACATCTGCTTACATGGATAGTTTACAATGAGAGGCTACAGTACTAGTTAACTATTACATCATGGTAGATACATCAGAGTCTTATGGCTCAGGGCCTTACAAAACTATTACAAAAGATATGATAAGTCTTCTGATAGAGATTTTCAACCAAAAACATTTACAAAGACAGCCATTAGTCTTCTCTCTAACTAGCATATCCATAGCCATCTTTGGTATACTCTTCCTCCATGTTCTCCTCTTGCATAACATCATAACCCATGTACTCGTCACCTGGATAAGCTGGACAAGGGAATGTCCAGCGACATGAACGTCATCGTCTTATAAAAGTCGAGTGAGAAAACTAAATCAAATTGAACTTATATAGCCACAAACAAATAAGATATGTTTATTGCCTCTATTACGTCTTTTAAAATTCTCCCACGTTCTCACCGTCGAACTATTACCACTAACGTGCCCGACTAAGTATTTGAAAAGAATACAACAACCAACTTGACTTGCCTCAACATCCTTAACGCTACTACCCTCCATTTCTGTAATCCGACACCATTCACCAACCCAAACCTTTCACTAACCACCTAGTCACGAAGAACCGAAGTGTTGTGGAGCTTAAGGACATCCATTTCCTCATGAAGAATTGAAAGGAGTCTTAACTCTACTAACCACCACTTCGTCACGAAGAACAGAAGTGTTCACCATATCCGTTTCATCACGAAGAACCGAAAGGATACATGATTTCATAACCATCACTTCGTCACGAAGAGCCGAAGTATTCACCATATCCGTTTCATCAAGAAGAACCGAAAGGATATACAATTTCATAACCATCACTTCGTCACAAATAACTGAAGTATTCACCATATTCGTTTCGTCACAAGGAACCGAAAGGATACATAATTTCATAACCATCACTTCGTCACGAAGAACCGAAGTGTTCACCATATTCGTTTTGTCACGAAGAACCGAAGGGATACACAATTTCATGACCATCACTTCGACACGAAGAACTGAAGTATTCACCATATCCGTTTTGTCACGAAGAACCGAAAGGATACATAATTTCATAACCATCACTTCGTCACAAAGAACCGAAGTATTCACCATATCCGTTTCGTCACGAAGAACTGAAAGGATACACAATTTCATAACCATCACTTCGTCATGAAAAACCGAAGTATTCACCATATCTGTTTCGTCACGAAGAACAGAAAGGATACACAATTTCATAACCATAACTTCGTCACGAAGAACCGAAATATTCACCATATCCGTTTTGTCACGAAGAACCGAAAGGATACACAGTTTCATAACCATTACTTCGTCACGAAGAACTGAAGTATTCACTATATCCATTTTGTCACGAAGAACAGAAAGGATACACAATTTCATAACCATCACTTTGTCACGAAGAACCGAAAGGAAACACAATTTCATAACCATCACTTCGTCATGAAGAACCAAAGTATTCACCGTATCCGTTTCGTCACAAAGAACCGAAAGGATACACAATTTCATAACCATCACTTCGTCACGAAGAACCAAAGTATTCACCATATCCGTTTCGTCACGAAGAACCGAAAGGATACTCAACTTTACAACCCAACAACACACCCTTTTCTCACTATCCCGGCCTCTACGGCCTGGTTTACCTCTTTGACACTTATCCTCAACATAAGCTGCTTCCAACATTACACAGCTGATACTCATGTATACTCGACCACGCACGCGTCACTCATTAAAGGGTTTGGTTCATGAAATGACTTTCAATTGTAACCGTCAAGATTTCACTATACGTCCGACATTCTATTTTACCTCTCAATATACTTACGATGGAAACTTTCCCAATCACTATCAACGTGATAATCGTGCCATACAACATACTTATAGCTTGGGTATGAACTCTCAATGGTCATCACACTATATTCATAACAACGGAAACCTAGCATGTAGCTCATAGACACATAACATGGATTTGATACCAATAAACATATAGATGAAACCCTTAACTTACTTATCTATACGATAGCACTACCATAGCACAATATTTTCATAACAACATAGGTACCGCAAAACTAGCATCATCAATCAACACAATGCATAAACAATACGTCATATAAAAAGCTGTACAATTTGCCAGGATATATTTTCACTGTGTTGACTGAATTATTATGATTTATTTGGGCATTATAAATTACTTTGTAGATCAAACTCAAAACTATAACATCATAGATAATTGGATTATCTTCATGTACAAAAAAATCTAGCTTTATTCGGATTTTTGAGCTGCTCAAGACGTTCATTTTACTAAACTACGTTCTGCTGAAAGTTTTTGTTTCCCAGATTTATAGCACTGCATTGTACATGCATTTCACCTATGAAGGAGTGATTTTCAGACCAAGCCATAGAATAGTTATTTGTAGATAAATGAGTTAGTTTTTTTCACAAAAAAACCTAGCCTCATTTAGATTTTTGAGCTGATCAAAACGTTCATTTTACTAAACTACGTTATGCTGAAAGTTTCTGTTTCCCAGATTTATAGCACAGCGTTGTACGTGCATTTCACCTATGAAGGAGTGATTTTTAGACTGAGCTATAGAATAGTTATTTGTAGATAAATAAGTTAGATTTCTTAACCAAAAAAACCTAGCTTCAATTAGATTTTTGAGCTGCTCAAAATGTTTAATTTACTAAACTACATTCTGTTGGAAGTTTCTATTTTCCAGATTTGAAGATTTGTCTTGCATGGCATGGAAATCTCAAAATAACAACATCAAGCACTTACTAAACATTACTATATACTATATATATATATATATATTGTAAAGTGAGTTAGAAAACTCACCTAAACTTGAAATTGAGCTTGGGCTTTAGATTTGAGCTTAAGAAAGCTTGAACACATGCTTCAAATGATGGAATCTTCTTCATCTTCCTCCTCTTCTAAAACTCTTACTTTTGGGATTCTTTGTAGGTCTTCTAAGACTTCTTGTTACAGATTCTAAGTCACTATGGTGGTGTGGATGTAAGTATATGAGTGTGTATAAGTGTATGTGTGTATGTTTGTGAAGTGTGTACAAAACAAAGAAGATGAATGCTTAGGCTTTTCTTCTAATCCTCTTGTCTCTCCATGGAACTCTCTTCCTAGCTCTCTCTCTAAGAAAATGGAATGTAAGAGCATATGCATGCTTTTATAGAGGTGGTGGAGGGGTTATGTGTCACTATGCATGCTTGCATGTGCACATGCAAGGACAAGTGTCCCACATGTGGACAAGTGTCACATGAGGTGGTGACATGTGTCTAGGGGGGTTGCATGTGCCACAAGTGGCCGGCCATGTGGGGCCCACCTTGGGTTTTGTGCCACTACCTTGGTTTGCGTACAAATATCCTCGGTATACGTGTTGGTCTCGATTTACGTGGAAACGTGTATTGTTTCTAACATTCGGGTCCGAGTATTGGATTAAGTTAAGTCTAATTACGGTCGAGTCGGTGTGGTACTCACAATCTAATTAGTAACTATATTATACTGATATAGTCACACAAATAAAATAATAATATGACCAGATATGGAATTTATAAAACTCATTTCATTAAACGTAGAGAAATTACAGGTACTACAGGTCATTCCCTTTGGATTAATTATTTCCACTTAAATAGGAATAGACATTCCTTATAAAAACTCAAGGAATACCCATTCCAGTCCTAAAGGGAATGGACTCTTCCCTTTAAGAAAAAAAATTGATCGTCTTCAAATTGTCACGAAATATGTTTCCATTTCTCTTTCCTTGTCTCCAAAAATCTTCAATCTCTGTTCAGCAAAGATTGATCTGTAAATCAAGTCAGTCTCTCTCTCTCTCTCTCTCTCTCTCTCTCTCTCTCTCTCTCTCTCTGTGTTATATATTTACACTAGTATATGTAATCATTCTATAGGTTTTTTTTTTTTTTTTTTTTTTTTTTTTTTTTGTTTTTGGTTTTCTCTCTTCTTTGTCTCTGTTTGGGTTGTTTAAGTGGCGTTGGTTGGATTGTAAATCTTGTTTTTTGTGTTTTGCTGATACTAGTGCATGTGGGATTTTTTTTTTTTGGATCGGCTTGGTAATTGCATTGCTTGGTATATGCCAAAATCACTAGACGGGATTATATATACAAGTATATTTAATGTTGCATTGGTTGCTTTGGTGATCTACCCCAATTTATTTATTTATTTACTTTTTTAAGGAAATAAAAATTGGCATTAAGGGGGGGGGCTTAACTATATATATATTTTATTGTATATGTATAATTTTTCAAAACTTGGGGGGGGGGGGGGGGGGGGGGCTTGATCCCACCCTTGCTCCCTTGCTTGTATGTAAATTCGCCCCTTGGTCTTATGTATATATATATAAATTTTTTGTCTGCATACATTAGTACTTTATTTATATATCTAATTTAGATCATTGAATTTAAACGTATGCAGTTATGGCTCGCCTAAGTTTGGCCACAAGGAAATTTATGAGGAGGAGGAAAGTAAATGCCATAATGTTGCATTGGATGAATATAATGTATCTAGTAAATTGGTTTTTTCAATTATTTCCTCTGGTTTCAATTTCATTGTTCTTATTAAATTTTTTTTTGTGTGTTTTGTTTTTCTGTATTTGTATTTGTTTGTGCATATGATAGGAATGGACCCATTAATAGTGGAAGGTCGAGGACCGGGCAAAAATAAAAGGAAGTGGACTAAATCTAAGGAGGATAAACTTATTGAGGCCATATTCAATGCAGTTAGCAGCGGAAAACATAAGGCAGATAATGGTTTTAAGCCCGTGTTTTATAATGCTGTGGAGACCGAATTGAATGTCATGCTACTGGGAGCAGGATTTAGGGCAAAACCACATATAGAATCAAGAGTCAAAATGCTAAAAAGAGATTTCAATGTCGTTTATGACATGTTGTATGGGCCTAACATAAGTGGGTTTGGTTGGGACAATGACAAGAAATGTGTGGTGGCAGATGATGATGTGTAGGAAGAATACATAAAGGTAACTACACAATTTCAGGTGCAGTACATAATCTACTTTACTTAGAAAATAGTATTTATGTGTGATTTTTTTAGAGTCACAATGGTGCAACTATGTTTAGAGATAGATCACTACCCCATTTTGAGGAACTTCTCATAATATTTGGAAAGGATCAAGCAATTGGTAGGAATGCTCAAACACCGGTAGATGTTGTGGAAGAGCTTGATAAGGAAGATGCAAATACTGATACTGAGAATGCAGGTGATGGGTTAAGTGATACAGATGCATTATACTCTATTGGACCACCACAAAATCGCTGAAATGTAGCTGAAGAATCTTGTAGCCAAAAAAGGAAAAGAAATCATTGAAGCAGTGACAACTTACTAGAAGCAATAAAAGAGGCCAGAATCATAATGGGAATGGAGATGAAAGAGTCGACCAACAAATTGACTAAAGCACTTGGTTATGATGTAGCTGTTGTTGAAAAAAGGGTGAAGATTAACAAAGAACTTTTGAAGATTTCTGCTAGTTTTATGTTTGTACAACACAAAGCAACTCTCAAAATTGCTCTTGATCATGAACAACGGATATTTTTTTTCACAATTGCCGATGATGAAAAGGAGGAATAGGTGAAAGCATTGCTTAGAGGTGATATTTGAGCTTTTGTTTATATGTTAGTTCGAAAATAAAATTTGTTTTGAAGAACAAACTGGAAATTTTAGCTTGTTGCTTGGTTTTTTATCAAATAAATATTCACTTGTTCTGTAGTTTACTTGTGTGTGATATTTGGTACTTGTAATAAAAGAAATTTTTTGGTGCAAAAAGTGTCCCTCTTAAAACTTTAGACTAAAAAAATAAAATATAATGAGTGGTTTAGTATAAATAAGTGCCTTAAAAAATTATTTAATTAATTTATAGAGGTATATTGGGATATTTGACTGAAATTTAATTCCATTCCATTAAGTTGACTACTTAAATCGAACACTGGAATGCGCATTCTATCTCTGGACATTTAGCCAAACAGATGAATAGAATGCCCATTCTCATTCCATTCCTGGGCCCATTCAATTAGGCAGGTTTGGTAAGCAGGAATGGAATAAGGCAGGAATGAATGGACTCAGGAATGGAATGAAACAGGAATGGAATAGCAATAGTTATTACATTCCTCTGTTTGACTAAGTTTTTAGGAATTAAATGTCAATTACATTTCACTTTGGGTTTTAAACAATCAATTAGTGGAATAAAATCATATTTAAGCAAAATATTTTTTATTTGTACAAAATATTTATGGTACAAACATTCAGTATTATTTATGCAATATTTTGAAATTTTGAATTTTTTAAATATTTTTTAGCCTAAATAGTTAATATTTAGTTTTTTTATGAAATAATATTACATTTTTAACAATTTTAGTCCACCTTATTTTTATTCATCTATTTGCAAAATCTCTTTAAAAATTTAATATGTTTGCTAGTTATAATTAAAATTTTTTTAGTCCAATTCTAAGTTTAATAAGTATTTTATGATTTTTTTAGTATGAATAAAATTTAATCAAAATATTTAATATTTTATAAAAAATTAATTTTTTAAAAAGTATTTAATATTTTTTTAATATTTTAAATAATATTTAATATATACATATTTTTATAAAATTTATTTTAAGAACAAGTTTTATATTTTACAATTATAGTCAATCCTGTGAAAATGGAATGAGTGGGTTTTGGCAAAGAATGTCCATTCCTGCTTAAGTAGGAATGACCATTCCAAAAGGAATGCTCATTCCACTGTATTTGGTCACACCAAACACGGGAATGGAATGAACCAGGAATGACCATTCCATTCTAAGGTCACGTTTGGTAGGCAGGAATGGAATGGACTCAGGAATGGAAGAAAATAGGAATGGAATAGAAATAGTCATTGCATTCCTCTGTTTGGCTAAGTTTTTTGGAATTAAATGTCAATTATATTCCACTTTGGGTTTTAAACAATCAGTTAATGGAATAAAATCATATTTAAGCAAAATATTTTATATTTTTACAAAATCTTTATGGTACAAACATTCAGTATTATTTATCTAAAATATTTTTTTTAAACCAAATATTTTTGTGAAATTTCGTTTAGAGAAGTATTTAATAGAATGTCTTGGAATATTGTTTTCAAATATATAATCTTTTAACGTATTTTGGAAGTCCAAGAATATACTATCAGATATTCTTATGCAATATTTTGAAATTTCTAATTTTAAAATATTTTTCAGCCTAAATAGTGCATATTTAGTTTTTTTTTATGACATAAGATTACATTTTTAACAATTTTAGTCCATCTTATTTTTTTCATCTATTTGCAAAATCTCTTTAAAAATTTAATATGTTTGCTAGTTATAATTTAAAAAATTTTAGTCCAATGTTAAGTTTAATAAGTATTTTATGATTTTTTTTTAGTATGAATAATATTTAAACAAAATATTTAATATTTATAAAAAAAAAATTTAAAAAGTATTTAATATTTGTTTTAATATTTTAAAAAAATATTCAATATATGCGTATGTTTAAAAAAAATATATTTTAAGAAAAAGTTTTATATTTTACAGTAATAGTCAATCTATGGGAATGGAATGAGCATTCCTTGGGTTTTGGCAAGGAATGCCCATTCCTTCTTAAGTAAGAATGACCATTTCAAAAGGAATACCCATTCCACTGTATTTGGTCACACCAAACACAGAAATGAAATGAACCCATAAATGACCATTCCATTCCAAGATACATTCGAGTCTACCAAACGTGCCCTTTAGTGTCTTATTTCATTACTGCGTGTACCAAATGTACCCAAGAGTTTTTATACTATGATATGATATGAAATTCTCAAACCCCGTCAAAAGTTCAAAACTCTATTTGGCTCTGGATTGAGAAACCAGAAAGATTATACGGAGTAAATTATTAGTAAATGGAAACAAACTGTGATGGCGATGATGTTATCGAAGAAGCTTGCAAGGCTAGGCGCGTTGACAAAAATGAATGGATCCTCCTCCTCAGTATCAAAATCAAGATCATCAAAATCAGTACCAAAATCACTCCTTCTTATGGCTGATAGGGGAATTAGGGATATAGTAGATTTAAGGTGGTATGTTGCCGACGTGGATGACGACAGAGGAGGAGGAGGAGGAGAAGGAAGCAGAAGAGACAAAATGGGCGAAGTAAAAAACCAATACGAATACCCTTACATTTCGAGGGATCCGAATCAAAAGTTGAGGTTGAGGAGGAGGCTGCTGAGACCACTGTGGAATTCGGGGACGCCGTCGTTAGGGAGCTGCTATGGTGTGATAGATACGAATCTGTACAGTATTGGTGGTGGTCCAGTAAGATTTTACCCTTCTTCCGATGCCTATATGGTGGACATGACATCATATGCTGCGGCGCCGGAGTTGAAGTCGAAGTGGGAAAAGATCCCTCGTAACATGGGTAATAAAAGGGAAGGTGCTCAGGCAGTTGTTGTAGATGAAAAGCTCTATGTATTTGGCGGAATCTACGAACAACAACCTCAAGCTACTCTTCCTTGGGCTGAAGTCTACGATCCCAAGAACCAGCAATGGACTCCTCTTTCTGAACCTCCCACATTTCTTCCGCAGCTCGGCTTGTTCGCGGCTTACGATGAATATTACTCGAACAAGAAGAAAATGATTGTCTTGGGGTGTTTGTCTTCCACTTATCTGCTTGCTTACAATGTTATGGACGATGTTTGGGAGATAATCGCCGATGATTTTGAAACTTTTACCTATGTTACTCTCCCTGTTTTGTATGATAATAGGCTGTACTGGGTTGCTGACAGAGTCGCTATTTATGATCTTCATCTCAGGAGGATGTTTGAGGGTCCTATCCGAGGTTATTTTAGTCAGGACTTGCTTGAATGTCCCCGCGATCTGAGCTACAAACCACTTCTTCTTCATATCCATGCTGACCAATTCCTTTTTATTTGGCTTAGATATAAAAAAATTTGTTGCACTAGCCTTCAGATTCAGATTCAGACTGAGAAAGAGAAAAGCAGCAGCCCCGCCTTATGCTATTATCCCATTGCTCATTCCCTGTCTACCCAAGAATATCTAGTTGATCATCCTATCCGTTTTGTGCGCGGCCTACTGCTGTAAGTCAAAATCTAATTTTTGTTCCTGTTTCTTTTCTTTTTAATCATCCTTATATGCTTATGATATGATATGATATGGTCTATAATCATCTCCATTTTGATTTTTTAATACCCCCAGGATGTCAAAAAAGTCTCCTGTAAGGGCACTGCACTGGGCTCTTCAAGGAGTTAGTAGTAGTAGTAGTAGTAGTAGTGTTGTTTAATCATCTTGTTTGATTTGTGCTTCATTGTCTACGTAGCTTTTGCATCTCTCTCTCTCGCTCTCGCTCTCGCTCTCTCTCTCTCTCTCTCTCTCTCTCTCTCTCTCTCTCTCTCGCTCTCTCACTCTCTCTCTCTCTCTCTCTTGGGAGATATCTGCCATAAGAGGCATACATAGTTCCCTATTGGGATTATCTAACAAAACAAAGGGACTAGATTCTTCAACCCCCATATTAGCGAGGAGGTCAGCACACTGGTTGCCTTCCCTTCTAATGTGGGTAATAGTCCCTCACCTTCTAATGTGGGTAATAGTCCCTCACCTAACTTAACGAAAATTTGCAAGCTTCAATAAGAACTCTCAGGGGGTGATGCTCTTCTATTTTTGCGAGCAGAAGGCAAGGTGCTAAGGAATCTGTTTCCACCACCACCCTTTCAAAACCTTTGTCTCGAACTAAGGTGAGCCCCCTTCGGATGCTTTCCAGCTCTGCGTAGAGGCTTGTGCTTATGTTGATGTAGACATAGTATCCTGCTTTCCATCTTCCTTGATCATCTCGGATGAGTCCTCCGATTCCTCCTCGTCCTGGGTTTCATTTGCGGCCCCGTTTGAGCTTGAGTGTTCTTCCTGCAATTGGATGGTTCGCAATTGGAGGAGAACCATCCAATTAGATCAATGTCATACTTACTGCGGACATCTTTATCTCTTTTAAAGGCAATTTGAATATCAGTTAGCCATGCTGGCAAGGATAAAGTATGGGGCAGATTTTCCATTGAAAGCGAAGTTGTTTCGATCCTTCCATAACTGGCATGTTTAAATCACAGTCAGCCCCTCTAGGTCTTTATTATAGACAGCAACATTGCATTATTCACTATTAGTGAATTTAGTCTCACGCCGCAATTGACTTTTGTTTTGCGTGCTTGTGGAAATAGAAGAAGCAAAGTTGGTTTTAAGTGCCAGAACATCCGTATTACCTCCCAATTATTGGTTGTTTTACCTTCGACTCCATTTTTTTGAAGCTTTTACCTCGTTTTATTTCAATTAGGAAGCTTACGTACTGGCAAAATTTTGATTTGCGAATGTTTGGATTAATATTAGTATTTGAAATTTGGTAAGATATCTTCATATTAAACTGCAGATGGTGTTTCACTTTACAGAATCTTTGTACTCAATCAAATTGTAATGTGGAAATTTTGAGAATAACTTTGGCTTTTTAGATTTCTACAATTTGTAGCAAATACTCTGAGAAGCGTGAATAATTTATTCATGGCGCGTACATAGCCTGTGGTATCAAAACTATATCAAGGATAAAGAGGCAGGTTTTCTGGTTGAACAACACTATTTAGGAATAAGGAAAAAAAGAAAAGGGGGGAGAAGATTACGCAAGAGGGACATTAGTACATTATGAGGATAACAAAGGTAATGAGTAAAGAAGCATACCATCGTGCACACACACTATTTTTTTCCCCTTCTTCCTTAGGGTTTTGTTTGGTATGTGGATTCGTTGAAGGAAAAGAAAAGGGAAAGGAAAACCGTTCCTTGTTTTTTCTCTCGTGTTTTCCTCCGTGCTTATAGACAACATTGGGTGTTAAAAAAAAATTCAATATATTATTCTAACTTAAGATAAGGGTAGGAAAGTGATTCATAAATTCAAAATTTCTAGTTTATTCCCTACTATATTTTCGTTTCCTTCACATTTTCCTCAGTAACCAACCAAAGGAAAATGTTTTTCAGTGTGGATGCATCATCCATGAACCAAACAGAGCCTAACACTCTTGTAGAGTGTGGATGCATAATCTACCTAAATTTCATCCTAATTCTTAAGCCAAGTCATCAATTGTGATGCAAGCCTTGCTATTCTACATGGATAAATAACTTTTTCTGTTGCATGAAGAATTTCTGTAATATAAAAAAGGCTTAAATACATTTTATACCCTTGTAGTTTGACCCTTGTGTCAATTTAGTCCCCAATCTTTCAATTTTGTGAATTTCGTCATTTAATTTTACTTGGTGTGCCAATCTTGCCCTTCTGTCAAGCATTCGTTTAGAAACCAAGTGAACCTTTTTCACGTGAGTGACATGTGATCTTAGTGTTGGGCATATATGTCATTTAATCCCATTTTCCCCCAAATATATTTGTATACACAGAGAAGATAAGAACAATGCAACATAGCCGTGTTTGGATGAGAAGCAAGAGAAAAAAAGAAGTGAAAATGACAGGAACCACGAGGGTGATAAATTTATAGAGAGAGAGATGAAGCTCACAAGAGTAAGACATACGCTTGACCACTTTTCAGTGAAATTTGATTTCCATGTTGAAAGATGCTAATCCTGAACAAAATATACATTTGATTCTAATGAAACAAATGAAAATCTCTCCCTCTCTCAAAGATCCTAAATGACAGCTACATAATTTGCAGCACATGAAATTAGCCACCAAGCATATTGTGTCTCCTTATATTTTTCTCTTTCTTTCCTCTCTTCACAGCCTCTGTTCTTCCTGTGTACAAAATTACAAATAAGACATACCTAATCAGTTTTCAGCAAATTCCTTCTCGAATTTAACCGCTTTTCAACGTTAAACTCTCCTTAAAACATTATAAATTCACATTAGTGATGAAAATAAGTGAAGAGTTTAAAGAGGGCCACCTAAGGACAGCTCCTCCCTCTTCGGCTACGAAATGGATGTTGGAGATGATGATAGCAATGTTGAGGACACTCTCTTCACAGCTATTGCTTGCTGTGGTTCAGAATTTCTTTTGAAGGTGGCTTGCTGTGGTTCAGAATTCCTTTTGAAGGTGGTTGTCGGCTAGGGTTCGGTCGCCTTCTAGTGTTTATCGTCGAATAAATTTGGGTGGTTTCGTCTATGTAGACAAGGTTGTTTTGGTCTTAAGTTTACACTAAAGATAGAGATTGGGTGCTCAAGTGCTTTGCTATCTATTTTGGTGAAAGTTGTCACAAGGGTAAAACTGCGGGGGTATAAAATGTATTTAAGCCTATAAAAAATGTCAGGGAATGAATATTCTTTTGTGAACTCACAAAAAGACTAAAATGAGGACAAACAATGAAAACTACACGCACGCTTTATCTCCTGAACAATTCTAATATGTGAAGCTGTGATGCTATATACTAATGATGGGTGTCCATAATGCAGGGACAGAACATCCTCATTCATATCTGCAGTGAAAGAGAAGCTGAAAGAGAGTGCTTCTCTGGAAATTGGGGAGGTTAATCTACCTGACGACTATGGCCAGGGCAGTGATGGTAACGCGGGTGAATACTAGATTGAAGGAAGGTTTAGTTTGGCGGGGTTTATGCAGTCACCTTCTCATTTGGAAAATGATCCCTGTTTGTTTTAGCCAAATATGAAACAGATATGTTAGTTAGTTTGTTTTTTTTTTTTTTTGCTTGGAAAACAGATATGTTGTTAATCTTATGTAAAGGTAGTTCTGAATCTCTTTTGGTAGTTGCTTGGTTTAGGATCTAGATGAACAGTTTTGAATGGTGGATTGATTGCTTGAGTCTTTGATTGTTTATAGTTCCTATGGCTTTTGGCTATAAGCTGTATTAGGAAAGGGTAATAGGAGAGAGATAAAGTGTGGGTGTAAGTGTTAGTGAGATTTGTTTGTGCCCCTAGCATTGTTGATTAGGAAATTCAAGAATTTGTGTTTTCGTTGTATTAGGAAATTCAAGGGTCAGTTTTTTTTTTTTGGTCGCCCCCTTTCTTTCTTACACCGAGACAATTGTGGAAGGATAAACTACTTATGAAAATGCCGCCCTTGAATTTTGGACATACAATGGATAATTCGGTCAACAAACTATCAATAAAAAAAAATAAAATTTACACATTTTTGCTATTTGGAGACACGACACTTTATATACAAGTGGCTTCATTTTAGAGCACACAACACGCATACAAAATAGTTAGTGTTCAAATGTTGTATTTCTCATTTTGTAAGTCTAAAAGGTTGAACGTACATTGAGCACTTGAATTGCAAACTTGCTTTCATCTATTTGTAAAGGTGTGCCAGTGTAACATATTTTTTATTTACAGAATAGTGCATTAGAAATAACATTACCATAATTCATATGACATTATCGAATAGTTAGAGAAACTCGCTAAGGGTCATATTCACGTGATTTTATGTAAACGTGACTTCATTTTACAGATCACACTAGCCACCTACTTCCATCGAGGTATCTGACAAATACAAAGACCTCTCCTGTGTTTTCGAAAATGACTATGACTTCCCCTCCGCTAACTTTCTGTCCAAGATATTGATGAAATTTGCTGACTTCATCATTTTTATATATGAACATACCGAAAATACTCTTCTAAAGTCTTACCAGCCTCTCTACAGACCAAAATGCCCTGGAAATTGAAATTAACAACAAAATGCCTAAGGGTTGATTCTACTATTTTTTTTTTTTGAAGGAATCTCCATTGTATTTAATTATGTGCCAAGAGTAGCTGGTTTCTTTGTTTAAATTATTTTTGAAATCTACTGTGGGGTCTATTAATCCAAGTATTATCGCTAGTTTTGTCCTCCCCTGGGCTTTTTAACTGGATGTAGGAATTTTGTTGGTCTCTTTAGTCTGTTGGCTTTTACTTTTAGTTCTTTTGGTTGCTCCTCTTTGTTAGGAAGATTTTGTACTAGTCTTGAAGATGTATACTCCTTGTGCACATGAGTGCACCCATATGCTGCCTTTTCTATTGTACTTATTGCTACATAAATCCACCTCCCTTATATTTACTAATTAACCCTCGTAAACTTTGAATTTGTACTAACACGTGATTTTATTTTAGAGCACATACCATATTGAGGCTATATTTAACACAATCAAGTTGCTCATCCTAGTTTGTTTGCTGGATTATTAGCCCGGATTGGAGTAAATTGTCCAATCCGGCACAATATTGCGTTTGTTTAAGCTTTTTTAGGACTAATTAAATATATATATGCAGAGTGTTTGATTTACCAGTGGATTCTAGTTGGATTTAAAATTCAACTGCTTGGTTGGGGCATGAAATAGCAATATTGCTAAATATCTAACCTACACTTGGAGCTAAAACAAATAATGAGCTAAAATTCAAATGGTAGGGACTTAGGGTGCTTAAGAAAATTCATTTTAAAACTAAATGTTGATTAGATATGATCAAGAAAGAGATAAATATAATAAGAGTAATATTACACACACACACACACACAATTCCACATACTTTTTTACACCCAATAATCTTGACCCTTGATTCCAATGAATCCCATGTAGATCCCACATGGGTCTCACGTAGGAGCACATGGGGTCCACTAGAATCAAGAGCCAGGATAGTTGGGTGTGGAAAAGTGTGGAATAATGTGTGTATCATTATTGATATAATAAATTAGGCATAAACATAATGCACTAATCTAATATGCATATAAACACATTTGAAAAATGTTTTTGATAATTTATATGCATATAAAGCTTTTGATATTTATCTGCAAGAGGTTAAAACTGCTTCATAACCTGACATATTGTCGCACCCCAACCTGCCCCATACGGATTAAGACGTGTAACAATGAATATTAACATCCAATTAACAGGTTATTAAAGTTAACAAATCATAAGTCAAGCTTGCCGAGGCCCACTTGACTAAAGAGTTTACTAGTAGAGAAATCTGGACTAAAAAGCCATTAAAACACCTCAGAAACAATTGAAATTCAAAAGTATTTTTTTGTGCTTATTAGGGACCTCATGGACCCCTTTCATTAAAATAGAAGTTGGAAATATCAAACTTTAAAAACCTAGTCAGAGGTACCTCCGACGGGTCCTAGGGGTACCTTCGACCGATCGTAGGTACCTGATGCAGCAACTTGCTGCTAAAACCGCTATAAACGAGCTAAAACTGCTATAAACGAGTTAAAAATCACGTATAACCACTCCAAAGCTCTTGGTAGTACTTGTGGGCTAGTTAGTGTTGTAAACTTGAGGACTCGGCGAATCGTTGTGTCGGTACTATGTCTACTATGTTATAACTTAGTTGTTGGACTCTTGTAAAGATGGATTTAGAAGTTTGGTTTATGTAAATGGTTTGGGAATGGGCTTATGCGATTGATGTTAATGCTAGACCACGTGTTCATGTGTTTTAAATGTTGTTATAAGCTTCTTATGGGTTAGGCTATGTATTGGGGACTATTAATTTTCAGTCTAAGGTGGTTTCGTATGGCCATAAGGGAGTAAGAATTCGTTTTCTGCACTTTTAAACAAAGTTTTGCTGTAATAGGTGTTAGCAATATGCCCTAAAAGCCAATTGTTGGAAGAGTGTTTTAGAAATATTGCATTCATTAACAGTCTCATTACCTATCAAGGGAAAGTTTCTATTTATTATGATAGTTCTTGTTGTTTAATCTTCGTAATAAGTCCGTAAAATTAAAGTTGAGAAGATATGTTGTTAAAGAGTTCAAGAAATAAAATCGTATACGTCTCGGTAACTTTATTCTTAAAATGATCTTAGTCATATGATTATGAAATTGGGCATTTAATAATCCAATTAGACTAACACATGTCGTGTTTATTTTATTTGACAAAATATGACTACTTTTAAGTCATTAGTGTGGGGACACTATAACAGGCACGTGGATGCTTGTTAGAGAACAAGTTCACTGAACGTGATCAAATGTAAAGAACATCCAAATGGAGTTTGCTTATCTATCAATGAGTTGTTCTTAGTTACAGTAGTGCATGTGATCCTTAGACCTGATATATCATGGTTGTCTTATATGTGGGTTGTCACTCTTTAAAAAATGTGCGGTGTTTAAAGGCATATTCATGTATTGTTGGGTGTGGTGAGTTGCATATAGAGGCACGTGAATGTACAAAAAGGAATCTGTCACTCTCAAGTAAGAGAGATAATGTCCTATATGATCTTCTAAGATATAACTCAAGTTAAGTTCCTTGGCTAAGGCAGGGTGACATTTAGAAAAGAGTTTTCTAATTTCACCACACAGAGTAATATCATTTATATTGTGAACATATACTTAAATTGGGATTTGATAAATATGTTTATTACCCAAAAGATTTAATTGGGACATTGTGTGATAGAAGAATTGAATTGTACGGTATGTAATTTCCTGTATTTCTGAATGTATATTTATATAAATGAGATTCAGTATGATTGCCTTAACCTTTCTTGCAAAGACCAACAAGACCCGTATTTTTTTTGCTGTAATTATTATACACATATATGCAATGAGGTTCTATGATATCATCTTATTTTTATATTGTCTTTGTTTAACTTTGAGGTCCATTCGATTGGTATGATTCCCAATCGATTGCTTCACTTTGAAGCCCAATCGATTGTCACTTCCACTAATCGATTACCACTTGTTGCCTTAGTCCAATCGATTGTCACCTGAGCCTAATCGATTGCCACTTTCTGAACTTGGTCTCCAAGTATTTCTACGAGCATGACACCTCTGGCTTCCCCATGCACGAGCTTTGCCCATATATACTCTCACAAATTTCTTGAGATACATATATATTTTTACATACTCATACATTTATATATATATACACATATATACACACATAGCAATACATATACACACACAAGTAGAGAAGAAGAAGAACAGAAGGAGAAGGAAAAGAAAGAAGGAAGAGACAGAAAGAGAAGGGACAGAGAAGAAAGAGAGAGAGAACTCCATTAAAATCAAAGCTTCCAAACTTCTCAAGCACACCACCACACATACACACACAAGTGAGCTCCTAAACTCATTTGGTAGCTTAAATAGATATTTTTATGAGTTTTTGTACGAAGAAATGAAACTTCTAACGTATAAAATCAGTTCTGGACATTTCAAGTATGTTCTTGTGAAGAAGACGATGTCCCAATCGATTGGCTCTTTTTTCAATCGATTGGAATTTGTCCCAATCGATTGGTAATTTTTTCCAATCGATTGCCACCTTTGGTTCACCAATCGATTTCCCTTTTACCCCAATCGATTGCCACTTAGTTTTTCCCAATCGATTGTTGATGTATTCCAATCGATTGTCCTTTAACAGAATGCTATTGTTCTATGTTGTGGTATTGCAATTGTCACATGTCTATCATACCTTTCTATTATTGTTTTGTTATGATAGAATGAGATTTTAGTATGTTACGAAGATACACGCTTGAATAATGAACCTAATGTCGTCTAATAAGTGAATTTTTGATACAAGGACATGTGTACTGAGAAGCCGACATGCATATCATAGTATGTTGTTAGTCGCAGAGACTGTCTGCCAATTCATGATGGCATGGGTATAAGCGATCATGGAGATTGTAAGTTATGTTGGGTTGAGTCTTCTTGTGTGGATCATGATCTGTCGTGGCAAGTGATAGCCATGACTGTGGAAAAGAATTGATGAATGAGATGTGTACAGGCTAGTATGCTGATACCAAGGCACGTTCTTAATGTGTGTAACACCAGCCCTTATATATATATGGATATATTTCTGTGTTTCTGTTATCACATATGATAGTTACGATCGTGTATGGTTTAACTTTGACGATTAGTTCTATTGAATGTTTATTCCTTAACACTTGAACTTTATGTAATAGAAGGAATGGAGAACAAGGAGCCCCGAGCGCTTGAGGCGCCAGAGCGCTCGCGACGGGAGTGCTTGAGCTAAAAATAAGTAAAAAGACTATTTTACCCCTGAGCTTGGAAAAACTCTATAAATACCCAGTGTTTCCCAGCATTTATTTTGTTTAACAACTCTGCATTACAGAGAGCTTTAGAGAGAGAGAGAGAGAGAGAGAGAGAGTCTTGAGAGTATATATATAAACATACACACTTTCATACTTGTATGTGCTTCAAGTGATGATGCATCACTTCTTACACACACAAACACTTGCATTACAACTATGAGGAAATTCTAGAGCTGAATCTTGGAGGATCAAAGTGCATTAGGAGGAGTTTGGTAGTCTTGAAGCCTGCTAGACTTGTGTTAAGGCTTGATCACCATTTTTACCCCATCATCATCATCATCATCATTTGCATCATCTAGACCAATCTAGATCTAGTAAGTACTCATACTCACTCTTAATTTATGTTTTCTGAAGTTAATTGGTGAATTAATAGCTTGCATGTCACATGCATTAAATCAATTCTTGATTAGGATTATATGTTAGGGAGTTTTGTATGCTCGGAAGGGATTACTTGAGATGATGACGATACTTGCTTGATGAAAGATGTATAACCTTTTAATCACTTTTGAGCAATTCCTCTTCATGTCCTATAACATTTGAGAACATGCTGAATCTTAATTATAAGATTACATCTCTTATATCATGTTTAGCTAAGCATCATTGACTTTGTATGTATCTGAATTCATGAAATGTACGGTAATAATCCGATCATTTGAACCTTCTACCCAAAGAATTTTAAATCCATCTTTGTAAGCAAACGAATTTTTGCCATCTTTATTCCAAAGTTTCAATCTCTCCTTCAAAAATCTTTGGAGTTCACTTTTTGATTAAATCCCCAAACGAATCTTTGTTAAAGTATATTTATACATGATCATCTTCAAAGGAAAAACCCAAAAATTTTGAGAATTATTTTTGGGAGAAATGCTTTTCAAATAAATTTCAAAGCAAAATTTCAATCCAATCATCTTTGTTGGGGAATGTTTAACATCCTCGTTCTCAAAAGAATTCTCAAAAATTGCTTTCAAACGATTTCATCATCCAAGATATACTTCCTGAAAGAATGTCCAACCTTTGAAAGGGTAATAAGCATCACAATGAAAGGAGAAGTTAGCACACTTGACATGGATGAGGATTTTATGTGCTTATGTGCCTTATGTGTTAGGGTTAGGATTTTCTCTTCTTTTTGCATATAAAATAGGCACACACACACACACACACACACACACACACACACACACATGCATTGCATCCGTGTGACGTATGAACCATTTATGAGCATTTCACTTGGCATAAATAATTAATAAAATCAATAAAAATATAAGATTCTTTTAAGAAAAATAGTCAAAATTAAAATGGATAAAATGTGGTTGTAGGTGAAAGATAGAACCAGCAGTGAGCACAGTTAGGTCAGAGATTCCACTTCAAGGTTAGTAAGAAGAGAGATGGCACAAGAAACGAACCCAAGAGAGATAGCAGAATTAAGGGCTATTGTGGAACAACAGGCATTACAGATGAATATGATGATGACTATGATAGAAACAATAGCACGACACCCGCCAGTAGCTAAACCACAAGTTGTTGATCCCCCTCCCCTTATAAGGGAAGAAGATTGGTTTGATGACCTGAAAGTCGAAAGGGCTGACGCGCCAAGAGTAGAAAGGGAAAAGAAAGAAAGAGCTGAGAAAGAGAAACTGATGACCGAAAAAGTGGAAAAACTAGAAAGGGTAGTCCGAAAATCCCACGGAGTTGACAAATATCTTCCAGAATCGGAGGGGCTATATGATGGGGTTTGTGAGGTATTACCTGTCGGGTTCAAAATGCCTGTGTTTGATAAGTTTGATGGCACGGAGAACCCCCATATCCATATCAGGATGTGTATAGGGGCAACCAAGTGGCTTGAGCACAACCATGATGGCAGTTTTGTTTCAGCAGACGTTAACCGGAGCTGCTTTATCATGGTACCTTACGTTAGAGCCAAGCAAGACCAGGATTTGGGAGGAAGTTGTCAAGTCATTTGTGGCCCAATACGAGTATAATCAGGACATGGACATCACTGTCCGAGATCTAGAGACTACCAGACAAGGAATCTTTCACTGAGTACTTAAGCCGTTGGAAGGGAAGGCAGCTAAAATGGTGCAGAGACCGACTGAAAAAGAGCAAATCCGGATGCTGATGAAAAACCTCCAGCACATCTACAAGAAAGAATGAGGTTTCAGTCCATCAACACCTTTGCCAAAGTGTTTGAAGTGGGAACCAGGATTGAAGATGCAATACAAGAGGGAGTAATCAAGAGAGAGGAACCAGTGAACAGGTACATGCGTTCGAACTACGGGACAGGAGGGGGACACTAAGTGAACCAGAAAAGAAGTTTGATATAACAAGAAATCATCCGAGAAGAGGGGGGGATAAGCCGTTGAGGAAGTTTTCAGATATGGGGGTATCACTATCTACGGCTCTCGACAGGCTATTGGCAAAAGGGCATCTACATTTGTTGGAACCACGGCCAAGGCCGAACCCACCTCCTCCAAACTTCAAATCTGACCTATACTGCAAGTTCCATCAAGAGCAAGGACATTCTACTGACCGATGCTTGAGGTTGAGGCACGAAATCTAAGATTTGATAGACAAGAAAGTGATATCTGAGCCTCCTGCCAATCCACCAAATGTCACCAAGAATCCTTTACCAAATCATCACGCAGTACCACCACCACCAGGCATTTATTTCTTGGAGTTAGAAGAAAGTTCTTTCGATCCTTCCAAGTTGATTGCCAAGATTGAGGAACCAAGGGAATTGTATCAACCGTTGAAAGTTATGTCGATCTGCACAATCGGGGAACAGTCGGGGGAATTTAAAGAAGGAATAGCAAAAGAGGACGTTACTTTGGAGTGGTGGGCATCAGAAACTGATAACTCAGTCTGGTATGAAGAAAATGATGATCAAAGCATCGATCAGGTGGGAGACTTATGGTACGATAGTGATAAGGGTAAAGGAAAAGGTTTGGGAGTAACTGGGGTATAAGACAACCTGTGGGAAAAGGAAGGAATCAGTCATTTAACTCGATCAGGAAGACACTTTAAGCCGCACGAGTTGGAAGAGGACCATCCGGGTCAGGATTTGGGAAAAGGGAAAGAAAAGTTTGACAAAGAAGAGGAAGAAGATAGGATCCTAAAACAGATGAAAAAGACACAAGCAAATATCACTATTTGGGGGCTAATGATTGCTTCCAAAAGTCATAGACAAGCAATCCTTGACGCCCTCAATTAGTCGGATGTTTCCATTAACATCGCTCCGGAAGATCTCGTCAGTATGATCAACAAAAGCCTAACTCTCGCTATCTCGTTTGTCGAAACTGATCTACCTCCTGGAGGACCCACGCACAATAAAGCATTGTACATCATTGTCGAATGTCTAGGGAACTCTTTGCCCGCTTGTCTCGTTGACAACGGGTCTACTCTAAATGTATGCCCATTTCGGACAGTTAGGAGGATGGGGCTTGATGAGTCAACATTAATACCATCAGAACAAAGCCTATGACAACTGACACAAAAATAAATTATTGTGCGCTCTTGTACAACACCCAAGTGTAGGTGGACGTGCAAGTAATACTGGATAAGTCCAGGTCGATTCCACAGGGAAGGAATAGGAAGAATATGTACTAAGTTATAACCTAAAGAAAAAGAAAAATAAGATTATAGGAGCGGAAGTTCTAATGAATCCTAAATAATTAAATTGAACTAAATAACAAACTAAACCTTAAAGAAACATAATCAATTAAACAGATAAATTAAAGGTGCTGGAAATAGTGAATCCACATTGATCCTAGTTATCCACCATGCATGCTCATTAATGTTCTATGGAGTTCATTCCTTTTCAACATTCCGTATTTTTCTAAAGATATAGAATCAATAGCCCTTACATGACCGGGACTACATCATCACAGTTGATTTAAAATACTTGAAAGACGGTTTAAAACAATGATTATTACTTGCACTCTAAATGGTGTTAGCATTCAAAGTGGTTTTCAAAAGTCATTGAAGAAAATTGCCTTAAGGCTTTAAGTTCTAAAAACTATTGTGATAAACTGAGCTTATAGGGACAATTTGATGAAAGATTTCTAAAACAGAAAGTCTTGGAATACTTAAAAGAATCATCTCAGGAATTAGCAAGTTTGAACGATCGAAGCGCTCTCGATCGATCGGACAGCATCATCCTTCAATCGATCGAAATGTCTTCGATCGCTTGACTGTTCTCTAGTTCGATCACTCGAATTAACTTCGATCGATCGAGCCCAGGTTTTCTAAAGATTGCATGGTAGTGGCTGGGGATCAATGTTACATCACATATTCCCAACGTCTAAACTACTAAACATAAATGAGCTGGTGCAGAAATAGTAAAACAAAGCAATCATAACAACTAGCTAATTAACAAACAATCAAATAAAGAACAGGAAAAGAAAAACCTGGAGTAATATGATTATTACTTGTAATAAAATTGAAATCTTCAATAATCTTCAATATAATAATGAAAAAGAGGAAGAAGAATATGAATCTAACCTAATCTACTCCTAATCTAACCCTAAAACTGCTATATTTTGCGTTCTGGAGCGTCCCCCCTTCGTCTGCCATCAAAACGACTTATTCATAGGGTTCCCACAGACTGTACGCAACTTTTGGGAGAAAATAAAGCTCAATCAATCGAACTTAGTTCGATCGATCGAAGTCTCAATCGATTGAAGGTTCTGCAAGCCCTTGAACTTCTCTGATTTTGACAGCTCTGCGCACCGATGGGAGAATGGCCATGATGTTTCACTCGGACCTCGAATTGACCTCTCGTTTGTGGCCACGCGACCGTAACTCAAAGATCTACATTTTATTTTTTTAGGAAAATCTTCCAAATCTGAAGTCTTCATTGTTAAAAATGGCATTTTATCAGCTGTTTCCGTTGTTCTCTTCACCAGAATCACTTTTCTTTAGCTTCACTTCATTGTTTTACATTCTAATACCTATAAAACAATGCATAAATGAATGTTTTAGCATTAACACAATAAAAAGAACATTGTCATTAGAATGCACCTAAATGTTTTGACTTTGGGGATAAAAGTATGCATAAAGGATCATGTAATACGCTATGAATATGCACTTTTCACCTCGAATAACACCCCCCCAACTAGCTCGTTGCTAGTCCCTGGCAATGAAGCGAACTACAACAATGTTTATTTAACTCTAACAATTGAAAAAAAAGAAAGCAAAAGTCCTAACTCACTTTCACAGGAATCACGATTGCATTTAGCGTATGCAACAAGCCTTTAAACCCGTAGGTTCCCCTTAGTGGACGAGTATTGTCTCGTGAGGGTTTGCAGTGAATTTACCCACAAAATTCATGTTTATGGTAATGGTTCTAGTTTAAATGTTTTCAAGAAATTTTTCCTCTCATTTAGCAATATAGTTAAGCTCAACAATCTCATGAAACTCTCTAGTATGCCATAGCCATGCAACATACACATTACAGTTAATCTGCTATCAAAGTCATCAGAATATTCTATACCTATTAATCATCAAGTGTGTGTATGTTTGGACAACCAAAACACATAATTTTAATTTCAAAGCTCGCATAACCTAAGACACCATCAAGACATTCATTTTGACTCAACTCTCACCGGAATTACACTCTCAAGATGAAATCACTCTGAATTAGGTGTAATGATTATCACTCATGATATGGAAGCTATAAAGAGTAAATGTAATGGAAACTAATGCTTCTCATATCTAAATGGAAAAATAAAATTTTAGTGCACAAATTCTCATGACAGGATACTTTTCACTAGAAGAGCGAGATACCATGGAGAACTCTCTCATTACCTTACTTTAAATCCAATTTACTTAAAATCATCAGGCATTTGAAAAAGAGGTGTTAGGTGAAAGAAGAAAGAGTTTCGTGATTTTCGATTGAGTCAAAGGATGTGAATGGAATACCCACTACATTGTACGCTTTTCAAACTTCTCGACATCTCCAATCTCACTCTTCTTCTTTCATTTTTTTTTCACACTCTTCTCTTTATTACTTTTTTCTTTCATAACAACCATTGGCATTTTTTTTTCTCATGCTTTTTTTTTTCCTTCTTTTTTTTTTCTTTGCCAACTTTCCCTTATTCACACTAACAAACTTCTTGTCAATGCAACACATCCCAACCACACCTAAATAGAGAAAAGAAGCTCAAACTTGTAATTTGGAGTTAGGCATAGATTTTAAGAATTGTAATGACAAGGTAATTATGATGAAGACTCAAGAGGTGAAGTAAAGGAATAGGATATAGATAAAGCAAGGCTGCATTATGCATGTATGGTCAAAAGATGGCCTAGATCATGTTCTAAGTTCATCAGATTATTCGTTTCAGTAAATTCAAGAGCTCTAGATTTGGTAAATCCTGAACGTTCTCTTCTAGTGATCAGTCAAAATGAAGAAAGTTGAGACTTTCAACCAATTAAAATGCCTTTCAAAAGGTAAGAGTAATTTTATAAAACCCTCAAAAAACAAAGAATGGCACAAAAGCTCACTTGGGTTATTAGTCTCCACTGTAGTCTCTCAAGACACTTAAGCTATGCTTACTAATCCATTTTAGCTAAGTACAAGGTTGTCACAATATGCTCAAAGTTGTTTGAAGATTAAAAAGCATAAAACATACTATAACTGAGATACAAGAACCATTGTGTGTCACATACTAATAACATATAGAAAATAATACTGCTGCATCATAACTAACTACATTAACTATTGAGAGAAATACAAGAACCATTTTATTATATTAAATAATTAAAATTTTTAAAATTTTTTGCAATTTTAATTTACTGAGTTGTATGTTTCTAAGCAGGTATATGACACTAAAGCACAACAAAAACATATGAGGCATGTAATGACTCACTCCCCCCCAACTAAAACTAAACATTGTCCCCAATGTTCTAAACTAAGCACATGGACATGTAAAGTAAAGCGAGAGAAGGAAGGATGTTACCTCAAGGTGTTAATATCCAGATTTTTTTTATTTGTTAAGTCACCTGCAAATCATTAGTAGCAACAAAGAAAAATAGAAAATACAATACAACTACTCAGTAAATAAATTCGGTTAATCAAGATTTTTATCATAAAGTAATACCGAAAAATTTTGAGGATCCTCCCAATGAAATAATTTAACAGTGAGAAGAACGTTGCGATCCTCATAAAAATGCAACTCCCCCAACTAATGTCAGGCTCAAGGTCAGAGGAGATGATGCCAAACCTATGGCCTCCAAATTTGTTGTGGACAATTATGAGAGGTGTACCACACTTTTTAGGAAATTATATGCAAGAAACGATCTTTGGTGTTGGCATTTCCTATAACGGCCTCTATTTTAATACAAGGAGGTGGCCACGGTTCGATAAAAGGAGTAGGGTCTACGTGATGTTCTAATGAAGCTTCATTACCCTCCTCTTGTATTAGAACAGAATCTATGGATATATGATCATAGAAATTTAATTTCTATTCTATGCACATGGTTTTGGACTGGACTTGGATAAAGGTATTTATTTGGGTCTCAATATCATTATTACTCAAGAAGGTCAAGCAGTCTAGAATATTAATAGCTTCTTGTTGAAGTTTTAGATCATCTAATGTGGGCCCAATATTTTCCAAGTCCTCTCTCACAGAATTTTGAAATTTAAAATTTTGTGAAGTACATGTGCTAAAATACTTACCATCCTCTTCTACAATACATTCTTTTTGTTCAATATTGGGGTACACATAACTTTCAAGCTCGGGATGAGAGCTTCGATTGATAGTGAGGATAGGTGACGGGAAAATTGGTTATACGACCTCTTCGGTTGAAAGAAGTGAGGGTTCATGAATATCACATGTTTCTAAATCGGATTTAAGTTTTTCAATTATGTCCCCCCTAGGGTCACTTTCAAAGGTAGGGGTAGAGTCAAAAGGGGACTCCTCAATTCCTAGTTACGTGCAATCACCTAAACTCTCATTATATTTTAAAACCTCATTCTCATCCTTGTAACTCTCCTCACTATGTATGTCATCTATTGAGGCGCTCTGGACAAAGAGATTGTGCAACTTTATCCAGGCAGGGAAGGAGTTGATGTTTGGGGCTGCGTATTGAGGAGAAGATGGTTCTACATCTTCATACTCAATGGTTTGGTTTTGGAGTTCTTGTTGGGTTATCACTTTCTCAAGTGAGTTGTTAACCTCATTCGGTATAAACCCGTCGTAGTCCTCCAATTCCATTCCATTGTTAGTGTCTTAAAATTTGGTTTGTAGTGTTGAGGGACTGGTATAGTCTTCTAAAGGTTGGCTAGCAAATGCTTGTTGATATCTAGTTTCTAAATCAAGTGCACTATCTAGCCTTTTCATTTCACTAAGCAGTAATTCTAACATACCATTATCCTCAACTTGGTTATTCTCCTCATTATAATTATACGAAGTTTTGTCCCATTGTGGTTGGTAGTAATTCCCATCCCATTGTGTTTGTGTGCAAGACTCTCCAGAAGGAAAGTCTTGGTGCATTTGGTAATCGTGGGAACTACTATATCCTACACTATTATTTTGGTTATATCCCCATTTTGATTGATGGAAATCTCCATATGGAGGTTCTTGATACGTTTGATAGTATGGGGGACTACCACTATTGTTTTCCCATTGTGTTGGTTGGTAGCACTCCGGTTGATAATGCGTGTCATATGTGGGCGCTTGCCAACTTGGGAGATAGTTTTCATTACCTAATGTGTACCCATTCGTGGTGTTAGTGTTGTATGGAGGATAATATGGATATCACATATTTACCAAAAATTTTAAAACAATAGAAATTTTATTTATTTAATTATTATTATTTTTTCTTGTGAGAGAAAAAGTCCAAAGTTTTTTCATTTTTTTATTATTATTTTTTTTAACAGTAAGAAAAATTGAAAATAACTTAGTAAAATCCTAACCTAGTTGCCTTCCCCGGCAACGGTGCCAAAAACTTGACACGAAAATAAATTGGTGTGCGCTCTTGTGCAACACCCAAGTGTAGGTGGACGTGCAAGTAATACTGGATAAGTCCAGGCCGATCCCATAGGGAAGGAATATGAAGAATATATACTAAGTTACAACCTAAAGAAAAAAAAAAGATTGTAGGAACGGAAGTTCTAATGAATCCTAAATAATTAAATTGAACTAAATAACAAACTAAAGCATAAAGAAACATAATCGATTAAACAGATAAATTAAAGGTGTTGGAAATAGTGAATCTACATTGATCCTAGCTATCCACCATGCATGCTCATTAATGTTCTATGGAGTTCATTCCTTTTATGCATTCCGTATTTTTCTAAAGATATAGAATCAATAGCCCTTACATGACTAGGACCACATCATCACAGTTGATTTAAATACTTAGAGGACGGTTTAAAACAATGGTTATTACTTACACTCTAAGGCTATGTTTGGTAGACCAGAATGACACTTACAATGGAATGGTCATTCATGAGTTCATTTAATTCTCATGTTTATTACCACTAAATCGGTTGGAATGACCATTCCAAAAGTAATCATCATTCCCACAAAAGTAGGAATGATCATTCCTTCCAAAAACCTAAGGAATAAGATTTCATTCCAATGGAATGAACCAGTAAGGAAATAATGTCCATCTTCTCAACATTCCTTGTTTCAGTCTTTCCTATAATAAAACAAATTATTACCTTTTTTGTTAATATTTAATTTTAATTCAATATTAACTCCATAAATATGGATACCATTTTAAAATAAAAATTATTGTATGTCATTTCATTCCTAGTCACAACCAAACATGTGAACGGAATTCTCATTCCTATTCCATTCTGTCTTCATTTCATTCTTGAGTTTCATTCCATTCCTACCTTATTCCATTCATGCGTACCAAATGTACCCTAAATGGTATTAGCATTCAAAGTGGTTTTCAAAAGTCATTGAAGAAAATAGCCTTAAGGCTTTAAGTTCTAAAAACTGTTGTGACAAACAGAGCTTGTAGGGACAATTTGATGACAGATTTCTAAACAAAAAGTCTTGGAATACTTAAAAGAATCATCTCAGGAATTAACAAGTTCGATCGATCGAAGCGCTCTCGATTGATTGGACAGCATCATCCTTCAATCGATCGAAATGTCTTCGATCGCTTGACTGTTCTCTAGTTCGATCGCTCGAATTAACTTCGATCGATTGAGCCCAGATTTTCTAAAGATTGCATGGCAGAGGCTGGGATCAATGTTTCATCACATATTCCCAACGTCTAAACTACTAAAACATAAATGAGCTAGTGCAGAAATAGTAAAACAAAGCAATCATAACAACTAGCTAATTAACAAACAATCACATAAAGAAAAGGAAAAGAAAAACCTGGAGTAATCTGATTCTAATTTGTAATAAAATTGAAATCTTCAATAATCTTCAATATAATAATGAAACAGAGGAAGAAGAATATGAATCTAACCTAATCTACTCCTAATCTAACCCTAAAACTACCCTAAAACTGCTATTTTTCGCGTTCTGGAGCGTCCCCCCTTCGTCTGCCATCAAAACGACTTATTTATAGGGTTCCCGCAGACTGTACACAACTTTTGGGAGAAAATAAAGCTCAATCGATCGAACTTAGTTCGATCGATCGAAGTCTCAATCGATTGAAGGTTCTGCAAGCCCTTGAACTTCTTTGATTTTGACAACTCTGCGCACCGATGGGATAATTGCCATAACTTTTCACTCGTACCTTGGATTGACCTCCCGTTTATGGCCACACGACCGTAACTCAAAGATCTACATTTCATATTTTTAGGAGAATCTGCCAAATCTGAAGTCTTCTTTGTTAAAAATGGCGTTTTATCAGCTGCTTCTGTTGTTCTCTTCACCAGAATCACTTTTCTTTAGCTTCACTTCATTGATTTATATTCTAATACCTATAAAACAATGCATAAACATATGTTTTAGCATTAATATAATTAAAAGAACATTGTTATTAGAATGCACCTAAATATAGGGACTTTGGGGATAAAAGTATGCATAAAGGACCATGTAATACGCTATGAATATGTACTTTTCACCTCGAATCAACAACATTCAGCTGGCAGTTATGGGGATCATGTTTCTAAATCTCTCCGTTGGATCTACAGAAAAGAAAGCCAAATTTCAGATCATCGACATTCTTGCATCATTCAACCTGCTCTTGGGAAGGCCATGGCTAGATAGTTTGGGTGCCATTCCGTCAACCATCCATAAAAAAGTCAAATACATTTATGGGAATAAGGTTTGTGATATTCTGGGGGATAGTTGGGTGCATATGTCTGAAGCTTCATCTAGCGCCCAAATTTTGGAAGTACAAATACAAGAAGAGGAAACAAGCTTGGGTGCATTCGAATTCATTAATGTGATAGAGGATAGCAAGCCGAAGGAATTCCTGCCACTTTACTTTGACCAATACGCAAGTCCATTAGTGGCCGGGATTATGAGAAAGATGGGATTCTTCCCGGGGATGGGTTTAGGTAAGAAACACAAAGGATTACCAGAATTTCCGAACATCATTACACAAACCCACACTCGAGGCTAGGATACCTGCCAACACAGGAAGAGATGAGGAAAAAGAAGAAAGCGACCGATGCAACAATAGAACCATACCTGAAGACTCTCAATTTTGTCAAGGAAGGGGAGGATTTCCAGTTTTGCGGTTTCCCAGAGCCATGGGTGGATAATGTAGAAAAATGTAAAGTTGGGATTCGAGATATTCTTTACACATGACTTTTCTGATTATGAAGATCCTTACCTTCAGGTACCTGCAAAATCAGCCAATATTCAAGATTGGGTCTATACCTTAGATGGCTCAGCAATGAAAAGACTGCTAGAAGAAGAACACAGGGGAACCAGAAAGGGTAGTCCTGGGAAGATTGTGAATGAAGATGGAAAAGGCCAGAATGAAGGACAGAGCAAGGAGAATAAAACAGAAGAGGAAAAGCCAGAATATGAAGAAGAACCAGAGGAAGAAGAAATGGAAAAGATTACCCAGACAGAGGATCGGGAGGATTGCTTCATCGCTGAATTGGGAGGAGAAAGCAAGAAAGAGTGGGTGTTCGAGTCTAGTGATATCCCCCTCACCCAGAGTCTGTAATGGCCCAAATGAGGCGTCTTTCAATTTCTATGTCTGCTGTAATCACCCCCAAGGAAATCAATGAGAATGTGACTAATTCTGCTTACTCGACTGCGCATAATAACAACTGTGATGCACATAATGAATGTGATGAAATACCAGACGAATTGCAAAAATTAATTGAAAAAGAAAATGAATCTGCATGTAAAATCATAGAAAGCACTTCAACGATTAATTTGGTAAATGAAGATAATCCACAAAATGCCTCTTTCAGCTCCACGCTTAACAATGAGGAAAGCAAGGAAGTAATTAATCGATTAGATGAATTCAAAGATGTCTTTGCATGTTCTTATGATGATATGCCACGAATTGATCCAGAGATAGTCCAACATCATATTCCCCTCTTCCCAAACTCAAAACCCGTAAAACAAAAATTGAGGTGAATGAGGCTTGAATGGGCGCTTAAAGTAAAAGAGGAAGTTGAAAAGCAATTAGGAGTTGGATTCTTGATTGTCACCGAGTATCCCGAGTGGGTCGCTAACATTGTGCCAGTCCTAAAGAAGGATGGTCGTATTAGGGTCTGTGTTGATTTTCGAGATTTAAACAAAGCTAGCCCTAAAGACGATTTCCCTTTACCCCATATCGATGTACTAGTTGATAATACTGCAGGACATGAGCTCCTATCTTTCATGGACGGGTTCTTAGGTTATAACCAAATTCTCATGGCACCGGAGGATAAGGAAAAGACGAATTTCATCACACCCTGGGGTACTTATTGCTATAGGGTAATGCCATTCGGGCTTAAGAATGCGGGTGCAACTTACCAAAGGGCTGCCACTACGCTATTACATGACATGATTCATAAATAAGTGGAGGTACACGTGGATGACATGATAGTAAAGTCTAAAGAAAGAGGGGGTCACTTAGGAGCACTGAGGAAGTTCTTTGAGAGGATAAGGAAATTCAGAATGAGGTTAAACCCGCAGAAATGTACCTTCAGGGTTACCACTGGAAAGTTGCTAGGATTTCTCATCACGCAGAGGGGGATTGAGGTAGACCCAACCAAAATAAAAGCCATAATAGAAATGCAACCGCCAAAGAATGAAAAAGAGTTGAGAGGATTTTTTGGTAGGATGCAATTCATTAGCCATTTCATATCCAAACTCACCATGACCTGTGACCCATTGTTTAAATTACTGAGGAAGGGGGAAAAGTTTGAATGGCATAGCCAATGCCAGAAAGCCTTTAAAAAGATCAAAACCTACTTCCAAAACCCGCCAGTCCTATTGCCTCCCAAACCCGGAAAGCCTTTATTTCTATACCTATCCGTAATCGAGAATTCGATGGGATACATGTTGGCCCAAGAAGAAAAAGAGGGGCATGTGGAGAAAGCTATATACTATTTGAGTAAAAGGATGACTGGGTATGAGCTGAACTATTCACCGTTAGAAAAAGCCTGTTGGGCCTTAGTATGGTGTACTCGTCGCCTTAGGCACTACATGCTAGTCTTTCCTGTGAACCTAATATCTCGAATGGACCCACTCAAATACCTCTTTGAAAAACCCGCCCTAACTAGTAGGATCTCACGTTGGACCATGATGCCAGCCGAATTCGATATAAGGTACGTCACTTCCAAGTCTGTCAAGGGGAGAGCCGTCACTGAATACCTAGCTCACCTTGCCATAAAGTCCGAGGAGAAAGGAGAGTTTAAGTTTCCTGATGAAGAGGCAATGGAGGTAAAAGAAGATTTATGGAAAATGTATTTCGATGGAGCCTCCAATCAGATAGGGTACGGGTTGGAATCATCCTCATATTACCCAATGGAGCCTCCACTGCTTTGGCCATCAAGCTCAAATATAACTCAACCAATAATACATTAAAAAGATTGATGTTTTTAGAGATTCTAATTTGATAATATCACAAGTGAGAGGTGATTGGAGGATAAACCATGAGAAGTTGAGACCCTACCATGAATACCTGGAGAGCCTGAAAGTGCAATTTAGAAAGATCTCATTCTATTACCTTCCTCGTGAAGAAAACCAATTGGCCGATTCCCTAGCAACCCTAGCCTCAATGATCCAAATCCCTGTAGGAATCACCATGATCCCTTTATCTATAGAAGAAAGAACCCGACCCTCATTTGAAACAATCGTCGCCATTGAAGAAGGAGAGGAGGTCGAGATACCATGGTATTTAGATGTTTGGAGTTTCATTGAGAAGGGAGAATACCCTGCTTCGGAGAAGGATAAGAAAGCAATTCGGAGGTTTTTAACCCAGTTCGTAATCTACGCGGGCAAATTGTGGAAAAAGTATTATACTGGTTATAACTTCGAATGTCTGTATGAAAGAGAAGCAAGAATGATGATGGAAGAGATACATGAAGGAGTTTATGGACCCCACATAAACGGACACATGTTGGCTAAAAAAAAATAATTCAGCAGGGATACAATTGGACAACTCTGGATAAAGATTGCTGTGAGAATGTTAGGAAGTGCCATAAGTGCTAAATCCATGCAAACTTGATGCATACCCCCCCGCCTTCCCAACTTTATAGCATGACCACCCCTTGGCCATTTTCTGTGTGGGGCATTGATATCATCAGCGAAGTGGTTCCAAAATCATCCAACGGACATCGATTTATAATTGTAGCCATTGATTATTTTACCAAATGGGTAGAAGCAGCGTCATATGCAACTCTAAAAGCCAAGGATATAGTAAGCTTCATTGAGAAGAACATAATCTACAAATATGCTGTCCCAAATGAATTCATTTCTGATCACGGTAGCCATTTCCAAGGAGAAGTCATCCCGCTCTTAGAGAAGTGTATGATCACCTGACACCAATCCTTCCTATACAGACCCCAAACGAATGGAGCGGTGGAAGCAGCTAATAAGAATGTAAAGGCGATTCTGGGGAAAGTGACAAATACATATAGGGATTGGCATGAAAACTTCAGTTTACATTATGGGCATACCGGACTTCTGTGAGAACTTCAACAGGAGCTACGCCGTATTCATTGGTATATGGGATGGAAGCCGTTCTTCCGATTGAAGTAGAAATACCATCTTTGAAAGTATTGGCAGAATGTGAAGTAACTGAACTGAGTGGCTGCGAGGGAGGTATGAGGAGTTGATGCTACTTGATGAGAAGAGGTTGGTTGCAATAAATCACACTCGGGGATATCAGAAAAGGACAGCTCGTGTTTTCAATAAAAAGGTTCGCCCAAGGAAGCTTGCTGAGGGTGATCTAGATGGGGTTAAATTTAAACAACTGTAGACACCCCATTTTGTCGGCTATCAGATTTAGGAGACCCGTAGCTTTGTAGTTCACAATTATCGTAAAAGACTCAAAAAGGACTCTTGGAAGTAAGTTCTACCTCTCAAGGTGCTTGAAATGACCAAAATACCCCTGAAAGCCCAAAAACTCCCAGATTTGGACCGAAAGCTCTGAAAACATACTTCATCATAAGAAAAGTGTCAAAATGATTTTTTAAGCGAAATCAAGTAGAATCGTCAGCTCCCGGAGACCCCCGAAAGTCCCGGAAGTTCCCGGAAAGTCCCCGTTGATCGATTTGACTTAGGTTTGACCAAGTTTGACCAAGGATTGACCGAAATCAACCAAATTCTCGAGAAAGTTTTGAGGTCATTCTAGATTATGTGAAAAGTAATAAAATAAGTTTTAAAAGGAAATCGAATGAAAACGTCAGCTCTTGGGAGCTCCCAGAGGTTCCTAGAACTTTCTGGAGGTCCCTGGTTTGACCAGTTTGACAAAAAATTGACTTTGAAACTGGAGCACCATATCATTTTTCAAGCATTTTCATAGATACTATAGGTCAATAGCTTTCCAACGGTATATCGCATAAAATTCCTGGATTTAAAACGGATTTATTATGAAATTCTGAAGGTGAAAAAGGCGATCAAATCGGCTTTTATCATGAATACCGCAAAACTTTTCAAAGTGACCTAACTCCGAACTATTTTTTATGTGAAGTAGACTCTGTTACCTTTCCAACGGTATATCACAACCTCAGTTTGGAGTTCGTATGCATTTTTTGTGAATTCGAATAAAATAGGGCCTTTTTACGAATACCAGAACCTCTGGGGGCCTAAACAGCATTATTTGGACATTGGAGGAGCAGTGCCGTCGCTGCACTGGTCCACTGCCACTGCAGCATAGGCCCAGTGCCACCACTACACTCTCCCCCAAACAGTCCTGTTGGCCCGAAATGGAAACCTTAGAGGGGGAGGGGGGGGGGGGGGGGGGGGGGGGGAGGGGGGGTGAATAAGGTTTTGGAAGAAATTTAACCTTTTTGTAAACTTAATACAAATTAACCACAATCACAAATAATTATGTAAAGAGAGAAGGGAAGAGAAATATGCAAGCCAATTTTTCAAGTGGTTCGACAATTGCACACCGCAACCTACGTCCACCCCTCAAGAACACCTCTTGAGGATTCCTTTAATCCGATCTACTTCACGGGTGTAGACCAAACCGTTACAAGAGTCTTGAATCTCTTCCAAAGAAGAACACCTCTTCTTTGCACACAAGGGTTACTAACCCTCACTCTTTATAATTGATTTGGCTACAAATGATAACTCTTTCTCTAGAGTGGATAATACAATAAATTTCTCACACAATAACTCCTTAGTGAGTAGATGATACTCTAGAATTTACTCTCTCAAGAATTACAATTGAAATCTAGAGCAAATTGATTTTTCACTCAAACTAGGGCTCAAACATGAATGATATTTAAACAAGATGTTTTAATGATTTTGTTAATGTTCCTTCTTGTTTATAACCTTTAAAAACATCCCTATATCTAACTTTTGATAGATTATAGCCGTTGGGAATGGTTGGGGGGAGTAAAAACAAATTTTGAAAGCTTAGAAAACTAGCCGTTAGAGTGTTTCTGCGCGTTTCAGTCGACTGGATTGAAGGTTCAGTTGATTGGAAAGTTTGTAGCAGTGAAGATGCATTCTATGACATTTCCAGTCGACTGAACAGTACCTTTAGTCCACTGAATCTCTTTTCAGTCGACTGGACCCTTAAAAAATCAGTCGACTGGTTTAAGCAGTTTTTCCCAGACTGACACCTCTTCACTAAAACGGCCATAACTCCCTCTACAAAATGAATTTTTGCGATCCGTTTGAAGATTTGGAAACTAGATTCAAATACTTTTCTAACCATATAAAACTAAACTTCTAAATCCTTACCAATTAGATCAGGCTTAACTTTAAAGTTGACCCATCTGCGCATAGGTCTTTCTTTTGACTTAGCCACTTGAAAACTTTTGTGAAATGAATTTAATTGAGTGGTCTAAGTATGTTTAGGTCCTTGAGATTATTTCAAAGTGTGAGAACAAGGATCCTAAAGTCCAATTAAAGTTACTTGAGCCCCTATGAGTGTTTGATCAAAATGCTTACATATAAGTCCTAGTCTTCAATCAAGGATGAAAAAATCTTCAAGTCTTCAAGCTTGATTCTTGTTGAGCTCCACCACTCTTGGACTTTACCATATGCTATCTCATAATCTTAAACAAAGTCAGAACATTTAAGTACATGAATCAAGAGATTAGCATAACGAAAATGACATGATAATTGATTGAAATAGAACCAATAAAAGTATGCAATTATCACTAGATTTGTCATCATCAAAACAAACAAAAATAATGCCTTAAATAATTCAAGGCTAACAAGTCCATTTTTGTAATTTATTTTGGGGGTCCAATTGGATTAATTGAAAACCAAAATGACATAGTTCCTTGTTCACAGATGTTTGGGACCAATGGGAGTACTCTTTGATATGGGCAAAAATATCAGGTCAAAGTCAAAGTTACCACCATAGCAAGGAAATACCACATCATCTCGAAAGGGTACCCATTGCCCAGTTTTCCTGAGCTGTTTGTAAGAACTGCTCGGTCAGAGGCCACAGCTCGAGTGTGCAGCACGGGACGGCCCTTCAGCGGGTACAGTCCTACCCCACAGCTCGCCAATCACTGGATCAGCCAGTTTCCTATTTTGGCTAGAAGACTTATGGAAGGAGCAAGCAGTTTCGTAAACCATTTAGGAAACTCTCCTAATTTCGTGTAAATCAATTGCAATTAGATTGGACTTCCTAATCTATTAACTTATCATGTACGAGTGGCCTCTTGCACCTATAAAAGATGCCCCTCACCCTCATTGAAGGGGATCACATTCTTAACCAGAGAATAGCAATACAAACACTCATCACGCATACACTCGGCCAGTCTTTGGTAGTGTCGCCTTTATTATTGGCTCATTAGTCTGCCAGTGATCTACTAATACGAGCGCTCCGACACACCCGTGGATGTATGTCACCTAATTAATGCGGTTGAACCACATATAATTCATTATATCATTCTCTCTCTAAATTACTCACAAAACTCTCCTACCAATTTTTGGCATCATCAGCTTGGCGCTGTCTGTGGGAAACGACAGATTTCTCCTGAAAAAAAATCTTTAGTTGATAGCCATGGCACTGAAGAAAGGTAAGAAGACCACTACTTCGCCGGAGTCGCAATCCGGGCAGCCGACTGCCTCCATGACTCCCGAACAGATTACCGCAGCTCTTGCGCAACTCTTAGAGGGCCAGCAGGGAACCCAGCAACAGATTGAAGCACTACTGGCCCGACAGGAGAAGCTCCCACTGATCGAGGATTAGCCTGAGAAGAGCGCACCTTATCGGAAGCAGGTTAGACCCCGAAGGCGTGCCTACACTGAGCCATTGTCCCCGTCGGCTAGGGGACGGCTCGGGAATGACGAGCATAGCCAGGCTCCCGAACGGACCCAACAACGCGCCCAAGGTCGCCAGTGCCGGACAGAGGATGCCCGAGATATCGTCAATAGTAGGCGTGCTGCCAAAGGGGATGGGCATGGACAAAAGGCTCGGGAACAGGCGAAACATACCCCGTCCAGGAGTTATGGGGATCTCAGGTACATAATTACCCGGAGTCAGAGCCGTGTCAAATTACTGAAGACAACGCACTTTGAGGAAGAGGCCTCGTCATCCGACCCAACCTACCGCTTGGATACAGGGCAGAAGACCGATCAGACAGACGTCAAAGACCAGATCGCAGACCTACAAAAGCAAATTGAGAAGCTGAGCTGCAAGGCAAGCCATGATCACACCAATACCGAAACTGAATCGCCTTACACCCTCGGATCACCAGCATTCCCATCTCGAGGAAATTCAAGCAACTGCATCTCAATTCCTATGATGGTTCGGGTAGCCTGGTCGATCACATTCGGTCTTATAAGGCTCAGATGACTCTGGTAACTAGCACTGACGAGCTACTATGCCTGGCCTTTCCAAGCACCCTTAGAGGGCCAGTCGCGCAGTGGTTCCATTCCCTTAAACCATGAACAGTGGCCGACTTCAAGTTGCTCAGTAAACTCTTCATCGGCCAGTTCATGGGAATGCTCGACTGGTCACAGCCGGACACCCAATTGCTGACCGTTAAACAACGCAAGGGGGAGTCCCTAAAAGATTACGTCGACCATTTCAATCAACAGAGGCTGCAAATCCAAAACATGAACAAGAGAGTCGCAATCATGGCTTTCTGCTCGGGAGTTTAACACACCAAAGTTGCCACGTCGTTCCATAATGACCGACCGGAAACATTGGTAGAGCTCTCCGAGAGAGTTGAGAAATACATTGATACCAAGGAATTCTTGAGGCCTAAGCATGCTAGCCTTGCGGTAGATGAGTCTCCGGGGGCCAAATGAAAGCGTGACAGTTTTGAAAAGGGCTCGGGGAAGAAGCCAAAGCCGGATCAGCAAAAGGGTGGTCGGGACGAGGCTCCGAAGTCCTTCACGCCACTCTCCCGGCCTATTCATGAAGTCATGGCCGCTGCCGACGCCCAGAGGCTCCTCCAATAACCGACAAAGTTGGAGAGCCCGCCCCGGAAGAGAAACTGGTATAAATATTGCCGGTATCATAAAAACCATGGCCACGACATAGAAGATTGCTTTAAACTCAAAATGGCCATTGAAAGATTGATAGAGCAGGGCCACCTCGTCGAGTTTATCACAGCGGACCGATGACCTAGGGCGGATAATCGAGCTACTGAGCAGCCACAACCACTCGGGCAAATCAATGTGATCTCCGGAGTGACCTCGGGCGGAGGGGATTTACAGTCGGCCAGGAAGAGGCATGCCCGGGCATCTCGAGCGGATGTCTGGCATGTCCAATACTCCGACTCCCAATCGATCAATGTGTTAACATTCTCGTCTAACGACGTAGGGGACCTTCACTGCCCCCATGATGACCCCCTGGTCGTGACAATCTCTGTAGCCAACTACACAGTGAAAAGGGTATTGGTGGACACCGACAGTTCCTCCGATATTCTCTTTGCCTCGACATTCAACCAGCTAGGAATATCACGGGACAGACTCCGGCTGGTCGCAACTGCTTTGGTCGGATTCAATGGTTCGAGCACGCAATCGCTCGAAATGATCGAGCTCCCGATTCTCATGGGGTCTCACCCTTATCAGGTCTCTGTGCTCACAAAGTTTGTGGTCGTGGAGGCCCCCTCTGCATACAACGTCATCCTTGGGAGGCCGACGCTCAATAAAGCCAAGGCGGTTGTGTTTACCTATGGCCTGGTGGTAAAGTTCCCAAACCACCGGGGCCCGGAAAGCTTGCTTGAAGATCAGTCAATCGCTCGGAGTTGCTATGTCAGTTTCTTGCGCAGAGAGGCGATTGCGAAAACATTGAACGTCCAGGAAATGGACCCAAGGGATGTGAAGGATGGAGTAGGCCTGGTAGAAGAGTCCGAATAGGTGACATTAGACCCAGCATTCCCTTATCGGTTCGTGAGCATCGGCACTCTCCTAGATCCGAGTCTAAAGGAAAAATTGATCTAATTCCTGAGAGAGAACCAGGATATCTTCGCTTGGTGCCATAAGGACATGCCGGGGATTGACCCCCGGGTTATCTCTAACCGTCTCAACATTGATCCGAGCTCCCGATCGGTTAAATAGAAGAGGAGGGGCATGGCCCCTGAAAGACAGGTTACAGTACATGAGGAAATTGAAAAGCTCCTAAAGGCAAAGTCCATCCAAGAAGTCCACTATCCCGACTGGTTGGCAAACGTCGTACTATTAAAGAAAAGCAACGGGAAGTGGAGAATGTGTGTAGATTTCACCGATTTAAACAAGGCCTGTCCCAAGGACTGCTATCCGCTTCCTAGGATAGACATCCTCGTGGACGCCATGACTGGTCACTCACTCCTTTCATTCATGGATGCCTACTTGGGGTATAACCAGATCAGCATGTTCCTCGGGGATGAGGAGAAAACTTCCTTTATAGCCGACCAAGGCACGTATTGTTACAAGGTGATGCCCTTCGGCCTCAAAAATGTTGGGGCAACATACCAACACCTAGTCAATTACATGTTCAAGGACTTGATCGGGAAGTCGATGGAGGTATACGTTGACGACATCTTGGTTAAGAGCTGTGATGAGTCAGACTATCTCGAGCACTTGTCAGCATCCTACAAAAGTACCGGATGAGGTTGAACTCAGCCAAATGCAAGTTTGGAGTCTCGTCCGGGAAATCTTTGGGACACTTGGTCAGCAGACGAGGGATTGAGATGAACCCTGAAAAGATTCAAGCAATTATCAACATGCGGTCGCCCCGGTCAACCAAGGAAGTACAGAGCTTAGCCGGTTGGGTAGCTGCACTAAGCAGGTTCATTTCCCGAGCTACCGACCGATGCCTCCCATTTTTTAAGATCCTCCGCAAGGCATTTTAGTTGTCAGAGGAGTGCGAGGAGGCATTCCAGGAACTCAAGAAGTACCTGAACACACCCATACCGAAGGAGGAGTTGTTATTGTATTTGGCGGTAACTCCTTCAGCAGTAAGCTCGACACTTGTTCGAGAAGAGCACATGATACAATTCCCGGTCTAGTACACCAGCCAAGCACTTCAAGGCGTGGAAACGCGGTACTCCCGCATAGAAAAGTTGGCCTTTACCCTAATCACCTTTACCCGGAGGCTCTGTCCGTACTTCCAGGCCCACGTTATCGTGGTCCTCATAGATCATCCCCATCGCCGGATCTTGAGTAGGCTCGAGACATCCGGAAGGCTCTTCAAGTGGGCGTTGGAGCTGGACGAGTTTGAGGTAGTTTACAGATCTCGGACAGTAATAAAGGGATAGGCCGTAGCAGATTTTCTCGTGGAATTCACATACCCAGAGGATTTAGTAGAAGAGCTCAATCCGCCAGCATTACCGCCCGGTCCTCAGCCCGACGTCCCAACTTGGGTACTCTATGTGAACGGTTCCTCTAACCACCAAGGCAGTGGGGTAGGAATCATCCTGAACACACCCGACGGGATCCAATTGGAGTATGCGTTAAGGTTTCATTTTTGGGCCTCCAATAACGAAGCTGAGTATGAAGCCCTGCTGGTCGGCCTACAGTTGGCTACTTCGACGGGTGCACAACAAGTTCAAGCATACAACGATTCCCAGCTCGTGGTTAATCAAGTGAACCAGGAGTATGAAGCTCGGAAAGATAACATGATAGCCTACCTAGCCCTTGTCCGAACGGTTTCAAAGAATCTTAAGGGGTTTTTCGTCACACAAATCCCGAGGGAGGAAAATTCGAGGGCCGACCGGTTGGCCCTTCTCGCCTAGTCCTCCGAGCCAGACTTGCCCGGATAAGAATTGAATACTTGTCCGAGCCCAGCATAGCTGACCCCGGGGGGCACAGAGGTCAACCCGTTCTCTGCAGGGCCTAGTTGGATGGACCCGATAACAATGTTCCTCACTGCGGGTACTTTACCAGACAGAGAGGAAGAAGCCTGGCGGGTAAAATACCGAGTGGCCAGATATCACCTTGTCTACGACATCCTTTACAAAAGGGGATTCTCCATCCCATAACTATAGTGCATCCATGACACGGGAATTTTTCTGTGTGCGCTTGTGTGCTATACCCAAGTGTAGGTAATCGTGCAAGTAGTAGTTTAGTTAAGTCCAGGTCGATCCCGCAGGGAAGGTGTTAAACTAATTACTCAGATTAATCTCAAACAAGAAAATAAAAATCAATATTTTAAAGGAGTGTAGAACACAAAGTTCCACAGTTTATCAACTACTAAAGATAAAACAATTAAACTAGATTAAACTACTTACTAACTAGTTAATTAAAGCGATGATTTAAAATGTGTTTTTCGTAATAAAAGGAAATATTGGGATTACACGAATCCACCGTGACCTAGCCACCTACCATGCAGTTACGTTGAAGTTCAATAAAGTACATTTTCTACAGTATTCCGTATTTCTCTTAGGATAAAGAATCCATAGTCCTTTCATGACCGGGACTATGTCATCACAATTAAATTTGAAATACATAAAAGCGGTTTGGATCAATAGTTAAGACTCACACCTACAATGGTGTTAGCATTGAGGGTTGTTTGTAAAATGTATTGAAGAAAAATGCCTTAAGGCTTTAAGTTTAAAGACTGCTTTGACAAACTGAGCATTTGGGGACAGTTTGATAACAAATCAGTAAAGCAGAAAGTCTGGTAATACTGCATAGAATGTCCTCAAAAATCAGAGGGTTCGATCGATCGACGCGCTTTCGATCGATCGAACATCTTCTTCTTTTGATCGATCGAACTGTCTTTGATCGCTCAACAATGTCTCTGGTCTGATCGATCGAACTACCTTCGATCGATCGAACACAGAAATTATTTTGCTGCATGGCAGAAGCTTGAGATCACGGTTTCATCATGATCTCCCAACCTGGGGACTACTGATCAGACATAGTCTGGAGTTCATAGAATTGTTTTTAATAAAAAGATTCATTAAGGATGCGTTTGTTTGCGATTTTTACATGAAAACTATGTAAACTAATGGTGAAAACTTTTCTAGCATGCAAAACTATGAGTTTAATAGATTATACTACTATAAACTACGTGCAGGATGTAAAGAAACAATAAAGAGGTAACTTGGAAAGGCAAACTTTGATTAAACTAGAGAAAAACCAATCCAAAAGCAATATCCAAGCTTGTAAACTTACAAAAACATGTAAACTCTCTATCTTTCTCTCTCAAAACTGATGAAAACTCATGTGGGCGTCCTTATGGACGTATACAATACGAGTATATATATACTGAAAACCTAATGCTAGGGTTAAAATCCTGTTTCTGCTGCGTGCGCGTAAAATCTGATAAAAGCCATGTTCGATCGATCGAACATTTCTCGATCGATCGAACCTTCGATCGATCGAATGGTCTTCAATCGATCGAGGTTCTGTTTTCATCCTTTGATTGTCTTCATTAGAATTCAGCACTTCTTTTTATCTTTCTCATCCAATTCTTTACACAGCAACAGTAATCTGCACGAATAACCACTAAAACAACACCACTTATCATAGTTTAATCAAATTGTGTACAAACTGGCATTGTAATTCAAATTGCAGAAAAATGAAGGAATTGTGAAATAATTTAGTACACTTTCTTCTTTTAGCGTGGTTGTATTTTACAAATACCCCGCTTGTCACAACCCCCAACTGGCGATTTGCTAGTCCCTAGCAATAGAGCAAAATTAAAAACAAACTAACTAACACTACAATGACTGATAATAAAATAAATTAAACTCAAGTCAACTAAAATAACAAGAAAGAAACTACCTAACTCACTTTTGCAGGAATCGCGATTGCATTTAGCAAATGCAATAAGCCGTTAAACCCCTAGGTTCCCCCTAGTGGACGAGTGTTGTCTCATGAGGATTTGCAGTGAATATACCCACAAAATTCTCTGATTTTAAGCTCAAAAAGATATAGAATAACTTTTAAACACTCCCTTCTATTCAACTATTAATAACTTTTACCATGAAAGAAATACACATACTCCTCATGTCACCAAGATAAAAACAACATACGCATCACATCCCTGTATCCGTGTGTGTGTGAAATTAACAGCTATACATCGAACTTTATTTAGAGTTGTTTAGGCTATCATACTCTCAGAACTTGTAGTTTCAACTCAATCCTCACATAGTTGTTACACTAAAAAATGAACATCCCACAGAAACTTGGCTAATAATGATCGCACATGGTATGAAAGCTTTGATAGAAGTGATTTTTCGGATACTAATGCTTTTATACTCGACTCTATAGAAGACGAACATTTTAGAGTGTATAGTCTCACGAACAGAATACTACTTACTAGAGGAGCGAAATACCATGGATAACTCAAATTACACGTTCATGTTTAAACTAAGTTGTTGAGAATCATTAAGGCTTTAACTTTTCAGTTTTCATTTAGTAGGGTTGAAATGAAAGGGTAAGAAATCGCACATCTTTAGCATGTGATTGAATTTAGTAATTTCCCCTTTACTTCCTTCCAACCATCCTCTATTTTTATTATATATATGTATATATATATATTTTTTAACAACCTGAACTCCATCTTCTTTACTTTTTCTCTTCTATGCAGCCCCTCCCACTACTACTCCCTCCTCATAACATACTTCAACAATTTAATCACATTAGATGTGCAATGGGGTTCATTGAGGTCAAAGTATAAGATTAGGGATTTAGAATTTCATAATGGCTTTGGCAATATTTACTAGGTGTGAGGTTAAGAGCAACACATATTCTTAGAAAGTTGATACAGGTATATGGAAAGATAAGGAGCAAATAACGATGGCTTAAATCATTTTCTCAACTTCTTAATTTTTAACACTTAAATGTTCATTGAATTTAGTTGGTAAATCCTGAATGTTCTCCTCTACTAAGCAGCCAAAATGAAAAATTAGAGACGATTCAATGAATTTAATACGCTTATTTAATAAAAAACCATTCGAATTTGATGTGATAATTCCCTCAGAATTGAAGATTGGATTCAAAAGCTCACTAAGGGTAACTAGTTTCCACTACTTTATTCCTTAAAGTACAAAAGTCGTATTAACTCTTGTTTTAAGTTTTCCGCATAGCTATTAACATGTGCAAATGATTTGGATACAAGAATGGTCAACATATGCATTGATCCTAGAGAACTAGAAAAAATGCTTGAACTTAATTCGTAAAAGGATGAGAATAAAATGGTTGTGTCATTGCTTGATAACAGCTAAATAGAAGTGAAAATTCAAAATTATTCTACTAATTTAATTCAAAAACTAGGTTAATAGTTTGAAAATTTTGTAATTTAATTTATTTGTTTAAACTTCTAATGGAGATTATCTATCTATATCCCAGGTGATTATCTATCTATATTCCACCCCAACTGAAAATTGCAATGTCCGCAACAGGTGATTTTCAAAAATAAATAGAGAGATAGCACCTGATATATCATCATAAGAATCGCAAGTGCAGCAACCTGTACAGAAAGATCAACCAGAGGAGGTGAAGAAGAAGGATCAGTAGGTGGTGGTGCAGAGGCTGCGTGAACTGACTAATCGACGCTAATCTGGATCAAGATTGCCTCCAGCAGAGTCGTCATCTGATCAACCTTGCCCTCGAGTCTAATCCGGGCCTCTCTCTCTTGTAATAGTAACTCGTGAATAGTCGGGAGAGGCGCAAAAGAAGACTCTCCCTGGGCGGGAGCCTGAGACCGCTGTCTCAACTCAAAACGGGCAACCTCCTCCACATGATCACCCTCCTCATCAGAATCACGCTCCTCAGCCTCTGTAGGCATCCCAAAAGCTACGTCCTCGGTATCTGTGCCTCCTCTTCTTCTCCTCTTCTCCCCAACCTTCGCCTTACCCTTACCTTTCCTCTTCCTCTTCTGAGCAGCAGACCGGCAGAAAGCTGTCTCACCAAAATGACTGCGAGACTTGGCAGTCGCATCACTAGCCAATGGAATGATACCTGCATGCTCAATCACCCTATGAATAGCCCAAGCACCCTTCGGGTGCTTCTTGGCCTGAATGTAGCGAGAGGGTGCCATATGAAGTCAATGTAGAGGCGAGGCAAACAGACCGGCTGCCGTGTCCCAATCGCATACAACACGCATGCGTACCATGCTGCAATCTTCTCTCGATAAGATGTCACTAAGAGGCAATTGCTAAGGGCGAGGTGCAACATATGATAATTATCCTTGAGGTAGGAGTCAGGAATAAGGGCCTCGCCATCCCAACCAGGAAGCGCACCCCCCGTGATCTCTCTGATAATAAAAGTCAGTGAGAGCAACAGTACGCCAACACGGTGTGGACAAACACAGTCAGGTACCTCAGGTACCCCTATAGCTGCAGAGACAATGGCCGGACTAAAAATGATCTCCCGGCCACGAAAAAATGAGCGGAGTGTGAACGGAGCAACTGGATCCCTGATCATCGTCGCACATGCCTCCTGGATCCAGGACAGATTTACGTGCTTTAGCTGGGAGAGGAGCGTGTACCATTGTGGCATGGCGCGTATCCGTGCAAGATACCAAGGAGTGGCAAGCCATACTGTATCGAGGGGTTGCTCGAGCATAACCTTTCGCGACTGGAAGTATCTAGTGAACCATACCCGGTCTTCCTCATTTCTCAACCCGTGATCTGGAACTGGGTTGGGTATAGTGAGGTCGAACGGCTTGGATTTGTGGTACCCGGTGATCGGGTTCATTGTAAAGCCCTGAAACGGAAGAAACAAACAGAGAAAACGTTAAAACTAGGAAAACAAAAAACAAAAAGAAACTGCTGCACTTCGATCAATCGAATGATGTTCGATCGATTGAGAAAAGCGTGGGTTCGATTGCTCGAGCCGTGTTCGATCGATTCAGAGGAGTCCGAGTTCGATTGCTTGAAACCAGTTCGATCGATCGAACACAGCGAAGTGGCAGCGTCGAGGAATGAGAACGGGAAGAGCCCGAAAACATAAAATACAACAAGAAAAACAAAGACAAAGCGATAAAATAACCAATGGGGGGCACCCCCATACGAATATGAAATGAAAAGAAAAACGAGGGGGTTCTCGGGGTCGAACCTCAAAATAGACGTGAAGGAGAAGATGACGGTAAAACAAGTGATGCTTAGGGGGACCAGTTGCTCCTTAATTGATTAGGTTGTATATGGGGGAGGCCAAAATTGTGTGTGCCTCTTCTATCCTCGATCGCTTGAGTGTGAGGGAGAAAAAGAGAGACTGATGAAGATTCTGAACGATGCCTCATTTAAAAATAGGTCTCGATCGATCGAGAAGGTTCGAGCAATCGAACCTTCGATCGATTGAGGCCTGCTGAAGCGCTCGAGGTTATGATACTCCGGATCGATCGAGATACGTTCGATCGATCGAACTTAGAAATTCTACAATATTGAGAAATTATACACCCCCAACTATCCAACATTGGTCTGGTCATACAGAATAGTGATAAAATAGTACATTAACAGGGCATCTATGCCAAAAACATCATCCTCATAGTTGAATACTGCAAATTTATATAAATAAATCTTTATAATAGCATCCATTTGCAACATTATTGCCCCTAACATGGTATTTAAAACCTTATTGATAAAGAAAAACTAAAATAAAGCTGAAATTAATAAAACTTCGTCTAGGAATACACTCCAATTGATGAAAGAAATATGAAATGACATAAAACAATTGAAGTGGAGCACTATTCTTCAAGCATGAAGATTTCTTCTTCCACAACTTCTTTCTTCGCCAGAACTTCAAATGTGGAGTCTAAAGTTGATGATTTCCTTTCCCAAAACAGTCAGAAAGCAGCTAGGACATCATCGAGCAAGTCGAAACTCTCTAAAGAATTGATTTCACAAGCAATAGGTGATCCGGATGGAGACAAGGATAACGGAGTGTAATTTCTCATCGGACTTTCCTCTTGCGGCGGAGTACCCGGGGACCTTATGTATAGTCCAAATCCATGAAAGAGTTGATGTGGAAGGTACATCGGTGGAAATGTTGGATTCATAGTGATATTCCTGACAAAAGAAGACAAAAAAAAGCGACGAAATAAATTAACTAGAACAAAAGAAAGAACAAACAGGAAGAATTAAACAAAGCAACATGAAAATAAAGATAAAGGAATGTGACCCAGAATTAACCTCACTATTGGCCTGATATTCCCAGGTGCACTAGCAGGTAGAGGGCATTGAAGCCGGAACAAAAAATAACTCACGTGCACATAAATGTAGGGAACCACTTGGATGACAAGGAAGTCATCAACATATGTGAATACAACATTATGGCGTTCTGGCACCACATCCTGTAAGTCCTCTTCTTCCCATGGTTCCCACATTGAGTCATTTTCCCACTGTTCCATCAGAGCGTCATCGAGTTCCCAAACAGCATATCCCTCTGGTTCTCCCTCCTCTGCAGGGAGTTCCATGTGCTCAAAAGGATTGATCTGGAGGAGAGCAGGGTTATATAGGATGTATCCATAGGTTAAGTCAACGACGTCTTCTGCCCCTGGCCCTTTGTATGGAGATAAGCAGAACGCTATTTCATCAGCAGTCCACGGTGGGTTATGATATTCTGAATCAGCCCATGACCCAATTGAGTGAACATCGTCATCTCTCATGTTGGACAGCCTGCAGGAGATAGATAAAAAATGGAATAGCAGATTACGAGCAAGGTCACACTCAAAAACAAATAGATAAGCAAAAGAACAAAACAAAATGAAAAATAGTACAAGAAAGAGTACAACAACATTATAAAAACGCGCTTGAGCGTTCTAGGTTGAGGCATAGTCGGGCTCATCCAGTTGGATGTGCTCGACCTCGGGTTGGAAATCTTCTAAGAACGGTTTTACCCTTTGGCCATTGACCTTAAAACTTTCGTTGTTCTTAGGATTAAATAACTCGACGACCCCATATGGAAAGACAGATTTGACTATGAAGGGTCCTGTCCACCGAGATCGGAGTTTTCCTGGGAAGAGATGAAGGCGAGAATCGTATAATAAAACTTTCTGCCCCAGCTCGAAAGATTTTTGAAAAATCGTTCTATCATTGCGTGCCTTCAACCTTTCCTTGTGGAGTTTGGCGTTGTAATATGCATCTCGACAAATTTCTTCCAGTTCAGCCAACTGGAGTTTCCGGAGATGACCTCCCTCTTTAATGTCGAAGTTTAGTGAGCCTGTCGCCCAATATGATTTGTGCTCGATTTCGACAGGAAGGTGACATGCCTTACCGTATACTAACCTATATGAGGACATTCTCAGATTTGTCTTAAAAGCAGTGCGGTACGCCCATAAAGCGTCAGTCAGTTTATAGGCCCAGTCTTTTCTGTTGAAACTAACCGTCTTTTCTAGTATATGCTTGATTTCACGGTTAGCCAACTCTGCTGCCCGTTTGTTTGTGGGTGGTAGGCTAGAGCGATCTTGTGGTTTACCCCGTATTTATTAAGTAGTGACTCCAAAGGCCTATTGCAAAAATGCTTGCCTTGTTCACTTATTAATGCTTTTGGGGTTCTGAAACGCGACAGGATATTTTCCTTAAGGAAGGACATTACTGTTTTGTGGTCATTGCGTCTCGTTGATATCGTTTCCACCCATTTTGATACATACTCCACAGCTAGGAGTATGTATTCACAGTTATTAGATTTGGGAAATGGGCCCATGAAGTCTATACCCCAACAATCGAATATTTCAATTGTGATGATGGGAGTTAAGGCCATAGAATTCCTTTTCGAAATTGTACCAAGCTTTTGACAGTGTTGGCACGATTTACAAAATGCATAGGCATCTTTGAACACAGTGGGCCAATAGAAGCCGCAATGTAGGACTTTTTGTGCGGTCTTTTGGGAGGCAAAATGGCCACCACAGGCTTCAGAATGCCAAGAGGCCAAAATTACAGTTATGTCCTCATTCGGGACGCAACGCCTGATGACCTGATCAGCACAATACTTAAATAAGTAAGGGTCATCGAAAAAGAAATAGCGTGTGAACAAAAGGAATCTTTTCTTGTCCTGATTTGACCAATGACTTGGAGTCTCTTCTGTAACAAGGTAATTTATTATATCTGCGTAGCAAGGCAAACTGGAGACAGCCATCAGTTGCTCGTCTGGGAATTCATCTTCTATTGGTACGGGCTCAGTGTTGTCAGTAAATGTCAACCGAGATAAATGATCGACGACCATATTTCTACTCCTTTTTTATCCTTGATAGTGATATCAAATTCCTGGAGTAGGAGTATCCAGCGGATAAGCCTCTGTTTTGCATCTTTCTTAGATAACAGGTATTTGAGGGCCGAGTGGTCTATAAAACAGACGATTGGGGACCCTATCAGATAAGACCTGAATTTATCCAGAGCGAAGACTATTGCCAGTAGTTCTTTTTTAGTAGTTATGTAGTTCATTTGAGCTTCGTTGAGTGTTCGGATGGCATAGTATATAACATAAGGCTTATCATCCTTCCTCTGTCCTAGGACTGCACCAATGGCGTAGTCACTAGCATCGCACATTAATTCAAATGGCAAACCCCAGTTGGGTGCCTGTATTATTGGTACGGAGGTAAGGTGTTCCTTTAGTGCGTCAAAAGATGTTTGACAGTTATCTGACCACTCAAAAGATGCGTCTTTGACTAAGAGTTGGCACAGTGGTCGGGATCGCACAAATGTTTTGGATAAAGCGTCGATAAAATCCTGCATGTCCCAGAAAAGAGCGGATGGCTTTAACTGTACGGGCGACCGGTAGGTTTGAGATAATATCAATTTTTTGCTTTATCGACTTGGATACCTTTGTCAGAAATGATATGGCCAAGGACAACTCCCTTGGTCACCATAAAGTGACACTTTTCCCAGTTTAGTACTAGGTGTTTGTCCTCGCATCTCGCTAACACTTTTTCAAGGTTTTCTAGGTAGTTATTGAAACTATGGCCGAACACTGAGAAATCGTCCATGAAGACCTCAAGTATCTGTTCGACCATGTCACTGAATATGCTCAACATGCACCGCTGAAAGGTAGCAGGTGTGTTGCATAAGCCGAAGGGCATACGACGGTAGGCGAATGTACCGAACGGACAAGTGAAAGTAGCTTTCTCCTGATCTTTAGGAGCGATTTCTATTTGGTTATACCCACTACATCCGTCCAAGAAGCAATAATATTTATGACCCGCCACTCTTTTTAGCATTTGATCCATGAATGGCAATGGAAAGTGGTCTTTTCGGGTTACAGTATTCAACTTTTGATAATCAATACACATCAGCCATCCAGTGGGGAAGCGTGTTGGTACCAATTCGCCGTCTTTATTCGGGATAACTGTTATACCAGCCTTTTTGGGCACCACCTGGGTTGGACTAACCCAAGGGCTATCAGAAATAGGATATATAATCCTAATGTCAAGAAGTTTTAGGACTTCCTTTTTAACGACTTCTTGCATATTGGGATTCAGACGCCTCTGCATTTGTCGCGAAGGTTTAGCGTCTTCCTCCAGATATATCTTATGAGTATAAATAGATGGGCTTATGCCTTTTAGGTCGGCAATAGTCCATCCCAATGCTCCCTTATGCAGCTTGAGCATTTGAATTAACTTATCCTCTTGTTCAGAATTCAACATGGCTGAGATTATAACGGGATAAGTCTTTTCAGTCCCCAGAAAAGCGTATTTGAGCTCTTTTGGAAGCTCCTTTAATTCTAACTCGGGAAACTGGAAGTTCGAAGGCATAGTTAACTTCATTTTTGGAGGCAGGGGTTCATATGGTGTGATCCACATGCATTCAGCTCTATCTTCTTCTTTGGTTTCCATCATGAGGCAAGCATGATTTAAGGCAACGTGCAATGGAGTTGATTCGTTAGGTTTGTAAACTGCATCACATTGTGCCACTGCTACTTCCAAAGGATCTTTATAGTCAACAAAATCGGTCTCGTCTTTGATGACCATTTCGATGAAGTTAACTTCCTCTTCATCCTCGTATTCGTCAGGTCCAGGATTTGAGAATATCTTGACATTTAAGGTCATGTTCCCAAATACGATGGTCATGATACCACTTCTTATTTTGATTGTGGCATCGATGGTGTTGAGGAACGGACGTCCAAAAATCACCAGGATTTGTGAACATGGATTAGACACAGGTTCGGTATCCAGAATCACAAAATTGACCGGGAAGACAAAAGTGTCTATCTGCACCAGAACGTCCTCCAGTATTCCTCTAGGGTATTTGACTAACCTGTCTGCCAGTTGTAATGCAACTCGGGTAGGTTTGAGTTCACCCAACCCTAGTTGTTTATAGACTGAGTATGGCAGCAGGTTCACGCTTGCTCCTAGATCAAGGAGTGCGTTGTCTATCCTTTGATTCCCAATCTGACACGAGACAGTTGGGGTGCTAGGGTCTTTGAGCTTCGGAGGCAATTCATTTTGAATGATTGCGCTTGCTTGGCAAGTGACATAGGCATGTTTCTTTACACTTTGCCTCCTTTTGACCGTGCATAAGTCCTTTAGATACTTAGCGTAGGCTGGCACTTGTTTGATTGCATCAAGGAGTAGGAGATTGATTTTAACTTGTTTGAACTACTCCAAAAACTTCTGATTCTTTGCCTCATTTTGGGGTTTCTTAAGCCTTTGAGAATAAGGCGCCGGGAAAGGGCATTTAGGTAAGTCGTCAATGACGGGCTCCTTTCCAGGCCTTCTCTCAACTTCTTATACTTCTTTAGGACCGTCCTCATTTGGTTCTAATGGTTTGTCATTAGTAGACGACTCCTCTTCTTGAGTAGATGGTTTGTTCTTAGTCACCACTTCTTCCTCTTCATACTCCTCGTGAGTAGAATGCGGCATGTTCTGCCTTATGACTTTGCCGCTTCTCAGAGTAGTCACAGCTTTTGCCTGTTCATGATTGGGGGACAATTGTTGTATCCCTTAGGGTTTTGAAGTGGTTGAGCAGGAAACGTTCCACTTGACCCCTCTTGACGTGCATCTATTCTCTCTAATGTCGCGGACATTTTACTCATCATTTGAATTAACTGTTGTGTTAAATTTGCGTTAGAGAGTGGTTCTTCCTCTTGCACCTTTTTGTGAGGTGGCACGTAAACATTTGGCTATTGATTATTAGAGGGTTGAGCATTGTTGTAGTTATTTGATCTATTTTGATGGAATGGCTGGGATTGCCTGTTGTATTGCCCTTGATATTGATTGTTGTTATTGTAGGGCTGCTGTTGTTGATATTGGTTTTGTGTCCCAACATCATTTTTCCAATCAAAACCGGGGTGATTCCATCAATTGTTATTACTTTGCGAGTTATGATGGTTGTAGGAATTCCCCGCCCCCCTATACCCTTGCATGACATTCATTTCCATGGGGGGTTCTTGAAAATACGGCACATTGGGACAGTATTGATTGGTGTGTCCAAGCATGTTGCATGTGCCCCATGGTTCTTCAGGTAAAACCTGCCTAGAACTCTCTGCTTTCATTCCCAACTCTTCTACTTTCTTAACCAGTTCTTTATACTTATTCATAAGATGATCCTCACTTTTTAGTTGGTATAAACTCTTCTCTTCCACACAGGATATCTGTGAGCGTGGGACATCTTCCGAAATCGACCACTTATGGGCATGTTCAGCTAACCACTAAAAGTGAGCTTTAGCTTCTTCAGTGTTTTTTAGAAAAAATGGCCATGAACTCATGGTTTCGACCAATTTTTTAGTTTCACCATTTAACCCTTCATAGAAATAGCTGATGGTTCACCATTTCTCGTACCCGTGATGTGGGCGTGAGAGTAGCAAATCCTTGAAACGCTCCCAAGTTTGAGCATGAATGTTTCATGCGAGGTGGAAAGAATTTCTTTAGAAAAGTGGTGTTCATCGCATGCCAGGTGTAGATTGAATTTGGCTTTAAGGTGAGTGTCCACGCTTTTGCTTTATCCTTCAAGGTGAAGGGAAACAGCATTAGACGTGTCACGTCTACAGGACAATTCTGTGAAAATGTTTTACAAACATCTTCAAAGTCCTTGAAATGTAGATATGCTTTCTCGCTCTCCATTCCATGTAAGGTAGGAAGGAGTTGAATCATCCCGTTGTGGAATTGAAATTCGCCTGCATGGGGTGGAATGAGGATACAAGACAGCGCAGGTGCGTGTTCGGGTGTCATGAGATCGCACAAAGGACGAAGCGAATCGTCGATTGGTACAACCACATTATCACCGTTTTCACTTTGATTATCAGCCATTGAATCGATAGGTGTAACTATGGGGTTAATAGAACTAGATGAATTGGATGAATAGAATGGGTTTTCGTAAATTCCTTCGATGGAATTATCGGACTTAAAGGGAAAGACCCTAAGTAGTTTTTAATCTAAAGAATGAAAGAAATAGAAAACAGAAAGAGATAAGGATAGAATGAGGTAATCGAAGCGTTAGCTTGTCGCCTTCCCTGGCAACGGCGCCAAAAACTTGACACGAGAATTTTTCTGTGTGCGCTTGTGTGCTATACCCAAGTGTAGGCAATCGTGCAAGTAGTTGTCTGGTTAAGTCCAGGTCGATCACGCAGGGAAGGTGTTAAACTAATTACTCAGATTAATCTCAAACAAGAAAATAAAAATCAATATTTTAAAGGAGTGTAGAACACAAAGTTCCATAGTTTATCAACTACTAAAGATAAAACAATTAAACTAGATTAAACTAATTACTAACTAATTAATTAAAGCGATGATCTAAAATGTGTTTTTCTTAATAAAAGGAAATGTTGGGATTACATGAATTCACAGTGACCTAGCCACCTACTCTGCAGTTACGTTGAAGTTCAATGGAGCACATTTTCTACAGTATTCCGTATTTCTCTTAGGATAAAGAATCCATAGTCCTTTCATGACCAGGACTATATCATCACAATTAAGTTTGAAATACATAAAAGCGGTTTAGATCAATAGTTAAGACTCACACCTACAATGGTGTTAGCATTGAGGGTGGTTTGCAAAATGTATTGAAGAAAAATGCCTTAAGGCTTTAAGTTTAAAGACTGCTTTGACAAACTGAGCATTTGGGGACAGTTTGATAACAAATCAGTAAAGCAGAAAGTCTAGGAATATTGCATAGAATGTCCTCAAGAATCAGAGGGTTCGATTGATCGACGTGCTTTCGATCGATCGAACATCTTCTTCTTTCGATCAATCGAACTGTCTTCGATCGCTCGACAATGTCTCTGGTCCGATCGATCGAACTACCTTCGATCGATCGAACACAGGAATTATTCTGCTGCATGGCAGAAGCTTGAGATCACGGTTTCATCATGATCTCCCAACCTGGGGACTACTCAGACATAGTCTGGAGAGTCACAGAATTATTTTCAATAAAAAGATTCATTAAGGATGTGTTTGTTTGTGATTTTTACATGAAAACTATGTAAACTAATGGTGTGAACTTCTCTAGCATGCAAAACTATGAGTTTAACAGATTATACTACTATAAACTACGTGCAGGATGTAAAGAAACAATAAAGAGGTAACCTGGAAAGGAAAACTTTGATTAAACTAGAGAAAAACCAATCCAAAAGCAATGTCCAAGCTTGTGAACCTACAAAAACATGTAAACTCTCTATCTTTCTCTCTCAAAACCGATGAAAACTCATGTGGGCGTCCTTATGGACGTATACAATACGAGCATATATACTGAAAACCTAATGCTAGGGTTAAAATCCCATTTCTGCTACGTGCGCATAAAATCTAATAAAAGCCATGTTCGATCGATCGAACATTTCTCGATCGATCGAACCTTCGATCGATCGAATGTTCTTCAATCGATCGAGGTTCAGTTTTCATCCCTTGATTGTCTTCATTAGAATTCAGCACTTCCTTTTATCTTTCTCATCCAATTCTTTACACAGCAACAGTAATCTGCACGAATAACCACTAAAACAACACCACTTATCATAGTTTAATCAAATTGTGTACAAACTGGCGTTGTAATTCAAATTGCAGATAAATGAAGGAATTGTGAAATAATTTAGTATATTTTCTTCTTTTGGCGCGGTTGTATTTTACAAATACCCCCGCTTATCAATCCACTCCGCACAAGTGCAAGGAATATTGAGTGAAATCCACGAGGAAGTGTGTGGAAGCCATGTAGAAGGTCGGGCACTATCCAGGAAAGCCCTACTGCAAGGTTATTATTGGCCGACTATGGCCTGGGATTCGCAAGAATATATCAAAAGGTGTGACAAGTGCCAGAGATACTCGTCCATGATCCACTACTCGGGAGAGCTCCAAACACCGATCCTTAGCCCTTGGCCATTCGCTTAATGGGGTATTGACATAGTCGGTCCACTCCTGGTCGAAAAAGGACAAGTTAGGTTTGCGGTCATAGCCGTGGACTATTTCACTAAGTGGGCAGAAGCCGAGCCCTCAGCATCAATCATCGAGAAGAATATAGAAGGCTTCATTGAGAAAAAACAATCTCAGTAGATTTGGCATCCCCAGCGTTCTGATCAGTGACAACGGCAGACAGTTTGATACCCCGGTGTTCAGGCAGTTTTGCTCAGGCTATGGCATATCCAATCACTACTCCTCGCCCGAACACCCCCAGGCCAATGGCCAAGCAAAAGTGACAAACCGAATAATTTTGCAGTCCATCAAAACTAGACTCGAAGATACCAAAGGTCTTTGGGCAGACGAGTTACTGACCCTTCTGTGGGCCTACCGTACCACCCCCGAGCAGTAACGGGGAGATGCCATTCTCTCTTACCTACGATTTTGAGGCAGTGGTGCCCACAGAGCTCGGATTGCCAACATACTAAGTGGAAAACTTCGACGAACAACGCAACAAAGAAGCCCTTAGAAGGGAGCTAGATTTGGTGGAAGAAAAAAGAGACCGGGCATATCTGAAGGTAGCAGTCTACAAGCAGCGGGTCTCCCGGTACTATAATAGCAAGGTCAAACACCGCAGTTTCTAGGTGGGAGATCTAGTCTTGAAGGCGGTAAACTAGTCGACAAAAGTCCTAAGTCCCAGGAAATTGGGCCCGAACTGGGAAGGACCCTACCGGGTCAACATCGTCAACTGCCCGGGTACTTACTGGCTACAGACTCTAGACGGGCAAGACTTCTCTCACCCTTGGAACGTGCAACACCTCCACAAGTACTTTTAGTAAAGTATGGAAACAGTAATGGTTAGGAACCTTATAGCTCTCCCCGAGCGATTTTCAATGAATAAAATTTCATCTTTTACCAAGAAATTCTACACCTTGTGTTCGATGATGAAAAAAGGTCTCGGGATCACGCCCGAGGCATACAAAAGACCTCAGGATCACACCTGAGGCACATAAAAGACCTAGGGATCAAACCCGAGGCATACAAAAGACCTCGGGATCACACTCGAGGCACATAAAAGACCTTAGAATCACACCCGAGGCATACAAAAGACCTAGGGGGTACGCCCTAGGCAAAAACAAAAAAAAAAAAAGACCTCAGGGGCACACCCCAGGCACTGGCTTTGATTAGGTCCACAACCGATGATGGGGGCAAACCCCCCTAGGTGGCTGATGATGGCAAGCCTTAAAAGACTCTACAACCACCCATGTTCCAGGTCGGTTCCCTATAGTCACTCCCTCTGTTAAACGCCTGCTTCAGCAAAGCTTGGGGGGCAGGGAGACCAGACTAAAATAGGAAATCACACCGATCACTAACAGGACTTGGAATTTCCTAAACTTGGAATCTCCTAAACATTCCTAAGTATCTATAATGCTTAGAGAAATTGTCCGGGCAATAAGCAGGGTAAGTCCCACACTTGATCGGACATGACCTATGAGATACAGGCCCCTAGAAGACCAAGTATTCTCCACTGGTTACAGTCCTAAATCTTTTGCTAAGGTAGGGTTTAAGTATGGCTATCAACCGGTCAGGCACGGGCAATCACAAACAAGCAAGTACAAAAAAAGGGCAGTTAATGAGAAAGGATGGCCTCAGTGGACCTTTTCATTAAAACAAATAGTATGTACATTGCCTGAGGGGCAGTTGTAGTAGCCTCTCCAACAAAAAAAAAAAAAACAACACAACAGATAAAGAAAATAATAACAGGAAGAGAGGCTAGACATCCACCACGACCACATCCTCGGTCTCACCAGCCTCTCCTCCCGGAGCAGTCTCCCCACCCGGGGCAAGGTCTTTAGCAGGTCCGGTCCCGGCGGCGGCAGCGCCCTCAGCGGCAGCGGGCGCCAGGTCCCAGTAGTCAGAGTCCATCCCCTCGTAAAGGGAAGTATCCCACTCTGGGTGGTCCCAGGCCAGCTGCCTCTTCAGGTCCTCGTAGCCCAAGAAGAACCCATCATCAAAGGTCTCCCCCGAGGACCCAGAGGCCACCGGCGCCTCCAGCAGCACCTTTTCCCTGGCCTCTACCGTCGCACGGCCAGCCCGGGTAGACTCCAGCTCCGCTAGATCCACCGCCAGCTCCTCTTGGGTCGCTCCCAGGTTCAGGACAAGGCCCTTGACCCTGTTCTTCTCCACGATCAAGTCCCTCTCCTTAGCCTCCAGGACGCTCTTCTTGGCCTCCAAATCGGCTTCAGTAGCAGTAGCCCTCTCGGCCAGGGAGGGCAAGAAGGACTTGGCTCCAGTGGCCATGCAGCCGGCCTGCGAAAATAAGACAAAGCTGGCATGTCAATGAAGCAAACAGAATAAACAAAAGACAGGAGATAGGGCAGAAACACTTACGAGGTAGGAGAGACTGTACAACCACCCCTGGAAGACCTGGGAAGACAGGTTGGCATACCTCTCCACCTGGCTAGGGAGAAGCCACGGTCAGACCCTCTCCCAGATCTTCGTTGACTCATCCAGCCGGGTCCTGGATGGTATATCTGCCTGGGGAGCAGATGCCTTCCCCACTATGACCACACGGGGGGTCGACATCTCCCCGGGGCCCTGGGGAGCCGCTGGCCTGCACCTGATGCGCCTGAGTAGGCGGTCGCTGCCAGTGGCCTCAGCGGTCAACCTTTTCTTTGTCGCCGCCATCCTGGCGGCGGCGGTAGCGGCGGTGATAGCAGCAGCCTGCAGGGCCCTTAGCTGCTCCGAATATCTCCTTGGGGCCATTTCTACAAAAAGAAAAGTTCACAAGGTCAGTAACTGGGAAAAAATAAAGCAATAAAGAATAGTCAAAGCTGAATAGTTCGTCGAATACTGACCCGGGATGATTGGGGGGGAAGATAGGAACCTCGACGGGTTGGTCTGGCCGGTGATCACCTTTCTGATCTCCTTTTCTGATCTCCTGACCGGGACAGGACGTCCCAACATTGATGGGTTGGTCAGCCAAGCCCCTAATCCTTTCCTGACACTCTTCAGGAATGCTTGTTAGCTCGGTTGACCCCGCTGTACAATAAACCATGAAGTAATTAGTTCCATGATTATAACCGAAAGTGAAAGAAAAATGAAAAAGGGACATAGGATGGTCTTACTCCTTAACTCCCCCGCCCAGGAGGTCCTTAGTTGGCCTCCTAGGGCTTCCTCGCAGAGCCCTGCGGAGGACACTTGGAAGAACTTGTTCTTCCACCCTTATTGTTTCTCGGGTAGTTGATGATGACTTTTCTCCCCTGCCGAGCCCCCAGAGAGAAGAACCCATGGGAGGGAACGGTCAGTGGATCCAGAAGAATTCTTGGAGGGTGAGTTCATAGCCGAAGACTTAGGGCCAGAGAGAGATGCACCCCATCAGGAACCTCTACCCATTCGGGGCTAACTGCCCCGGAGCAATCTTGAGGTAGATTAGGACGTCCCGGGCGACCGGGTGATGGGGGATACAGAACCCAGCCATGAGGGAGTCCTCGTATAAGGTGACAAAACCCCGATGGTAAATGTGGTCCCCGTTGGTTTGCACAGATAAGGAGCAACTGTCGGGAATGGCATACCTCTCCCTAATCCGAGTGAGGTCCTGGGTACGCAATAAAGAGGGAATGGACTTGTAGGAGAAGGATACATCAGGGTCAGGGCCCTCCGATACCTCATCACTTGAACCCTTAGAAATGGAAGCCATCGGAGCCTCCTTGTCTGACTCGCCATCCGACACCCGGACGGGAATCCTACCCTCACTATAATGATCAGATGGGGTAGCAGAGGGTGGGTCCAAGCTGGTATCAGGGGTCCCAGACCACGACTCTTCGTCTTCCGACTGGGAAGAGGAATCAAATATCTCTGTTACTGCTATAGTGGGCTAGGAAAGTAAACGGCGACCTAAGTAGGGGTCAGAGATTCCAAGTCGGAGATACAGAGGAGGTATGGTCACAAATCTAAAGGGCAAGGCGTACAAGGTTCTCAAGGAAAAGTGGCACTCTGTCAACACTACCCCGGGGTGACCTGCTCGGTTCAGCTGCCTTACCGTACCGCCTGACCTAAAGAAAAAACAAAATCTGAGGAAGAAGAAATCCCACTCCTGTGCTAACCCTAGTAGATTCGCCCTCTCTAGCGTCACTCGAAACAAAAAGAGAGAGGAGGGGAAGGGAGAAAACAGTGAATTAAAACTGGGGGAGTGAGGACTTACAAGAATTAAAGCAGGAAAGGAGCTCGGGAAGCTTTACCGGGAACTTTTCGCTCTCTAGACTGCTCGGTAATCTCTATCTCAGGACAGCAAGAATGGAAGAAATGAACCAAATGCTCCTTATATATACTGCATGAACGGTCTAGATCAGATCAGATCCAACGGTCCTGCACGACTCTCGCTCAAACCGTTTGACAGCTATCTCCTCGGGGGCGTGAAGCGTTGCCTCAAAAGACGCGCGTATTTAATGCAGGATGTGACGATCCGGTTACAACGTGACTGTTCGGCTATGCCTCCATCAACCTGCTTGGATCCTGACCAGTCCAATCATTGCATGACACATGGCCACTATCAACCCCGACTTCCGAGGGTACCGTTCGGTCCAACCCCCGACAGACCAAGGCGGCGAGTCCGACCCCGAGCATTACCCCGGGTAAGATCCCGGGTGGTTCAAAAAATCACGTAGATTTTCAATCCTCATCTGATAGAGCATCACATTAGCCTCAAAAATGGGGAGCAGCTGATATGGACAAAAATATCAGGTCAAAGTCAAAGTTACCACCTCAGCAAGGAAACACCACATCATCTCGAAAGGGTACCCACTGCCCAGTTTTCCCGAGCTGTTTGTAAGATCCGCTCGGTCAGAAGCCATAGCTCGGGAGTACAGCACGGGAAGGCTCTTCAGCGGCTGCAGTCCTACCCCATTGCCCGCCAATCAATGGATCAGCCAGTTTCCTATTCTGGCTAGAAGACTTATGGAAGGAGCAAAGCAGTTTCGTAAACCATTTACGAAACTCTCCTAATTTCGAATAAATCAATTACAACTAGATTGGACTTCCTAATCTATTAACTTACCATGTACGAGTGGACTCTTGCACCTGTAAAAGAGGCCCCTCACCCTCATTCAAGGGGATCGCATTCTTAACCCAGAAAATAGCAATACAAACACTCGTCACTCATACACCCGGCCAGTCTCTGGTAGTGTTGCCTTCATTGTTGGCTCATCAGTCCACCGGTGATCTGCTAATATTAGAGCTCCAACGCACCCGTGGATGTAGGTCACCTAATTAACGGGGACGAACCACATATAATTCATCGTGTCATTCCCTCTCTAAATTACTCACAAAACTCTGCTACCAATTTTAGGCATCAACACTCTTTAAACGCCCCCCAAATTGGCCTATTTAAACCCCCCTTGACTTCTCATTTGAGGGGTGGCAAAATACATACTTACAAAAGTTGCAAAGAGAAAAGTTGTAGAGATAAGGTTAGAGTAGAGAGAAAGAGAGCTTCCTCCTTTGATTTTCAAACAAGAAAGTGAGTTCCCAACCTTGTTTTTACTTCATTACTCCTCTTTACTTCACATTCAATACACCCAACCACCATTTTTGTGAGTGTTTATGAGATAGGAAGCTACTTCCATGCCCAAATGTCCATATATGAGTGAAACACCAAGCTACAAGTCTAATACATCATTGAATATCATCCATTGATTGTTTATTTGCTTGTTTATATACAATGTTCATCTCTTCTTACCTCATTTCTTCTTGACTTTTCTTTGTTTTACTTACTAGTTCATCATCATCTAAATGATGACATGGTGTTTGAGGTGAGGGAATCCTTATGGATAGTAGCTCTTGACCTCAAAAACATGTTTGATAGTTGATGATTATAACTTCAATACTTCCAAAGCATTCTTGAAGTTATACCCAAAAGAAAGCAATGCTCTCCAACAATCTTGGAGGTTCTTGATATGAGTTCAATGTTGATATTTTACGTGGTCATAACTTTCATTTAAGTGCTGAAAAAATACTCTCAAAACCTCTATTTCCCCTCTTAAACCCCTCATTTTGATTTTAAGAAATAAAACCCTATTCTTTTCAAAATCTTCAAAATAGTAAGTTATTCAACTTCAAAATAACATTATGGGTTCAATACTCAATGGTGGATTACAAGACCACTTGGAATGTCTTCCTAACTCTTTATAGAGCACCCACAATTTTTGGTTTGACTTGGAAACACTTGGAAGGGTTCTATTTTAGCCCAGACATTCCTTCCAGACATTCTATTTTTACTGTCACAGCAGCTTGGTTGACTTTCAACTTATTTTTACAGAAAACCTTTCCAAAAGGAGTGGTCCCAACTCATTTTTCCCTTGGACTTCAGTGTCTTAGGGAAATATTTGAATAATATGGGCCTCTAAATGTTTTGTTTTCAGTTTCTAATAGTTTTCAACATTTCAGTCGACAGTACAAACTTTGTTTCTGAGTAACCTCCCTTGTTCATATGATTTCTCTTAATTTGTAATAGTTATTGTAGTTTGGCTTTGTGGCATGTGTTCTAGATGTAATAAGGATAATCTCCATAAAAAATCATGCGTTCAAAACCTTTCTATCCCCACTTTTCTATTTTTACAAAATCAACTCACTATTCTGTCCACTATTCACATCAAACATACTTTTACTTTCATTCTTTGATTTGATGCTTACATGCAATACAAATTAGCTCATGTCTTAGGAAGTAGTTCATACTACATTTATACATATCCTATGATGATTTCCTTCATACATCCAAGCATATTTTAGACTTCTAAATCACTTTAGAAATCTCATGAACACTTGCACACTACTCGCGTTGCACATTCTAGGATCATACATTGCATCCATGCAAGATTTGGAGTTTTAGTGACTCCTTATCTAAGAAGATTATAAGGAATGAAGTTGATCACACGTTCATGCTTCCCTTCGATCACATCTTCCTTCCTCATCCGTCCCGGGGATTGGGAATTCTTCTTTTCTCAAGAATCAACATGCATCATACTAGTTTGTTAAGCATACTTTATTTTATTTAATTATTTGTTTCAAGAACAATTCATGTCCCCTTTAGATTAGGAAGCCTTGATTACATGATATGTGATTAGACAGTTTTTTCCTACGTTTGTTTGTGTGATCTTTCACTTTGCATTGTATGGTATTTGGCTTAGATCTTATGAACGATATCTTATCTTTTGATCTTCCATTTCAAGATTCTTGTGTGATGTAACATACTATCATAGTATTAATTGTCGAACATAGTATAAGTGTGCTTATGGTGAATTGGGTGCCTTAGGTATGGGCAAGGTGGTTGATCAGCACATTCTGAGAAGTGCGATAGAAATAGATCTCAAGCTAGGCACTTCTCTTGTTAATATATACGCAAAGTGTGGTGACATAGATAATTCCATAAGAGTTTTTAATCAAATGGGTCCTAGAGATGTGTTTGCTTGGAGTGCTATGATCTTGGGACTTCCAAACCACGTATGATTATTTGGATGTTAATTGAGGCCCGTCGAGAGACTGGGCGAGTTGAGGGTTTTTTAGTCGTGACAAAGGCTCCTTCTCTCTCGTACCAAAACCCCGAGCCAAGTTCTTTGGTTATGAAGGGCCGGTGCCCTTTATCCATTTGGGTGAGTCAAATTAGGTTTCTTGGTTCCTTAAAGAGCAAGTGGCGACTCTGTATCTGTTTTCAACATACCTTTTTCAAATCAATTTCAAAACAAAGTAAAATCAATTCCGAAACCCCAAAAATAGAAACGGGGTGGGCTGCCCGAAGGCCGCGTGTCCACAATCTGGCGACTCTGCTGGGGAAGTTTTATTTTCAAACAAAATAATACAGAGGTTTGTCTCATAAGAAACATCCTTAAAATCATCTTTTTATTGTGTTTGGTTTACCACATTGCACTTCTGCATTTGCCCCTCCGACTGTGTCTGAAACACGACGCTGACATTGTTCAGGTCTTGCTGTGCCAGGGCACAAGTCACCGTTGATACTGTACCTTCCAAGGTATATCAAAAAGAGTAACAACTTCCGTACTGTCTCTCTGACTGTATATTGGAACTCTCGTCAACGGACCCTCTTTGACTAATCCCAGCCTTTGCATATAGATTTCTGTAAAACCTTTCATAGGACTGTTGATTTATCCTTTCAGATAGGACAATGTGATATAACTGCTGTATGCCCTGATGGGATTACCTGCGCGGTATAGACGCTTATGTGGCATAGAACATAACCTCTTTCTTATGATTCCCTAGGCAATCACTCACATGTGATTACATTGAGTTGACCTGCCTAGGCACCATGATAAGGATGTCTGCTCTATGATCACAAAGATATACACCGCAAACCTTGTTTGTCGGTCTAAAGTCATAGGAGCATGAAAACTTGCTAGACAGTATGATCACCATCATCACATACTTCTGTCATATGCACCTGTTTCTCCCAGAAACTCTGTCCAACTCATCCGGATATCCATATTTCTCCCAAAGACTGTGTCCAAATCTCCTAGATTTCCCAGAAAAAACCTGTTTCTCCCAGAAACTCTGTCCAAATCCCCTAGATTACCCAAAATCTCAATTTCTCCTAGAAAATCAGATATAACCAGTTTATCCCAGAAACTCTATCCAGATATCCCGGAATACCCAGATATAATTTCTCCCAAAAACTCTGTCCAGATATCCTATAAATACCCAGATATAACCAGTTTCTCCCAAAAACTCTGTCCAAACTTCTCAAAATGTCTTAGAAACCCTGTTATCCCCTGGTGATCATACTGGAAAGTAAATTTAGCACACTTTGTATGGCTAGGATCTTACTCGCTTAAACTACGATCTGCTAGAAGTTGGAGCATCATATAGATTAGGGCTTACATTCGCATGCTTGTCTCATTTGCATGCACCGTTCCTGTCAGTCTACACACAATGTCTCAGTCAGTCTGTACACAAGTCAATCCACATTTGATAACATCACTGTCGTTGACTGTCTAAAGTTATCGCTATCAGAATCTGATACGATCCTCTCAAATCTGTAGGGCCACTATAGATTCTCAAAGTCAGTAGCTGGAATCTTCATCATGGATCAGAAATTCAGATAATCGTTTGGTCAGAATCAGCTCGACAAGTTAGTTCAGCATGAATCAAGAAGAGTTGGAAAACAAGGTCACCGAGTTGGGAGCCACCATAAGCTAGCAGTCTGACAGCCTGGCCCAAGTCTTGAAGTATATGGAAGAACTGAAATACCAACAGCTGCAGTATCCACCTGGATTCCCACCACCACCAGGTTTTATGCCACCACCACCACCGGGGTTTGTACCACCTCCCGTTGCTGTACATGGGAATAATGGGAAAGAAGATTGGTTTTAAGGGGTCCCACTGCCTATATATGAGAAAAATTTCCAAGAGAAACGGACAAAGTTAACAAGCTAGAAAGTGTATTGATAAAGAGCAAAGGGGTTGATGACTACATGCTCGACCTGGAAGGGCTTTTCGAGCCTGTTCAGCTGAAACTTCTAGAAAACTTCAAGATGCCCGCCATTGATCGTTTTGATGGAACTGGGAATCCAAAAAGCCATGTAAAACTGTGTATAAGCATCTTCCAGTCAATGGGATACACTCATGAGCACATTGCAATGCTGTTCTCACAACCTCTCGCAAAAGTCTGCACTGTCATGGTTCCTTACCTTGGAATCTTCCAAAACTCGAGCATGGGAAGATATTGTTAAGGTATTCGTCGATCACTATTCCTATAATCAAGAGATGGATGTTATAATCAGGGTTTGGAAACTACCAAGCAGAACAACAATGAATCCTTCGTTGCATTTCTGAGCAGATGGAGGAATAAAGTGGCCCAAATGACCCACCGACCAATTGAGAGGGAACATGTGAGAATGCTAATCCGGAATTTGCAGCCGCTCTACCATGAGAAACTGTTCTATCAATTCATCTCCATCTTTGAAGAGTTGTTTGAAGTTGGGACTCAAATTGAAGATGCTATCAGGGAAGGGAAGATTAAGAAGGAAGAGCCTCCAAGTCAGTCAAAAAGGCCCAGCTACTCCGCAACTCTCTGGATGTCAATGCCCTTAGCAGTCAACCCATGGTGTACCCTCCAAGGCCGTACCAACCCTCCAACAAAGCAAATTCCTCCAATTTCCCTTTCCAGAAAAAGCCTCCTAGCAATTTCGCCAAGCTATAAATCTCACTCTCCTCAGCCTTAGACCACCTCCTAAAAAAGGGCCACCTCCAACTACTCCAACCTGGAAATACCCCGCCACCACTAAGCTGTGATATGTCCAGACATTGCACATACCACCAAGCTCCTGGCCACAACACCGATGATTGCATGTGCCTCCGCCATGATCCAAGATCTCATTGACCAGAATATCATTGAGACACCTCCCAAGCAGCCCCATGTCACTCGAAATCCCCTACCAAAACACCAAAACATCAACTTCATCGAGTCCAGCCCCATACCCTTCAACCCTACCACCTATATCATCCCCTTAGGACTTTTCTTATCCCTCATTGACATCCTAGATTCTGTGGGAGTCCATCTGATTGAAGGAGAGGAGGAATGGCAGCAATAACTAGATGATGAACAAGATTTATTCTTCTTGGAAAAACATGATCTAGAGGTAGTGGATCTCAAATGGTATGATCCTAACAAAGAAAGCAATGCCTCTATTTGGAACGAGCCGAAAAATCCATTTATGGGAACAGGTTGCGAGTGGTCAAAAGAAGATGGGACTACAGAAGGACCTACTCATGTCAAGATTGATCATCTGACTAGGTCGGGTAGTCATTATCAGCCTCCACAACTTGTCATGGAAACCATTAAGGAAGGGCCAATCAAAGACAAGGGGAAAGGAAAAATAGATGAGGTCATCAAAGAGGACAATGAGTTGATAAAGCAGTTGAAGAAAACTCAAGCACATCTCTTGATGTGGGACATCATGGTAACATCCTATAAGCATAGGCAGGCCATGTTGAATGCCTTAGCTGGAATTGAGGTCCCTATTGATGCTGCACCAGGATCCAATCATTACCTTCTCCGACGAGGACCTGCCGCCGGAAGGATATGTACATAACAAAGCTTGGTACATCACTGTTGGATGCAAGGGGTAGCAAGTGCCATTCTATCTGGTTGATAGAGGTTCTGCGTTAAATGTTTGTGCTCTAAGAACTACCACTGCCATGGGGGTCAACATCCTAGACATCACTTCGTCTGTGCAATATGTGAGGGCTTATATGATAACACCAAGAGAACTATGATGGGGACTGTTTCTTTCCAGATCCAAGTAGGGTCTTTGGTTTGCACTGAACTCTTCCAAGTCATGGTTTGCACTGAACTCTTCCAAGTCATGGCTCTGGTTGCATGTCAACACAGCTTTGTCATCCACTGTGCACCAAATGATCAAGTACATTCATGATAAAAGGTGAATATCATCTTCAACAACAGTTGGGGAAATGAATCCTTTTCAAGCTACGCTCCCGTCTTTGAAATCCAAATACTTGAACTACAAGAAGGGGAAATCAGAGGTTTCTTCATGGAAAAGATCCACATGATTGGTGATGGAGACAGGTTCCCCGAGATCCACTCCGCGGTTGTCAATATTGTCTATAAAATGAACACTTCCCTGGAATGGGATTGGGCCGACATCAACAAGGGATCCGTGAGTTCCCTCAGATCAAAGGACAAAAAGGTACTTTCTGATTGGGGTACAAGCCCACTAAAGAAGACATCGAGCTTCAAAAGCCATGGAATAAGAGAGTGAGGAGTCTCCCACCATACCGCAAAACCTTACACCTTAAACGGTAAATTCATCAAAGAAGGGGATGACTCCCCTATTTTGGGTTTCCTGAACCTTGGATCCATCAGACCACCGAAAAAGGCACCCTGGGCTTGAAATCTTCATTGACTGTGAGAGGCCCCCCTATCAAGATCCATTCCAGAGGAAGACTGGTTGAAGTATTTGGACACAGAAGCCATCAAGAAGATGTGGGAAGAGTCCGCTGACGAAAGGAAGGAAAGAGGGCCAAGAGCCAAGATGATCAGATCGCGCCGACTGAGGAGGGTCTGAGCAACCAGGTTGTAGAGTCATACGTCTGTGTCTCCCTATCCCCTGTTCCCCCGGAGTCTGTATTTCCAATTATTGAGTCTGTACCAGAGTTTGTCGCTGTAGGCCCACCACTGTCTGATGTAGTCACCGCACCTGTTATGAATGAAATGAAAGACGATTCTGCTTACTCCTCTGTGTCTAATACTTGTGAATGCACAGATTCCTCTGAGGATCTCCCAATCAAACTTAAGCAACTAATTGAAAAACCACATGCTTGTGAAATAATCGAAGATACTTTATCATCAACCTAGGTGAAAAAGATAATCCACAAATTGTGCAAATTGGCTCAACACTTAATAAAGAAGAAAAGAAAAATTGACATCCTTGCTAAAAGAATTCAAAGTTGTTTTTGCTTGGTCTTACGAGGATATGCCTGGGGTCGATCCCGACATTATCCAACATCGTATTCCTATTCTCCCCAATTTTAAACCTGTCAAGCAAAAACTAAGGCGCATGAGACCGGAATGGGCACTGAAGGTCAAAGAAGAGGTAGAAAAATAGTTTAAGGCAGGGTTCATCATTGTTACAGAGTATCCGGAATGGGTTGTCAACATCATGCTGGTCCCAAGAAGGATGGAAAAGTTCACGTGTGCATCGAATTTCGTGATCTAAACAAAGCCAGTCCAAAGGATGACTTCCCACTTCCCCACGTTGATGTTTTGGTAGATAACACTGCAGTACATGAGCTACTGTCATTCATGGATGGTTTCTCGGGGTACAATCAGATTCTAATGGCGCTAGAAGATTAAAAAAAATTACATTCACCACACCTTGGGGGACCTACTGCTATAGAGTGAAGCCTTTCGGTCTCAAGAATGCCGGAGCAACCTACCAAAGAGCTGCCACCACTCTGTTGCATGACATGATTCACAAGGAAGTAGAAGTGTACGTAGATGATATGATTGTAAAATCCAAGGATAGAGAGGGACACTTGGTGGCATTGGAGAAGTTTTTCGAAAGATTGCGCAAATACAAGATGAGGCAAAATCCAAAGAAATGCACTTTTGGTGTGACCTTTGGGAAGCTCCTAGGTTTTCTCATTACACAGAGGGGGATAGAGGTCGATCCATCTAAAATCAAGGCAATTCTAAAAATGGCACCGCCGCAGAATGAGAAAGAAGTGAGAGGGTTCCTCGGGAGGATCAAATTCATCAACCACTTTATCTCAAAGCTCACAACTATATGTGATCCCTTGTTCCGGTTACTGAAGAAAGAAGAGAAGTTCCAATGGGATGACCAATGCCATGCCGCATTCGACAAAATTAAAGCCTACCTTCAAAATCCACCTGTCCTTTTACCACCCATTCCTCACAAACCCTTATTTCTTTACCTATCTATCTTAGAAAATGTCATGGATTGTATGCTAGCCCAGGAAGGAGAAGAAAGCCACTCCGAAAAAGCCATATATTACCTTAGCAAGAGGATGACTGGGTATGACCTCAATTACTCTGCCCTCGAAAAAACGTGTTGGGCCTTAGTCTAGTGCACCCGCCGATTAAGGCACTACATGCTAGCCTTTCGGATTGTGCTCATATCCTGCATGGATCCTCTAAAATACCTCGTCGAAAAACCTGCCCTGACCGGTCTTATATCCCGTTGGCTACTTCTACTATCCGAATTTGATATCAAGTATGTAACAAGCAAATCGGTAAATGGGAGAACTATAGTTGAGCATCTCGTGGAACACGCTGTTGATTCCAAAGAGAATGGAGATTTCCCGTTCCCGAACGAGAATATCATATGGAAATCAAGGACGAGTAGTGGAAATTGTACTTTGATGGGGCAGTCAACATGAAGGGCTATGGGGTAGAAATGATTCTGGTATCGCCAAATGGGGACCACACCCCACTGGCAGTCAAACTCAATTATAACTCCACTAATAATACTACTAAATACGAGGCATGCTTTTGGGGATGGAAGCAGCCATAGAATTAAGAGTTCAAAAATTGGATGTCTTCGGAGATTCAAACCTCATTGTATCACAAGCCAGAGGAGAATGGAAGGTGAAAGAAGAAAGGTTGAAGCCCTATCATGACCATCTCAATGGACTCAAGAAAAAGTTCAAGAGCATAACATTCTTTTACTTGCCCAGGGAGGAGAACCAGTTAGCAGATTCATTGGCTACCCTAGCCTCCATGATAAAAATCCATGTGAGAGTCAAAATGCTGCCTATGGTAATCGAGCAAAGATACGAGCCTTCATTCAACACGATCGCTACAATCGAAGAGGAAGAGAATGAAACACCATGGTATCAAGATGTCTGGGAATTTATAGAAAGGGAACATACCCCCAAGAGTCTTCTGAGAAAGACAAGAGAGCAATTCGAAGGTTTATAGCACAATTCATCATTTACGGGGGAAAATTGTTGAAGAAGGGGTACAATGGTCACACCCTGACTTGCTTGTTCGGGAAGAATGCCAGAAGGATGATGGAAGAAATACACTAAGGGGTATGTGGTCCACATATGAACGATCATATGCTAGCCAAGAAGATTGTAAGACAAGGGTACTACTAGACAACATTGGAAAAAGATTGTTGTGAATATGTGAGAAAGTGCCACAAGTGCCAGATCCATGCAAACATGATGCATGTACCGCCATATCTACTCTATAGTATGACCTCCCCGTGGCCATTCTCAACTTGGGGAATCGATATCATTGGTGAAATTGTTCCAAAGGCCTCAAATGGAAATCGATACATCTTGGTGACCATTAAGTACTTCACAAAAAGGGTAGAAGCTTCATCCTACACCAAGTTGGGGGCCAAGGAAGTGGCCTAATTCATCCAGAGGAATCTCATCTGCCACTATGGAGTCCCCCATGAGATTATTTCAAACAACGGAAGCCATTTCAAAGCAGAGGTTAGGGATCCATTCGAGGAATACAAAATAACTTATCATAAGTCATCACCAATGGGGCAGTTGAAGCTACAAACAAGAATGTCAAGGCCATACTATAGAAGTCAGCTGATACTTACAAAGACAGGCACGAGAAACTGCCATTTGCGCTTTGGGGATACAGAACCTCGATAAGGACGTCTAGAGGAGCAACTCCTTATTCACTGGTATATGGTATGGAAGCAGTACTTCCGGTCGAGATAAAGTTACCATACTTGCGAGTGATGGTAGAATATGAAATTTTAGAATCTGACTGGTTAAGGGAAAGATACGAAGAATTGGCTCTCAGAGATGAAAAGCACCTAGTAGCAGTCGACCACGTCCAAATCTATCAAAAGAGGATAGCCCATGCTTTTAACAAGAAGGTTCGTCTGAGGAAAATTTTCAAGGATGACTTTGTTCTGAAGGAACTGCGAGTCCCGATCTTCGATCCACGTGGGAAGTTCAAACCTAAATGGGTCGGCCCTTATATCTTCAAAACTATCCTTTCCGGAGGAGCGACCTACCTCATGGACCTCGACGGTGTCGAATTCAAAGAACCAATCAACATGGATCACCTCAAAAAGTACTATGCTTGACTTCTTACCAATTTCTCTTAAGCCTTACCCTGAACTACGCTCGACCTGATTCCCACTCGGGGATACGTAGGCAACCACATCAGTTCGCTCGTCCCACCTACCTAAAAATAACCCACTTCCTTCAAAACCTTGACCTGAACTACACTCGACCTGATTGCTACTCGGGGATATGTAGGTAACCACATTGGCTCGGTCGCACATCAAAATCAATCCCCCTTCTTTCAAGGCCTTGGCCCGAACTATTTTGGACCTGATCCCCACTCGGGGGTACGTAGGCAGACTTTCAAAAAGAAAAGAAGGATGGCTCGCTAGGTCAAAAATTTAAAAGGACGCCTAGGCAAAAATTAGAGCTAAATCCAAAGTGAGCAATAATAAAAGAGAGAAAATAGCTCGCTAGGTTGCTCAAACCGGTGCCTAGGCAAAAATTATGAGCATATGAGAGAATGAAGTCGCGGTCCTTACCACAACCCAGAAACCACCCTAGGGGAAAACTTCGGCCACCCGCTTTGTTTGCCTAAATCTTTCCTAAACTAGGGGCAAACGTCGGTCATCTACCTTGTTTGCCTCGCAACCATCCGTATCCCAAACAAGGGGCAAACTTCAACTACCTGCCTCGTTTGCCTTTAATCACCCCAGCATGCCCAAGCAAGTATCTAAAGCAATATCTAATTAGGAGTCATGTTACAAAATGTTTTCGAAAATCCAAAATACATAAAAGAAGGTTCTCAAAGTAACCAAGGTTCGCCATTAAACAAACTTCGAATATTACATAAGCAGGAATGGTAGAAAAGATAAAAGTCCTTTTAAAGCAATCACATATATCAAAGACATTTGGAGGAAAAAGCAGAATCCGTCGAGTCCAGTTTTACTTTTATTTCTTCAAAGGTCTTTAGAAATAAGCCTTTATTCGGTGGGTCCAACCATTGATGAAAGCAGCAATAGTGACAGTCCTAACTCTAGAAGCAAAGACCCTCTCAGTAAACCCCCGGGGGACATCCTGAACTCACCTGTACTTCCTGGCCAATCGGTGAGGATGATAGAAAGAAGTCTCTCTTAGACCCATCAGCCATACTCTCTGGTGATCCCCGAGTCTTGTGGTCACAGCATGAAGACCCCATCGCCCCACAATCCAGGAAATGTCTGCCTTAGAAAGAATACCCATCATACGAACCCAATTAGCAAAAGTGTGGTGAGAATGAAGCACAACCCTGCAAAAGTAAACCGGTGGCACTCGGACTGTCCAAAATTGTAGGCGCTCGTATAACCAAGCCTGTAACACCAAAGGCGCCCTGAAAAGAATAAGGGTTCCTTGGTTGAAAGCATAATCCAAACCATTCAGGGTTTCAGCTAGAACAATGACCATAGGGTTCTTACTTAATTTCAGCCCAAGGCATACATGCACCAAGACAATAGAAGAACTCGAGAACAAGAGTGAAAAGTCATACATAAGATCAGAGTGGCCCCACGGGAAGCATCATATTCGCTAGAATTTTTGGGATTAGCATACCAGGCGATGATAGAGGCAATCTCGAGGACCTCACCATGAATTAGTCGGCGGGAGACAGTAGTTAACCAGTTCAAACATTCAGCCAAGCCGAGCGTAGGACTGGGGGTATCAGTAGAAGGAAGAATCAGGTCTGAGTCTGGATCAAAGCTGAGAATAGCACAAAATTCCTCAAACAGGGGGCATATCTCTAGGCCATTGAAATTAAAGAGATAATTTACTGGGTCCCAGTGGGCAATGGTAGCACGCATGAACTCAGCATTCAAAGCCATTTGGCGAAGGGAGAATAGCTCGGTCAAGCCGTAACTGAAAAGGTTGATCTGTTCCATGCCATCTGTGATGTTCAGCCAAGCCGTGAGTTGAGCAGGATCGTACAATGCCATATTTTCAATCACGACTCTAGCAAAAATTGAAATTTAAGCAGCACCTCCCCGTTTCACAGACTATCCCACCTGTAAAGCAAACACACTCACTATTACAAGGCTATTCTTGGCAGTAACAACAACAATCACAGAATCACGGTGCACATATGATTGTCACACGATCACCAACTAAAACAAGCACACAACCGCGCCTTTAACCCGGAAGATATCCAGCCTAAAAGGTAAAACATCATAGTACTTTGTCAAAAGGTGACAAAATCATCCTACAAACCATCCTACACATTGTCCATTGTTCAAAAATACACTGGTACAACCCAATCGAAAACATAAAATGGAGACAAAACAAAAGTCCCCGCTTAAGAGGCCTCAGTCCTCCTCTTCTTCGTCCTCTGTCGGGCCACTAGGAGTGTATGTCGGTAATGGCCTCCTCCAGCCACCCTTGCACCTTCGCCTGGTTCTCGACGAGCTAGCACCGCCTCCATGACACTGCACACACAAATAAAGGCAATTAGTCAAGAAGCAACAAAAGTACAAAAACAGAGTCGAGTCAGAAACTTACCAAGGATGCCGTCTGACTGGTGGCAAACTGCCACATACCATCTATCTGTCAAGGGTAAAAGCTAGGGTTAGAACCTCATAACCTTAAGAAGCACAAAAATAGAGATATACCATGTGGTCTCGCATAAGGACCAAAGACCGTAAGCTAGCTTCCAAGGCATGACCCTCCTTAGCATAACTCCAAGGGACGTTGAGAACGCCTGCTGGCTGGGTGGGATACCCGCACGTGACTCGTGACACCTCCATGACCTGCGCAGAGCCATCGACACCCAAAACATTGACGGTCCAATCCCAAGGAGGGATAGGATCAGAAGCTGGGGGAGCCTATCTCTTGTACATCTTGCGAAACTATAGGCATAAAACAAGTTAGGAAAAGATGAGTCCAAAAACATAAGTGACGAATAAAGACAGAAAGGTAAAAGAAACTCACATCCAGGAGTAGAAAGCTGGGCATAAGAAAGCGACCATGGTAGGTCTCATAGCTGGTCTCAGAGCGGAAATGATCCCATGCATCAGTACTAGCCAAAGCCGCCAGCAAAGCAGCACCAGAAAGGTCGTCAGCATCCATCACGGGAGGAGTATGACAAACGCCGTACCTCGAACTGCCAACCATCTGTTGAGACACTCACTCGCTGAGGTACCACTGCTTACATTCAGTACTTTCCATCAGAAGTCGACAAGAAGCAAGAGGCCTGACTGCCTGTATCTCCTCTGGGGCAGCATAGGAAATATGCACCCAAGGAGTCCAATCAACACTAGTAATCGTCAGCTTAGATAAGAAATTCCTCAAGAGGACAATCCGATGGGCCCGGGCCCCGTTCTTGACCCCAACAACATCCCTCCACCATCTCAAGCCCTGAGGGAATAAAGGCACAGGAGCTATGCCATCCTCGTCCTCACCCGACTCATCGACAAAGGTAGGAGCCAACATCTTCAGGTCCTTGAAGCTCCAGAGCTACACAGGAAAAAGGGAAAATCAGAAAACCGAAACAAGAAATGGCCAAAAGAAAAGGAAAAGTCACAAAACATACCTCCCAAGCTCGCCAGAACCCTCCAGTGGATTTGATGTGGCCATGGGAAACCTCACCCATGTGCTTATAAAGGTGGGCCAAGGCAGCACCACCCCAGTCATAAAAAGGAATCTCATCAATGGTTGCCAAGCAAGTGACGAGCCTCAGGCTCACCCGGTCATTCAGTGTCGCAAAAATTGAATAACCGAGAACATACAGGAGGAAAGCCCGTAACAACTGCTAGTCATTGAGAGTGTGTCTCCCCCTTTCATAAGCCCGATAAAACCAGCCGCAGGGGAACTGATGCCCCTCCAGATTAGGAGGAACAACCCCAATCAGCCTCAACAGCTTCAGGATCGATCTCAAAAAAATAGTCTAGGATCAGGCGCTTCCAGCTAACTCTCAAGCCGGTAATCATGGAAAAGTCAAAGGACATCATCGTCATTTCACCGAACGGTAGATGAAAAGTATTTATCGTGTCCCACCATCTCTCCGCTAGAGCATAGAAGTGGGCCAAGTCATTAGTACTCTTCGAAACTAGGTGGACAAAGTCGCAAAACCTGACGTCATCTACTATTTGTCTAACAGCAGGCAAAAGTTGAGTATACTACTGAAAAGCATGGACGAGACTACCGTGGCCTTTCAAGGTCACCTCTGGCACCTGCACACATCAAAAATAGAAAAAAAACACAAAGTCACTATTCACAACTCGAAGTATAACTTCACAAAATTAACAAATAAGCACAAAATGAACTTTCAACGACTTCTAGGCACACATTACAGCTCACAAACTAGCACAACGCACATAAATAGTCCTGAACTATTAAAAATTTCATTTACCTGACTCGCTAGAGCCGCAGCCAAAAGGTAACATTGAGGGTCACGCAAAATCAACTCCGGGGGTTGGCTCTCGACCCTTACCCATTCTTGGCCTTCTGAGAGAGCCTCCTCGAGCTTGAAGCCATGGATCTACAAAGAAAATGGAAGTTAAAGCTGAACTTTTTTCTTAAAAATTAGAGAAAAATAAAACACCAATCAAAATTTCAATCGTGGAAAAAGATTACTCACCTGAGCGTGCACAAGCTACGTTTTGACGGATTTTGACTCCAAAAGCACCCCAAAATGGCCAAAAATGAGCATTCAGAGCTCAAAAACTCGAGATATACAAACATGGAGTCCGGCCACCCAGTGCCACCATAGCATTAGCTAATGACCGTCACAACAATGGCCCAGTGTTGCCACAGCACTACTCCCCATAGGCCCCGCTTTGCTCCGTTTCAACCTATTTTTGCCTTTTTGGCCCATTTTTGGCTCCGATTAGCCCTAGTGGCCCATTTCAGTCAAGGTTTACAAGGTTTTAGCCCCAACAGATCCAACTTATCCCTAGAGGACAGTTACAGAGAGAAAATGGCTCCCGAGAGACCCGAACAGGCTTTTTGGGATGGTTATTGCCAAATTTGATCAACCGCGAGAGATTCAGAGATGGATTCTGATTCTCGGTTAAAAGTTAAGAGAGATTCTTGGAAATAATCCCACACCATCCCCTGAGGACAAACATAGAAACATATCAGCTCCCAGAGGCCCTAACTGGCTCTCTTGGATTGAACGTTGCAAGATTTGACCAACTGTGAGAGATTCAGTGATGGATCCTGGTTCTCGATCAAAGAAATTCGATCAATCATGAGAAATTCAGAAATGGATCCTAGTTCTTGGTCGATAGTCAAGAAAAATTCTCAGAGAGTCAAACACCATCCCCAGTGGACAGTTACAGAAAGAAAATGAGTCCTAGAGGCCCTAACCGGCTCTCTTGGATTAAGCACTGCCAGATTTGATTAACCATGAGAGATTTAGTGTTGGGTCCTGGTTCTTGGTCAGAAGAATTTGATCAACCGTAAGAGATTCAAAAATGGATCCCAGTTCTCAGTCAGAAGTTAAGAGAAATTCTCAGATAGAATCCCCTAATATCCCCAGCAGAAGATAACAGAAAATCAGAACTAACTTTCATGGCCCCGCGTCCGTTGATTATTATAAGCTTTCTCACCTATCGGTCACCGTGAGCTTCTTCACTTGTCATGAGCATCCTCACTTCAGTTATCATAAGTTCCCCCAATTATCGATCTTTGTGAGCACCTCACCTATCAGTTGTTATCCTCAAGGACCCTGTGTCCGATCCACTTGCCAACATACTTCCCGAGACCCAGAATCCTCCAAACCCGGGTGTCTTTATCCAAGTTAGCCACTACATCACAGTCGTAAACATTAGCACAACACCAGCCCACTCGGAGTGGAACAACTCACAGTACTTGCTCGTGCTAGGATCAGAACACTAGACATGGTAGGACTCGTGACACAACTCATATCACATCTATGCATGGCATATCATAGCATAGAATCTGCCTGTTCTAATGGTGCATTTGCATGTGTGTTTTGTCCCTTGTTCTCCTGGACTACGTTCTGGTCTGATTCCCTTTGGGATATGTGGACAGCTCACTCAAAGCGCGATCAACACTGGCCTTAACGTCATGTTTTCATCCTTGCATCTTCACAACGCTTTTATCCTAAATCTATAGCCTCCAAAAGACCTGTCTCTTCGAAGTTTAGCACTCGCTTGCAACATGCATTGCCTCGCATGTTCATGCCAAAGAGGGGCAAATTAGAGACACCCCATTTTTTCAGCTATTAGATTTAGGAGAACCATAGCTTAGTGGTTCACAACAATCATAAAAGACTCAAAAAGGACTCCTGGAAGTTAGTTCTATCTCTCAAAATGACTAAAATACCCCTGAAAGCCCAAAAACTCCCAAATTTAGACCGAAAGCTCTGAAAACATACTACGTCGTAAGAAAAGTGCCAAAATGAGTTTTTAAGCAAAATCAGGTAGAATCGTCAGCTCTCGAAGTCCCCATTAACCGGTTTGACCGAGGTTTGACCAAGTGTGACCAAGGGTTGACTGAAATCATCCAAATTCTCCAAAACGTTTTGAGGTCATTCTAGATCACATGAAAAGTAATAAAATAAGTTTTAAAATGAAATCGAATGAAAATGTCAGCTCTTGGGAGCTCCCAAAGGTTCCCAGAACTTCCTGTAGGTCCCTGGTTTGACCAGTTTGACCAAAAATTGACTTTAAAACCACAAAACCGTATCATTTTTCAAGCATTTTTTGTGGATACTAGAGGTTAACAGCTTTCCAACTGTATATCACACATAATTCCTGGATTTAAAATGGATTTATTATGAAATTTTAAAGGTGAAAAATACGATCAAATCAAATTTTATCGTGAATACCGCAAAAATTTTCAAAGTGGCCTATCTCTGAACTACTGTTTATGTAAAGTAGACTCTGTTACCTTTCCAACGGTATATAATAACCTTATTTTGGAGTTCGTATGCATTTTCTGTGAATTTCGGACAAAATAGGGCCTTTTCGCGAGCATTATCTGGACGTTGGAGGAGCAGTGCCGCCGCGGTACTGGACCACTGGCACCGCAGCATAGGCCCAATGCCGCCACAACACTCTCCCCCAGAACAGTCCATTTTTGTAATTTATTTTAGGGGTCCTATTTGATTAATTGAAAACCAAAACGACGTAGTTCCTTGTTCACAGATGTTTGGGACCAATGGGAGTACTCTCTAAATCCCAAACTCCCCCCCCCCCCCAAATTGGCCTATTTAAACCCCCCTTGACTTCTCATTTGAGGGGTGTCAAAATACAAGCTTACAAAAGTTGCAGAGAGAAAAGTTGTAGAGATAAGGTTAGAGTAGAGAGAAAGAGAGCTTCCTCCTTTGATTTTCAAACAAGAAAGTGAGTTCCCAACCTTGTTTTTACTTCATTACTCCTCTTTACTTCACATTCAATACACCCAACCACCATTTTTGTGAGTGTTTATGAGATAGGAAGCTACTTCCATGCCCAAATGTCCATATATGAGTGAAACACCAAGCTACAAGTCCAATACATCATTGAATGTCATCTATTGATTGTTTATTTGCTTATTTATATACAGTGTTCATCTATTCTTACCCCATTTCTTCTTGACTTTTCTTTGTTTTACTTACTAGTTCATCATCATCTAAATGATGACATGGTGTTTGAGGTGAGTGAATCCTTATGGATAGTAGCTCTTGACCTCAAAAACATGTTTGATAGATGATGATTATAACTTCAATGCTTCCAAAGTATTCTTGAAGTTATACCCAAAAGAAAGTAATGCTCTTTAACAATCTTGGAGGTTCTTGACATGAGTTCAATGTTGATATTTTAAGTGGTCACTTTCATTTAATTGCTAAAAATATACTCTCAAAACCACTATTTCAAAACCCCTCTTAAACCCCTCATTTTGATTTCAAGAAATTAAACCCTACTATTTTCAAAATCTTCAAAACAGTGAGTTATTCAACTTCAAAATAACATTCTGAGTTCAATACTCAATGGGGGATTTCACGACCACTTGGAAAGTCTTCCTAACTCATTATAGAACACCCATGATTTTGGTTTGACTTGGAAACACATGGAAGGGTTCCATTTAAGCCCAAACATTCCTTCCAGACATTCTATTTTTACTATCACAGCAGCTTGGTTGACTTTCAACTTGTTTTACAGAAAGCCTTTCCAAAAGGAGTGGTCCAAACTCATTTTCCCTTGAACTTTAGTGTCTTAGGGAACTTTCTGTATAATATGGGCCTCCAAATGTTTTTTTTTTATTTTCTAATATTTTTCAACATTTTAGTCGATAGTACAAACTCTGTTTCTGAGTAACCTCCCTTGTTCATATGATTTCTCTCAATCTATAATAGTTATTGTAGTTTGGCTTTTTGACATGTGTTCTAGACGCAATAAGGATAATCTCCATAAAAAATCATGCATTAAAAACATTTCTATCCTTACCTTTCCATTTTTACAAAATAAACTCACTATTCTGTCCACTATTCACAGCAAACATACTTTTACTTTCATTCTTTGATTTGATGCTTACATGCAATCCAAATTAGCCATGTCTTAGGAAGTAGTCCATACTAAATTTGTACATATCCTATGATGATTTCCTTCATACATCCATGAATATTTTAGACTTCTAAATCACTTTAGAAATCTCATGAACACTTGCACACAACTCCCTTTGCACATTCTAGGATCATACATTGCATCCATGCAAGATTTGGAGTTTTAGTGACTCCTAGTCTAAGAAGATTATAAGGAATGAAGTTGATCACACATTCATGCTTCCCTTCAATCACGTCTTCCTTCTTATCCGTCCCGGGGATTGAGGAATCTTCTTTTCTCAAGAATCAACATGCATCATACTAGTTTGTTAAGCACACTTTATTTTATTTAATTATTTGTTTCAAGAACAATTCAGGTCCCCTTTAGATCAGGAAGCCTTGATTACTTGATATGTGATTAGACGGTTTTTTCCTAGGTTTGTTTGTGTGATCTTTCACTTTGCATTGTATGGTATTTATCTTAGATCTTATGAATGATATCTTATCTTTTGATCATCCATTTCAAGATTCTTGTGTGATGTAATATACTATCATAGTATTAACTGTCGAACCAAACATAGTATAAGTTGATTATTTGGATGTTAGTTGAGGCCCATCGAGAGACGGTGCGAGTTGAGGGTGTTTTAGTCATGACAAAGGCTCCTTCCTCTCTTGTACCAAAACCCCGAGCCAAGTTCTTTGGTTATGAAGGGCCGGTGCCCTTTATCCATTTCGGTGATCAAATTAGGTTTCTTGGTTCCTTAAAAACCAAGTGGCCACTCTGTATCTGTTTTCAATAGACATGTTTCAAATCAATTTCAAAACAAAGGAGAATCAATTCTGAAACCCCGGAAATAGAAACGGGGGTACGGTGCCCGGAGGCCACGTGTCCACAACAACCAATTAACCTCGATTGCCTCAAGAAATATTTTGCTTGAAACCTTGTCTTTCACAACCTCCTACCTTGATGAACTACGCTTGACCTGATTCTCGTTAGGAAATACGTAGGCAACCTGATCAGTTTTGACATAAAATTGCTTGAAAGACACTTTTCTTCTAGCCTCGGCTGAACTACTACGGACCTAATACCCATTCGGGGATAAGTAGGCGGGCTCTTAAGGCCCTCGGTTTGAATAAAACCCAACTCTTGATATGATCCAATGACTTAAGTTTTTCTAATGCCAAACTAGGGGCAAACTTACGTTTGCCCAGAACCACGTCAAAGCCCCAAAATAAGGGGCAAACTTTGTTTGCTACCCGATGAACCCAGATAAAAACCTAAACCCATCTCTGGATCTACTGGCTATCAAAATGAGCATTATACAATAACAAATGAGAATTCATGGTATAGAAAGATTAAAACTCTAGGCAAAACTTAAAGTAAGGTAATAAAGTCCAAAAGAGGCATTAAGAGAAAATTTTTATGACCTAAAAAGATTGAAAGAGTGCCAACTTTGATTCAACATGATTAGAACATTTTCCACATACAAAGGAGAAAGTCTTCGAAAAATAAAATGCATTACATGATTCAAATAAAGCGCAGTAAGAGTAAGCAGGATTGTTCAAAAGCTTTAAGAAAATAAAATCTTGTTGTTTCCTCCTTTACTTATGTCTATCCAGTCATAAACTATCCTCCAATCAAAGTCTACATCTCGAAGAGGTACTTGGCAATAGGAACAACTAAAGCACGAATCCCCCGAAAGGGGGCAGACACTCTATCATGCCAAGCCTCAGCAAAGAGCCTCATGGTGGAAGGGTGTAGGGCAGAACTCGTTGGAAAATCTGCAGTAATGGCATCCGAGACATCCTGAAGTAACCCAAACTGGCAGACTACCCGACTCAGAACATAAAAAGTGGTAGCATGTAAACCTGGTAACCAAACCCCGGGACGTCCGGGGAGCAGCACCGTGACTGAACAGTAAACTCACTGGGGGCAGATTCAATGAATGTGTAGACACCCCATTTTGTCGGCTATCAGATTTAGGAGACCCATAGCTTGTTGGTTCACAATGATCGAAAAAGACTTAAAAGGACTCTCGGAAGTCAGCTCTATCTCTCAGAATGCTCACAATGACCAAAATGCCCCTGAAAGCCCGAAAACTCCCAGATTTGGTCCCAAAGTTTTGAAAACATACTACGTCATGAGAAAAACAATAAAATAAGGTTCTTAAGTAAAATCGGATGAAATCGTCAGCTCCCAGAGACCCCCGAAAGTCCCTGAAGTTCCCGGAAAGTCCCCGTTGACCGGTTTGACCAGGTTTGACCAAGTTTGACCAGGTTTGACCAAGTTTGACCAAAATCGTCCAAATTCACCGAAATCATTTTAAATCATGAGAAAAGTGTTAAAACAAGTTCCAAAAGAAAATCGAGCGAAAACATCAGCTCCTGGGAACTCCCGGAGGTTTCCAAAACTTCTCGGGAATCCCAAGTTTGACCAGTTTGACCAGAATTTGACTTTGGAACCGGGGCACCAAAACAATTTTCAAATATTTTTCATGGATACTAGAGGTCAATAGCTTTCCAACGGTATATCGCACATAATTTTTGGATTTAAAACGAGTCTATTATGAATTTCCGAAGGCGAAAAAGGCGATCAAATCGGCTTTTATCGCAAAACTTTTCAAAGTGACCTATCCCCAAACTATTTTTTATGTAAAGTAGACTCCATTACCTTTCCAATGGTATATCACAACCTCAATTTGGAGTTCGTATACATTTTCTGTGAATTTCGAACGAAATAGGGCCTTTTCGCGAATACCGGAACCTCTGGGGGCCTAAACGTAATTTTCTGGGCATCTGAGGAGCAGTGCCGCCGCGGCACTGGCCCACTGCCACCGCGGCACAGGCCCAGTTCCACCGCGGCACTCAACCCTCGCAGAGTCCATTTTTGTAATTTTTTGGGGGGTCCAATTTGATTAATTGAAAGCCAAAACGACGTAGTTTTATGATTTCAGATGTTTGGGACCAATGAGAATACTTCTAAAACCCCAAAACCACCCCAAGTTGGCCTATATAAACCCCCCATTGCTCTTCATTTAGGGGGGCCAAGTGCAAAGCTTGAAAAGTTGTAGAGAAGAAGAGAGATAGAGATAGGTTTAGAAGAGAGAAAAGGAGCTCCCTCCTACTATTTTGCTATAGAAAGTGAGTTTTAATCTTGTGTTCTTCCATTACCTCTCTTATACTTCACCTTCCAAACACCCCCAACCACCATTCTTGAGCATTCTTGAGTTAGGAAGCTACTTCCATGTCCAAATGTCAAAATCTATGAGTGAAACACCAAGCTACAAGTTCAATACTTCATGAATATCATCTATTGATCATTATCTACTTGCTTGTTTATTTATTGTTCATCTCTTCTTATCTCATTTCTTTTTGATTTTCTTTATCTACTTACTAGTTCATCATCATCTAAGTGATGACATGAAGTTTGGGGGTGAGTGAATCCTTATGGATAGTAGCTCTTGACCTCAAAAACATGTTTGATAGATGATGATCATAACCTCAATACTTCCAAGTTATTCTTGAAATGTATTGAAGTTATGTTCAAAATAAAATAAATCTCTCCAACAATCTTGGAGGTTCTTGATGATGAGTTTGATGTTGAAATTTTAAGTGGCTATAATCCTTATTGAGTATTGAAAATATGCTTTCAAAACATCTATTTCAAAGCCCCTCTCAATCCCTCTCATTTTGGTTTCAAGAAACAAAACCTTGTTTTCTCCAAAATCTTCAAAATGATGAGTCAAAACAGTGAGTGAGCTGAGTTTAAAGGTTTCTCTAGAACTCAATACTCAACATATGGATGCAAGGCCACTTGGTTAGTCTTCCTAACTCATTGGAGAACACCCATGATTTTTGGTTTGACTTGGAAGTACTTGGAAATGGTCCATTTGGACCCAAACATTCCTTCCAGACATTCTGTTTTTACCGTCACAGCAGCTAGGTCCACTTCCAACCTCTTGTCCAGAAAACTTTTCAAAAAGGGGTGGTCCTAACTTATTTTTCCCCTAAACTTCACTGTCTTAAGAAACTTTCTGTATAAAATAGGCCTCTAGATCATTCGTTTTCATTTTCTAATATTTTTCAACATTTCAGTTGACAGTACGGACTCTATTTCTGAGTGACCTCTGTTGTTTATATGATTTCTCTCAATCTGTGATAGTTATTAAAAATTGGCTTTTTGGGTTGTGTTCTAGACACAATAAGGAACATCTCCATAAAAAATCATGCATTGAAAACATTCCTAACCCCTCTTTTCAATTTTACAAAGATGATGCTACTGTTCTGTCCACTATTCACAGCAAGTATACCTTAACTTTCATTCTTTGATTTGATGCTTATATGCATTCCAAATTAGTTCATATCTTAGGAAGTAGTTCATACTACATTTGTACATATCCCATGTTGATTTCATTCATCTATTCATACACATTTTAGACTTCTAAGTCATTCTAGGAATCCATGAACACAAAGCACACTACAACCTTGGCACATTTTAGATACATACATTGCATCCATGCAAAGATTTGGGGCTTTTGTGACTCCTAACCTAAGAAGATTATAAGGAATGATCATGATCACACGTTCATGCTCCCCTCGATCTAATCATCCTTTTCTCATCCGTCCCGGGGATTGAGAGATCTTCTTTTCTCAAAGAATAACATGCATCATGTTAGCTTGCTAAGCATATTTTGATTTTCTTTGTTTATTTGTTTCAAGAACAATTCATGTCCCCCTTTAGATTAGGAAACTTAATTACTTGATACATGATTAGACGATTTTTCCTAGGTTTGTTTGTGTGATCTTTCACTTTACATTGCATGATGTTTGACTTAGATCTTATGAATGATATTTTGCCTTTAGATCTTCCATTTCAAGTTTCTTATGTGATGTAATATACTATCATAGTATTAATTGCCGAACCATACATAGTATAAGATGATTATTTGGATGCTAATTGAGGCCCGTCGAAAGACGGGGCGAGTTGAGGGTGTTTTAGTCGCGACAAAGGCTCCTTCCTCTCTCGTACCAAAACCCCGAACCAAGTTCTTTGGTTATGAAGGGCCGGTGCCCTTTATCCATTTGGTTGAGTCAAAATTAGGTTTCTTGGTTCCTTAAAGACCAAGTGGCGACTCTGTATCTGTTTTCAACAGACCTATTTTCTTCTCTTTAATCCAAACCAAATTTCAAACAAGTTTCAAAACTTAACAAAGCGGTGGAAGCCCGGTATCCACAGAATGTCCTCGTAAAAAAGACTCTGGAGCCAAGAGAGCCAACCATCAGTAGAATGAAATAGGCAACGAACCTCTAAACGGTCATAAGGGAGCTACCTCCCGGGGTAAGAAGGATGAATGAACAGGCCTAAGCGCTCCAGAAGCCAAACCTGAAGAACATGGGGAGCCCCAGAAGAGAGCATGGCCCCGGTAGCATGTGTGTGGTCTAGGCCCAGTAGAGTCTCCCTGAGGACTAACATGACTATGTTCCTCATCTCTCGAAGACCGCGAACAATGGGGATAAGGATGTCGGCAGAAGACTAAAATAGGAAATGGGAGAGATAGCCAAAGAAAGGGAACTGCGCCTGATAATCTGATATCCTCCGTCATCAGGATCTCCTACGGGGGCATAAATGGAAGAAAGACAGTTGAAATCAATGCGCTAGTCGTGAATAAAAGAGCTCGCAACACTACGGGAAATACGAAGAAGAGCCGCTAGATCTTGGACGTACCCTGCCTGTATCTGGGAGAAAAGGATCGGTATGGATAATGGCACTAAATTCCTCGAAAAGTGGACAAACCTCCTCATGACCAAACCGGAAGACATGTAAAGAGGGGTCTTAGCATCCGATAATGGCTCAGAGTAAGTCCTCGCCTAGAGCTGTATGACGAAAAGCAAAAAGGTCTGTCAGTCTGTGGGACTCGAAGTTGAGTCGGTCGATACCTGAGAGAGAGTCCATCCATGGAAAAAGAGTGTCGGGACTAATGGGAGTCATGGGAAGTAAAATAAGAATGAGTATAGGATGAGAGAATGGATAAGAATGAGGAGAAGGAAAGCTTAAAAATTTTGAACCACCTTTTATAAGGGAAAAGATACTTTGCGGCACTCGTTGAAAAATCGGCGGCACTCATTGAGTGCCGGCCGACACTTGTTGAGTGCCGCACGGCATTCAATGAGTGCCGGTTGTCGCCATTGAGTTCCGATCAGGTTCCAGGCAGTTCCTGATGCAGTTTGCAATGCTAATCAGCCCAAAACCTGCATAAAAAGGAAAAGAAAGGCAAGAAGAATAGGCATACATTGTTAAAACTAGGCATTCAAGTGGCAACTCCTGCATTCATTCATCATAAAAGCATTCCCATTCCCAAGAAACTGTACATAAGCATGAGATATCAAGATCGGCTCGTTAGACATCTTATATGCAAATCATGTCAGTTCTAAAAAAAAGAAAAAGAAAAAGAAAGAAAGAAAATCCATGAACAAAATAAGTAAATCATAAATGGCTTGTCCACGCAGGGACTCCATAAACTAAAAGCAAGAGAGAGGGAGATGGATCATCCCCGTCAGCAACGGGGATTCCTTCTGGGTACCTGTGGAGCTGTCTGGCTTCCCCCAGCTCCACCATCTCCACCATTTCCACCGTCACCACCATCGCCACCGCCCTGACCACTACCTCCAGCTCCTCCCTGATAGCCGCCGCCTTGACCCAACTGGAACTCTTGAATTTGCCTCCTCAAGGCAACAATTTTAGCCTCCTGAAAAGGGCAAAATAACGAGAAGAATAAGTGAGATAAATAATGGTAAAAAAGGAGAGAGAAGAGAGAAAGAAAAAAATGTATATATATGTATATGTTAATTCCTTTAAAGTCTTTGAATTTAAGTGTCTTGGATATAAAATTCTTCTGAAAACTTCAAGCCTGATTTATTAAAAATAAGGGATGTTTTAAGTCATCGGTTTCAATTTGTTTTAAATAAATGATTCCGAGTCCTTTGACTTAATTTTGAAAAAAAAGGGGAAAGAAGAAGGGGAGAGAATCAAGGAATATACCATAGCTCTGGCATGAAGTTCAGCATTAGCCCTCGCTACATTAGCCTAAAAAAGATTTGGGGTCTAAGTGTTAGCATTAGAGTAATTGATTGAGCTATAAAATTGACAGCTAAAAAGTAGAATGTTTTCAAAGCTTACCCTCCATTCACGTCCATGAATCCAGTGTTGAGTATATGCATATGATAGACCCTCCTCAGCATAATCTGTAGGAACCATATTGTACTGCAGAGGGATGGTCAGAACATTCTGAGCATAGGGGGTCAGTTGGTATTGGGTCTCCTGACCCATATGGACCATGGGCACGTTCTAGTTCCACTGAGGGAGAGCTGGAGGATCGGCAGCTCCAGGAACAGGCTGCAAAGAAGAATTTAAGTCTTGATAAGCATGATTTCATAGTTAAAAGAATCAGGAATAAAAAGGAATGAAAGCCAGTTACCCGAGTGACGTCCATGAGAGGAAAATTGTGCATAAGGGAATTCAGTCTAAAATTGGCATAGCCATCTAGACCATCTAAATGATTCACAAAGTTTTCCCCATCTAAGGCCGCAACAAGGTCTTCATGGTCTAGGGTCTCGGTACTGCTCATGGTAGCTGGGGGAGCCCTCGGCACGTAAAAAGTTAGGGCAGCAAGGGACTGCCTAGTCACCCTCTCACCAAGGTACTACTCTCGGTACACCTCTCCCACCACCAGGATCCTCATCCTGGAAAAACCTATGGCAACCTGGATCTCTTCACTAGCCTCTGGAAGGGCCGCCTCCCACTGATTTCATATCACATGGATCTCCCACAGGTTGGTGAGGAAATTTCTATAGCCTACAAAGTCATGGGCCCCCACTTTTCGGCCCGTCGCTGCTTTCCTCCATTTCAAGCCTTGCGGCATAATGGCAGCCTCACCATCCCTGGTATGGGAGCCCTCGTGAGAAAGTACTCGTGGGACCATATCTGAAAAAATGAAATAAAATAATAATAATAAAAAAAATATATAAATATGTATATAATGATAATAAAAGAAGGTTTTACCTCCCAGGCTCTCCAGTACCCGCCAGTAGAGGGGAAGTTTCCCCTAGAGACCTCACTCGTGTGATGGTAGAGGGTGGCCAACACTGCCCCTCCCCAGTTATACTGAGATATGCAGCCGATGTTCTCCAGAGACACCAAGTACCCCAAGTTCATCCGATCTCCTCTCGTGCTCATCAAAGAGTAACCAAGCACATACATGATAAAGGCCCTGATCATTAGTAAAGACTTGGCCTCTGAACGTATCCATGAACCACTTTGCAGGCAATATGAACTCTTCAGGATGAGCTCCGAGTAGGTTAATGATCTGCTCATGACGGCTCTGGAGATCATCGTAGCGAACCATCGAGAAGCCACCAAACGGGATGCCAGTGATCATAGCAAAATCCAGGGGGGTCATTGTCATCTCCCCGGACAGTAGGTGGAATGTGCTTGTTGTATCCCACCATCTCTCTGCCAAGGCCTGAATATGGGTTATGTTGTTCGAGCTCTTTTCTAGAAGCAGCACGAAGAGCCCAAAGCCAGCATTGTTGGTCCCAATTCGAACTTCTTCAGAGAGCTTGATCTCGTCAGAATCAAGATATAAAAAGTATGCTTTTCTTTATGCTTTACTTTTCAAAAGATTTGTAGTGTGAAAGTAAAGGTCGAACCCACAGAGATTGATTTACTACAGCGGCTTAATTTTAAAACCTAAATTTAGTTAATTAAGAAAACGGATTTGATTTTAGTTTGAAATAAACTAAGAACATAAAAATAAATCTAAACTATGAAAGCAATTTAAATAGTTGTTTTTAAATAATGTTTAAGGGAACCTAGGATTGCAAATCCACCACTAGCTTCATAATAGGAATATTTATGAATTACTTTAGCTTATTACATTGGATGATAATGGGGAATTGTGGCTACAAGCCCAATTCCTCCTACAAGAAGATAATCATGGTTCAAGCACCAACATAATCCATCTGCGGTTAGCACGAATTATCCCACACTAAACTAGGGTTGTGATCTAATCCGTCTAACCTAGGCATGGACTATTCGGATACTTGATAGCACAAATCAATAAAGCACCATCACATGTAAACAATCTAAACAAGCACAGCAAGAATAGATCGTTGAGCACATCACAGTCAAAATAGATCTAAGACAAGAATAAACTTTGAAAGTAATGATTTAATCAATTAACAGCACGATTTATTAATAAAAATCCTCGGAACATGTAACTGTCATCCATACATAATAAAACTGAAATAAAAACATAAATAAAACCCTATTACTCGTCTAGGGCTTCATTGAAACCCTAGATCTATGATCTAGCCGTCCATGGAAGTGATGGATGGCAAGAGGTTGATGGAGGAGGCCATGGAAATCCTTGGTCTTCTTCTTCTTCTCCTTGCTTCCCTCCCTTCAATGGCTGAAAGTATGGTTGTATATATGTGTATAATGATGTGTATAATGGTGTGTAACCCTTTAATTGAAGTAAAATAGGGTATATATAGATTTACAATAAGTTTTTGGAAGCTTTCCCAACTCGAAACGCACTAAAACTGCTGTATTTAGCTTTCCAGACGTAATTAGGCAGTTTCGTTCACGTAGGAATCATCAGTATACTGAACTACGCATCTTTGATTTTTACACATATCGCGCGAGCGGGTCGCGCGAGCGCGACATTTGGCTCTTCGCGCGCGCGGATCGCACAAGCGAATTCTGGGTTCTCGCGCGAGCGGATCGCGTGAGCGATATTCTGGTTTTCGCGCGCGCGACTTGGCTTTTTCAGCTTCTTTTCTTCTGTTTTTTCACCCTGTTTAGCCTGATATACTTGATTTCTTCCGAAACCTGTCAGAAAATAGAAAACGAAGTAAAAATATACAAAAACAGGATAAAAAGGAACTAACAAATGCTCGTTAAGGCGTATAAATAGGATTTGTTCTCTCCCGATCACACCCCCAAACCTACACTTTGCTAGTCCTCGACCAAAACTAAAATAGAAACTAACTACTAATAAAATACTACTCCATTTTCGCATGGATCACGATTACATTTAGCATATGCAACAAGCCTTTTAAACCTCTAGGTGTCCCTAGTCGGACGAGTAAAGTCTCGTGAGGGTTCTCATTAACAAGTCACCCACAACCATCTTTATTAACTTAAAATTTTTTAAAAGTTTTATTAAAAATGAAAAACATAATAGGCAATACTCCTTATTATAAAACAATGATTTGAAATAGAATAACGAACAAGAAGAAACGGAACAAACGTCTACCTACATCATGAAAAACAATCTCAAGCACATGCATCGTATAAATCAATAGAGTTTCTCATAAAATTGCACGTGTGTGATGTGGTAGTCAAATGAACACGTGTATGTCATGAACATGGAATATACTTCGGATAACCATTTAACTATGTCTCGACTACGAATCTCACAATGTTAATTACACTCTCAAATGAAACACTCAGAAACAGGTGTAATTTTTCTAAAATATGTGAGTAAAGGAAATATGTTTTCAAAAAGAGAAATGCTCACATATGACTTGAAAAATACGCATGACACGAAAGAACAATAGTCTCATGGATAGGATGCCAATAATCAAGAAAAATTAATCATTACCATGTTTTAATCTCCCTCCCATCATTTTCATATCCAAACCATGTTTCCTAGGATCAAATAGGACTTTTCAAAGGTTGTAATGTGGCTCAGGCTATGAAAAAGGATAGAAAAGATTCATTAGGTAGTTTTAGAATGGCATTGTAAGGCATGTTCGATCTCTTTCATTCTTCTTCTACAAACTTTCATCTTTTCTTTCTCTTCATTCCTTATCATTCATTTTTCTTCTTTTCTTTCATTTTTTTCAACCTTCCTATTCTTTATTTTGTTTCTTTTCCTTTTTCTTTTCTCACTTCTCAAATGACTATGCATTGAATACCAAGCAATTACCCCAATAACATCTTATTTTCTTCTTCTCAATCAATACATCGCCTTAATACTACTAAAAGTTGATCACTCTTCCAGTGGTATACTCCAAGTTGATCAGGTTGGAGCATTTTAAAGAGGATAATGGTGAACAAAGAAAAAGAGGCATTGTAACGGCTCAAATGGGCGAACTAAGGAAATTTTTATCTTTTATCGGTCGGTAATAAACAAAGAAGGCCTAAAATTATGTCCTATGGTTACACGGTTATTCAATGTTTACAACGGAAGATTATTTAGCATGGTAACAAATATTTTAACTTGACTATCAACCAAAACAAGAATAATGAGACTAAAACAACAAGTTAATGCGCTATTCCAATGAAATTCGACAAACACAATGTATTTATAACCCTCTAAAAAGAAAAGATAGGCTCAAAAGCTCACTGGGTCTAGTCTCCACCTTGTGTTATCTAGAAATCCGAATCATATTATAGTTCACATCAGACATGTATTCAAGCAACTACGTGCAGTGCATAAGTTTGTGTGCAAATTTATGATATAAAACTACGATTCAAACGATACATGACCTAAAATATTATGTCATGGCTTCAGCAAATGTTTAATCACATCTTCTCTTGTTTACCATTCTATAACGAATCACATTACATAACAAGAAGTATCAAATTTTGTATTGCAAAAACGTCGGTAATCTCGTTTATTTAAACACACTTATTGAAAATTTTTAAAATTTTGCTTAAAATAATGTGCATGTGCATACCCCCAAACCTAAACCTTTCATTGTCGTCCCCAATGAAACAATAAAACAAAAGAAATGAGAGTACTTAAGTAAGGAACGATATTACCTTGGTTTCGGCAATGACAGAACAGGTTAACACAACGAAATATGGCAATAAAGTTCAATGTTACCTGTTACTTCTTACTAAAAGAAAACAAACAAACAAAATAATAAAAGCAGCTAAAAGAATTATAACTAAACTAAACAAAATTAAATAAACTATAAGAAGAAACAAAACTATGAAGACAACACGAACATAAGCTATAAAAGGAACTAAAACATAACCAAAGTTATGCAAACAATCAAAGACTCGATCGAAAAGTACCTAAGAAGCAAAAACAGAAAAGGAAAAAATACTAGAACAGATGTGGAGAAGGGATAGAGAAAACAAAAGAAAATATCAGAAAAAGGGGAAATCGCGCGAGCGGCCGTCGCGCGCGCGAATCCCAAGTTTTTTTTTTTTTTAATGAAAGCAATGTCTCGCGCGAGCGGGCTCCCTCGCGCCCGCGAGCTACTTCGCGCCCGCGAGATGAGGCGCGAGAAGAACCCGAGGCATCATATAAGAAAAAGAACGAAAATTCCACTAAGTCACAAACTCGCTCCAGCGGGCCGCGCGAGCGATGCCTCGCGCGAGCGGGCCGCGCGCGCGAGAAGGGTTTTTTTCCATTTTTTGGCTAAAATTATGTATATAATATTAAAATAAATTAATTCCAACCCCCAAACCTATCCAGAATGTCCAAAACAGACTCGAAAAGACTCAAAAACGACCAAAAATAAGAGAAACGAATGAAATAAAGCTTGGGTTGCCTCCCTAGAAGTGCTAACTTTTACGTCTTCAGCTAGACCGTTCTAGCTCAAGACTCACGGAGGTCGTAAATCGGAGTTTGTACCCTTTAGGGCATCAGGTAAAGCTCGGTGGTAAGCAGAAATCACGTCGCTTTGAATTACTTCGATTGACGGTTTGTCAGTATGTTCAAATCGATTTCTTACCTTCCGAGTAGATTCAGCATTAGGATCCGAGGTATTAGGATTCATCCACACATCATCCTCTATATTATTCTCCGCATTGCTATTTATTATGTTATTAGGTTCAACAGTTCTTCTAACCACATTACCCTCAACACTTAAGTATTCATTGTCCTTTGGAGGTTGATCAGCCGCATTAAAAATATTTAATTTTAATTTCAAGTTCCCGAACGACACTTTCATTACCCCTGTTCGACAATTGACACGTGCATTGGCCGTGGCTAAGAATGGACGACCAAGAATAACAGGAGTATATTTTCTAGCATCTAGCACCGGTTCGGTGTCAAAGACCATAAAATCAACAGGATAGAAACATTGATCAACTTTTACTAGGACGTCTTCGACGATTCCTCTAGGTATTTTGACAGAACGATCCGCTAATTGAATGGTAGCGGCCGTAGGTTTAAGTTCACCTAGTCCTAATTGTTTATAGACATGAAAAGGTAAGAGATTAACACTAGCACCTAAGTCAAGGAGAGCCCGATGAATAATAGTGTCACCTATGACACATGAAATCGTAGGCGTACCGGGATCCTTATACTTCAGAGGAGCGTGTTGAAAAATTGAACTTACTTTTTCCGTGAGAAAGACCTTCTTAGGAGTATGACTGCGTATTTTGCATTTTTGAGTGCAAAGGTCTTTTAAGCATTTAGCATACGCGGGAATTTGTTTTATAGCATCGAGGAAAGGAATATTAATTTTAACTTGTTTGAACACCTCGAGTATATCTTCCATTTTTGACCCTTTCTTGGGCAAATGTGACGGTCCCTCATTATTAGGTGGATATGGCATTCTCGGAATATAGTTCGTTGGGACCGGTTCTATATCTTTTTTATTTTTATCCACATCCTCACCCATCGTATTCGAGTTAGTATTCATATCTTTCACATTCTCATTCTTATTGGGGGTTTCTATCACCTCCTCTCGTGTAGTCATCCTAGTTGAGACGGCATTTACTTGTTCATTCGACCCCTTAACCTCATATTGTCCCTTAGGGTTTTGAATCGTTTGACTCGGCAACGTCCCCTCGTTTCTACGACTCACTACAGTAGCTAGTTGTCCCACTTGGGATTCAAGCTTCGCAATGGATTGTGTATGAGAGTGCACTATTTGTGCTTGTGCTTGGACTTGAGTTTCAATATTCTTAAGGGAAGCCAACACCTTTTCCTCAAAAACGTTAGTCCTTGCGGGGTTAGGATTAGGAGGAGGGTGTTGGTATTGATTTTGTTGAAATTGAGGTCGATACGCATTAGGAAAATTAGTCGCCTCATTAGGATTATTATTGTTATTTTTCTACGAGAAGTTAGGATGGTTTCTCCATGGCACGTCCGGATTATTAGTAGTTGAATTATAATTATTCCGTGGGTATTGTTGAATAGAATGAATGTGTTGCTCCACGAATTTCGGAAATTGACTTGCCGATGGACATAAGAGTATAGAATGTGAAGGATCGGAACATAAAGCACATACTTCTGAAGAAGGTGGGGCTGTCACTTGATTCATTGTCATAAGTCGGTCAAGTTTTTTAGATAATTCTTGAAATTCAATAGAATGACTCGACTCAAACTTCACCTCTCGTTTGGGGTGGAGGAAGATATCCTTCCGAACGTACCGACACAGCCTGATGCATCGAATTCTCGCTTAAAGTTTCAAAAATTTTCTAGGCCTCATCGGTGCTTTTGTGTAGGAAAGTTCCTGCACAAACGGCATCAACGGTATTACGGACCGAGGGAATAAGTCCCTTGTAGAAAACCAGTACCAACTGCCACTTAGGTACCTGATGATGTGGGCAAGAGCGTAATAATTCTTTAAATTTCTCCCATGTATCATAAAGTGATTCCCCATCTTGCATAACAAAGTTTGTTATGGATTTCCTTATTTGATTCGTACGCATAATAGGAAAAAACTTTTGTAAAAATGCGGTGTGTAAGGCTTCCCATGTTTTAATTGTGTTTGGCTCAAGTGATTGAAGCCAATACTTAGCTTTGTCTCTTAAAGAAAATGGAAAGAGCCGCAATTTTAATTCATCATCAGTTAAGTTTTGAATTTTTAAAGTAGAGCATATATCCTGAAAATCTCCTAAGTGTTGATATGGATCTTCATTTAGACGGCCATGAAAAGACGGAAGTAGGGAGATCGTAGACGACTTTATCTCAAAGTGAGATGCCGTCGCCTCCGGTAAATCAATACATGTTTGTGGCGTGTAAGTTGTAGGAATAAAATAATCTTTAAGTGGAGGAGGTGGCGGTATATTAAGATTATTCATATTATTTCCGTTGTTATTTTGGTTGTTATTGTTATTTCCAATGTCTGCCATTTTAATCGGTTCTATGTTATGAAAGCGTGGTTTCTTTAATCTTGTAAGGGTACTACGTATTTCGGATTCAAATAAAGACGTTGGTTTTGGTGTCAAATTGTCGTCTATTAAAAACCTTGTTCTAGAAGTTAAGTTTGAAGACTTATTAAGTCTTAAGGTGCGTTCAAGTTCAGAGTCGAAAGGTTGTAATTCTGGTTTATTTGAACGTGTACCTAACATAAACTAAAACAAAGGAAAAGAAACTAAAACGACTAACTAAACAAAAGAAACAAATAGCAATCACGCAAATAAGGCAACAGGCACACAACTACTATGATGCATGAATATTATCCTGTAATGCAATGACCGCGTCAAGCCCAGCGCCCCGGGTTTCCTAGCTAATGCAGTGCAATTAACCCTAAACTAATGCAAATAGTGTGTCACAGCGCCCTGACTTACAGTGGTTTAAAGCGAGTTTCAAAAGAAGCAATTTATTTTATTTTATTTTTATTTTTATTTGCGTAAGCTCCTTTGATGTAATTAGCTACTCCACTCTGAAACGTTGGAATTTGATGACTCGAAAACCTATAAAATAAAAGAACAAGTTAGTAATTTAAAACAAAAACGTAAAATAAGAAGAATACAAACTAATCTAATATTTACGAATTAACTAAACTAAGATTATAAAACTAAAGGTAGTAATGCAATCCCCGGCAACGGCGCCAAAAATTGATCTCGTCAGAATCAAGATATAAAAAGTATGCTTTTCTTTATGCTTTACTTTTCAAAAGATTTGTAGTGTGAAAGTAAAGGTCGAACCCACAGAGATTGATTTACTACAGCGGCTTAATTTTAAAACCTAAATTTAGTTAATTAAGAAAACGGATTTGATTTTAGTTTGAATTAAACTAAGAACATAAAAATAAATCTAAACTATGAAAGCAATTTAAATAGTTGTTTTTAAATAATGTTTAAGGGAACCTAGGATTGCAAATCCACCACTAGCTTCATAATAGGAATATTTATGAATTACTTTAGCGTATTACATTGGATGATAATGGGGAATTGTAGCTACAAGCCCAATTCCTCCTACAAGAAGATAATCATGGTTCAAGCACCAACATAATCCATCTGCGGTTAGCACGAATTATCCCACACTAAACTAGGGTTGTGATCTAATCCGTCTAACCTAGGCATGGACTATTCGGATACTTGATAGCACAAATCAATAAAGCACCATCACATGTAAACAATCTAAACAAGCACAGCAAGAATAGATCGTTGAGCACATCACAGTCAAAATAGATCTAAGACAAGAATAAACTTTGAAAGTAATGATTTAATCAATTAACAGCACGATTTATTAATAAAAATCCTCGGAACATGTAACTGTCATCCATACATAATAAAACTGAAATAAAAACATAAATAAAACCCTATTACTCGTCTAGGGCTTCATTGAAACCCTAGATCTATGATCTAGCCGTCCATGGAAGTGATGGATGGCAAGAGGTTGATGGAGGAGGCCATGGAAATCCTTGGTCTTCTTCTTCTTCTCCTTGCTTCCCTCCCTTCAATGGCTGAAAGTATGGTTGTATATATGTGTATAATGATGTGTATAATGGTGTGTAACCCTTTAATTGAAGTAAAATAGGGTATATATAGATTTACAACAAGTTTTTGGAAGCTTTCCCAACTCGAAACGCACTAAAACTGCTGTATTTAGCTTTCCAGACGTAATTAGGCAGTTTCGTTCACGTAGGAATCATCAGTATACTGAACTACGCATCTTTGATTTTTACACATATCGCGCGAGCGGGTCGCGCGAGTGCGACATTTGGCTCTTCGCGCGCGCGGATCGCGCGAGCGAATTCTGGGTTCTCGCGCGAGCGATATTCTGGTTTTCGCGCCCGCGGCTCGCGCGCGCGACTTGGCTTTTTCAGCTTCTTTTCTTCTGCTTTTTCACCCTGTTTAGCCTGATATACTTGATTTCTTCCAAAACCTGTCAGAAAATGGAAAACGAAGTAAAAATATACAAAAACAGGATAAAAAGGAACTAACAAATGCTTGTTAAGGCGTATAAATAGGATTTGTTCTCTCCCGATCAGAGCTCCTCATACCACCCGCGGCCGTGGGCCAAGCTCCCGTGGCCATTGAGGGCAGTCTCGGGCATTTGAAAAAGGATAAAATATGGATAAGGACAGGAAGAAAGAATAATAAGTCAAGAAAAGGTAACAAAAATGGAAAAGATAGCAAAATCAATGAGGACTGATAATAAAATGATAAAAAGGAATTTCTTTTTCTAATTAACTCCACATTTTGAAAAAAAGGGGGGAAATAGATTCTTTCAAGATAGCAATTTAGTAAAGGAGAAATTCTATGGAGTCATAGTGACCTTGTGTTCTTGTGAATAAAGTTTTGAGTTCTAGCGACTCTGTGTCTTCTGGGGAATAAAATTCTTGAACCCTAGCATGTTCTTTGTTTCTGAAAGAAAGAATAAAATTCTTGAGTCCTAGTAACTCCGTATTTTATAAGAAATAAAATTCGTGAGCCCTATCATTTTCTTTGTTTTTGAAAGAAAGAATAAAATTCTTGAGTCCTAGTAACTCCGTGTTTTCTAAAAAGAAAAATATTCTTGAGCCCTAGCATTTTCTTTGTTTTTGAAAGGAGGAATAAAATTCTTGAGTTTTAGTAACTCCGTGTTTTTTAAGAAGTAAAATTCTCGAGCCCTAGCATTTCTTTGTTTTTGAAAGACAGAATAAAATTCTTGAGTCTAAGTGACTCCATGCTTTAAAATTCTTGAGTCTAAGTGACTCCATAACTGTGTAAAATAAAAAATTCCTGAGTCTCAGCGACTCCATGCTTCGAGAAATAAATTTCCTGGGTTTGATCAACTCCATGCTTTGAGAAATAAAAATTCTTGAGTCTATACGACTCTATGAATTGAAAAAAATACATATAATGAAATTCTCAAGTCGTGATCTTAAAAAAAAAGAGAAAAGAGAAAAAAAAAGGGGAGATATCCGGAGCAATGGCTACCCTTTGATTTTGTAAAAATAAAATTCTTGAGTCTCAATGACTCCATAATTGTATGAAATAAAATTTTCTAAGACGAGGTGACTCCGTGATTTCCTAGAACAAATTCTCAAGTCGCTGGGACTCCATGACCATGAATCTTGGGTCCATATACGTGTATCCAAAATATAATAAGCCTAGTCTAGGTAAAATTTGAGCATCTTACGGGGTCAGGTTAACCCCTCATTTGTGATGAATAAGTAGAATAATGAAATTCGTAGGCATGATCTTGGTATAAAATCAATAAATCCAAACAAGGGGAACAGGTGAAAGCATAATTTCAAGCATTGAACGTGATCACGGCAGTCCATTCAGAGTCAATTCAATCAAAGGGCATGGTAACTCGGCCACATTATTTCTGACAAAGGTATCCAAGTCGATAAAGCGAAAATCGATATAATCTCAAACTTACCGGTCTCCCGTACTGTTAAAGACATCTGTTCTTTTCTGGGACACGCGGGATTTTATCGACTCTTTATCCAAAACTTCAGTGCGATTTCCCGACCACTGTGCCAACTCTTAGTCAAAGACGCACCGTTCAAGTGGTCAGAGAACTGTCAGATATCTTTTGACGCACTAAAGGAATACCTTACCTCCGCACCAATAATACAGGCACCCGACTGGGGTTTTCCATTCAAGTTAATGTGCGATGCTAGTGACTACGCCATTGGCGCAGTCCTAGGACAGAGGAAGGACAACAAGACTTATGTAATATATTTTGCCAGCCGAACACTCAACGAAGCTCAAATGAACTATACAACTACTGAAAAAGAGCTACTGGCAATAGTCTTCGCATTGGACAAATTCAGGTCTTATCTGATAGGGTCCCCAATAGTCTGTTTTACAAACCACTCGGCCCTCAAGTACCTGTTATCTAAGAAAGACGCGAAACAGAGGCTTATCCGATGGATACTCCTACTCCAGGAATTCGATATCACTATCAAGGATAAAAAGGGAGTAGAGAATGTGGTTGCTGACCACTTATCTCGATTGACATTCACGGACAATACTGAGCCCATACCAATCAAAGATGAATTCCCAGACGAGCAAATTATAGCAGTTTTGGGTTTACCCTGGTATGCAGACATAGTGAACTACCTGGCCGCAGGAGAAACTCCTAGACACTGGTCAAATCAAGATAGGAAGCGGTTCCTCTCGTTTGCACGCCATTTCTTTTTCGATGACCCTTATTTATTCAAGTATTATGCTGATCAGGTCATCAGGCGTTGCATCCCTAATGAGGATATAACCGTAATTTGAGCCTTATGCCACTCTGAAGCGTGTGGTGGCCATTTTTCTTCCCAAAAGACCGCACAAAAAGTCCTACACAGCGGATTTTATTGGCCCACCATATTTAAGGATACTTAATCTTTCTGCAAATCGTGCCAACGCTGTCAAAAGCTAGGTACTATTTCCAAAAGAAATTCTATGCCCTTAACCCCTATTATCACAATTGAAATATTCGATTGTTGGGGCATAGACTTTATGAGCCCGTTCCCTAAATCAAACAACTGCGAATACATACTCCTAGCTGTGGAGTACGTATCAAAATGGGTGGAAGCAATACTGAAGAGACGCAATGACCACAAAACAGTCATGTCTTTTCTTAAGGAATATATTTTATCACGTTTCGGAACCCCAAGAGCATTATTAAGTGACCAAGGCAAGCATTTCTGCAACAGGCGTTTGGAAGCACTACTCAAGAAATATGGGGTACATCATAAAATTGCTCTAGCGTACCACCCACAAACAAACGGGTAAGCGGAGTTGGCTAACCATGAAATCAAGCACATATTAGAGAAGACGGTTAGTTTCAATAGAAAAGACTAGGCCTATAAATTGACTGACGCTCTGTGGGCGTACCGTACTGCTTACAAGACAAATCTGGGAATGTCTCCATATAGGCTAGTATATGGTAAGGCATGTCACCTCCCTGTTGAGATTGAGCATAAAGCATATTGGGCAACACGCTTACTAAATTTCGACATTAAAGAGGGCGGACATCTCCGAAAACTGCAGTTGGCAGAACCGAGATGCATATGACAATGCCAAACTCCACAAGGAACGGTTGAAGGCTCGCCATGACCGAACGATTTTTCGAAAATCTTTCGAGCCTGGACAGAAAGTTCTATTATATGATTCGCACCTTCATCTCTTCCCAGGAAAACTCCGATCTCGGTGTACAGGACCTTTCATAGTCAAATCTGTCTTTCTACACGGGGCCGTTGAGTTATTTAATCCTAAGAACGGTGGAAGTTTCAAGGTCAATGGCCAAAGGGTGAAACCGTTCTTAGAAGATTTCCAACTCGATGTCGAGCACATCCAACTGGATGAGCCCGACTATACTTCAAACTAAAACGCCCAAGTGCGCTCTCCCGATGTTGTTGTACTTTTTCTTTTCCTGCATTTCATTTTGTTTTATCTTTTGTCTGTCTTTTTGAATGTGATTTCAATTCGTAATCTGCTTTTCCTTGCTGTCTTTCCCTTGCAGGACATCAAAATGAGGGACGACGACGTTCATTCCATAGGGTCATGGGCAGATTCAGAATATCCTAACCCCCCTAGGACTGTTGACAAGATAGCATTCTGTTTTACTCCCTATCAAGGACCAAGGGCGGATGATGTAGTGGACCTGACCTATGGGTACATCCCTTACGATCCTGCGGGTGAGGAAGGAGAACCTGAAGGGTATTTTGTTGGAGAAGTGGATGACGCACTGTTGGAACAATGGGAAATGACTCGATGTGGGAACTGTGGGAAGAGGAAGACTTACAGGATGTGGTGCCCGAGCGCCATAATGTTGTATTCACGTACGTTGATGACTTCCTCGTCATTGAATTGGTTCCTTATATTTATGTGCACATGCATTATGTGTTATTCCTGCTTCACTACCCGCTACCTGCTAGTGTACATGGGTCTATCATGCCAATAGTGAGGTTATTTCTTGGTCACATTTCTTTCTTTGTTTCTTCTTTTCGTTTTGCTTTGTTTAATTCTTCCTGTTAGTTCTTTTCCTTATTCGGTTTTATTTATTTCTTTGTTTTCCTTTTTGTTTTCCTTTATCAGGAATATCACTATGAATCCACCATTTCCACCGCTGTTCCTTCCACATCAACTCTTTCATGGATTTGGGCCATACATACGGTCCCCAGACACTCCGCCGCAAGAGGAACATCCGATGTGCAATTACACTCCATTATCCTTGTCTCCATCCGGATCCCCTGTTGTCGGTGGAATCAATTCCTTAGCCAGTTCGGATTTGCTTGATGATGTCCTCGCTGCTTTCCGCTTGTTCTGGGAAAGGAAATCATCAAGTTCATACTCTATATTTGAAGCTCCAGTAGTGAAGGACGGTGTGGAAGACCGAATCTTTCTGCTTGAAGAATAGTGTTTCACTCCAATTGTTTTATGTCATTTCATATCTTCTTTCATAAATTGGAGTGTATTCTTGGACGAAGTGTTATTAATTTCAGTTTTATTTTAGTTTTCTTTTTTCAATAAGGTTTTAAATACCATTTTTGGGGGCAATAATATTGCACATGGATGCTATTTTAAGGATTCATTTATATAAATTTGCATTGTTCTACTATGAGGTTGACGTTTTTGGTTTACATGTTCTGGCAATGCACTGTTTTATCCCTATTCTGTATGTCCAGATCAATGTTGGTTAGTTGGGGGTGTGTAATTTCTCAATTCAGGGATATTGTAGGATTTCTCTGTTTGATCGATCGAACGTATCTCGATCGATCGAGAGTATCAGCACCTCGAGCGCTCGAGAAGGACTCAAATCAATCGAATATCCGATCGATCAAACATACTCGATCAATCGAAACCTGTTTCTTTTAACGAACCATCGCCGAGACACTTCGTCAATTTCCTCTCTCTCTCCCTTACTCGAGCGATTGAACACAGAGGGCGACTACCATGATTTTGGCCTCCCCCACTTTAAACCACATCAATTAAGGAGCTCCGGGTCCCCTAGATCATCAGTGGCATCGCCGGCATCCTCTACCCAGCGCGTCTCACAAGGTGAGGCCCCGAGTCACCCCTCGTCATTCTTTACATCTCAAATTCATATGGGGGTGCACCCATTGGCTATTTAAACTCCTTTCCTAAGTTTTATTAATGTATTTGTTATTTTCGGGCTATTCCCATTTTCTCAATCGTTGCCACTGCCACTTTGCTGTGCTCGATCGATCGAACTGGTTTCGATCGATCGAACCCAGCATCCATTCGATCGATCGAACATTCTCGAGCGATCGAACCTGCAATATTCTCGATTGATCGAACAGGCTTCGATCGATCGACGTGTGGCAGTTTCTTTCTCTTTGTTATTTGCCCTGTTTTAATGTTTTTTCTCCTTGCTTCTTCCATTTCAGGGTTTTATCATGAATCCGATCACTGGCTACCACAAATCCAAGCCGTTCGATCTCGCTATACCCGACCCAGTTCCAGATCACGGATTCCGAAATGAGGAAGACCGTGTTTGGTTCACTCGTTACTTCCAGTCACGGAAGGTCATGATCGAGCGACCCCTTGAGACTGCCTGGCTGGCTACTCCGTGGTATCTTGCACGGATACGTGCCATGCCCCAGTGGTACACCCTATTCTCCCAGCCTAAGCATGTAAATCTATCTTGGATACGGGAGGCGTGTGCGACGATGATTCGGGATCCAGTTGCTCCGTTCACCCTTCGCTCATTCTTCCGCGGACGAGAGATCATTTTCAGTCCTACTACCGTCGATGCTGCTCTTGGGGTACCGGAGGTACCTGATTGTGTTTGTCCGCATCGGCCTGACACACCGCTTCTGTCACCGACCATTATTATCAGAGAGATTACCGGGGGTGCTCTTCCGGCATGGGATGGCGAGGCTCTCATTCCTGACCTCCACCTCACGGATAATTACCATATGCTCCACCTCGCCCTGAGCAATTACCTATTAGTGACATCGTATCAGGAGAAGATTGCACCGTGGTATGCCCGGGTATTATATGCAATTGGGACACGGCAGCCTGTCTGTTTGCCCCGCCTCTACATCGATTTCATACGACACCCTACACGCTATATTCAGGCCAAGAAGCACCTAAAGGGTGCTTGGGCTATTCATAGGGTGATTGAGCATACGGGTATCATTCCATTGGCAGGTGATGTGACTGCCCAGTCTCGCAGCCGTTTTGGCGAGACTGCTTCCCGCAGGTCTGATGCGCAGAGGAGGAAGCGAAAAGGAAAAGGCAAGGCGAAAGTTGGAGAGAATAGGAGACGAGGAGGCAGGACAGATACTGAGGGATCCGCTTCTGGGACGCCCACAGAGGCTGAGGAGCATGACTCGGAGGAGGAGTTAGACCCTTTGAGGAGGTGGAGAGATTTGAGTTGAGACAGAGGTCTCAGGCTCGTACCCAGGGATAGTTTTCTTCTGTGCCTCTCCCGACTATTCATGAGTTATTATTGGAGGAGAGAGAGGCCAGGATTCGACTTGAGGGTAAGGTGGATGTGATGACTACGTTGTTGGAGGCAATCTTGATATAGATCGGAGTCACCCAGGCAGCTCATACAGCTGCACCTACCGTACCCAGCGATCCACCTGCAGTTGCTCCTGACACGTCCACCGTCCCACTTACTACATCTGCTGTTCCACCATCGATCCATCATCAGCCGATCCATCTTCCCAGATTGACACTACAGCTTCTACATCATCAGCTCCACCGCCTGTTACGGAGATTCCACTACCACCTCCTCCTGTCGTGGCCGATACATCCTTCTCTATTCCAACTTCCATGAGCATGAGTGACCCAGCAGCACTGACTGTTGCTGAGGGTGGTGGGGGGATGCTCCTGATGAGTTCATTGAGATTTTATCAGACGTAGCCGATGATGTCTAGGGATGTTTAGTTCTTTTGGTTGGCGTTGGATGTATTGGTTTGTTGTTTAGTTATATTTTTGGATACTGTTGGGACATTGTGTATTTTTGGTTGTTTTGTATATTTTATATTTTAGTTGCATGATGCATTTCTTCACTATTGTGTTCTTTCATTTTACTATGTTTCCAGTGATTCGTTCTATTCTCAGCATGGATCCCATGTTCTTTATTTCATAATGTTTTGATCTATGCTGCTTAGAGGTTGTATGCTTTCTGTGCAGGTTTTTACAATTGCCATTCTTATGCTGATATATATCAGGTGATATCTCTCTATCTATTTTTTTTTTAAAATCACCTGCTGCGGACATTGTAATTTTCAGTTGGGGGTGAGCTGTAGATAGATTATCACCTGTGTAGCAATCTGGACCTGGACATTGCAACTTATAAAATTTCACATTCAACAACCGTGAAAAAAATTTCAAACAATTAACCAAGTTTTAGAAATTAAATGGGTAGAATAATTTTGAATTTTCACTTCTATTTAGTTGTTGTCAAGTAAGGACACAATCATGTTATTCTTATCTTTTTATGAATCAAGTTCACGCGTTTTTCTAGTTTCCCTGGGATGAATGCATATGCTGACCATTCTTGTATCCAAATTATTTGCACGTATTAATAGCTATGCAGAAAACTTTAAATAAGAGTTAAATACTACTTTTGTGCTTTAAAGAATAAAGTAGTGAAAACTAGTTACCCTTAGTGAGCTTTTGAAACCAATCTTCAATTCTGAGGAAATTATCAAATTAAAGTTCGAATTGTTTTCATTGAAAATACCGATTAAATTCGTTGATTAGTCTCTATTTCTTCATTTTTGACTGCTTGGTAGAGGAGAACGTTCAGGATTTACCAATTAAACTTAAGGAACATTTAAGTGTAAAAATTAAGAAGTTGAGAAAATGATTTAAGCCATCGTTATTTACTCCTTACCTTTCCATATACCTTTATCAACACTTTGAATATGTGTTGTTCTTAACCCCACACCTAGTAAATACTGCCAAATCTACTATGAAATTCGAAATTCCTGACTTTATACCTTGACCTAAATATACCCCATTGCACACCCACTGTGATTAAATTGTTGAAGTATAAGGAGGGAATAGTGGTGAGAAGGACCGCATATATATCCTTAAAAAAAATAATAATAAATAAAATAAAATAAAATAATATAATATATATATATATATATAAAATGAAGGATGATATATATGGAGAGGATGGTTGGAAGAAAGTAAAGAAATTACTGAATACAGTCACATGATAAAGATGTGCAAGATCTTACCATTTCATTTCTATCCCACTAAATAAAAACCGAAAAGTCAAAGCCTTAATGATTCTCTATAACTTAGTTTAAACATGAAAGTGTAATTTGAGTTATCCACGATATTTCGCTCCTCTAGTAAGTAGTATTCCTTTCATGAGACTATACACTCTAAATTGTTCGTCTGTTATAGAGTCGAGTATGAAAGCATTAGTATCCAAAAAAATCACTCCTATCAAAGCTTTCATACCATGTGCGATTATTATTCACCAAGTTTCTGTGAGATGTTCATTTTTGAGTGTAATAACCATGTGAGAATTGAGTTGAAACTACAAGTTCTGAGAGTACGATAGTTTAAACAACTCTAAATAAAGTTGATGTATAGCATTTAATTTCACACACACACGGATACATGGATGTGACGCATGTGTTATTTTATCTTGGTGACATGAGGAACATGTGCATTTCTTTCATGGTTTGAATGAGGATGATGTGTTTTGTTGAGCTAAATAAATAGTTGAATTAAGGGGAAATGTTTTAAAAAGTTATTCTATATCTTTTTGAGCTTAAAAATAGAGAATATTGTGGGTATATTCGCTGCAAACCCTCACGAGATAACACTCGTCCACTAGGGGGAACCTAGGGGTTTAACGGCTTGTTGCATTAGCTAAATGCAACCGCGATTCCTGCGAAAGTGAGTTAGGCAGTTTTCTTTCTTGTTATTTTAGTTTAGTTAATTTGGATCTAGTTACTTCAGTTTTTCTTTTACAATTATAGTTTAGCTTGTTTTTATTTTCGCTCTACTGCTAGGGACTAGCAAATCGCTAGTTGGGGGTTGTGACAAGCGGGGGTATTTGTAAAATACAACCGCACTAAAAGAAGAAAATGTATTGATTTAGTTTACAATTCCTCCATTTATCTGTAATTTGAATTATAATGCTAGTTTATGCATATATTGATTAAACTATGATTATTTATTTGTTTTAGCTGTAATTTGTGCAGATTGCAGTTGCTGTGTGAAGAATTTAAAGATAATGATAAAAGGAAGTGCTGAATTCTAATGAAGACAATCAAAAGCTGAAATACAGAGTTTGATCGATTGAAGATCATTCGATCGATCGACAGTTCGATCGATCGAGATAGTTCAAGCGCTCGAAGACTCCAGATGTTCAATTGATCGAAGGATGTTCGATCGATCGAACATGCCTTTTATTAGAATATACGCATACGCAGCAGAAACGGGTTTTTAAACCCTAGCATTAGGTTGCTACTATAAAAACTCGTATTGTGTACGTTCTTTAGGACGCCCACATTGTTTTTCATCAATTTTTAGAGAGAAAGATAGAGAGTTACATTGTTTTGTAGGTTCACAAGCTTGGGTATTGATTGTTGGATCGTTTCATCGCTAGTTTAATCAAAGTTATACTTCCAGGTTCCTTATTTATTGTTTATTTACATTCTGCACTTAGTCTGTAGTACTATAATCAGTTAGACGAGTAGTTTTGAATGCTAGATAAGTGCACACCATTGTTTTACATAATTTTAATGCTTAAATCTAAACCAAATGCATCTTTAACGAATATTTACATTAAGAATAAATCTGTGACACTCCAGACAATGTCTGAGTAGTCCCCGGGTTGGGAGATCACGATGAAACCGTGATCTCAGGCCTCTGCCATGCAGCAGATTAATTTCTGTGTTCGATCGATCGAAGATAGTTCAATCGATCGAACCAGAGACATTGTCGAGCGATCGAAGTCAGTTTGATCAATCGAGAGATGAAGATATTCGATCGATCGAAAGCGCGTCGATCAATCGAACATTCTGATTCTTGAGGACATTCTATACAGTATTCCTAGACTTTCTGTTTTACTGATTCGTTATCAAACTGTCCCCAAATGCTCAGTTTGTCAAAACGGTCTTTAAACTTAAATGAGGCATTTTTCTTCAATATATTTTGCAAACCACCCTCAATGCTAATACCATTGTAGGTAAGAGTCTAAACTATTGTTTTAAACCGTTTTTATGTATTTCAAACGTAACTGTGATGATATAGTCCCGGTCATGAAAGGACTATGGATTCTTTATCCTGAGAGAAATACGGAATACTGTAGAGAGTGTGCTCCATTGAGCTCCAACGTAATTGCATGGTAGATGGCTAGGTCGCGGTGGATTCGTGTAGTCCCAACATTCCTTTTTAATTAAGAAGAACACATCTTAAATCATTGCTTTAGTTAATTAGTTAGTAATTAGTTAATCTAGTTTAATTACTTCATTTCTAGTAGTCGCTAAACTGTGGAACTTTGTGTTCTACACCTTTTAAAAATATTGAATTTTATTTTCTTGTTTGAGAATAATCTAAGTTAGTAGTTTAACACCTTCCCTGTGGGATTGACCTGGACTTAACCAGACTACTACTTGCACGATTACCTACACTTGGGTACAGCACACAAGCACACACAGAAAATTCTTTGTGTCAATGGATGTAGTTATTCAAGGACTATGACTTTTCATTGCAATACCATTCGGGTAAAGTGAATGTCATAGCAGATGCTTTAATCGTAGACCTCGACTAGTGATCACTGCATTACTAATTTGAGAATGGAAAGCATTAAAAGTTTTAGCTGGTTTGACCTACAACCAGTGGAGTTGACCGAAGGACAACATTTTGGATGTCTTATGGTACAACCAACTTTGATCAGCCGTATCATAGCAGCTCAACGGACAGTGGAAGATTTGAAGTTATGGTTCTACAAGATGTCAGCTAAGGAACCAGAAGTCTGGAGTATTGGTACAAACGGAGCCTTGCGATGTAAAGGTAAACTCTATGTACCTGATGAAGATAATCTTCCAGAAAGAAATATTAGATGAAGCACATAAGTCACAAATGACAATTCATCATGGAGGTACGAAGATGCACAAGGGCTTGAAGATGAATTTCTAGTGGGAAGGAATGAAGAGAGAGGTGGCCGAGTATGTATCTCTGTAACAACCCTAAAATTTCTAAGTGTATAAATAATTATTTTATTTAGTATTTTCAGTTAGCAATATTATATGAGTGTGCCTATGCAAGAAACGTGTGTATAAATAATTATTTTAATTAGTATTTTCAGTTAGCAATATTATATGAGTGTGCCTATGCAAGAAACGTGTTTGAAAATTTCAAGTGTTTGGTAGACATATAAATTAAATCATTAGTGAGCCCGTTAGTTTGAATGCTACATTTTATTAATTTAAATTTATTAAAAAAAATGAAGGGTTGATATGTATTTTTTTTATATAGTATTTACAGGACCGCGAATGTGTAAAATAGTGTATCTGGTATTGAATTTAAGTACCCGGGGTATGAGTACCCTTTGGGCTAGCCATTTTAGTGGTTTGTGTTACATTCTGGGCTCATATGGGTCTCTTTTGTTAGCCCATAAAAAGAAAAACGGGATTATTAATATTTGTGTGAGTAATATATGTATTGTGTGTGTATTATAAGTATATAGATAGATAATATATCCTATGGTTAGAAAAAAAAAAAAAAAGGAGAGCAGTCTCAAGAGACAAAGAGAGAAGAGGCAACCCTAGCCACCTAGAAGGAGAAGAAAAAGAGAAGAGAAGAGAAAAGAAGGGAATTCACCATCATCAACATCATCTTGTTTTTCCCAATTTGGTGAGTAAACATTTAGATTTGTAGGGTTGATTTGTAGTTTGATTGATTTTTGATTTGTGTTCATTATAGTTTGAATGAATCATATGGATGGGTGTTTATATAATACGGGTCTATAGTGATATATACATATACATATATATATATATATATCAACAGTCAGGCTCTAAAGAGGGCGCCCTCTTTTTAATAAAGAGAGGACTTCTGTTTTAGCCGTCGGATTGTGTTTTCATTAATGGCAGTTTTGTCATTTCACAGTTTTTAAACACAATCTGACGGTCAAAACAAAGGTCCTCCCTTTAATAAAGAGAGGTGGCCCTCTTTAGAGAATCTTTGTATATATCAAAGTTTAGATGTAAGTTATTTCAAAAATTGAAGAAACAAAAAAAAAAGAAGACTAACACAAATTCGGATTTGGGTAAAATTGAAAAAAACTCTCAGATCTGTTTTAGAAAATAATTCGTATTAATTCATACATTTTGTTTTTGGTAAAACTGTTCGCACAAGTTAATGTAAAACGCGATTCTGCACGTTTTTCGTCTAATGGTATTTTTCTCAATTCTGCACCGTTTGGGCAGAAAATGCATATTACAGTAGCAGTAAATGTTAACTCCGAATTTTGAATTATGTTTATGAAAATTGTTAGGCATGTTTCTTTGTACGGTATTATTATGAAGAACAATTTCAACCCATGCTGGTTTTGGGGATGTTTAATATAAGATTTGTTTGGGATAATTTTAAATAGTGCTGTTGAATGCCGATTTTAAATGCTATAACTTATGCTATGTGCGGTATAAAATGATGATTGTGGAAATACTACATTAGAGACGTGAATAGAAGTTTGGCTCAAGGGCCTTATTGTGAATAATCGGATAATGATAATCCATGTAATAAATGATAAGTTTTCGAAGTGGTTAATGACGTGACTAAATCCTCATGAATGGTACTTGTATGAATTAACGTAGATGGTAAAAAAATAAGTGGTTTCAAGTTCCTTAGTATTCACCGCTCCCCATTGTGTGATATGTTTTTTTTGGTAGCTCGACTTGCTGAGTGTACCCTTTTGCCAGTGGCTTCGTGATCAAGCTGGCCTAAGCCTTATGTCCGGCTTATTTGTTAGACGTCTAGGCATATTGACTGGCCTTCTGTGTGTATACCTGGTTTGGTTGATACCCCAACCAAACTAGCACCAGAGTGGATGTTAGTAGTATGTCCGAGCACACATGGGATATATGTGTGGGTGTACCATGGAGGGTGACCAAGTGGTGAAGCTAGGAAATTGAATAATGAATCGTTCATAAAAAGTAAGTTGACCATGAGTAGGGTGACCTTAGTGGTGAACCTAGGGCAAGAAAAAAATGACAGTGATTGTAGTGCGTCAAATACAAATGGATAAACTATTGCGAAACATGAAATTGAAAACCCGAAATGGTTACCGTGGTATAATGCGAAGAAAATTGATTAAATGATTTGGTATTGGAGAATTGTTTATTATGATACTAAGGATTTGTGCTAACTCTCGAGTTGCAGGATGGTGGGCCCACTAACCATTGTATGCAGGCTTTGGCTCACCATGTCATTTAAGAGTAAGTGTTTCTTTTACTTTGTGGGTGGAACAAACTGCCGCCGTGACTCGAGGAAACTACTGCTTGTCCTCACTCACGTGTGGAACTACAGTTCTGCCTACAACATTGTATGTGTTTGTGGTCAAGAGAGGGAGAGAGTCCAGCGGATTCCCAACCTCCGAGAAATTTATTGGGTATTATTATGTTAATTGATTATTGTTGGGTTGGAGTTGAGGGGACCACGAGTGATCCTTGAGACTGGAGCGTGTTTACTCATACCAGTGTTGTTATACAATGCTGACCCGTGTGATGTTTATCATGCGGGGGCGTTTCTCGGGAAACGCAGCCGTTTTGCAGATTACGGAGTAGGCCGGTATGACTATTGGATTGCATGGATTTGCTTGAGGGCATGAAGACCTTTACTGTTCATTTGCTATTTTTATTTATTTGCCATTGTGGGCCATTATTGTAGTTGGTATTGGGACGTTTAGTAGTTCTGACCAAAGGTTGTAATAGAGGTTATTCTTTCAAAGCTTTAACTGTAAATGGAAAGATTTTTATTCTTAATGAGAATTTAGAAATGTTTATTCAGCTTCCGCTTTTCAATATATGTGATTTAGTAGTTGTAGCTTTAATTCAATATATTTGAGTATTTTCGGAACTGCATGAGTGTTTTTTTTAAGTGGAAATGTGGTGGTTTTGTTTTAAAAACATAAATTGAAATTTATTACAAATATTTTAACCAGGTTTTTAAGAACATCTATTTCCATTAAAAAAATTTATTAGGATGGGCTTCGTGGTGTTCACTCCGATAGTTGGGCAGTCGAATAGTAGTCTAGATTTAGTTCTATGTAGATTATTTGGCTTTCCAAAAATCGGGGTGTGACAGTTTGGTATCAGAGCTTTTGGTTGCCTTAGATTGGGAGGAGTCTAGGGGATCCTCGGTATTGTGGTAGTGGGTCAGAGCTATAGGTTGCGGATTTATTTGGGTTTCGGGTAATGGGTACTTATGTGTTATCCATGTGTTGTCTACATGTTATTTAATTGTTTTCAAACAATTAATTACATAAATTTTCGAGCCTATCATTACATGTTAATTTGTTGAAATCATTTATTATATTATGAGTTGTATAGTAGTGCATGCATACATATTGTTGGTATGACGGGTAGTAGAAGAGAGTTGGAGGATGATCAACAGAGGAGCTCCTGCCCAGTGGATTTCTATTGTTATTAGCCGGCCTTCAGCATTATCTGGTATCTACAAGCATATTATTCGGGAGATTATTATTTTATTGGAGTATCAAAAATTTGTTATTATCGAGAAAAATCTTATATGTCATTTCTCTTATTATCGACTGGTATTCTCATATGTGTTCTATAATTTGGTTATCTCGGATTTCTTATCATGGAGCTGTATTTATCAACAAGTATTTTGGCATGGATCATAATTCTTGTGTCTGTATTCGGGCTTTCTATTATATTCTGGAGCATCTATCAGATCAACGGGATTCTATTTTCTACAACTATGACGAATCTGAGCACGTGTTGGTTTATTTTCGACCGCATTATTATCTTCGCAGTCTTATTTCCAGTGCAGAGTTATGTATATTCTTGAAGTGGCATGTTTGAATAATAAGTATGGGTATCCTGAGGAGGTGTAATGGGGGACATGGTAAGAGGTAAACATGGGCATATAGTTAGAATTCTTGATTAACTGCGAGCATGTTGCATGCATAGTTTGTATTCACATGTTTTGCATCAATAATTACGTTTTGGATTATCTGTTAACGTTTGAGGATTGACTATACAAGAATAAGGTATATAGATGAGGGTTTCCTTGTTTGGATTAGTCGCTCGACATATTTGGTCTCGTATAGTTGAGGGTTAAACTTAATCAATGCTTTGTTTAAAATTACGTGTTTAACTTTTCTGATGACTACCATGTATATTTACCGTTACTACAAATTTCGGGACGAAATTTCTTTAAGGAGGGTAGAATGTAACAACCCTAAAATTTCTAAGTGTATAAATAATTATTTTATTTAGTATTTTCAGTTAGCAATATTATATGAGTGTGCCTATGCAAGAAACGTGTGTATAAATAATTATTTAAATTAGTATTTTCAGTTAGCAATATTATATGAGTGTGCCTATGCAAGAAACGTGTTTGAGAATTTTAAGTGTTTGGTGGACATATAAATTAAATCATTAGTGAGCCCTTTAGTTTGAATGCTACATTTTATTAATTTAAATTTATTAAAAAAAAATGAAGGGTTGATATGCATTTTTTTTATATAGTATTTACAGGCCCGCGAATGTGTAAAATAGTGTATCTGGTATTGAATTTAAGTACCCGGGGTATGAGTACCCTTTGGGCTAGCCATTTTAGTGATTTGTGTTACATTCTGGGCTCATATGGGTCTCTTTTGTTAGCCCATAAAAAGAAAAACGGGATTATTAATATTTGTGTGAGTAATATATGTATTGTGTGTGTATTATAAGTATATAGATGTTGGAAAATTGAAGGATGAAACTATGATAATTTGGTTGAGGCGTGCAATGTATTGCACTGTCCTTAAGAACAATTCCGCCCCTCTAAGTCAGTGACTCGATGCACAAGGTCGAAGTGCTATGTTCTCCAGGATTCAGCAACCAACTCTTCCAAACATGCACTTGAATTGGAAGAGTAAAGTGAGTACTCAGAATTTGCTACATAAAATATAGAGAAGAACAGAAAGGAGGAATGGTTTTTTGTTGTGTATTTTCTGGAAGAAAGTGATCATATATATAGCAAAATAGTGTAAGAGATTAATGACTCTCCAACAGTCATATTATCTAATGATGACTCTCCAACAGTCATAATATAAATAATGACTCTCCAACAGTCATAAAATAATGACTCTCCAACAATCATAATATAGTTTTTAGCATGTGCAGAAAAACTGTAACAGTAAAAAATATTTTTTAGCATGTGCAGAAATGCTCTAACAGAAAAAAAATATTTAATACAGGTTGCAAAAACGTGACAGTACCACCCCTGAGCGTGAAGGTACAATTCGAGGTGCATTCGTGTCCGCGGGACGTGCACGCGCAAGTCTCGAAATTCAAGCCAAATTGGTGTCCCAAATTTGAGATTTGCACCCCCCCCCCCCCCTCTGCGCACGCGTGAGAGAGCCTCTCTAGTATATAATCTTACAATGCTTAGAATGAAAAATCATATATAAGGAGTAAAAGGTTCTTGTAAAATTTCAATGTACGATGGTAGTCAAAACTATGTTTTTAACTTGGGTTTGGGTTTTTGAAATAAAGAGGCTCTTGGCCCATGGTTTGGTTTAAACATGTAAAAGCCCAAACAAGTAGATAAGCCACAAAGTTTAGGAACCCAAAGAATTAATCCAACAATCCCCCCCTATTTCAAAAATTCAAACGACGAATAAAAGAAGTGGAGCAAGAAGAGAGATCAATGCATCAGAACTGGTGCCTTTAGGGCTATGAACCAGTCCCTAGGGATATAAGAAGTGATATTACAGGAATTTGGTGAAATAACATTTCTATGAACCATAATCCCTTATTGTAAATCAATCGTCTTACACCCACATTGATTCCTCAGAATCTGAGTAACTCTAATCGGTGTGGCGCCTCTAGGCCCTGCGCCTGTCCTGATTTTTCATAAGTGCTCTAGAAAACTTGCCTAAGTTTTCATAGAAAGCACCCCACTTTCACACATATATAGGTGAATCCATCAAGTATGTATTGCAATTAAACATACCATCCAAATAATATGGACTATGAATTTCATTAAGAGTTTAACTCAACCTTTACACATTGCAATTGTACTATACACCATAGGAATGGACAAAAGATAATAAATTATAGTGCATCTCAAATCAACCAATGACTTGTTATTACCCATATGAACCTATTTCTTGGGTTCTCCAATTACATAGGTTGGGTTACCATCATTGTTGATTTTTGTTATAGGCATAAGCCCCATTCCCCTCGATATTTCATACACTAGTTTTCTCCCTAGTGGTTTTGTTAAAGGGTCAGCCAAATTAACTTCTGATCTTACAAAATTAAGAGATATAACTCCATCATCAAGCAGCTGCCTCACAATATTGTGTCTTAGGCGTACATGCCTACTCTTGCCATTATAGGACTTATTCATAGCTCGACCAATGGCGGCCTGACTATCACAGTGTAAAGATACCGATGGAATTGACTTATTCCAAATAGGAACATCTGCTAAGAAGTTTCTTAACCACTCAGCCTCAGTACCAGCTTTCTCAAGAGCCACAAACTCTGATTCCATCGTTGACTTAGCTGTGCAAGTTTGCTTGGACGACTTCCAAGAAACTGCACCTCCACTAAGTGTAAAGATAAACCCACTAGTTGATTTCGTCTCATCTGAATCTAAAATCCAGTTAGCATAGCTATATCCTTCTAAAACTGCAGGCAAACCAGAATACATTAATCCATAATTATTTGTTCCTTTCAAATATTTAAGTATTCTGTTTAAGGCTGTCCAATGCTCTCTGTTTGGACTTTGTGTATAGCGACTCAACCTACTAACAGCATATGCAATGTCAGGATGAGTACAATTCATCAAGTACATTAAACTACCAATGACTTGTGCATACTCGTTCTGAAAAACACTAGCTTCTTTATTTTTCTTTAATTTAGAATTAGCATCATATGGAGTAGAAACAGATTTACAATCAAAATGATCAAATTTCTTTAAAATTTTCTCCACATAATGCTCTTGTGAGAGCATAATCCCTCTATTGGATATTCTGATTTTAATGCCAAGTATAAAATCTGCCTCACCCATATCTTTCATATCAAAGCTAGAAGAAAGAAACTTTTTAGTTTCAATCACAACATCTAGATTAGTACCCATAATAAGCATGTCATCAACATATAGGCAGATGATAACACCAACATAGCCATTAAATTTACTATAAACACATTTATCTGCCTCATTGATCAAAAAACCATTAGATAATAAAACTTGATCAAATTTTTCATGCCACTGTTTTGGTGCTTGTTTAAGACCATACAAAGATTTCACAAGTTTACAAACCTTATGTTCATTACCAGAAACAACATATCCTTCCGGTTGATCCATATAAATTTCTTCATTCAAATTACCATTTAGAAAAGCTGTCTTAACATCCATTTGATGAATAACTAAGTTATGAATAGCAGCCAAAGCAATTAAAATTCGAATAGAAGAAATTCGAGTCACAAGAGCAAAAGTATTAAAATAATCAATATCTTTCTTTTGAGAGTATCCTTTAGCTACTAATCTAGCTTTATATTTATCAATGGACCCATCTGGTTTAAGCTTCCTTTTAAAAATCCATTTACATCCAATAGCTTTAGAACCAGGAGGTAGGTCCACTAACTCCTAAGTATGATTAGATAAAATAGACTCTAATTCATTGTTAATAGCTTCTTTCCAAAATGTTGAATCATGAGAAGTAATAGCTTGTGTGTAAGTAAGAGGATCATCTTCAACAAGAAAAGTATAGAAATCATCTCCTAGATTTGTTTCTTTTCTAGCCCTTTTACTCCTTCTCAATTCAACTTCAACATTTTCATTATCAACAGATTCATCTAAAGAAGCAATTTCAGGTACATGAGCAATTTTATCTACACGAGTTTTTAAAGGGAAAACATGCTCAAAAAAGTCTGCATTCTTAGATTCAACTATTGTATTAGGATCCATAACATCACTTTTAACAACTAAGAATCTATAAGCAGCACTATTATAAGCATAACCAATAAACATGGAATCAAAGGTTTTAGAACCAATTTTTCTCTTTTTAGGTTCAGGTAATAAAACCTTAGCTAAACAACCCCAAACTTTTAAATACTTTAAGTCTGGTGCATAACCTTTCCATAACTCATAAGGTGTTGTACCAGTTTTCTTAAAAGGTACTCTATTTTGAATAAAACATGCAGATAAAATAGCTTCTCCCCATAAATTAGGAGGAGCTCCAGAACTAATCAACAAAGCACTCATCATTTCTTTTAAAGTTCTATTTTTTTTTATTAAATTTAGAAAATTTATTTTTTCCTTTGAAATTTTGTTGGGAACGAAATTGAGGTTTACTTGAACCACCCTCTATCAAATTAGCCTTGGATGCAATTTCCTTAGCAAGAATAGCCTTATCCCTAAGCCTATTCTTTTCTTCAATACGAATGTGGACAATAACATCTTCAAGAGTCATGTGCTTCCTCTTGTGTTTAAGATTATTTTTATAATCTTTCCATGACTCCGGCAACCTCTCAATAAGAAATCCGGCAATAAAAGTTTCGGGCAAAGTGATTTCTTCAATTTTGAGATCATTGACAAGAACGTGAAAATCATGTATTTGGGATGAAACATCTTTTTCTTCATTCATTTGGAAATTCAAAAAATTGCCTATGGCATACTTTTGATTTCCAGCATCTTCTACTATATATTTTTTATGTAACAAATCCCAAATTTCTTCCGCATTTTTATAGTTGCAATATATGTCAAACAATTCATTAGAGAGGGTGCTAAGAATTGCATGACGACATATTTTGTTACCTTTCTCCCAAATCGGAAAACTTTGCTCATATTCTTTGGACCCAAGGATCGGTTGCTTTTCTGTCAGAATATGCGCCAAGTTGTGCATGTCCAAAGTGGAACGCACCTTTTGTTGCCAACGCTTGAAGCATGTACCATCGAAGCGATCAATTTTGGAAACATCAGGTAGTGACTTCGCAGCAATCATAGCAGCATCCATATTGTTCTTAAGAATGTTGGAAAATTGAAGGATGAAACTATGATAGTTTGGTTGAGGCGTGCAATGTATTGCACTGTCCTTAAGAACAATTCCGCCCCTCTAAGTCAGTGACTCGATGCACAAGGTCACAGCGCTATGTTCTCCAGGATTCAGCAACCAACTCTTCCAAACATGCACTTGAATTGGAAGAGTAAAGTGAGTACTCAGAATTTGCTCCATAAAATATAGAGAAGAACAGAAAGGAGGAATGGTTTTTTGTTGTATATTTTCTGGAAGAAAGTGATCATATATATAGCAAAATAGTGTAAGAGATTAATGACTCTCCAACAGTCATATTATCTAATGATAACTCTCCAACAGTCATAATATAAATAATGACTCTCCAACAGTCATAAAATAATGACTCTCCAACAGTCATAATATAGTTTTTAGCATGTGCAGAAAAACTGTAACAGTAAAAAATATTTTTTAGCATGTGCAGAAATGCTCTAACAGAAAAAAAAATATTTAATACAGGTTGCAAAAACGTGACAGTACCACCCCTGAGCGTGAAGGTACAATTCGAGGTGCATTCATGTCCGCGGGACGTGCACGCGCAAGTCTCGAAATTCAAGCCAAATTGGTGTCCCAAATTTGAGATTTGCACCCCCCCCCCTGCGCGCGCGTGAGAGAGCCTCTCTAGTATATAATCTTACAATGCTTAGAATGAGAAATCATATATAAGGAGTAAAAGGTTCTTGTAAAATTTCAATGTGCGATGGTAGTCAAAACTATGTTTTTAACTTGGGTTTGGGTTTTTGAAATAAAGAGGCTCTTGGCCCATGGTTTGGTTTAAACATGTAAAAGCCCAAACAAGTAGATAAGCCACAAAGTTTAGGAACCCAAAGAATTAATCCAACAATAGATAGATAATATATCCTAGGGTTAGAAAAAAAAAAAGGAGAGCAGTCTCAAGAGACAAAGAGAGAAGAGGCAACCCTAGCCACCTAGAAGGAGAAGAAAAAGAGAAGAAAAGAGAAAAGAAGGGAATTCACCATCATCAACATCATCTTGTTTTTCCCAATTTGGTGAGTAAACATTTAGATTTGTAGGGTTGATTTGTAGTTTGATTGATTTTTGATTTGTGTTCATTATAGTTTGAATAAATCGTATGGATGGGTGTTTATATAATACGGGTCTATAGTGATTTATACAGATACATATATATATATATCAAAGTTTAGATGTAAGTTATTTCAAAAATTGAAGAAACAAAAAAAAAAGAAGACTAACACAAAATCGGATTTGGATAAAATTGAAGAAAACTCTCAGATCTGTTTTAGAAAATAATTCGTATTAATTCATGCATTTTGTTTTTGGTAAAACTGTTCGCACAAGTTAATGTAAAACGCGATTCTGCACGTTTTTCGTCTAATGGTATTTTTCTCAATTCTGCACCGTTTGGGCACAAAATGCATATTACAGTAGCAGTAAATGTTAACTCCGAATTTCGAATTATGTTTATGAAAATTGTTAGGCATGTTTCTTTGTACGGTATTATTATGAAGAACAATTTCAACCCATGCTGGTTTTGGGGATGTTTTATATAAGATTTGTTTGGGATAATTTTAAATAGTGCTGTTGAATGCTGATTTTAAATGCTATAACTTATGCTATGTGCGGTATAAAATGATGATTGTGGAAATACTACATTAGAGACGTGAATAGAAGTTTGGGTCAAGGGCCTTATTGTGAATAATCGGATAATGATAATCCATGTAATAAATGATAAGTTTTCGAAGTGGTTAATGACGTGATTAAATTCTCATTGAATGGTACTTGTATGAATTAAAGTAGATGGTAAAAAAATAAGTGGTTTCAAGTTCCTTAGTATTCACCGCTCCCCGTTATGTGATATGTTTTTTTTGGTAGCTCGACTTGCTGAGTGTACCCTTTTGCCAGTGGCTTCGTGATCAAGCAGGTCTAAGCCTTATGCCCGGCTTATTTGTTAGACGTCTGGGCATATTGACTGGCCTTCTGTGTGTATACCTGGTTTGGTTGATACCCCAACCAAACTAGCACCAGAGTGGATGTTAGTAGTATGTCCGGGCACACATGGGATATATGTGTGGGTGTACCATGGAGGGTGACCAAGTGGTGAAGCTAGGAAATTGAAAAATGAATCGTTCATAAAAAGTAAGTTGACCATGAGTAGGGTGACCTTAGTGGTGAACCTAGGGCAAGAAAAAAATGACAGTGATTGTAGTGCGTCAAATACAAATGGATAAACTATTGCGAAACATGAAATTGAAAACCCGAAATGGTTACCGTGGTATAATGCGAAGAAAATTGATTAAATGATTTGGTATTGGAGAATTGTTTATTATGATACTAAGGATTTGTGCTAACTCTCGAGTTGCAGGATGGTGGGCCCACTAACCATTGTATGCAGGCTTTGGCTCACCATGTCATTTAAGAGTAAGTGTTTCTTTTACTTTGTGGGTGGAACAAACTGCCGCCGTGACTCGAGGAAACTACCGCCTGTCCTCACTCACGTGTGGAACTACAGTTCTGCCTACAACATTGTATGTGTTTGTGGTCAAGAGAGGGAGAGAGTCCAGCGGATTCCCAACCTCCGGGAAATTTATTGGGTATTATTATGTTAATTGATTATTGTTGGGTTGGAGTTGAGGGGACCACGAGTGATCCTTAAGACTGGAGCGTGTTTACTCATACCAGTGTTGTTATGCAATGCTGACCCGTGTGATGTTTATCATGCAGGGGCATTTCTCGGGAAACGCAGCCATTTTGCAGATTACGGAGTAGGCCGGTATGACTATTGGATTGCATGGATTTGCTTGAGGGCATGAAGACCTTTACTGTTCATTTGCTATTTTCATTTATTTGCCATTGTGGGCCATTATTGTAGTTGGTATTGGGACGTTTAGTAGTTCTGACCAAAGGTTGTAATAGAGGTTATTCTTTCAAAGCTTTAACTGTAAATGAAAAGATTTTTATTCTTAATGAGAATTTAGAAATGTTTATTCAGCTTCCGTTTTTCAATATAATTGATTTAGTAGTTGTAGCTTTAATTCAATATATTTGAGTATTTTCGGAACCGCATGAGTGTTTTTTTTAAGTGGAAATGTGGTGGTTTTGTTTTAAAAAGATAAATTGAAATTTATTACTGATCGGGAGAGAACAAATTCTAATTATACGCCTTAACTCACATTTGTTAGTCGTTTTTATCCTGTTTTTGTGTAATTTTACTTTATTTTCTATTTTCTATCAGGTTTTAGAAGAAAATAAGGAGATCAGGTTAAAATAGGTGAAAAAGCAGGAAGAAAGAAGCAGAAAAAGACACATCGCGCGCGCGGTCCGCAGGCGCGAAAACCCAGAAATAGCGCGAGCGATTCGCGCGCGCGACCCTCCCATTTACGCGCTCGCGCGGCCCGCTCGCGCGATCCGTACAAAAAGCAAACTTACGTATTTCACTATTCTGAAGAGCCCTGTGAAAACGAAACTGCTTGAAGACGTCCAGATTGAAAATAACACCTGTTTTAATCCGTTTCGGGATAGGAAACCTTCTAAAAACTCTTGTAAACTATATATATATATCTAGTTTTTATGATTTTTGGGGTTACACACCTAGAGATCCATTCACATACATTCATTGAAGGCAAGAGGAAAGGGAAGAGCAAGCTTGAAGGTTTCTAATGGCTTACATCAACTCCATCTTCATGCTTTCACCCATCATGAGCCACCAAACTCCTCATCTAGGGTTTCAATGAAACTCTAGCTATGTAAAGAGGGATTCTATGCTTTTCTATTTTAAGATTTTATGTTTCGGGATAGTGATTGTATGTTGGTGGATTTTATATAATCAGTTTTTAATGTTAATAATCAAGAGTATTTTGGATCTATTCTTGTCTTAGATTTTTCCTTATGCTTATTGAACTCAATAGTCCTTGATTTCTGTGATTGATAGGAGTATTTACATACAATGGTGCTTATATGATTGTGATGTTTACATCTTATATAGTTCATACTTAGGAAGATGAGTCATGCTACACCCTAGTATAGGTAGATGATTCATGTGAACCGTAGATGGATTATGTTTAGATTAAACTAACGTTATCTTCTTGACGATACTATTGGGCTTGTAGCTACAATAGATCATAACTATCCAAATATAGAACTTAGAATAAGAAGTGTAGACCCCTAATGCATAGTTAGTGGTGGATTTGTAATCCTAGATCCATCTTCATATATTTAAACCAATTTCCAATTTCACATATAAGTTTACTTAGATTTAATTTTAGATCTTATTTCCATAATTTCGTAGTCTAATTCATAGTTTAAATTAGTAGTGATAATCAAAACCTAAATCAATCCAACTTCCGATTTTCTTATAACTAGATAGATTAGATTTTAATAATTATAGGATTAAAAGTTAACAATCTCTGTGGGTTCGACCTTTACTTTCCACACTACAAATCTTTTGAAAGTAAAGCATAAATAAACATACTTTTATATCTTGATTCCGACAAGATCAATTTTTGGCGCCGTTGCCGGGGATTGAAATAACTTTTGTCATTAATTATTAGAATCGTAATTTACTTAGTTAGTAAATATTAGTTTCCTTGTTATTTTCTTTGTTTTAGTTTCATTTTAGAGTCGCTAAAATTATTCTTGTCTCTACAGGTCTTAAACCGTCAATTCTAGCAAGATCGAGTGGAGCAGCTGTGCACGTCAACGGAGCTTACGCGAACCTGAAAAGAAAATTTTAATAAAAATAAAAAACAAGTAAATTCGCTAAGTTTTTAAATTTCGCATCAACCACTGTAAGTCAGGGCGCTGTGACGCATTACTTGCATTAGGGTAGGTGTGGAGTGAGCACTGCATTAGCTAGGAAACCCGGGGCGCTGGGCTTGACGCGGTCATTGCATTACAGGATAATTTCATGCATTATATTAGTCTTGTGTGCTTGCATGCTTGGTTATTAGCGTAGCTATTTTTGTTTTTTTTATTGTTTTATTGAGTCGGTCCGTAGTTTATGTTTGGAACTCGTTCAACTAAACCTAAATTAAATCCGCTTAATCTTGAACTTGAACGCACACTTAGAGGCTTTAGGTCATCAACCCAAGCTTCGAGAGCTTGGTTGATGTTAGACGACGAGTCTACGCCGGAACCGTCATCTTCGTTTGAATCAGAAATCCGTAGTACCCTTTATCGTTTAAGAAAAACTAAAGCAATAAAAATCGAACCTATTCCTATGGCCGATTTTGGACATAACCGGAATAATGGGAATAATCGGAATGAGGGGGATAATCTTAACATACCCCCACCACAACCATTAAAGGACTATTTCACTCCTACGGCCTACACACCACCGTCGTGTATTGCATTGCCGGAAGTGACGGCAGCTCATTTTGAAATCAAATCCTCAACTATTGCGCTCCTGCCGTCATTTCACGGGCGTGTTAAAGAAGACCCTTATAATCATCTAGGCAAATTTCAGGGTATCTGTGCGACTTTAAAAATTCAGAACTTAACAGATGATGAGTTAAAAATGCGTCTGTTCCCGTTTTCTTAAAGATAAGGTGAAGTACTGGCTCCAATCGTTGGAGCCACATTCAATAAGAACATGGGATGAGTTGCAAACTGCGTTCCTACAAAAATTCTTCCCCATAACTAGAACGAATCAGATTAGGAAGTCAATAACTAATTTTACAATGCAAGATGGGGAGACACTTTACGATACTTGGGAACAGTTTAAAGAACTTCTCCGTTCTTGCCCTCATCACCAGATACCTAAATGGCAGCTGGTGCAAGTCTTTTACGAAGGATTAATTCCTGCCGTTCGAAATACCGTCGATGCTATTTGTGCGGGGACGTTCCTCCACAAAAGTGCCGATGAGGCATGGAAGATATTTGAAACATTAAGTGAAAACTCTATGCATCAAGCGGTATCCGTACGACCTGAAGGACACCTTCTACCTAATCCAAAAAGAGAGGCGAAAGTTGAGTCTAATCATTCATATGAAATTCAAGAATTAAACAGAAAAATGGACCAACTTATGATGATGGGCCGCATGCAAGGCCCACCTCCTTCTGCTGAAGTATGCCAGTTATGCTCAGATTCGTCACATTCAACATTAGCATGTCCGTCCGCATCCCAGTTCCTGGAATTTGTAGAACAACATATAAATGCGGTTCAACAGTTCCAACGACCCAACTATAACCCCACGGGTTATAAACCAAATACGGCATGGGGACCTCATCCGAACTTTTCATGGAACTCCAATAGTGAGAAGCCGTATTCGAAACCCGATACGACCAATTTCCCTAATGCGTATAAACCACAATCTAATCAGTATCAGCAGCCTCCGAATCAACAAAGTCAATACCAACAGCCTCCCTTCCGTGCCAATCCTTCTAGGGATAAAACTTTCGAAGAGAGCGTGTTGGCATCATTAAAGACCTTAGAGGCCCAATCACAATCGCAGTCTCAACTTGTAAATTCCCATACGCAATCTATAGCGAAGTTAGAGTCCCAAATGGGACAATTAGCTAATACATTGAATCGATGTAATGAGGGAAAACTACCAAGTCAACCTGTGCAAAATCCTAAAGGTCAGTATGAGGTGAGTTCGGCGAGTGATCAGGTTAACGCTGTCTCAACAAGGACCACTGAACGTCCTGAGGAGGTCGTACCTCCTCTCGAGGCAAGAAAAGATAAAGGTAAAGAAAAGGAAAAGGGTGAAAAGGAAGAGAATTCTACCCTAGTTTCAAAAGACGCTAATCCTTTGATATCTAATACAACATCTAAAGCAGCAAATCCTTCCGATTATGTGCCTAGGATGCCATTTCCACCGAGCGGGGAAGGCCCGGCTCACTTCACTAGAAAAAGTACGAAACCGGAAGACATACTTGAAATATTTAAAGAAGTCAAAATCAATATTCCACTACTAGATGCGATCAAACAGATACCCCCGTATGCTAAGTTCTTAAAGGATCTATGCACTCAGAAAAGGAAGTCTAGAAACCATCTATCTAAGAAAGTGTTCCTAACAGAAAAGGTTAGTTCCCTGTTTACCACTAACACTCTCAAATATAAAGACCCGGATACTCCAACCATCGCTTGTCACATAGGTGATAAATACATTCACTGGGCTCTTCTTGATTTAGGTGCGAGTGTGAATTTGATACCCTATTCAGTTTATGAACATTTGGGTTTAGGAGAACTGAGATCGACTGCGGCCACTTTACAATTAGCCGATAGGTCAATTAAAGTTCCACGGGGGGTAGTAGAGGATGTATTGGTCAAAGTTGATAAATGCTATTATCCGGTCGATTTTATCGTACTAGACACCGAACCCGTCCTAGATGCCAGTAAACAAGTTCCAGTCATTCTAGGACGCCCTTTCCTAGCTACGGCTAATTCAATTATTAACTGTAGGATTGGTGTGATGGATATAACTTTTGGTAACATGACCGTGCGTCTTAACGTCTTCAATGCATCTAATCAACCATATAGGGATGATGAAGAGGCAGATTGCTATGCCATAGATTTAATAGACGAATTAGTCGAAGAGGCAGTGCCTTTTATGTTGACTAAGGAAGCGTTGGAAGCATGCTTATCACATTTCAATTTTAATGATTTCAACATTGACACAAATATTGAAGATGTAAATACTCTATTGGAATCAGTAAACATAACCAATGCACTTCCATGGAAACCTAAAACAGAAGCTTTACCGCATCTTGCACATGAACCGGCCCTACCATCCATTGATTATCCTCCAACACTCGAACTTAAGCCATTGCCGGATTCTTTAAAATATGCATTCCTAGGAACGAGCGCAACCCTTCCTGTTATAATTGCGTCAAATTTAACTGAAATTCAGGAAGTACAACTAATACAGGTTCTAGGTAATCATAAAAAGGCGATTGAATGGACGGTCGCTGATCTAAAAGGAATTGACCCGTCAGTTTGCATGCATAGAATAAATTTAGAAGAAAATGCTAAACCATCTAGGGAAATGCAACGACGCCTCAACCCTAATATGAAAGAAGTGGTTATGAAGGAAGTTATTAAACTCTTAGATGCCGGTATTATATACCCGATCTCCGATAGTAATTGGGTCAGCCCAACTCAGGTTGTCCCAAAGAAATCAGGTATCACGGTTGTACCCAACGAAAAGGGAGTCCTTATACCCACCCGCCAAACTACTGGTTGGCGGGTTTGCATTGACTATAGAAAACTTAACACGATGACTCGTAAGGATCATTTCCCTCTCCCATTTATTGATCAAATCCTAGAACGTTTGTCCGGTCAGAGTTATTATTGTTTCTTAGATGGATACTTTGGTTACAACCAGGTGCCCGTTTACCCCGATGACCAAGAAAAGACAACGTTCACCTGTCCTTTTGGAACCTTTATTTACCGACGTATGCCATTTGGCTTGTGCAATGCACCGGCAACCTTTCAACGGTGTATGATGGTAATTTTCTCGGACATGGTTGAGAAATTTCTCGAGGTATTCATGGATGATTTCTCCGTTTTCGGACCCACATTCGATGAATGCCTCCAAAATCTGACAAAAGTCCTCGCCCGGTGCGAGGAAGCAAATTTGGTATTAAGTTGGGAGAAGAGCCATTTCATGGTTCAAGAGGGAATAGTCTTGGGTCACGTTGTTTTCAAGAGAGGTATAGAGGTGGATAAAGCGAAAGTCGAGTTAATAGACAAACTTCCACCGCCATCATCCATTCGTCAGATCCGTTCCTTTCTAGGTCACGCTGATTTTTATAGACGATTTATCAAAGACTTTAGTAAAATTTCACGCCCCTTGTGCAACCTACTTGCCAAGGATGTTCCTTTTGTCTTTGACAATGACTGTCTGAAGGCTTTTGAAACGTTGCGCACCTTACTATCCACGGCTCCGGTAATCCAATCACCTGATTGGTCATTACCGTTTGAATTGATGTGTGATGCTTCCGATTATGCCGTTGGAGCGGTATTAGGACAAAAAGTTAATAAAATCCCTCACGTAATTTATTATGAGAGTAAAACACTAAATGACGCGCAATTGAACTACACAACAACTGAAAAAGAATTACTTGCGGTTGTGTTTGCACTCGACAAATTCCGTTCTTATTTATTGGGTTCAAAAATCATCGTTTATACTGACCATGCGGCATTGCGTCATTTATTGAATAAGAAAGAAATGAAACCTAGGTTAATCCGATGGATTTTACTCCTGCAAGAGTTTAATTATGAAATACGGGATAAAAAGGGTTATGAAAACGTTGTAGCTGACCACTTGTCACGAATTCTTATAGAATCTAACGATATTACCCCTCTGAAGGATTCGTTTCTTGACGAACAATTATTCGCGTTAGCTACCGTAAATCGTCCATGGTTTAGTGACATCGTCAATTTCTTAGCTACGGGATTTATCCCGCCTACGTGGTCTCGGTTAGATAAAGATCGATTCTTTTCTAAAATTAAACATTATTATTGGGATGACCCATTGTTATTTAAACACTGTTCTGATCAAATTATACGACGTTGTGTTCCGGAGAGTGAATTCAAATCCATATTAAAATTTTGTCATTCTCTAGAATGCGGAGGACACTTTGGTGGCCGTCGTACGGCCGCTAAAGTCCTCCAAAGTGGGTTATATTGGCCAACATTGTTTAAAGACGCACATGAATTCTGTCAGAATTGCGTACGTTGTCAACAAACAGGGAACATGTCACATCGTGATGCGATGCCCATGACCCCAATCCTTATTATAGAAATATTTGACGTTTGGGGCATCGACTTTATGGGTCCGTTTCCCTCGTCTTGTGGTTTTGAATATATTTTAGTCGCGATCGACTATGTTTCTAAGTGGGTGGAGGCAGTGGCGACGAGAACCAACGACCATAAAGTTGTGGTTTCCTTTATTAAAGATAATATATTTTGTCGATTCGGCACGCCACGAGCGATTATAAGCGACGGGGGTAAACACTTCTGTAATCGTTACTTCAAAGCCCTAGTCCGAAAATATTCTGTCACCCATAAAGTAGGAACCGCATACCATCTGCAAACCTAAGGCCAAGTTGAAGTGTCTAATAGAGAGGTCAAAAGCATATTAGAAAAAACGGTACGTCCAGACCGTAAAGATTGGTCACAACGACTGACCGATGCGCTTTGGGCATATCGTACAGCGTTTAAAACCCCTATTGGGATGTCTCCTTACCGACTAGTATTTGGAAAAGCGTGCCACCTACCGGTGGAACTCGAACATCGATCCTATTGGGCCATAAAAATGTTTAACCAAGATATAAAAGCGGCAGGATGTCATTGTAAACTTCAATTGCAAGAACTTGAAGAATTGAGAAAGAAAGCGTACGAGAACTCGAGAATCTATAAAGAACGATCTAAAGCTTTCCACGATAAAATGATTATAAGAAAGAATTTTAAGGTCGGATCTGGTTGTTTAATTCGAAATTACGATTATTCCCGGGAAAGCTACGGTCCCGGTGGGACAGTCCATTCAGTATAACGCAAGTGTTCCCGCATGGAGCGATCGAAATCCAAGATATGAACGGTGGAACACCGTTTAAAGTAAATGGTCAACGACTTAAGCTGTATCGAACCGAGGAAATAGAAGAGAGAGAAATCGAATCTATAGACCTGGTAGATCCGGTCTATCTCGACTGAGCACGTGCATCGGTCGAGCTAGCGACGTAAAACTTAGCGCTTCTTGGGAGGCAACCCAAGCGTTAGTTAGAATTTCCTTTAATTTTGTACACTATTTAGCAGTTTTTGGCCAATGTCTGAGGTTGTAAATACCCAAAAGATGAAAAGTTTCAATTAAAGAACATAGATACAAGAAAACAGAAAAGAAAAATGAGAAATTAGCATCTCGCGCGCGCGGCCCGCTCCCGCGAGAGGTCGCTCGCGCGGTCCGCTCGCGCGAGATATCCCCTTAGTCAAAAATTCTAAAAGTCTTTAAAAAGGACCCTCAGTTTATTCTCGCACCGGAAATCGCGCGAGCGAATCCATCGCCAGAGCGGCCCGCTCGAGCAGATTTGTACCTTAAGAATTTTTTAAAAACCCACAAAAAGAAGAGCCTCAGCTCTTTTTCGCGCGCGCGAGGTCCTCGCTGGCACGGCCCGCTCAAGCGGACCTTACACTTAGAAAATTTTTTAAGAAACCAAAAACAAAACCTCAACTTTTCCTCGCGGAGGGATCCGCGCGCGCGAAGTTCGCTCGAGCGAGGTACCCCTCCCTTTAAATACAGGGCTGAGCCCTAATTTCTCAGATTTCTCTATTCTCTCTCTCTCTCTTCGTCCTTCTCTCTCTCGCGACCCCTCTCCTCTCTCTTTCTCCCTCCACCACATACCACCATCTACCACCACCACATCTTCGCCGACCACTGTCGGCCTGCCTCTTCACACCACCAGACTGCTGCCACCGATTGGATCAACATCACCGCCGCCGCCGTTGTTTCACCACCATAAATCACGGCGTTCCTTCTTGGCATATTATTTCTCTGTATACAGGTATATACATGTATATATACGTACACAATTAAATATATATGGTTCAAATCCTGAATCGATTTCAGTAGATATATATACCTATATTTATATTGATATATACATATATCACACACACAGAAGTGCACACCCCAAAACCCGAACCCTATATTTGAACTTCTTGAATCCTGAGGTTCACATTTATATACACACCCACACGCAGATTTATAACTAAACACAAACCCTATCCATGTGGGTGAATTAGGGATTGGTTTGTTGGGGGAATTTCAGTACCCGCACATTCATATAGTATATATGATATATCTATATATATAAGCACACCCTAACTTTTGAACCATGTACACCCCTAACCCCTACGCACACGGCGATTGTTCGAATATATGTGGTCAATCAGTTTTAGGGTTTGAGTGGGCAAAATGGATTAGGATCTAATGATTGAGTTGTACATATACATATACATATACAGATATCAATATATGTATATATTGATACACACTCACTATTTTATACACACATTGGATTGATCTTCCTTTTGTGATTTTGGAGGAACTTTCTTTAAATTAACATACATTTCTACACATATATATATAGATGTACCATATATACTGCTATACGCACTCAAATTATTTGAACACAACCAAACCCCTGTTCTGGGTTACACTAACGAACATTTTAACCTTAGTACTACAAAACACTAGTTTTAAGTAGGGGGTCTATCAATCCCCACTACGATTCTCGTTTACACAAAACTCAATTTTTAGATATATAAACATCGGATTCTAAATCTCTCATATGAGGATTATAATTCCAGGCCCTGTATCGTCGTTCATAAGTATATCAACGTCAAAGTGAAAAAGAGAAATGAGGCCTTAACCTAAATGTTATCCTTACTAGCATAGCGCATAATGATTTTGCTGCAAACCTTGAAGTTAACCTATATTCGCTAGAATCTGGTTCATATCAATTCACCCCTTTTAAAAGTTGTTTACAGTCACATCGAATTCGATTATTCGAATTCTTTAAATTGAACTTGTGAGTTTCGTAACGGCATTCCAATTATCGAATCAACGAACATAATACAATTACAATAATTCTAAACCTAATACTTTAGATCATCTTGAACCCCGGTACAATTCTGACTTTACATTCATTGAATGTTTTCACTCGATACTTTAATCTTTTAAGTAAGGACACCACTGACAAAACTGAGGTCGTTACATTCAAAATTGACTCCGATCATGTCCAAATTTCAAATTTGCAAATGTAATTCAAATTTTGAGGTTCTTTCATACGACTTTAACTTTACCTTTGTGAAGTTCAAAGTAGCACTTACGTAAAACAAACTCATAAATAGCACTTGGGCATCTCAACTAACTATGTCGGCAACTGTGTTCCTATCGTATATTTATTTATTTACATTGCTATTTAACACGCGGCAAGTACCCCGTGACTCGGCCGCAAAGTGTGTGCCCTTGTCGGGACAGTGGGTAGGAAGGGATCGGCTCTTCTCACAGTTGCTGGGTGTTCCCCCGTGAACCCCAATTCCTTTTACAACTGTTGAATTATTGATTGATTGTATCCCTTGCCGGGATGTTTTCATTTGCAGGTGACCCTTCCCCCCTATCCCGTTCTTTTTCTTTTTCTGGGCATAGACCAATTTTAAAGCCTACATTTTCAAATTTTTCTAAAAATTCGTACCTTCTAAAAAATGACCAAACGAACCGTCAGATCCGCTTCTTCTTCCCAACCGCCTCAGAAAAAATCTAAAGGAAAAGAAAAGCAGACTGGCCAACCTCCACCACCTCCCCCAGACGACCCGAACCCCAACGACCTAGGCCCCAAATATGTAAACCGCGGCCTGAACCACAAGGCGGTAATAGACGCTGACTATTTCGAGTCTGATAAAGACGCCAAATGGGGCCATAACAACCTAGTAGCCCGTAAATTGGCCCCACAGCTATACTTTAGAAACCCCGACCTAATTAGTTACCCCCGCCTCGTCCGCCTATTCTACCAAAACCTACGCTACCATAAACAATCCCTCAGCCAACATGCCTTTATCTCCACTACCATAGATGGCCACGACATCACCCTAAACCCAGACAACATCGCCGAAATCCTTCACCTTCCCTCCCATTCTTACCACGTGCCTAAACTCAATGTCCTAACCAAAGCCCACTCCTTTATACACATTATCTAGGACATGTGTGCCAGTCGCTCTGGGTCGGGGCAGTCTATACGACGTTCGCACATGCCCCGCCAGATGTGGTTTGTCGACCATGTCTTTAAACGCAACCTGTACCCCCTAGGTCACGAGCAAGAACGGACCAAGGCAATCCACCACGCCCTCCATGCCGTTTACCATAGTGATTGGTTCCATCCTGGCCTCGTTATTATGGATGGCATGCGCCACACTACTCAGGCCATTGATAATGCCATAGACCCTAAGACCCTTCTGCCTTATCCTCGCACCATCACGGCCATTCTTCGGGCTAAGGCCTTTCCTATCCCTGCCGATGAGCCCATAGATGCACATATCCCGGAGTTCGCTTCCGCCGATTGGAAGTTGAGCCTGGATAGTTTAGACTTGGAGGTTAGGAGGGCACGCGAGGCAGCCCAGGCCCGTCGCGAGCAGGCGGCACAGCGTCCCCCTCCACCGGAGGATACTCCTTACGCTTGGACATATGGGGACGTCTGTGCTTTCCGTGGAAAGACCCTGCGGCTTCAGTCCTACATGCGCTCATATTTCCAACTGGCTCATCCGGATCAGCTGGATGACATTCTAGCCCAGGGTGAGGCTGCTTACCAGTCGGCGTTTCTGCGACAGGCACAGCAGGTGGCTGAGGAGGGAGTTGAGGAGCAGGGGGAGGTACAGGGTGAGGAGGAGGAGGCTGGGGATGCTGGTGATGATGACGATGGGAGTGACGGTGATGGGGATGGTGATGGTACTACTGGCCAGGGGAGTACGGGGCTGGAGCCGGTTTTGATTGAGGGTGGTGAGGACTGAGTAGGTTTTGGTTGGGGGATTAGACATTTATTTTTCCTTTTTCTTGTATTTGGATGGGGAGATTCAGACATTTCAGACATTGTGGGCCTGTATATTATTTATTCCTGTTTTGCTTTCACTTTTTGTTATCTTTTTCTTTTATTTATTAGGATTTTACTGTATCCGGCTTTGCCCGGTTTAGCTTATTTCCTCCTATTTTTTTTCTTTTCCTTTGGGTCTGTAAATAATTTATTTTTGCACTTTTCTTTTATTTTGTGGGTTGCTATATGTCTGGAATAGTATATTCATTACACTGATCTTATTGTCATTTACTGCTTATGATGCTTTACTTCATTACTTATAACAACTTCACAGCAGTGAGTCAGTAATGAGTAATTATCAACCCCATTGCACGCTAACAGGAATTGCTTAGACTCAGGTTTGGGGGAAATTAGGCTGAAATTTCCATTAACAAGGCCGAATTATCAATTAAGAGTGAATACGATTTAATTTTGATAAATATGGTTCCACATTAGCCTATTCACTACGTTGCCTCTCAGCGCATGTAACTGCTTAATAATTCAGGTTCATACATTCAAGTGTAGATCATTTTTGTGGTATATATTATTATAATCCTGAATGTCACCTATATCTTTCATGCTAATAACTTGCGCTAATTATACTTCAGTTGTGACGTTTTTTTTTTGGTTTCAGGACATATCGCTACCATATATACATATAGTTACCCAAATCCTCATTTCTCCTTATCATCTTTTCACTATGGATCATTCTATTTCACCTCCTACTTCCCCTGATAGGTCTTCTAGTCAGTCGAGTAACTATTCTGACTCTAGCTCGACTTCTGATACTCTTATACTTAGTCCTAGGCTCGCCAAACCTGACGGCCCGGTCGGCCGTCCCGGCTGGTGTCGTCGTCGTCCTCGTTTGCCCATTCTTAGCAGTTCTGATTCTTCCGACGAGGATGCCCTGTTTGGCGATGACCCTACTTTTTTGGATGGCCCTTATGGCGCTCCCCCTACATCTTCTGAGTCATCATCGTCTGAATCGGCCGAGTCCTCGACCGATGATGATGATGAGGGTGTTGTCTCAGGTTTTGCTGCTATTTCTTTATCTGACCCTGTCGAGTCTATTGTGCCTATGCCAGAGGTTACCTATCCATATAGGAACCTACCTGATTATGTGTCGAACGTTGTTCGACAGCGTCCGGGTCACCCTGACTGGTCCCCTGAGGACATTGCCTCGATATTCGCGCCGTATTCCGGTCCTGAGGATGATAGGGTGGATTTGGGTCCGAGTGTCGTTGAGGGGATTGAGGAGGGTCAGAGTCTGGATTTACATGATGATTTTGATGAGATAGGACCACTGTTCGACCCTGCGGAGCACCCGGAGTGGGAGCTTGTGGATTGGTACTATCGATCTAGCGTACAGCCTCCGGCCGCCATTTTTCGTGGAGTGGACATCCTGGTGATCCTCTATGCAGACTATATCCATGTCATTGTCATGTTCCCCTCTGCATAGGGACATGCAGTGGTTTGGTTTGGGGGGAGTATATGGATAGTTCATTTTAGTGTTTTTGTTTCGTTTTATTCGTATAGTCTCTTGTTTTCTTACTTTAGAGTATTTTTGTTAGTTTTCTTTTAGTTGTTATTTCATTCATTTGTAGTTCTTTTAATTCATTGTATTACAGAAGAATAATAAATAGAATAAAAATAGAAGTATAATAAGAATAGTGGTATAAACATTTTAGTAGTTCTATAAATAAATAAAATAAGTTTCTTAATACTGTTCAACATTGCATTCCTTTTTATTATAATCAGATTTCATCGGAATTTTGAGAATTAAAAGAGTATATGATCAAATGTCTACCGAATCTATGAGAATACGTGTTGAGAATTATATATTACCGGAATCATTGTGTTATATCTTATACTTGCATATCTTATCGCACTGCACGTAGTCATATGGATACATATTAACATTGAACTGTAATATATCTTGGATTTCTAAATAGTAATATTGTGGAGACTAGAACCCGGTGAGCTTTAGAGCCTATCATCCTTTTGAGGGTTTTATTACGTTTATCGAATCTCTTTAACACATCGCACTATCTCGTTGATTGGTCTCATTATTTCTTCATTTTGATTGAAAGTCGAGTGAATATTAGAATCACCATGTTAAAAGAAAAAAAAACAAGCTATTTCCTTTTATACCATAACATTGAAAAATCATGTGATTCTTAGAAAATGACACTAGGCCATCTGTTCTAATAACCCTTTTTGACCTTTGGCCTACCCATTAGACATATTTTTATATCCCTTGTTAACCCATTTGAGCCGTTTTTAAATAAGCCGTTTCTTTGTTCACCTATTATCTTACCCACTCCGATATGGAGTTTGCCACTATTAAATATTACCTACCCTATGTCCAAAAGTAGTTCGAGAATAGCTGTCATAAAGAAATTGGGTTATTAAACGACTAGGAAAAATAAATATGATGTATTAATGTTTAAAAAAAAAAAAAGAAAAAAAGTGGTATAACTAGCCGTTGTAGTAAAGCCCTTGCGTTACACGTTAAGGCTATTCCTAGGTACTTACGGACATTTTGAATCCCTTTTTCCTTTCTTTTCTAAGCCTTAACCCTTGACCATCATTACAACCCGTATAAAGTCCTAGTTGATTCTATGGAAACATGATTTGGATATGTGACCGATAAGGATAAGGAAGTATAAACATGGTAGTAATAATATGTACTTGACGATCGATATATATTCATGAGACTATTTTTATTTCTGTCGTGTCGTACGTTGTTGAGAGTCATATGCGAATTTATTTGTTTTGCACAATAATTCTTTCTCGCATATGGGTACATATAAGTGCTTACACCTGTTTCAAAGTGAATTTATTTGTAGAGTGTAATTGACAACGTGAGATTTGTAGTTGAAGCATCACTAGATGGTTATCTGATTTATATTCCAAGTTCATAGTTGCCATGTATTCACTTGACTACTATTTCACACACATGCGAGTCTTCGATATACGCTATTGATTCTGGTGATATATGTTGTCGGATTATTTTTTTTCATAATGTAGGCAGGCATATGATTGGTTACTCTTGAGAATTTTAAAGTTTCATTTGAGGTTGATTTTATCTAAAAAGGGATGTGACATTGAAATATTTAAAATTTTGAATAAAATTTTTACAAGTTAATAAAGATGGTTGTGGGTGACTTGTTGACGAGAACCCTCACGAGACTTCACTCGTCCGACTAGGGACACCTAGAGGTTTAAAAGGCTTGTTGCACAGGCTAAGTGCAATCATTATCCATACGAAAATGGACTAGAAATTTTATTATTCGTAGTTTTATGTTCTTTTTGCTCGAGGACTAGCAAAATGTAGGTTTGGGGGTGTGATCGGGAGAGAACAAATTCTAATTATACGCCTTAACTCACATTTGTTAGTCGTTTTTATCCTATTTTTGTGTAATTTTACTTTATTTTCTATTTTCTATCAGGTTTTAGAAGAAAACAAGGAGATCAGGTTAAAATAGGTGAAAAAGCAAGAAGAAAGAAGCAGAAAAAGACACATCGCGCGCGCGGTCCGCGGGCGCGAAAACCCAGAAATCGCGCGAGCGATCCGCGCGCGCGACCCTCCCATTTACGCGCTCGCGCGGCCCGCTCGCGCGATCCGTACAAAAAGCAAACTTACGTATTTCACTATTCTGAAGAGCCCTGTGAAAACGAAACTGCTTGAAGACGTCCAGATTGAAAATAACACCTGTTTTAATCCGTTTCGGGAGAGGAAACCTTCTAAAAACTCTTGTAAACTATATATATATATCTAGTTTTTATGATTTTTGGGGTTACACACCTAGAGATCCATTCACATACATTCATTGAAGGCAAGAGGAAAGGGAAGAGCAAGCTTGAAGGTTTCTAATGGCTTACATCAACTCCATCTTCATGCTTTCACCCATCATGAGCCACTAAACTCCTCATCTAGGGTTTCAATGAAACCCTAGCTATGTAAAGGGGGATTCTATGCTTTTCTATTTTAAGATTTTATGTTTCGGGATAGTGATTGTATGTTGGTGGATTTTATATAATCAGTTTTTAATGTTAATAATCAAGAGTATTTTGGATCTATTCTTGTCTTAGATTTTTCCTTATGCTTATTGAACTCAATAGTCCTTGATTTCTGTGATTGATAGGAGTATTTACATACAATGGTGTCTATATGATTGTGATGTTTACATCTTTTATAGTTCATGCTTAGGAAAGATGAGTCATGCTACACCCTAGTATAGGTAGATGATTCATGTGAACCGTAGATGGATTATGTTTAGATTAAACTAACGATATCTTCTTGACGATACTATTGGGCTTGTAGCTACAATAGATCATAACTATCCAAACATAGAACTTAGAATAAAAAGTGTAGACCCCTAATGCATAGTTAGTGGTGGATTTGTAATCCTAGATCCCATCTTCATATATTTAAACCAATTTCCAATTTCACATATAAGTTTACTTAGATTTAATTTTAGATCTTATTTCCATAATTTCGTAGTCTAATTCATAGTTTAAATTAGTAGTGATAATCAAAACCTAAATCAATTCAACTTCCGATTTTCTTATAACTAGATAGATTAGATTTTAATAATTATAGGATTAAAAGTTAACAATCTCTGTGGGTTCGACCTTTACTTTCCACACTACAAATCTTTTGAAAGTAAAGCATAAATAAGCATACTTTTATATCTTGATTCCGACAAGATCAATTACAAATATTTTAACCAGGTTTTTAAGAACATCTATTTCCATTAAAAAAAATTTATTAGGATGGGCTTCGTGGTGTTCACTCTGATAGTTGGGCAGTCGAATAGTAGTCTAGATTTAGTTCTATGCAGATTATTTGGCTTTCCAAAAATCGGTGTGTGACAATCTCAGTGTCTGACTTGTAAGCAGGTGAAAGCAGAACATCAGAAACCACCTGGGCTTCTGCAACCATTACCGATTCCCCAATGAAAGTGGGAGCACATAACCATGGATTTTGTGGTAAGTTTTCCGAAGTCACAACAGCACCACGACGTTATTTGGGTAATTGTGGATCGACTTGCGAAGACTGTACATTTTATCACCTATAGCATGACGTATCTAGTGGAACGTTTGAGTCAGATGTATCTACAACATGTGGTACGGTTACAAGGAGTACCTAATTCTATCGTGTCAGAACGAGATTCGTGCTTTACTGTAGAGTTTTGGAAGAGTCTCCAAACAATAATGGGAACAACACAAAATTTGAGTTCACATTTTCATCTGCAGACCGATGGACAGACTAAACGGGTGAATCAAGTGATGGAAGATATTCTACGTGCCTTCGTTATAGATTTTGAGAGTTCTTGGGAAATGCACCTATCATCGATTGAGTTTGTGTACAACAATAGCTACCATACGAGTATAGGGATGGCACCGTTTGAAGCTTTATATGAAAGATCTTACCGATCACCGCTATGTTGGGCCGAAGTCAGAGATACTTAACTTCTTGGGCCGGAGATGGTGCGAGAAATATGTGAGGAGATTCAGATTATACGTGAGAATATGAAAATAGCTCAGACCTGACATAAGAGTTATGCTGACCAATGAATCAAAGACTTGGAGTTCGCAATAGGAGACCACATGCTGCTTAAGGTTTCACCGGTTCGAGGCATCGTCAGATTTGGTCAGAAGAGAGGCAAGCTATCACCACGATTTATCGGACCGTTCGAGAATCTAGAATGTGTTAGGAAGGTTGCTTATCAACTTGCGTTGCCACCAAAGATGTCAGGAGTGCATAACGTATTCCACATCACTATGCTGAGGAAGTGTGCTTACAACCCAGCACACGAGATCACCTTTGAAGATACTGAAGTCAACGAAGGACCAGTTCGTATTCTGGATAGAGGGATTAAGAAACTCAAAAACAAGGAGATTCTGTTGGTGAGGATTTAGTGGAAGCATCATGACAAATGAGAAGCTTCATGCGAGCTAGAGTCGAAGAGGCGTGAGAAGTTTCCATTTTTGTTTCAGGCCTTGTTTGTTTTCGATTTCAAGGATGAAATCTCTAATGAGTGGTGGATGATGTAATACCCTATATTTTTGGAGTATGTTAATAAATAAGACATCATATTTGTACTTGTATAACCCTTACCCTTCTTTTGGTAAATTTTGGTTACCAATCGATTGCCCTTGTGTCCCAATCTATTGCCAATTATTGCATACCAATCGATTGTTATGTTTTCCAATCGATTTCCATCCTGACGTCCTGAATTCATTACCTAGCATATACCAATCGATTGCCAATGACTCACAATTGATTGCCCATGACTCACAATCGATTGCCATGAAATATCTGTAACCAATCGATTGCCATCAGTTCCAATTGATTGGCATCTGCAGAGATAAGTTTTCTTCTTTGCCTCATGGTTTGACACATGGTAACTCATTTTTCTATATATATGGGTTCATTCTTGGCCTTGGGGCTGTTTCACAGATCTTTAAGAGAGAGAGACACACCATACATATATATATACTAAAACACACATAAATATATCCATACATATATACATATATACATATATACACCCACACAAACATACACACACACACACACACACACAGCTCTGGACAAAGAGGAGGAGAAGAAAGAAGACAAAAGAGAATAGAAGAGAAAGAGAGACAAATAGAGAACAGATAGAGAGAGAGAAGAGAAAGAGAAGGAGGAAAGAGAAAGCTTCAAGCTTTTCAAGCTCACACACAACCAAACACACACTTGGTAAGTCTTCACTCACTTGGTCCCTTTCATATATTTTTTTACAAGCTTCGGTGATGTTTAGATGTATTAAATACATCCTTAAGATGTTTATATATGATGATTTACAAATCTGCTAGGAAGATGAAGTCCCAATCGATTGGACTTTTTCCAATCGATTGATATTAGTTGAGTCCCAATCGATTGGATATATTCCCAATCGATTGCCATTATTTGTAACCTAATATTGCAAAAGTTAGCAATCGGTTTACATTATTTTGGATCCAATCGAATATCATTTTTTTCTAAATCGATTGTTATATTATTATCCCAATCGATTGACCCTTGTCCCAATCGATTGGCATTAGCAGAACATGGTTAGTTCCTCTTGTTTATTATATAAAGGGTTCGATTGTTCAATTTTTGATTCAAACTTCCATTATACAATTTTGGGTTGATCAGGGATAATGTGACAACAAAGATAAGTATGATTAAGAATAATGGATTAACGTGATGACGTTAGATTCTATGCGATACATGTATGAGTTCGATGTCCATTCTTTTAATCAGAGTAGTCAGGCCACAATTAGGTTGTTATATAATCATTAGTGGTATAACGATAGGTAGGTTTGCTAAGTTTTGGGATGATTACGGGAAGAGCTATTTCCCAAACACGGTAGACAAACTTAGTGTCTATGACTTGTGGTAGCTGGGTAAACAGGTATCCTCAAATGCGGTAGATGACCTCTATGACTTGCAGTGTTATACGGTAGAAGGTATCTATAACTTGCGGTGGCTGAGAATACGTAGCTGACGATAAGTCGTGGCAATCGAATTGATATATTGATGCTTGAAGCATTAAATCCATGTCATACGGTGGACTGTGCATATGTTCTTAAAAGCGGGGGGATGGACTAACATATTATCTATAACTTACGGTGTTACGCAGTAGATGGTATCTTCGACTTACAGTGACGCGGTAGACAGAGCATTGGTGTATCCAAGAGTTTTACAATCAAGTCCGTTCCAATGGTCAGTATGTGCTGAGTTTGTTATTTACAAGATGACACAGATTGAGTAAGCATTGGAATAATAAAGAAGAAGATACGATTGTAACACAATATTTTAGACACTTCCATAACTTGTTATTACGCTATATCATTAGTACCCTGTGAGTTTCTATTCACTCAGCTCTCAATAAGCTGACGACCGTTATTTCCTAGACATTCCCCATCCAGACTACCGTATTCTTAATAATGCCGGTGATGATGCGTACACTGATGGCTACTACCCGGAGGGGGATTATGCTGCGGGTGGCCTCACTAATGACGATTATGGCGGGGAAGAGTACTACACTGATGACTACCCCTACGCCAGCTAGAGATAAAGAAGTTATATATAGTTTATATTTTTGTTTATTCCTGTTGAACTTTTGTAGCGAGTACTTGGGCACATTTTGTCTCTAGACCTATTAGATTCCTGAGGATCACTCTGATGTTTGAAATAGATACAACTACTATTATATTCAGTTGTTCATGTTGATGTTCTTGTTCATTAGTTGACTAGTATTGTGTGGTGTGGACAATTAGTGACATTCACTTGTCATTCCCTGTGGACCCAAAAAGGAAATTTATTTTTCTCTATTTTTGCTATTTCAGGGCGTGACAGGGTTTTATGGTATCAGATACAGGTTGTGATACTTTCATTCATAATTTGTTCTACACCATTTGGTCCTAGCATTTTAAGATCCCTGAGATGAGATATGAGTTGAGATAAGATCGTCCTTCTGACGATAGATAGTTTTCCTTGCAGGTTAGCATAGATTCAGATTTTCATAGATTTGTGGATATCCCTTATAGAGGACACGTGATCCATGGGGATACTGTGGAGCCAGCTGACCCAGAGTGTTACCAGGATCTTGTGCATCAGTTAGCTAGTCGTTACTTGGAGGAGGATATGTAGAAGGCCCTCTATGTTGACGGACGAACTCACCCGACCTAAATACGTATGGATGCTTACCATTTAGCGAGGATTGGCAGAGATATTTATTAGGAGATTATACGTTTGATCCAGAGTAAGCTAGAAATGGACGCTATAGAGCTACGAGCTATGAGCTATTCTTGGGGGTCCTATTGAGGCAGCACCAGCGGTAGCACCACCATCATTGATACTCGAGGTACCCATTCTAGAGCCACAGGAGTAGCCTGAGGAGCCAAAGTCACTAGAGGCTGAGCTGATCATAGATGTTGACCAAGAGGAGGATTCCACAGAGGACATTGATCCCTTCGATGATGATGAGGAGCCAGAGGAGGACCCAGAGTTAGTTAATGAGGAGGATGACGTAGTGATAGAGAGAGAGAGGGGAGATTTTGGAGATCGCGGGAGAGGATGTTCCTGGCGTAGAGAAGGTAGTCGTACCAGAGATACATATTATGCCCGAGTTACCAGCAGGGCCTATATTACATATGGTAGCCATTGCTAATATGGCAGCCGAGTGGGTATCAGGGATGGTTGCACAGCCAGATGGACTTCCAATAGGAGAGGTTGCGATAGGAGAGACTGTGGCTTTAGTTGGGGATTTTGCCGAGATGATCGCCGACATCGCCGAGCCAGCATTTGGTGTTGAGGATATGGATGTTGACAACATGATTGTCGAGGACTAGGATATTGGGGTGGTAGTAGGAGGAGCAGCAGCACTAGCCGAGGATGATCCACTAGTAGAGATGGACATTACACCTGAGGATGAGGCACCACCAGCAGGATCGGATGTGGACGACTTTTGAGTTAGGATCTGGGGAGGTTTAGATTTTGTTAGTTTTTTTAGGACATATTGTCTACCTGATTTTGGGGAGCTTGAGAGATAGCTATTAGACTATAGCTTTTATTGTATAGATAGATGCCACTAACAGTAATATGATGAAAAGGCTGACTTTAGCACTGTACTTGCTTATGTCCCATGTAGTACACAGTTTGACTAGTGTGTACTATGCGGTACATCTTTGGATATTATATATATATATATATATACGAGCAGTACTTTTGATATTAATTGTATATTGGAGTGATATATGCTGATAGTACAACTGTTAGTTCCTATTGCTGTTTATCGCTCTATCTTAATTTTGTTTCTCTGAGAAGACTTCCAGCTAATTGATAGGTCTCTTGTAGGTACATTGCACTAGCACACTATGGTAGGACCTCTGAGGAATCAAGCGTGATTAGGAGCACCTATCCCTGAGGGCGAGGATCCAATAAGCGCATTTGAGGCCTTTATGCATAGAATGGAGCATGTAGGGCATACCTACAACCATGCCACACATCAGCCACCTGTCCAACCCCCTCATTGCACCGTATCATCCAAGACAAACTGGAGACAAATTACTAGCACATTTTGGTGGATTACGTCCTGAGAAGTTCGATGGGTTAATAGAACTGTGGAAAGCCGAACAGTGGATAAGAGAAATGGAATTGATCTTTGAAGCGTTAGAGTGTAGTGAACAAGAGAAGCGTCGTCTTGCTACGTTCCAGCTCACCTATGCCACCGTGGATTGGTAGGAAGCTGAACGAGCCACTATTAGGATAAATGCTGCAAGGGCGATGCCTTGGGAAACGTTCAAGGGAAGATTTCTGGAGAAATACTTTCCGGAATATGAAAAGATAACAGGAGAAGAAATTTATAAGCCTAGTCCAAGGAGATTAGACGGTAAGAGAATACACCACACAGTTTAAGCGATTGTCTCGATTCGCTCCATGCATGATCGACACCCCGCTGAAGAGGTTAAACGATTTCACCAAGGACTGAACCCCCATCTTTGCCATATGATGATTGGTCACCTGAACCAGAGTTTTGAAAGACTGGTCAGACTTGCTGTAAGTCTGGAAAAGGATGCGTATCCAGTATAGCGACTGCAGATGAATCGACCCCAGCCATCAAGGAACTTTCAACAGAGGAATTTCAAGACCTAGCAGCCAAGGAATGCCCAAGGGTGGAGACCTCTGGGAAATTTTCAAGGCAACAAGAGAACCTAGGATGGAACCCAGAAGCCTCAGTCAAGCTATCCTCAACCCCAGCATTATCAACAGCAAGGACCCCAACCTCAGGCACTGCTTAATGCCCAACACTGAGTGATAGAGGATGTTTCAACTGTGGGAAACCGGGGCACATCGTAAGAATTATATTATTCCCAAGACCCACGACAGTAACAATCAGTTCTGCCACAACTACAATAAGTCTGGTCACTTGTACTCTTTCATAGTCTAGTTAAAGCTTTATTCGATACTGGAGCTGCACGTTCATTTTTTGCTATTAAGATTATGCGTCATTTGGGTTTAGAACCCAAGACACTTGAGCCATCACTTAATTCTGTGTCACCATTGGGAGTGACTGTTAAGCTGGGTAAAGTGTGTAAAGATTGCCTATTGACCTTGGGAGATAGGAATCTTCCAGCCGACTTAGTAGTTCTGTCGAAGTCAAAATTTGACATTATCCTAGGGATGGATTGGTTGACTAAGTATAATGCCAATTTGGATTGCCCTACTAGGACTATTGTATTTCTAACACTAGGACGACTGACGATCAGATTTCAGTGTCAGCCAACGAGCGACATGTTGCTAATAAGTGGTTTAGCTATAATCGGGAATATAAGTACCGAACTCACGATGGATCAGATTCCTACCATGCAAGATTTCAAGGATGTATTCCAAGATATTAAAGGACTTCCACCAAAAAGATTAATAGACTTTTGTGTAGAACTAGTACCTGGCACATTACCGATATCTAAGACTCCATATAGGATGGTGCCAACTGAGATGTTGGAACTGAAGAAGCAAGTTCAGGAACTTGAAGAATTAGGATTTGTTCGTCCAAGTACGTCACCTTTAGGAGTACCAGTTCTATTTGTGAAGTAGATGTTGGGTTTGTGCCCTCAAACCATTACTTTATATATGAGACATTAATATTTTAATGTATGTAAATCAGCTTTACATTTAGTTATGTATGTTTATTTCATGAGATGGTTGTTATCCTTAAGTGTCATAGTAAGTAATTCGTGTATGTATGAGATACATACAAGTGAAATACGAATTACTATTCTTTGTTACTTAGAACTTGTCACAGTGGATGATGAGACTGGATATCTCATCAGGTTTACACTGTAGCATGATTAACTATCATTGGATGGAGTGATTAATCTCAATCACTAGAGTGTAACTCTTAGTTAATATGGTAGTGCTTATAGTGCATTGACTGACCTGAGATTTCCTATTGACACTCAAAACTATCAAACAGTCAATAGGAACTCATAACTTGTATAAGGTACGTGTTCTCAATCTTGAGACGATTATGAACACAGACTGTGGATATGACTGCTTTGACTTACCAATCAGTGAGGTCTATAAAAGATCAACACCTGGGTTTCTTGGGTATGTCATGTTCATGGGGTTGTGAACATACATTGTCAAGATAGAATCTACCCTCTGATTCAGAGTAAGCATTCCCTTGAGTATGTCACCAAGTTAATTACTAAGAATTGCAGTCTTGTTGATAAGAGTTATCAACATGTTTGGTAATCATGAAAGGTGAATGGGACTCAAGGAATTCAAGAAGTAATCATGATTCAGGTTAACAGTGACCGTTTATCCGACTACTTGAATATGATTGCGAATGCTGACGGTAGAGGGACATTAGTATAACATACAAGTCTAGTCATCACTTCGGATATGTTCTTTTGTGTTGGAGTTCAGTTATCGTTTTATAATGGAGTAAACATTAGCTAATCAGTCGATCAATTTGTCAATCAAAGAGTTTGGTCAGGGGAATTAATCAACTGATCTGAGCTAACAATAAAGAACCTAGGAGGTCCCACTCTTAGCTCCGCCAGGATACTTGGAAAGACACTTAAGGAAGCTGTCAAGACAGGTTTGATCGAATGAAGCTATTTCGATCGATTGAAGTTATGGCAGGTTCGATTGATCGAGCATTGTTCGAGCGATCGAATGTTCGATCGATCAAAATCCTTCGATCGATTGAAGGTTAGGTCGGTTTTGGGAATCTATAAGCAGGGCAGCAACGTTCTGGAAAAGTGGTTCGTCGTTTTTGAATGTCAGAAGCTGCAGAAACTATTTTTAGAGCAGCAAACCTTCTCCTTCCTCTCTATTAGGGATCTTTAGTCTCTCCGGGAAGCATTCGCATGAGACATAAGGGTAAAGACAACCTAGTGGAGGCTGCTGCATCACTAAGGAAGAAGAATATCAGAATTGGGTTCAAGACCTGAGGTATAATTCATGTCCCCTCTAGTAGTACGCATCTATGGAATTGACGAGTAGTGATCTTGAGCTACCAACAAGTTTTTGAAGCATAATCTTTCCGCTGCGTGTTTAAACTTTGATTTAAACCTGTTTTTCCAACAATTGGTATCAGAGCCAAGCTCGTTTGGATCTATAGATGCAATTTGGAACACGAGTTTTGACTTACATGTTAATTTTAGAACTATTTTTGAAACTACATCATCACAGATCTATTTCTGTAGTGTTTTCGCAGCAGAATACAAATCTGTGATTGCATAGGATGCATGATGGATTCGATCTATCGACGTAGTCTCGATCGATCGAACATCTGCTGTTCTCAAGCGATCAAAGATGTTTCGATCGATCAAACTTTTCTGTTGTTCAATCGATTGAATATGGTTCGATCGATCGAGATTGATTCTCTGTCCAGCTGTTCTTTTCACAGTTTTGAATGTTTTAAAAATTAATTACTTTAATTTCAAATTATTGTGTAAAATTTTCAAACTTTTCTGTGAAATTGAAAGTTCAATTGATTGAATATTGTTCAATCGATCGAAGGTTCGATCGATCGAACCTTTGTCGATCGATCGATCGAAGTGTGACAGAGAAGTGAGATGCTTATTTGAGTTCTAATATAGTGCATAAAGAGTTTACGCACTATGTGAATCAATTAGGGGTTCCAATAGATATATATGGTTGTTATATATGCGTGGATGTGTGCACGACTAACTCTTTTGCAGCAAGTTAGTTCACTATCTCCCATAGCACCAAGACTATTAAATTTTGTATTTAATTGTTTGAGATTGGTGTATATTATGTTTTAATATTGTTTTGGTTTTAAGGCATATGTAAAGGGCGCTGCGACTTCAATCTTGCGAATAGGAAAGTCGCACCGGTTTCCCTAGCCTTTTATTTCAATTCTTGCTATTTCTTTTTCTAGATAAATTGTAAGCTTCGAAAGAAGCGTAGGACCAATGTAATAGAATTAGAAAGTCCATGAAGATGGAACAAGGAGCCATTATCCATGAAGATGGAGTTGTAGGTGATCAAACCAAGAAGGAGGTTCTATGGAGATAGAGCCATGGGAGATAGAGGCATATGAATGCCTTTATTTTCAATTTTAGTTTTTTGTTTTATGTGCTTGGTTTGTGATTAGCATTAAATTATATTGTTACTACTTGCATGCACGTAAAACAAGTTTTTTAAAATAAAAATTCAAAAACCACTTTCAACGCATTAGTAAACATTGGATGTTTATGGGTAATGTGTAGAAACAATTTTTTTCTACAAAGCAAAATCCTTAATTTATTAAATCTAGTGGGAGAGGGTCTTATTAATAACACCCACAATCTTCCATTTAACGGTTCATTGTAAGATGAGTAGTGCATTCTGTGTCACCTCGCCAGGGGTGATCGTTCCATACGGAGGGTACACTACTCATTGGTTACTAGATGTGAACTTCTTATGGATAGGATCAATCAGACGTGTTAGAGGGTGACCACCACACGGAGGCGCTACTTGAGACGGTTGTGATTGGATCCTAGTTAATGGTACACACTAGCTAAGCTATGGATAAGGGATCCCACACGGGGCATTATTCAGAAACTTAGAGATCAAATAGGTTCGGGAGTCACAACTTGTTTTACAAGAGTTGCATTGCAGACAAGTCATGATAAATTGAAAGATCGAACATTGACCACCATACGGAGGCTTTATTCTTTCATTTTGATATTCCGGCGACTTTGTTTCTTAAATAAGAGTTTTAAGGATTCTTTTATTTCAAACTGTCAAATTCTGATATCCACATTTATTTTGTTTGATTTTCAGTAATCATAATGTCTGGATCTGCATTTAGTCCACTTGCCACCATACATACTTAAAACAAGTTAACTGAAAATAACTACACTAAATGGAAATGTAACCTCGATATCGTGTTAACTGCGGAGGATCACATATATGTCCTCACCACCCCAAGCCCCGAAGAACCCAAGGCAAATACTTCGGCAGCTGCCAGACATGAGTTCGACAAATGGAAGAAGTCGAATGGAATGGCTCGTTGCTATATTTTGGCCTCAATGGCTTGTGTATTGCAACACCAATTCCAATCGAATGATTCTGCCAGTGACACTATCACGTCCTTGAAAAAGATGTTTGGGGAGTATGGCAGGCCTACCAGATAGGTAGCCATGCAGAAGATAATGAGTGCAAAGATGTCGGAAGGGACTCCAGTCAAGGAACATGTTTTAAAAATGATTGGTTATTTAAACGAGCTGGAGACTCTAGGTGCCAACATCGATGCACAGACCCAAGTTGATATGATCCTCAATTCGCTGTCGCCTTCATTCGCTCAATTTAAACTTAACTATAATATGAATCAAATGAATTTTTCAATGAGCGAATTGTTAAGTTCTCTTCTGGCAGCAGAAGGGGTGTTCAAGCCTGGGGTCAACATTTTGAACGTTGAAAAAAGTGCTTCCTTTTCCCGATATACATCGAAAGGAAAGAAAGGGAAGAAGAAGGCTGGCACTGGTGGTTCAAGTGTTAGACCGGTCCTTAAGATTGCAAAATCTAAGGGAAAAGGTAAGGGCAAAGGGAAGGTGGGTGGCCAAGGCAAAGGAAAGTGTTTCCAATGCGGCGACAAAGGCCACTGGAAGAGGAACTGTCTAGAATTCTTAGCTACAAGAGTTCAAGGTATGATTAAATCACAAGTGATTGAAATGAGTTTCATAACGGATACTTCAAACCCTTGGTGCATTGATTCTGGTGCGACTAACCATATCTGTAATTCATTGCAGGGGTTCAGATCAACCAGGAGGTGTAGTGATGGGGAAATCGTACTTACTCTAGGTTCTAGCGCAACCGTATCTGCGGTTGCTATAGGAGTCGTAGTTTTAGAATTTCTAGACAATAAAGTTTTGATTTTATCAGATGTACTTTACGTCCCTTCAATGAGACGTAATTTAATTTTCAGTTTCTAATCTATCGAATAATGGTTATTCTTTTCATTTTCGAATTGAAGTTGTGATTAAAAGAAATAGTTCTTTTATATGTTCTGGTGTTAAATCAAATGGATTGTATATGATTACTCCCAATATTTCTAAAGACTCTTGCATGAAACTTAATAACTCAGTGCTAACTGTACCATCTAAAAGAAAGGGACCTTCCACTAATCCAACAAGGCTTTAGCATATGAGGCTTGGGCATATCAATCTAAATAGGATTGGCAGACTAGTCAAAGAAGAGGTCTTAGGCGATTTGGTTCTTAAACCAATGGAAGTCTGCGAATCTTGTTTAGAGGATAAGATGACCAAAAGGCCATTTCCTGCAAAGGGCAATAGAACCAATGCATTGTTAGGATTAGTTCATACTGATGTGTGTGGACCAATAAATATTAGAGCACGGGGTGGTTATGAATAATTCATAACATTTACCGATGACCACTCTAGGTATGGATATGTGTACCTATTGAAGCACAAGTTTGAAGCCTTTGAAAAGTTCAAAGAGTTTAGGGGTGAAGTGGAGAAGCAATTGGGCACACATATCAAGGCCATTCAATCTGATCGAGGTGGTGAGTACCTCTCTAATGAGTTTATTGATCACCTCGTACAGAATGGGAATCTGTCACAGTTGACTGCACCTGGTACGCCTCAGCAGAACGGTGTAGCGGAGAGAAGGAATCAAACTCTTTTAGACATGACTAGGTCGATGATGAGTTATTCTGAGTTGCCATTATTCCATTGGGGTTATGCTTTGGAAACCGCTGCTTACATACTAAATCTAGTACCAAGCAAATCTGTTCCTAGGACACCACGAGAGATGTGGATTGGGCGCAAGCCTTCTTTGCGACATCTCCGGATATGGGGGTGTCCGGCACATGTGCTGAAAGGAAAGATGAGCAAGTTGGATTCTAGATCGGAAGTATGTTACTTCGTGGGGTATCCAAAGGGTACTTATGGATGGTATTTTTATGATCCAAGAGAACAGAAGGTGTTCGTCAGTACGAATGCTGTTTTCTTGGAGGATGATTATATCATGAACCAGAAACCTAAAGGAAGGATAGATCTGAGAGAAATAAAAGGAGAGCCCTCAGTCCTACCCGCAGTTGATAAAGATGTAGATCAAGAAAACACCACTTCTTCACCCTTTTCCACACCAATACCTCGTCGTAGTGGGAGGATTATTAGCCATCCTGATAGATACATGTTCTTAGGATAAGTTTTTGAAGCTGTATCCATAGAATCTGAATCTGATCCTGTCACATACGAAGATGCAATGGCTGATGTTGATTCAGTTCATTGGGTTAAAGCTATGGATGCTGAATTGGAATCTATGGATTCTAATCAGGTCTGGGATCTTGTAGAGCTTCCAGCCAACATTAAACCCATTGGCTGCAACTGGGTCTACAAGAGGAAAAGAGGATCTGATGGAAAGGTTGAGACCTTTAAGGCAAGGCTTGTAGCGAAAGGTTATACTCAGAGGGATGGCATTGACTATGAGGAAACTTTCTCGCAGGTGGCCATGCTCAAGTCCATCAGGATACTCTTATCCATTACTGCATACCTAGATTATGAGATCTGGCAGATGGACGTCAAGACTGCATTTTTGAATGGCAATATTGAGGAGGACATCTATATGCAGCAACCAGAAGGGTTCATAGCTGGTTGAAAAGGTAACTTGGTATGTAAGTTGCAAAAGTCCATTTATGGGCTTAAACAGGCATCTAGGAGTTGGAACATCCGATTTTACCAAGCGGTCAAGTCGTTTGGTTTCATACAAAATCTGGATGAACCTTGTGTATACAAGAAGTGTGAAGGGAAAGTGGTGGCTTTTCTTGTGCTTTACGTTGACGACATTTTACTCATTGGGAATGATGTAGCGGCATTATCAACGGTCAAGGTTTGGCTAGCTAGTACATTCGATATGAAGGATCTAGGAGAGGTGTCACGCCCCGAAGTACCAAAAATTAGGAAAAATAAATTTCCTTTATGGGTTCGTAGACACGTGACTGGTTGTGAGTGTCACCTGATTGTCCAAACATGCTTATAACAATAATGTGATATGGGAAAGTGACTAAGTTCAGCGGAAGCAGAAATTTAAAACATCCAAGTCATACATCAGTAGTATATTACAGGCCAAAAAGATATCCAAAAGATACATATTACAAGACCAGCTAAACTATTACATCACTAACATAATACTAACAGAACTATAATAAAAGAAAAGCTCCAAAGTCTTCAGCTGGCAAAACCGTAGCCTTCCTCGTAGTAATCTTCACCAGCATAGTCTTCAGTAGTAAAGTCAGCATCTTGATAGCAGTTGACTCTGTCTGGACTTGCAAAGGCTGGACGTGGAAGGTCTAGCGGCATGAAAAGCCGTTAGCGGTTAAGCTAAGTGAGGGTCCCCTTAAGGTTACCACCACTTAAGGTAAGTTATTCTTCATCTCTTCTTATTTTTAGAAACCATATCTCGTTCATCATTTCTTATTCTCGATACTATGCCTTGTTCGTCTTTTCTCATTCTCAAAACCATGTCTTATTTAAACCCAATCATTCCCTTTGAAACTTAACCCAGAACGAAACTGACCAATGACATTGACTGAAAGAAGACTTAACTCCAAACGCATTTACTGGTCAAGAAAGAACAACACTCAACAATGAATAGTTAACTGTCGCCCAACTGGCACTCAAACTGTCGCCCAAATAGCATTCAAACTATCGCACAAATGGCATAAGTGTGAGGGACATTAACAATCTTTTGGTCGAACACGTCATGCCGATCCTCAGGTCGCCCGCACGTTACCGAACACATCATGCCGATCCTCAGACCAAGGGTACGGGAAATTAATAATCACTTGGACGAACACGTCATGCCGATCCTCAGTCCAAGGGTGCGGAAAAATAATCAACCACTTGATCGAACACGTCACGACGATCCTCAGGTCATCCGCACTTGACCGAACACGTCATGCCGATCCTCAGATCAAGGAACAAAACATAACTCACCAATCGACTCCATGGAATAATCGAGAGACCAACTTTGCAAGAATTATCCAAACACGACACAAAAGTTCACGAATCAACTTTGACCAGTAGACACACAACTAGAAACGAGGCCCAATGTCCCTTATTCGCATTAAATCTGTTATCGAAGGTTTTATCGTTATTTTACGTGTTCGTACGTTTCGTAGTTTAGTTCGTTAATATCATCCATTTATAACCGTTAATATTTTGCTATACGTCCGACATTCCATTTTCCTCTCAATATACTTACGATGGAAACTTTCCTGATCATTTATCAACGCAATAATCGTGCCATACAATATACTTATAGTTTGGGTATGAACTTTCCAACAGTCATTAAACTATATTCACGTAGCTTATGGATTTATAATCATGGATTTAATACCAATAAAACGTATAGATAAAACCCATAAGATACTCATCTACGCGATAGCAATACCATATCACAAGATTTTTATAACAACACAGGTACCGGAAAACTAGCATCAACAATCAACACCCTGCATAACAAAACATCATACAAAAAGCTACACAATTTGCCACGATACATTTTCACTGTGTTGACTGAATTAACATGATTTATTTGGGCATGATAAATTGCTTTGTAGATCAAACTCAAAACTAAAATATTATAGATAATAGGAATATCTTCATGTACAAAAAAGAGCTAGCTTTAATTACATTTTTGAGCTACTCAAACTATTTATTTTACAAGACATTTCTTATATCTCAGACTGTTTTGTCCCAGATTTATAGTACTGCATTTTACGTGAATTTCACCTATGCAAGAGGGGTTTTTAGACTGAGCTATAGAATAGTTATTTGTAGATAAATGAGTTATATTTATTCACAAAAAAACCTAGCTTAATTCTCATTTTTGAGCTGCACAAAACATTCATTTTACTAAACTATGTTCTGCTGAATGTTTCAGTTTCTCAGATTTATAACACTGCATTGTACATGCATTTCACCCATGAAGGAGTGATTTCTAGACTAAGATATAAAGTGTTATTTGTATATAAATGAGTTAGCTTTTACCACAAAAAAAAAACTAGCTTAATTCCGATTTTTGAGCTCCTCAAAACATCCATTTTACTAAACTACATTCTGCTGGAAGTTTCTGTTTTCCCAGGGTTATAACACTGCGGTGTACATGCATTTCACCCATGAAGGAGTGATTTCTAGACTGAGCTATAGAAGAGTTATTTGTAGATATATGAGTTCGCTTTTACCACAAAAAAACCTAGCTTAATTCGGATTTTTGAGCTGCACAAAACATTCATTTTACTAAACTATGTTCTGTTGAGAGTTTCAGTTTCTCAGATTTATGGATTTGTCTTGCACGTCATGAAAACTTCAACACAACAACATCAAACTTCTACTAAACATTAGTACATATTATATGGGTTCTAACTTGAGTTAGATTACTCAAAATTACTCACCAAAGCTTGAAATTGAGCTTGGATGTTGATTTTGAGCTTAATAGAGCTTGAACTTCAAACTTCAAGGATGAACTCCTTGTTCTTCTTAACTTCTTAACTTTTCTTTCTTTTAGGAATCTTCTTGGACTTCTAGGACTTATCATCACAGCTCCTAAGTCCCTATGGTGATGTGGATGTAAGTATATGAGTGTGTATATGAAGGTGCTCACAAGGAAATGGAGGATCAACTCTTGATTTTCCTCCTAACTTCTCTTTTATCTCTCTATGTATCTCTAACCTTCTAGCCTTCTCTCCATGTGCAGATTTTTAGGCCAAAGAAAATAAAATGCATGAGTATATGCATGGTTATATAGAGATGGTGGAGGGGGAGGTGTCTTTATGCATGTTTGCATGTGCACATGCAATGACAAGTGTCCCACATGTGGACAAGTGTCACATAGGGTGGTGACATGTGTCAATGGGGTTGCATATAGCTTCCATGTGGCCGGTCATGTGGAGCCCACTTCGGGTTTTGTGCCACTTCCTCAGTTTGCATGCATAAGTTCCTCGGTATACGTGTTGGTCTCGATTTACGTGCAACCGAGTATTATTTCTAATGTTCAGGTCCGGGTACGGGACTAAGTTAAATCTTAATACGGCCGAGTCGGTACGGTTACTACCGGCCGTACCGTCAGATAATTAAAATAATAATATAATAATATAGTCAGTCCAATACAAAAATTCGAAAAACTGATATTATCAATGAAAGAAAATTATAGGTGTTACAAGAGGGCGAGCTATATTCTTGGAATAAATCTAGTTATATTGATAAAGTGCTAACTAGGTTTTCAATGGATAATTCGAAGAAAGGTTTGTTACCTTTCAGGCATGGTTTAGCGTTCTCCAAAGACCAGTGTCCAAAGACACAAGAGCAGATGAATCGCATGACAGGAATTCCCTATGCTTCGGCAGTAGGAAGTCTCATGTATGCGATGTTATGCACTAGACCAAAAATCTGTTTTGCCGTAGGCATGGTCAGCAGGTATCAATCGAATCCAAGTCCAGAGCACTGGACAGCTGTTAAGCACATTCTTAAGTACTTGAGAAGGACTAAAGATTACATGCTTTTGTACGGCGGTAGTGAGTTAATTCCAATGGGATACACTGACTCGGACTTTATGTTAGCTAAAGATTCGAGGAAGTCGACGTCCGGTCATCTCTTTACCTTGGGAGGTGGTGCTGTTAGTTGGAGGAGCATTAAGCAGAAATGCATTGCAGACTCAACTACAGAAGCTGAGTATGTGGCTGCTTGCGAAGCTGCAAAGGAAGCTGTTTGGCTCAAGAAGTTCCTTATGGAACTCAAGGTGGTACCTGCGCCGCTGTCACCTATTACGCTTTATTATGATAATAGTGGGGCAGTGGCTCAGTCCAAGGAACCACGGAAAGGGAAAGCATATAGAGCGGAAATATCATCTTATTCGAGATATTGTTTAACGTGGAGATGTGACTGTCACCAAGATTGCCACCGCTGACAATCTTGCGGATCCGTTTACAAAGGCTTTGCCACAGAAGGTCTTTGATCGTCATCTAGATAGTATAGGTCTCAGATGTAATCTTGTATGGTTGTGAGTGCAAGTGGGAGTTTGTTGGGTTTGTGCCCTCAAACCAATACTTTATATAGGAGACATTAACATTTTAATATATGGATATCAGCTTTACATTTAGTTATGTATGTTTATTTCATGAGATGATTGTTATCCTTCAGTGTCATAGTAACGAATTCGTGTATGTATGAGATACATACAAGTGAGATGCGAATTACTATTCTTTGTTACTTAGAACTTGTCACGGTGGATGATGATACTGGATATCTCATCAGGTTTACACTGTATCATGATTAACTACCATTGGATGGAGTAATTAATCTCAAACACTAGAGTGTAACTCTTAGTTAATATGCTAGTGCTTATAGTGCATTGACGGACCTGAGATTTCCTTTTGACACTCAAAACTGTCAAACAGTCAATAGGAACTCATAACTTATATAAGGTACGTGTTCTCAATCTTGAGACGATTATGAACACAGACTGTGGATATGACAGCTTTGACTTACCAATTAGTGAAGGTCTAATTAAGATCAACACATGGGTTTCTTGGGTACGTCATGTTCATAGGGTTGTGAACATATATTGTTAAGATAGAATCTACCCTCAAATTCAGAGTAAGCATTCCCTTGAGTATGTCACCAAGTTAATTACTAAGTACTGCAGGCTTGTTGATAAGAGTTATCAACATGTTTGGTAATCATGAAAGGTGAATGGGACTCAAGGAATTCAAGAAGTAATCATGATTCAGGTTGACAGTGACCGTTTATCCGACTACCTAAATATGATTGCGAATGCTGACGGTAGAGGGACATTAGTACAACATACAAGTCTAGTCATCGCTTCGGATATGTTCTTTTACGTTGGAGTTCAGTTATCGTATTATAGTGGAGTAAACGTTAACTGATCAGTGCTGATCAAAGAGTTTGGCCATGGGAATTAATCAACTGATCTGAGCCAACAATAAAAAACCTAGGAGGTCCCACTCTTAGCTCTGCCAGGATACTTGGAAAGACACTTGAGGAAGCTGTCAAGACAGGTTCGATCGATTGAAGTTATTTCGATCGATTGAGGTCATGGCAGATTCGATCGATCGAGCATTGTTGGATCGATTGAATGTTCGATCAATCGAAATCCTTCGATCGATTGAAGGTTAGGTCGGTTCTGGGAATCTATAAATAGGGCAGCAGCATTTTGGAAAAGTGGTTCGTCGTTTTTGAACGTCAGAAGCTGCAGAAACTATTTTTAGAGCACCAAACCTTCTCCTTCCTCTCTATTAGGGATCCCACCATCTCTAGTCTCTCTGGGAAGCATTTGTAGGAGACATAAGGGTGAAGACAACCTAGTGGAGGCTGCTGCATCACTAAGGAAGAAGAATATCAAAATTGGGTTAAAGACCTGAGGTTTAATTCATGTCCCCTCTAGTAGTACGCATCTATGGAATTGACGAGTGGTAGATCTTGGGCTACCAACAAGTTTTTTGAAACATAATCTTTCCGCTGCGTGTTTAAACTTTGATTTAAACCTGTTTTTCCAACAGAAGAAGGACGGAACACTTCGACTCTGCATAGACTACAATGAGTTGAACAAGTTTACGAACAAGAATAGGTATCCACTACCTCGGATAGATGATCTATTCGACCAGTTACAAGCATCAAGGATCTTTTCAAAGATCGATTTGCGTTCAGGGTATCACCACCTGTTAGTTTGACCAGAGGATATATCGAAGACTGCATTCCGAACAAGATACGAACATTATGAGTTCCTAATTGTGCCTTTTAGATTAACGAACACTCCAGCAGTATTCATGGACTTAATGAATAGAGTATTCAGACTATATCTGGATCAATTCATTATAGTATTCATCGACGACATCTTGATCTACTCAAAGACAAAAAAAGATCACAAGGAACACTTACATATGACTTTATAGACTCTTCAAGATAGTAAGTTGTATGCAAGTTTAGCAAGTGTGAATTCTGGCTACAGCTCAAATTCTTGGGATATGTTATATCGCAAGATGGTATCTCTATGGACTCATCTAAAATCGATGCAGTCTTAAGCTGGAATAGACCAACAAACCCGACAGAGGTCAGAAGTTTCCTCGGCCTAGCAGAATATGACCAGAGATTTATCGAAGGATTCTCCTAGATAGCAGGACCTTTGATGATTTTGATGAGAAAGGAGATAAAGTACGAATGGACAGATAAGTACGAGGGTGCATTTCAGAAGTTAAAGGAAAGATTAACTTCTGCACTAATACTTACGATACCTAGGAGTGGAGAAAGGTATATAATCTATAGTGATACATCGCACCAAGGACTTGGTTGTGTGCTTATGAAAGATGGGAATGTTTTTCATATGGATCCAGACAATTGAAGGTACATGAGAAGAACTGCCCTACACAAGATCTGGAATTGGCAACAATAGTGTTTGCATTAAAGATCTGGAGACACTATCTCTGTGGAGAGAAGTTTGATCGATTTTTCGATCATAAGAGCTTGAAGTATTTGTTCTCTCAGAAGGAGTTGAACATGGGACAATGAAGATGGATGGAGTTACTCAAGGACTATGTCTTTTCATTGCAATACCATCTAGGTAAAGTGAATGTCATAGCAGATGGTTTGAGTCGTAGACCTTGACTTGTGATTGCTACATTACTAATTTGAGAATGGCAAGCATTAGAAGTTTTAGCTAGGTTCGACCTACAACCAGTGGAGTTAACCGAAGGATAACATTTTGGATGTCTTATGGTACATCCAACTTTGATCAGCCGTATCATAGCAGCTCAACGGACAATGGAAGATTTAAAGTTATTGTTCTCCAAGATGTCAGCCAAGGAACCAGAAGTATGGAGTATTGGTACAGACGGAGCCTTGCGATGTAAAGGTAGACTCTATGTGCCTGACAAAGATAATCTCCAGGAAATAAATATTGGATGAAGCATATAAGTCACAGATGACGATTCATCCTGGAGGTACGAAGATGTACATGGACTTGAAGATGAATTTCTAGTGGGAGGAATAAAGAGAGAGGTGGCCAAGTATGTATCTCAGTGTCTGACTTGTAAGCAGGTGAAGGCAGAACAACAGAAACCACTTGGACTTCTACAACCATTATCGAGTCCCTAATGAAAGTGGGTGCACATAACCATGGATTTCGTGGTAGGTTTGCCGAAGTCCCAACAGAACCACGACGCTATTTGGGTAATTGTGGATCGACTTATGAAGACTGCACATTTTATCGCCTACAGCATGATGTATCCAGTGGAACGTTTGAGTTAGATGTATCTATAACATGTGGTATGGTTACACGGAGTACCTATTTCTATCGTGTCAGATCGAGATTCGCGCTTTACTGCATAGTTTTGGAAGAGTCTCCAAACAGCAATGGGAAATACACTGAACTTGAGTTCAACTTTTCATCCGCAGACCGATGGATAGACTGAACGGGTGAATCAAGTGATGGAAGGTATGCTATGCACATGCTTTATAGATTTTGAGAGTTATTGGGAGACGCCCTTATCATCAATTGAGTTTGCCTACAACAATAGGTACCATTCGAGTATAGGGATGGCATCGTTTGAAGCTTTATATGGAAGATCTTACCGATCGCTGCTATGTTAGGTCAAAGTCAAAGATACTCAACTTCTTGGGTCGGAGATGGTGCGAGAAACAAGCAAGAAGATTCAGATTGTACGTGAGAATATAAAAACAGCTCAGACCCGACACAAGAGTTATGTTGACCATCGACGCAAGGACTTGGAGTTCGTAGTAGGAGACCACGTACTGCTCAAGGTTTCACCTGCTCGAGGTATCGTCAAATTTGGTCAGAAGAGAGGCAAGCTATAATCGCGATTTATTGGACCGTTAGAGATTCTAGAACTTGCTGGGAAGGTTGCTTATCGACTTGCATTACCACCAAAGATGTCAGGAGTGCACAACATATTCCACATCAGTATGCTGAGGAAGTGTGCTCACTGAAGGAAAAACAGGTTTAAATTGAATTTTTAAACGCGCAGCGGAAAAGTTAAGTTACAAAACTTGTTGGTAGCCCAGGATCTGCTACTTGTCAATTCCATAGATGTGTACTAACAAGAGGGAGAAGAATTATACCTTTGTGTCTTGAGCCCAATTCTGATATTCTTCTTCCTTGGTGATACAGCAACCTCCACCAGGTTTTCTTCACCCTTATGTCTCCTGCGGATGCCTGTCGGAAAGACTAGAGATGGTGGGATCTCTAATAGAGAGGAAAGAGAAGGTTTGGGCCTCTAAAACAATTTTTGCAGCTTCTGGTTTATAAAAACGACGAACTCATTTTCCAAAACGCAGCTGCCCTATTTATATATTCCTAGAACCAACCTAACCTTCAATCGATCGAAGGACTTCGATCAATCAAATATTCGATCGATCGAACCATGCTCGAGCGATCGAACCTGTCTTGACAGCTTCCTCAAGTGTCTTTCCAAGTATCCTGGCGGAGCTAAGAGTGGGACCTCTTAGGTTCTTTATTGTTGGCTCAGACCAGTTTGTTAATTACCATGACCAAACTCTTTGATCAGCAAACTAACTAAATGGTCAGTCAAAGTTTACTCCACTATAAAACGATAACTGAACTCCAAAGCAAAAGAACATATCCGAAGTGATAACTAGACTTGTATATTGTACTAATGTCCCTCTACCTTCAGCATTCGTAATCATATTCAGGTAGTCGGATAAACGGTCACTGTGAATCTGAATCATGATTACTTCTTGAATTCCTTGTGTCCCATTCACCTCTCATGATTACCAAACATGCTGATAACTACTTATCAACAAGACTGCAGTTCTCAGTAATCAACTTGATAAAATTCTCAAGGGAATGCTTACTCTGAATCAGAGGGTAGATTCTATCTTGACAATATATGTTCACAACCCTATGAACATGACATACCCAAGATACCCAGGTGTTGATCTTTTTTAGACCTCACTGATTGGTAAGTTAAAGCTGCCATATCCACAATCTGTGTTCATAATCGTCTCAAGATTAAGAACATGTACCTTATACAAGTTATCAGTTCCTATTGACTGTTGACAGTCTTAAGCGTCAATAGGAAAACTCAGGTCCGTCAATGCACTATAAGCACTAGCATATTAACTAAGAGCTATACTCTAGTGATTGAGATTAATCACTCTATCCAATGGTAGTTAACCATGCTACAGTGTATACTTGATGAGATATCCAGCTCATCATCCACTATGACAAGATCTAAGTATCAAAGAATAGTAATCCATATCTCATTGTATGCATCTCATACATATACGAATTACTTACTATGATACTTAAGGATTAAACAATCATCTCATGAAAGAAACATACATAATAAAATGTAAACCTGATGTCCATATATTAAAATGCTAATGTCACATACATAAAGTAATGGTTTGAGGGCACAAACCCAACACTCACAACCCAGTGCACGAGATCACCTTCAAAGATATTGAACTCAACAAAAACGTTATAGTCAACGAAGGACCAGTTCGCATTCTGGATTGAGGGATCAAGAAACTCGGGAACAAGGAGATTCTGTTGGTAAGGATTCAGTGGAAGCATCATGACAAAGGAGAAGCTTCATGGGAGCTAGAGTCGGAGATGAGTGTGAAGTTTTTGTTTTTGTTTTTGGCCTTGTTTGTTTTCGATTTCGAGGACGAAATCCTTAATGAGTGGTGGATGATGTAATACCCTATATTTTTGGAGTATATTAATAAATAAGACGTCGTATTTGTACTTGTATAACCCTTACCCTTCTTTTGGTAAATTTTGTTTACCAATCAATTGCCCTTGTGTCCCAATCGATTGCCACTTTTGCAATCGATTGCCATTTTTGCATACCAATTGATTGTCATGTTTCCCAATCGATTTCCATCCTGCCGACCTGAATTCATTACATGGCATATACCAATCGATTGCCCTTGACTCATAATTGATTACCATGAAATATCTGTAATCAATCGATTACCATCAGTTCCAATCGATTGGCATCTGCAATGATAAGTTTTCTTCTTTGCCTCGTGGTTTGACACTTGGCAACTCATTTTTCTACATATATGGGTTCATTCTTGGCCTTGGGGCTGTTTCACGGATCTTTAAGAGAGAGACACACCATACATATATATGCACTCAAATACATATATCTATACATATATATACACCCACACAAACACACACACACACACACATCTCTGGACAGAGAGGAGGAGAAGAAAGAAGACAGAAGAGAAGAGAAGAGAAGAGAAGGAGAGACAAAGAGAGAGCGGACAGAGAGACAGAGAAGAGAAAGAGAAGGAGGAGAGAGAAAGCTTCAAGCTTTTCAAGCTCACACATAACCAAACACACCCTTTATGAGTCTTCACTCACTTGGTCCCTTTCATATATTTTTTTTTTACAAGCTTTGGTGATGTTTAGATGTATTAAATACGTCCTTAAGACGTTTATATATGCTGATTTACGAATCTGCTAGGGAAGATGAAGTCCCAATCGATTGGACTTTTTCAATCGATTGATATCAGTTGAGTCCCAATCGATTGGATATATTCCCAATCGATTGCCATTATTTGTAACCCAATCGATTGCCAAAGTTAGCAATCGATTTATATTGTTTTGGATCCAATTGATTGTCATTTTTCCTAAATCGATTGATATATTTTTATCCCAATCGATTGACCCTTGTCCCAATCGATTGGCATTAGCAGAATATGGTTAGTTTCTCTTGTTTATTATATAAAGGGTTCGATTGCTCTTTTTTCGATTCAGACTTCCATTATGGAATTATGGGTTGATCAGGGATAATGTGACAACAAAGATAAGTATGATTAAGAATAATGGATTAACATGATGACGTTAGATTCTATGCGGTACATGTATGAGTTCGATATCCGTTCTTTTAATCATAGTCATGCCACAATGGGGTTGCCATGTAATCGTTAGTGGTATAACGATAGGTAGGTTTGCTAAGTTCTGGGATGATTACGTGTAACACCCGTACTTGGGAAAAGAGGGTTAATTATCATTTAATATGCATTAATTGTATAATTAGTGTATATTATGGAATGAGGGGAGGCTTTGGACTCGCCAGTATGAAAAGTGTTTAGAGAAGAACACCATTTGGAAAAGTCCCCAGTGAGGTGGGACATGTATTGGAATGGGACCCAATGAAGGGCTAATTAGTAATTTGCATTTTAAATAATTAATTGCATTTTATATGATTACATGGATGTTTGCTAAGTTACTTCCATATTATATTGTTATGTGTTAGCATTATTTTGGACACCCAAATAAGGGTATAACTGAAAAAGACCTATAATTGGTAGGTGCGATAGCAACTTCATAAAATATGTGGGACACACGTTGGGACCCATACTGTACTTAGACAAACACTTAGTAGATAATTGGGTAGTTAATGAAATGTTTGGGGGATTTCATAATAGGAACTTAAAAAATTCCGGGGGTATAAGCGAAAAGAGGAAAAAATGGGGTAATGACACCTCATGTTTGTGCATGAGGGTGTGTGTCAAAGCATGAGCTTTGTCTCAAAACATATGTAGGAAAATTAAAACAAAACAAAAGAGAGAGCTCACTGAGAGAAAGACGAAACTGTCACCGAAGCCGTTTTCTTGCTGTTCCTTCGCCGTTCGACACCGGATTTATGATCCGAGACCACTTTTGAACTCATGGAGGTAAGAGGATCACATGCACGTAATTAATTTTCATTTTCGGCAACGTTTTTTCAGAAACTGTTCTTGATAGACGATATTTGTTGTACCAAAACTATGTAGGACTACTCTAGAACAAGAATTGGCTTTTGGTTCTAGCTTGATTCAGGATTTTAGGAGGAGAATTGCGTATAATTTGAGGAGGTGAGTTTTCTAACCAAAAGGTGATTGTGGTTTAAGGTGTTCGATGTTTCTATATCTATTTTGAGTTGTAGAAATCATGCTTAGAAGCTATAAAATTGTTAGATTGTGATTTACATGTCAATTGTATGAAAAGTTGGAATGATTATGTACCTACATGCTTATATGCTTATGTGGTAATCAATGAGCACCGGAAAAATGATTCATTGTTGGGAGTAATAAGGGTGGTGAAGAGGAAGAATCCAAGAAATACGGAAGTCCAAGGAATAGAAGTGACCACGGGACCAAGGGAGGTCTTTGGGTTTGAATGAATCATTGAATCGGTGACTCGGCGATTACAAATATAAGATATGTGGTTATTTGTAGCATTGCACATGTTAAACATTCAATCATATTTAGATTATTCACTAAGCGTAATGCTTAAGAAAACCATTTTCCTTTTCTGTTGTGGTAAAAAATAACCACCGCAGGTACGGAGCAATATCCGGAGAAGAAGTGATGTGCTCGGGAATGGGGTAGAGATTTGGGACTTGTAGTTATGTTTTTAACTTGTAATATGGTGTAACTTATGGCTTGAGATCTTTAACTTGTGGTTTGAAGTCTTGACTTGTGGTTGTAGAGTTGGAGAGGTTAGGAATTTGTTTGGATTCCTATGACTCATGTAGATAATGTAAACTTGTAGAAACGTGTGTAATTCTCTATGTTAATAGTTATTTTTGGGTAAGAAGTTGGAGGATTTGGAGTTTGTCTTTGTAAATTCTATATATGTATCCTTAAGTTATAACTATGTATGTGTATAAGTTGGTTGGAAATGGACTTTTCCGGCAAGTCCGGATATGCGTTGCAACTCTTTTGGATAAGTTCCTTTTTGTAACTAAGTGGTTTGAGTGGTTTTGGAATCCTTTTTGGAAAGTTTCATGTATATGATTGTTCTTGAAAGAATTTGGTTTTACTCACTTGTTTCGATCCAAATGAGGTTATGTTAATGTTTTGAATGTTTGAAAGAGCTTGGATTTATGTTTGGAAATATTTAAACCTGTTGATAAAGGGTTTTGAAATGATGTCTTAAAGTTTCATGAGGTTTGGTTGTGATTTAGTTGTGTAGCAACTTGTAAAACAGTGGTTTTTGCTGTCAAATTGGTGCCGCAGAATCCGGGTCTTAAGAGGATCGATCCGGCACTTCTGGAGGGCCAAAAATGGAGTTCTGTCAAAACCGGATCGATCCGTTTTGGGGCGGATCGATCCGCAAGCCATTTTGCTGCACTATCGACCTTTACGGAAACGGACATAACTCACTCTAGAAAATTTGGATTTGCGTGCCGTTTTTTGCGTTGAAACCGGGACTCAAAGACCTATCTTTTGATATAAAATTTGTTATATCTTATTAATGACCATTTTGCCCTTGAGGCTATTTTTGTCACCACAAAGTTTTTTATGTCGTCTAGCATACGTGTTTCTTAGTAATTCGCGTATTTCTTTGTTAATCAGTATAGTTGAGCACTTGTAGCATTGTTACATGTGTCCTAATCTGCACGAGGCGGTTTGAGGTGTGACATTACGGAAAGAGCTGTTTCCCAAACGCGGTAGACAAATGAAGGTGTCTATGACTTGAGGTGGCTGGATAAACAGGTATTATCAAACGCGGTAGATGATCTCTATGACTTGCGGTGTTACGCGGTAGAAGGTACCGATGACTTGCGGTGGCTGAGAATATGTAGTTGACGATAAGTCGTGGCAATAGAATTGATGTGTCGATGCTTAAAGCGTTAAATCCCTGACATGCGGTGGACTATGCATATACTTAAAAGCGGGGGATAGACTGACGTATTATCTACGACTTGTGGTGTACGTGGTAGATGACCTCTATGACTTGCGGTGTTACGCGGTAGATGGTATCTACAACTTGCGGTGACGCGGTAGACAAAGCATTGGTGTATCCAGGAGTTTTACAATCAAGTCCGTTCTAAGGGTCAGTATATGCTGAGTTTGTTATTCACAAGACGATAAGAGTTGAGTAAACGACATTGGAATAATAAAGAGGAAGATACGATTGTAACACTATATCTTAGACACTTCCATAACTTGTTATTACGTTATATCATTGGTGCCCTGTGAGTTTCTATTCTTTCATCTCTCAGTAAGCTGACGGCCGTTATTGTCTGGACATTCCTTGTCCAGACTTCCCCTGTTCTTAATAATGCAGGTGACAATGCGTGCGACGATGGATCCGTCCAGACTACCTGTAGTAGCCATCGTCGTACGCATCATCACCTTTTTTTTTTTTAAATAATAAAAAACAAAAAATAATCTTATGTTTAGGTTTAAAGAAACTCTAAGTATGTGTTTGACAAAATTAAAAATTAAGTGTTGAATTTTAAGTACTAAAATTTTTAAATGAATGAATTTGTAATACTGAAAATAATATTTTAAGTATTGGGATAGATTCAGTGATTATTTTCAGTAATTTTTTTTTTGAAGTTTTAGTAGTCTTTTTGTTGAGTTCAATTAAATGATATGTTATCAAATGCACTAAAAACAAATTAAGTAATAAAAATTTTGATTTTCACCACTTAATTAAGACTATTTTTTCATATCTCTCCATTGTATTCTCACTTATTTTTTTACAGCGAAATTGAGGCAAGATAATTTTTTGCATCCACAACAACTCCAACTTCGTACCCTTACTTAAGCCACCATAGCAACTTCCACTCAGGCCAACTGCCTTTTGGTTGTATTCTCACTTGTGGGTGGCTGTTCTTCTTCTTTCTTCTTCTCCGCCGAAGCCACACGCCGATATCAACAACACATAATCTCCGTAATCCTTCTTTCTAATCTAAAAGGTTTGACTTCTTTATGCCAATTTCTAGAATAAGTGTTCTTTCTGCTAGATTGAATTTATTAGGGTTTGTGTTCAATTAATTTTCAATTATGGAAATGATTAGCATACTCAACTGATCCAATAGAATGAATGTTTGTACTTTTTTTTTGATATTTGGTGTAGAAGTTTCAAATTTTCTATTGAGTGTTTTTAGGCTTCAAATCCGTATCCAGGGCATGGAAATGTTAAGAGTAAGAGCAGCACTCAAGGAGGAAAAATTGAAGCAGAAGGGTATCTTTAGTTCAATCTCACCAAAGCATGATAAGGCTCAGAAACATCTGCAACCAGTGAATGGGTATTTTATTTTTCCTCTGCCTTGTGCTGCGTGCACACCTAACCTAATTATCTGACTTTTGTCTCTATGGGGATTAACCTAAGAAACTTTCAATTGAACAGGCAGTTAGAGTCTTTTGATGATTTTGATGACGACGCTATTGACGTGGATGGGGGCATTCGCGGGACGAGTAATGGGCATTCAAGTTTATTGCGTTTGAGTAAACTCTCCCAAATTGCAACTTCTAAGCTGAATAAGCCTAAGGTATGACTCTTGATATAATCGTGTCCTCATCTCAATGTCTTCGTAAACGGTAAATCGCAGACCTTGTGGGCTATGAAAATTTTCCCGCTGAGGAACTCCGCGTCATGCATAATAATCCAGGCTAAGCAGATGTTTGAAATATGCGACATTATTTTTTTTGCCACATGAAGCAGACAATAGAAAAGTGTTTACTAAAGCAAAAGGTAGTTGCGCTAGAAGTAGCAGTAGTGAAAGTTTAAAACAAAGAATTTGGGCAGTCCTTTATATGCTCTTTAAGGAATAGAATGACAACTTTCAGAAATTTTTTTTTCGTGGTTTGTCTCAGGTATTGGAAAGTCATAGTTTGGAACAATTTAGAACACTTTGGATTGACTCCTTTTTTTCTTTTCTTTTCTCCAGGAAGTTATTAATGAGCTAGGTTGCATGTAACAAATTAGCTATGTATGTATTTGAATGAAATTGTAGTATGTTCCCAGATATTGTGGTTATTTGGAAAGTTTTAGAATGTGCGCCTGTTGCTGAGTTCCCTAGGTCGTATAGTCAGGTTTCACGCGTACCAACGATGCTCAACTACTTCGACAGTTGGCAAGTAGATGGGTAAGGCAAGGCATAGTGTCCATGTACCAGGTCATGGGCCCAGGCACGATGCGGGTTTGCCCATCCAGAGAGCAACCTGGCCCACTGGGAGCATGCTGATGTGATGCTTAAGCTGTTGGAGACAATGAGTCTAAAAAATTCTTACTCTTTCTCTCTTTGGTTATAAATCTAATGTCATTGGTCTACCAACTACGTGGATGATGGAATTTTTTTTCTTCTCATATAATTGTTGGGGTAGATAGTACTAACCTTCCCTGAGATTTACCAATACATCATATGCGACCCTCTTATTTTAAATATACTAGTAACCTCCTTGTGAGTGACGTCTGTTAACAAAATATAGCTGTTTACTATTTGACCCCTATTGTAAAATAAAACATTATTTGAAAACCAATTTGATGTAAAAGTAAAAAAAAAAATCGAACTATCTTCCATCACCCATACCTTAGAAACGACCTCCCTTTGGCTAATATTTTTGTTTTCTAAAAAAAGTTTCCTCCTTCCGCTGGCCCAACCTCCACCCTCTCTTATGCCACAAGTCATGACACTTTTCTCTTCTGCACCACTTCTTTTAAGGTTATATATCACTAACATGTCCAGCTCCTTTATCCCATGCTGTTCTGCCACTGACCTGATCACTGTCATATTCGTATTTAGGCGACCTACCATCTATAGGACCACCGCCTAGAGCCCATTTACAAATTTCTCCCATATGGTTGTAAATGCCAAGTCTTGGATGTGTCAGATCTCAATCCGAAGCAATAGTCAGAGACTTAGAAGGTGCAAAGCTATCACCAAGCGGAAATTGTGTCCATTACCTTCCCTCCCAAACTTGGTATTCTGTTACTATTCTTCTCTCTCAACCTTGCGATAGAACTACTATACCTGTGACCTGATGAGATATATATATATATACATATTTCCGAAAAGGTGAGCTTTATAGAACCGAAAAGAAAAACAATTATCCATGGGCATACCCCAGGGATACACAAGCAGCAGCACAAAACAAAAATGACAAACTAGATTGGAAGGACTCCTAAGCCAAAGCGAAGACCCAGCTCAAACTAGGGGCACAAAAACCCGCCAACACAACCAGGGGCATCAGCAAAACAACCAGCCCACCCAGGCAAGCAAAAGCCATAGCAAACCAAAATACCGAGCAAGCTGGATACCCATCACGAATGCCCCAATTGATACGCAGCAGCCTGTTATGCATGGGGTTGGAGATATTGACTGAAGGCAACCTACTCCGAACGGTATGGACGATCTCCCATTGAAGTGAGTCGACATCCTTGTAGATCTAGGAAGCACCGGTGCGGATGCAAGGACGCTAGTACGGGGAGTTTGGCAATTTTCTCAAAATCATGAGTGCGAGTGCGAGTGCGAGTGCGAATGCGGCGGGGGTACTTGTATAAATATTAAAAATATTTTTATATATAGCATTTATATAGTACTATATAAACTATTCTACCGCTATTTTTTCAAATTTAATAATATACTCAAATAATACTACTTCAAAAATTGATATTAAATCGCAATTTCATATGATATATTTACAATCTATTCTACCAAAAAATATTTACAAACTTTTTTAAAGTGTTCAAGATAGTACGAATAACCAGTGTCTGAAAAAAAAAATAAATAAAAAAGTTTGCCTGTAGCCGCACTTTTGAAGTGTCCCGACGCATTCCTGCGGCATTTGGCCGCACATAAACATCCGAAGAACTCGAAAGGTATCCAGAAGCACTCTCGCCGAACTTAGTGTGCATATGCCACAAATTTCGAAGCACTCGTGCTTCATAGTGTAGATATTGGAGAAAATTCTTTGGTTTCTCTCCCTCCAAATGTAGTAAATTAAAGCCGCCAAACTCAGCTTGTTCACCACTTTTTGGGTGGCTTTTCCTTTCCATTGAATCACAGCCCAAGCAACAATCTCTTGCCAATTCAAGCCGTTAAGGCCATGTTTGGCAGGTGGGATAAGAGCACAGGATAGGATAACTTTTATCCTATCCTGTGTTTGGTGCTGCAATCCATATGAGTATTTTATCTCAAGGACGCTTTTTATCCCATTGAGTATGAGATAACTCAATACCATGGGGAGGGTAGTATTATTAGGTGGGATAAGGGTGTTTGGGATAACTTTTGGGACCATTTTTTTTTCCCAGATTTTTTTTCCCAAATTTTTTATTTTATTTTTTTGATTTCTTTTTCAAGTTTTTTTTTTCTAGTTTTTTATTATTATTATTATTATTTATTTTTTATTTAAAGGTTTGGGTTTTTTTTTTAGATCTATTTTTTTTAACAAGTTTCAGATCTGCCTTTTTTTCCCCCCCTTTCAAATCTCTGTTTTTTTTTAGATTTGTTGTTTTAAGAAAATCTCAAATCTTTTTTTTTTTTTCCCAAATTTGCTTCTTTTTTTTTATTAGCTATTTTTCTTTTTTTTCTTAAATTTTTTTTTTAAATTTTAATTTTTTTATTTTTATTTTAATTTTAATTAATTTTTTTTTCAGATCTTTATATACATATATATATATATGTATATTATTAAAAAGCAATAATTTAGTTATTATCCGGAACTTATGTCCAAGCATGCCCAAACACATGATTAGGTACAGCTTATCCAATAGTTTTATCTAGCATGTTCCAAACACATGACAACATAACAGCTTATCCGATAGAATTACTATCCTATCCAATCTTGTCTTATCCTGTGCTATTCGACAGTTTTATCCGCCCTGCCAAATGAGGCCTAACAGTCTGGACACTTAACCAACACTTATTCAAGAAGAAGGTCCAAACTCCAAGGGGCATGAGAAAAAAAATGGTTGTGGTCCTCAATTATGGATCTGCAGAAGACTCATATCTCTTCTATTGAAGGATTGATATGCTTCCTGTCCTGGGTTAGAACTTAGAAGCCTGTTACGAATAGCAAGCCAAAGATTAAAAGAGTGCCTTGGGATGTGTTTAGGAAACCAAACAAGATGCCACCAGTCTTGTACGGGGGGAAAGTGGTTCTCATAGTGTGCCACACACATTGGTAGAGAAAGCTTGGTCTGGAGGAGTCTACAAGGGGCTATTCTGGTGCGTGGGAAGCGGATAGAGATCACAGTTCTCTATGGTCTCCCTAAGATCCCTAATTCGATGAGAAGGGGGCCAGTTCTAATGATTGCATTGAATGATGGAGCTGACCTTAGCCGAACTACTGCTAGCTGCATCATACATGATTCTGGGGCCAAATCTGTTGGCCAAGGGGCCCAACGAGTGCCAATTATCCATCCAGAGGAAAGTATTCTCACCATTCCCAATTTATATCTGAAAAGTGTGGATCAGGGGCCTAATGAAATTTTCTCCATGTCCAGGAACAATATTGGGGAGTACTTATGGTTCTTTAGAAGTTAAATGTTCACCCTAGAAGCCGAAATGGAGGGTGTACAATCCCAAGCAAAACCCAAATGTGCTTCACCATAAGCTCTGTATTCCATTCCATCAAATTCTTAATGCCCAAGCCTCCCTCCATTTTATTTCTGGCAATGAGATTCCAAGCAATCTTTGCAACACTTGGGGAGGATAAAATGGCTCGCCCAGTCTCATCAGCTTTCGTCAGGAGTTTGTTGATATTTTTGGAAGTACGAGCACAGCGCCTGATATATCACATTAAATTGATATCAAACAAGCATGACGAACATGATAAGGCTATCTAACCTAGCTGCGCATAGGACGATGTAACTTGTTTAAAAGGTTATTTAGAGATGTACGAAAAGCTGTTCTTACACCAAGTTGAGCCTCTTATGTGCATAGATGTTTGGTTTCGTATTATGCTTACCTATGCAGAACACTTGTTTTGCAGGTTGTTTCTGGTGACGATGATTTACCAAAGCGAGATGATATTGGAGAAAGGCGAAGAAAGCATGAGCTCCGTGTTCTGGCCAGAGCTGGAATCAAATCTTCTGATGACTTTGAAGATGAGTCAGAAGATGAATTCTACAAACAAGTGAAAGAGCAAAGAGATGCTAAGCTTGCTGCCAAAGCAGAGATGTATTCAAGGTGTGTTTTTGTACTGTGCTTTAAATGGATGGAACGAGCTATTTTCAGCAATGCCAAACTCCTGTCAGGCATGGTTGTTAGACTTGTTCGATTCACGAGTTGATTTGAGTTTCTTAAATCCGATACGATTCAAGATTCATAATTTTGAAATTTGAAGTAGTAATTTTTAAGTGGAAAGTAAACTTTCAATAATTTGAGCCTTGAGATTGCATGAACTTTTGTTAAATCATTATTTTGTTCAGTTTAATCACTGCATGTGTGTTTTGACATGTGTACAGATTATAGATACAAAGTTATATATTTTAATAAATGGCAAACTAATTAACAAGTTGACAACATTGTGTCAGGCTGTAAAGATTCTTGATCGCAGTAATTGCATCTAAAAATCTAGACATGATATGCAACGTATTTTGAGTCCGGTTTTTTTTTTTTTTTGAATAAAGTGAAATCAAGTCTCTCTCTGTGTGTGTGTGTGTGTGTGTGTGTGTGTGTGTGTGTGTGTGTCTACTGTGTGCATGTGCCACACATTCTTGTGGTGTTGGTTTTAAGATATATACTGGAAACTTGGTTCCTGTCATGCTCTCATTTAGTTGCCTAATAAAAACATGTTTTGCTTCTGCAGAAACTTGGCTGTTCCACTTACATCTATTCCTGAAACTTTAGTAGATGGGAAGCGCCATATTTCTTATCAGGTAAGGACAAAGCCCGTTAGGGATAGCCTTTTTTTTTTCCCCGAAACAATCACTTAAAACTTGTAAGCGATTGTTTGAAAAACTGTGACTGTTTCGGTTAGTTTTTACACAGCTTTTTCAAAATCTGATTTATTTTCAAAGCTAAAAAAGCTGTGCTCTCTGGAGAAAGCTCCAACTTGTTGTCTTTTAAGTAAATTCTTATTCCAAAATAAGTGATTATTTAGAAGCCTAAACTAACCGGCTTTTAAGTCTTGACCTTATTTCCATATTTTTGAATTTCCACCGAGACGAAATGATAATGTTGCTGCCAAAAACTACAGATGGAAAAGAACAGAGGGCTAACTCGTGCTCGCAAGAAGCTGACCAAAAACCCAAGGAAGAAGTATAAGGTGCTTGACATAAATAGTTGATGTCTGAGTTTAATAAATAAACTTCTCCCATAGAAATGTAACTTCTCTCTCTCTCTCTCTCTCTCTCTCTCTCTCTCTCTCTCTCTCTCTCTCCAGGATCAGCACAAGAAAGCGGTGAAGCGCCGGCGAGGGCAGGTGCGGGAAATCAAGAGGCCTTATGGGCCTTATGGAGGGGAAGCATCTGGAATTAATGCTGGAATCAGTCGGAGCATTAGATTGAAGTAACTAACAACTTTTACCGGAGATGTGTTTGATTGGAGAGCGGAAAGTGTGAAGTATTTTGCTCAAATTTTGGTCTCATTATATAGCTTTTATAGTTTTGCAGAAATGGAGTACCTATAAATTATAGCAGTGTATTATGTTCTACACGCAAAATTCCAATGTTACATTTTCTGCCACATTTTCTCTAGTAAAAATATTACAATGTTTATGAGCTTATATTATGTATTAAGATAGATTAGGCTTCAGTGTCTATTTTATTGGAATTATTTACAGAATCTCTCTCTCTCTCTCTCTCTCTCTCTCTCTCATGTTTGTTCTTCGTATTCAACCATTATTTACATCAAATTTCAACTGGTCTCACCGTATTAGATCTGACCCTATTGTCACGTCATTTGAGAAGCACTTTTGAGATAGAAATTTAGGAAGCAAAGCATTACTCGACTTTTAAGATAATAAAGTGCACTTTCCCCCCTTTTCTTTTTTCCCCGCTGATCAACTGAAGCTTACTTTGTACTTTATTATGACTCTTTCTCTTGGTGATTACATTTAAAGGTAGAACTTTTAGAATGGCGCAAAAATAAATCCTAGAAGATCAGAGAAATCTGGCAACCTGTCACAAACAATTGTGACACCAATAAAAATGCTATTTGATTGCAAGGTACTAACGAGATCAAGAGAAATCTCTTGAAAACCTTGATAGTAAATGACTTGACCATAGAAGTCGAGCATATCAGATCAGGCACGCCAAGCCCCCAAACGAAATTGCAAAGATCAAGACACTGCAAAATGGGGCATATCTCAAAGTGGAATTTCCTAAGTCAAACCAGACGAATTCCCTGGATAACCTTAGGGATTTGGGGAGCAACTGGTATGGCCAAAAGTACCAAACTTGAACAGAATATGACACGTGACATATAAATTCAAAATTCAAACGATAATCATTCCAAATCTAAAAATACCCAAAGATCATCACATCGATCTCAAAACCCACTACCATGCTAATGCACCCTTTTCAGGGCAACTGTTTTCATTCAAATTCATTTATAAAAACAGCAGAGGTATGTAAGCCAAAAAAAAAAAAAACTTTCGTTTTTAGTTATATACAGCACTCTATTTTGGTAATTGCCAAGTGCCAACTTAAGCATTAGAGGGACTTTGGCCACAGGCCGAGGCCTTTTTGCAGGTGCAACTTCGACCATCTCACATTCTGACGTTGAAAAAACGAGGAGACGCAACCTCTTACCAGGATGGACAATCCAGAATGATTCCATTCTTTTCATTACCAGATAATGATAAGATAAACAGATCCTTAAGATTTTTGGCTTCGACAGAACCCAGGACATCCTAGTTCACGGCTCGTCTCACCTTCCCCTCATTCCAATAGCTATACCTTGGCATGTTTTATTCTACAGGTAACTTATGCCAGCCTACACGGACAAAATGAAATTAGTAAAGTACTAAAGTGCCTATAATATAGTAATGTGAATCCATCTGAAAAATTCACTAAGGCCTCGTTTGGTTGCCGGATAGGATAAATGGGTTCCTAGGATAACTAGCCACATGATAAAACAATGCAGTATTATTTTTATACTGTGTTTGGTTCGTGCCGGATTATACTGGGGATAAAAAGCAATTAGTCCAATACTGTGTTTGGATGACCATGGTATAAGCTTGGATTAATCTATAACCTTCCATAAATGCCCCTTTTGCTAAAAAAGTACCAAATTGCCATGAATATACCAAAACACCTTCACAATACATTTGTCCCATACTTTTTTGAGCAAAAAAAAAAAAAAAAACTATAGTATTGGTCAAATTACCTTGGTCAAATTATTCAGTACTTGCAATTATTGTTTATACATAATTAAAAGCCTAGAAACTATTTAAAACTTGTATACACTACTCCCATTTGCATCTTCATAGGCAGCCTCCTTCAAGTGCTAATCATAGAAAGTTCTTCTCTTTATAGGATCCTCATTTGCATTTCCAACTCTCGATGGGCAGCCTCAATGGGTCTAGGGAAAATTTACATGTTACACCTATTGTTGTTAAACAAGATCAAATTGTGAGTTTGCCAATATCATGAATAGTGAATAGAATCAAATGAACACTGATTGGATGGTTTCATTCTCTATTTTATCTTTAACATAATGGTAATCTAATTTAAGAAATCAACTGATCCAAAATGTTATTGCAAATATATGCTGGTGTATTGAATACTATTTCCAAATTCAGTGACACATACATATTTTTAACATTTAAAACACGAGAGGAAAATTTCCTGGAACCAAATTATGGTGAATGTAAGGACTAAAATATGAGAGGAAATTCTGAACCACAATAAATTGGAAGAACTAAAATTAGACAACTAGAAGAAAAAAAGAGCTGGGCTAAAACTTGTATTTGACAAACAGCAATACCCATCCAAATTAGTTGCAAAATTGGTAAACAAGCAAATTTTTGTGTTTGTTTGTTTGTTTATCAAATTATTGACTTTGATTTCAGAATGCATAAGAGAACAAATCTCCAAAATAGCATACCGAATCCACAAACTCCAGGCCAATACTAAGGTGAGATTGGTTATAAACATAGGCATAAGAGGTTACTGTAATACTGTACAATGCAGATGTGAGATTGGTCTTAACATAGGCACAATCATTGTAACAAATGTTCTCATCCACCTTTTACAAAGCAGCACAAAAGCCCTTTAGTATTTATACATGAGCAAAACTTCAGTATGCATCCAACAATGATAAACTCATTCACAATGGTTTGTTTCTAGATATAAGTGAGTGAACAACTACTAATTATTATTTAACTTAATTTTGTCACTTCAAAGGAGGAAAAAAAAAACAATAAAACAGAAATCAGTTCAACAAATCACATAATGATGATAACATAGATATGATTTGTACCAGGAAACAAAATAGAACCACTTTGTCTCTCTAAGTAGTCATCCATCTATATAGAATTTACCAAACATAAAGAGATATAAAATTAAAGCCATCAACAATGGCAACTATAGAGCTACCTTTTATATGCTCAGAATCTATAACAAAATGTCTCATAAAAACCAAACCAAGTTCACAAGAAAGTACTATGTTTGTTTGCCATAATTATGAGGTAGATCCATAATTTTGTGGTATTTCTATCCTTCCCACATTTTTATGTTCTCTTGAAAAGACAAATTTGAGAGAATAACTTAGCCTAGTTGATAAAAAGGCTCTCCATGCCACGCTCATACCATGGTTTGATCCTTGCCCTCCTTCCCGGCCTTGGCAAATATGTCCTTGCATGAGAACACTAAACCAAATGATCCAAAAAAACAAAAAAAAACAAAAAAGACGAAGAAGGAGACAAATATGAGATCTAAAAAATGGATTGCTATATTAGCATAAAACATTAGTTTTTTAAACTATAGTTTAGGTTAAATGATAACTTGATACACATACATAAACCTAAGTGATATTTTGTCAAACAGATGGCTAATTGGAAAAAAAAAAAAAAAAATAGGAGAGAGAAGAAAGAAGAAAAGAAAAGAAGCTAACTGTGGTTAATAATATTTACCCTTACTATATTCATGCTTGTTTTAGAAAGTAATTATTAGGATCTTTTTTTCTTTACAAAATTTAGGAAAGATTAAGGGCGTGTTTGATAAAACTGAAAAATTAAGTATTGAAAATTGAGCGCTGAATTTTAAGTACTGAAAATTTTAAGCGATTGAATTTGCAGTACTGAAAATAGTGTATTCAGTAACGAAATAGACTGCATTCAATGATTATTTTTAGTTAAAGATTTTCACTTATGGCCCGCTTGGTTCATGGATTATTTTAGGTGGATTCTAATTACCAGGAATCATAATACTAGTAATCAATTTACCAGGAATTTGAATCCGTGCAAAGTGTTTGGTTCACCAGTGGAGTCCTAGATGGATTTAGAATCCTATGTTTGGTTGGGTCAGGGAAAATGAAGCAGGAATGTTACTAAATACCTAAGATACATGTCGCGTCCGCGCTCTCAGAACAGCCAGCTGTCGGATGCCCAACTTTCTGAAAGTGGGTGAAATGCGACGGATTTTTATTGGAAAGGGTGAAAGAGTATGGTAGTGGCCCATTTTTATTTTGGCATTGGGCTTTGTAATTTTGGCATTGGCCTTGTGGTTTTATTTCAGCCTGAGTTACGAACACTTGTGCAAAAGAATATGAATTTACAAAAGAAAAGGTTAAACAAAAACTGTTAGAATAAAAAAAGTGCCCCATTGTAATGAGAATCACTAAAGTGACGACATAAGTCCTCTTAAGTCCGAGATCCCCAACAGAGTCGTTAGCTGTCGTGCCCACACTCTCAGAACATTCGGATGCTTGGCTTTCTGAAAGTGGGTGAAATACGACGGATTTTTAATTAGAAGGGTGAAAAGAGTATGGTAAGGCCCATTTGAAATGTTCAGAGTCGCCACATAATATTATTTGGGTGTTAGGATCCCTGCAAAGATAATTAAAGTAATCATCTTTGACTTTTGAAAAATAGTTTTGAGAAAAATTGGCCCTTTAAAAATGTGACTCTGAATAGCCATGCGAAAACCAGAGATTTTGAGATGGGTTCAGGGGCTCGATTATGTCGAGGGAAGGTGTTAGGTACCCTCGAACATCTGTACAAACACAGTTGCCAATTTTGATGATTTTCATTAAAATGGGGCATTTCGATTGAAAACAAGATTTTGAAAGTGAATAGGACGAAAAATGATGATGGGTATGGCTGCACTCTTTGAGAGCTGCTTACGCATCCCGAGACGGGAATCAGGCCAAACGTAGTTCTGACTTTCGTGTATGCGAGTCTATATATGATTTTTTTTTAAAAAAAGGTAAAAGTGGTCACGTTTGACCCTGCACGTGTGATGTAGTGATTTGAGAAGGAATCGATGTAACTAGAAACTTTAACCCACGTAGTATAGTCCTACATTTTAACCTTTGGAAAGTGATTGAGATTGAAATGAGATTTTGCAAGTAAGTGAAGAATGAAGTGTTTTTTTTTGTACTTTTCTATTTTTAATTTTTTTTCCTGTCCTTTTATTCCTACACCAGAAGGACCGGTGTCCAAATGACTGAAAAATGTATTGGAAGTATGGGTTAGTGCCCAAATGACTGAAAAGAGATCTTTTTTTTTTTTTTTTGTATATTTGTTTGGTGGCGGAAGTAAAAGTCGGTACCCAAATGATTGAAAATAGATTTGTTTTTGTATTTTTGTTTATGCCGGATGAAAGGGTTGATGCCCAAGTGATTGAAAAAAAGAGATTCTTTTTTCTAAAAAGGTTTTGACCAAAAGGAAGGGACGATGGCCAAGTTTATTGAAAAGGAGATGTTTGAATATCCTTTTATCAAAGTTATTGAGAAGCTTGATAAGTTAGGAGTATTCGGTAAAAGAAAAAGAAATCCTTTTTTTTTTGCAGATTTGGGTTGAGTATTCCGAAAATGGAACGGAGGGATCTCGCTGCTTCTAAGTTTATGAAATTTTGAGGGAAAGTTCCCAAATGAGTCTAGTTTCCATGGGAGAAAACCGTTTTGCAATATATGTTTTGTAAATTGGGAGAAATTGAATTTAGAAGCACCCTTACTCAGAATTAGGGACTGCACTGTCGATTGAATGTAAACGATTTTTTACCAAAATTTAATGATTTTTAAAAAATTTGAAAAAAATTATTGAGATAGGTAAGAGGTTAAGGTTACTGTATTGTTTAATCATCATTTTACTATCCCAGAACTGCAGAAACTGTATTAGGATTTTCCAAACCTTCTATATCCTCTCTATTTGGGTTCCCACCAATCCTAGCCACTCTAGGAGCATTCATAGGAGACATAATGGTGAAGATCATCTAGAAGAGGCTGCTGGAAGTTGAAGAATTCAGAATCGGGTTTAAGGCCACAAGGTAATATCCTTGTCCCCTCTCCCTACGCATCCATAGAATTGATAAGTAGTTGATTCGGGCATACCAATATGTTTTCTGAAAATTGTTTTTCCGCTATGCATGATTTAATATTTTTCGAAACCTAAATCCATCAATTGTATCAGAGCTACGCTTATTTGGATCTATAAATGCATTTTTGGAACACTAGTTTTGATCTGTATGATGTTTTTAGGACCATTTTTGAAACTGCATTGTCACAGATTTGTTTTTGTAGTGTTTTCACAGCAGAAAACAAATCTATGATTGCATTAGATGCATGGCAGTTTTGATCGATTGAAAGTGCTTCGATCGATCAAAACTGTCTGAGTTCAAGCGATCGAACTTGTTTTGATCAATCGAACTTTGTTCTGATCGATCGATTGAACATGGTTCGATCGATCGAAATTGTTTCTCTGTCCAGGTGTTTTTCACAATTTAAAAGTTTTGAAAAAAATATTTATTTTAATTTTTTTATAACATTCTGAAAAATTTTAAATCAATATGTGAAATCTTAAGTTCAATCGATCGAATGTTCGATCAATTGAAGGTGACAGAGAACCAGTGATGCCGTTTTTTTATGTTATAATTCTTTCATAAAGAGTTTCTGGAATATGTGAATCAATTAGGGGTTCCTATAGACATATATTTTGTGTATATATGCATGGAAGTGTTCAACTAACCATTTTGCAGCAAGGATTAGTCCGCTATCTCCTATGACACCAAGAACATGTTTAAATTTTGTAATTGATGTTTGTGATTGGTGTAATTTTAATATTAGGTTGGTTTAAAGGCATATATAAAGGGCGTTGCGACTTCATTCCTACAAAATGGAAAGTTGCATCGGTTTCCCTAGTTTTTTTATATTTATTGCTATTTTCTTTTCTAGATAAATTGTAAGCTTCGAAAGAAGCATAGGATCAATGTAATAGAATTAGTAATATCTATGAAGATGGAGTGAGAAGCTGTTATCCATGAAGATGGAACTGGAGGCGACCAAACCAAGAAGATGGATCTATAAAGATAGAGCCATGGGAGATAGAGGCATTTGTGAATGCTTTTATTTCATTTTAGTTTTTCGTTTTTATATGCTTGTTTGTGATTGGCGTTTTAAATATTGTTACTACATGCATGCAAAAAGAAGTTTCCTAAAATAAAAGTCAAAAACTTGTTCAACACATTAGTAAATATTGGGTGTTTATGGGCAATGTGAAGAAATTTTTTCTAAAAGCAAAATCTTTAATTATCAAATCTAGTGGGAGAGAGTCTTAATTTTGACACCACGATCCTCCATTAATGATTCACTATAAGGTGAGTGGAGTATTCTATATCACCCAGCCATGGGTGAACATTCCATACGGAGGGTACAATACTCATTGGTTACTAGATGTGAACTTCCTATATATAGGATCAATCAGACGTATTAGAGGGTGACCACTGTTAGGGATATATACTAAAAGCCATGCTTTATGTAGTTGATTTATTATTCATTTAATAAAATCAGTTATTCCATTTTTATGAGAATCTGTGTGGGCAATGTTTGTATTATATTATTTATTTAATATTATGCATGTGTGTCTTTCATTCTACATAGTAGGTGGTTTGGTATGTAGAGTTCGGCTTACACACGGAAGATCAGATCATCAGATCTTGTAGAATGTAAGATTTTGGTGTACAGTCTTAGATGGTATTGGACATCATCGGTACGACTGCAGCATGGTTTTGTAGTGTGTTTGTCTTAACTACAGTAAACGGTATAGTTTTAACTCCCTATGCTGGTATACTTTGTGTATTAAACGCAACCGACTTGAGGTAATTATCTTTATACTGACTTATAAGATAATTAATACCGCACGGCTATTTTGAGTGCTTATGCTCTAAATCCTAAGTTAATTTGTAGACACGTGCATTTGATATTTACACTTTGATCCCTAAGAGGGTGAGATCCTTGGGTCAATATCTCATTGGATTGGGTGACAATATTGATTGTGTGGTGGATATAAATTAACGATGGAATCCATGTCTCAATTTTTGGGATTGATGATATCCCTTCACAAAGCTTATAAGTTTTGATTATGTCAAACCCTACAGGTGGATTTTGTATCCGACATATCAGATAAGTTAAGCAAAGGATCTCAAGGAATTTTAAGAGATTAATTAAATGTGATTGTCAGTAATTATATTTAATTAATGGATATCTGTAATCTTAACGTGGGGAGATAATAAGCATTTAGTAACATGGAGCTCGAAATATATTTTTGAGATAAGGGTAGGAGTGCAATAATAATTCTTTAGTGGTATGAATTATAATTTATGGAAATATGATTATGATTCAGTTCAAATTAGGGTTTCCTAAGTCCATAAGGAAGCCTATTCCTTATTGACTTCTTATGGTCCCTATCGTAGCATATATATATATGTTGCTTTGGCTCTCTTCTCGGTTTTGCATTTTTCCATATAAAGTATTATAACTCGGAATAGAAAAGAGAGCGTAAAAGAGGGAGAGCAGAAAACAGAAAGGATTTCAAAAGAGCCCACACTCAGTTCGATATTCTGGCAGCAGAGGAATTTAGTAGAAGATCGTGAGCTGTTGTCGAGCCCGTGTTCTCGATTTATCTACTACAGCAATCCGTTTTTGCAGTTCAAGGTAACCCTAGTTCCGCCCTTGTAGGGTTATTATAGATTTCATGAAATTTTTTGCAATACCAACTTATACGCACTGTCAATGGATTCTGGGAAAGCAGTTTCCTAACAACCACCACATGGAGGCACTACTTGAGGCGGTTGTGATTGGATCCTAGTTAATGGTACACACTAGCTAAGCTATGGATAAGGGATCCCACTCGAGGCATTATTCATAAACTTAGAGATCAAATTGGTTTGGGAGTCATGACTTGTTTTACAAGAGTTGCATAGCGAACAAGTCATGATTAATCGAAAGATCGAATAATGACCACCACACAGAGACTTTAATCTTTTGTTTCGATAATTCGGCGACTTTGTTATGAAATAAGAGTTTAAATGATTCTTTTATTTTATGCTGTCTAATCTTGATATCTATATTAAAATGTCTGTTTTTCTTTTTCAGAATTTATAATGTCTGGATTTGCATTTAGTCCACTTGCCACCATACTCACACAGAATAAACTAACTGGAAACAACTACACTGAATGGAAATGTAATCTGGACATTGTTTTAATTGCAAAGGATGACATATATGTCCTCTTTACCCCTTGCCCTATAGAACCCGCTGCAAATGCTTCTGCAAATGCCAGACGCAAGTTCGGCAAGTGGAAGAAGTTGAATGGGATAGCTCGATGTTACATATTGGCCTCTATGGTTGGTGTGTCGCAGCACCAGTTCCAATCGAACGATTCTGCTAGTGCCATCATGACTGGCCTCAAATAAATGTTTGGGGAGCATGGCAGACCTGCTAGACAGATTGCCATGCAGAAGATCATGAGTACAAAAATATTGGAAGGAACTCTAGTAAGAGAGCACCATTTTAAAAACGATTGGCTATTTAAATGAACTGAAGACTCTGGGTGCCAACATTGACACACAGACCCAAGTTGACATGATCCTCAACTCGCTATCACCAACGTTCACTCAATTTAAACTTAATTACAATATGAATCAAATGAATTTTTCAATGAGCAAATTGATGAGCTCTCTTCAGTCAGTGGAAGGGGTGATCAAACCTGGGGGTAACATTTTGAACGTTAAGAAAAGCGCATCCTCTTCCTGATCTGTGTCGAAAGGCAATACATGAAAGAAGAAGGCTAGCATACGTGGTCTAAGTGTTGGACCAGTCTTGAAGATTGCAAAATCTAAGGGAAAGGTCAAAGGCAAGGGGAAGGGAGGTGATCAAGGCGAAGGAAAGTGTTTCCAATGCGGTGACAAAGGGCACTGGAAGAGGAATTGTCTGAAATTCTTAGCTAAAAGAGTTCAAGGTATGATCAAATCACATGTGATTGAAATAAGTTTTATAATGGATACTTCGAACAATTGGCGCATTGATTCTGGTACGACTAACAATATCTGTAATTCATTATAGGGGTTCATATCAACCAGGAGGTGCAGTGATGGGGAGATCGTGCTTACTCTAGGTTCTAGTACAACTGTTTCTGCGGTTGCTATAGGAATAGTAGTTTTATTATTCCCAGAAAATAAAATCTTGATTTTATTAGATGTACTTTACGTCCCTTTAATGAGACGTCATTTAATTTCAATTTCAGAACTTTCAAATAAAAATTATTCTTTCTCTTTTGGAACTGAAGTTGTGATCAAAAGAAATGGCTTTTGTGTGTTCTGGTATTAAGTCAAATGGTTTATATCTTATTACTCCTATTATTTATAAAGATTCTAATATGGAACTTAATAACTCAATGGTAATTTTACCATCTAAAAGAAAGGAACCTTCCACTAATCTAATAAGGCTTTGGCATATGAGGCTAGGTCATATCAATCTAAAAAGGATTGGCTTAGGCAATATGGTTCTCGAACCAATAGATCTGTGAATCATGTTTAGAGGGTAAAATGACCAAAAAGCCCTTTCCCGCAAAGGGCAATATGACCAATGCATTGTTAGAATTATTTCATACCGATGTGTGTGGACCAATAAATATTAGAGCTAGGGGTTGTGACCAATATTTCATTACATTTACTAATGATCACTCTAGGTATGGATATGTGTACTTAATGCAGCACAAGTCTGAAGCCTTTGAAAAGTTCAAAGAGTTTAGGGCTGAAGTGGAGAAGCAATTGGCCACACATATCAAGGCCATTCGATCTGATCGAGGTGACAAGTACCTCTCTAATGAGTTTATTGATCACCTCGTACAGAATGGAATTCTGTCACAGTTGACTGCACCTGGTACACATCAGCAGAACGGTGTAGCAGAGAGAAGGAATTGGACTCTTTTAGACATGACTAGGGTGATGATGAGTTATTTAGAGTTGCCATTATTTCTTTGGGGTTATGCTTTAGAAATCGTTGCGTACATACTAAATCTTGTTCCAAGCAAATCTGTTCCTAAGACACCACAGGAGATGTGGATTGGATGCAAGTCCTCTTTGCAACATATCCGGATATGGGGGTGTCCAGCACATGTGCTGAAAGGAAAGATGAGCAAATTGGAAACTAGATCAGAAGTATGTTACTTTGTAGGGTATCCAAAGGGTACTTATGGTTGATATTTTAATAATCCAATAGAACAGAAAGTGTTTGTTAGTACAAATGCTATTTTCTTGGAAGATGATTATATCACAAATCATACACCTAAAGGAAGGATAGATCCGAGAGAAATAGATGGAGAGCCCTCTATTCCTCCAACAGTTGAAAATGATTAAAGGCAAGAAGATTCCACATCTTCACCCATTCCCGCACTGGTACCTCATCGTAGTGGGAGGATGGTCAGCCATCTTGACAGATAAATGTTTTTAGGAGAAGTTTTTGAAGATGTCTCCGTAGAATATGAATTTAATCCTGCCATGACGAAGAGGCAATGACTGATGTTGATTCTGCTCATTGGGTTAGAGCTATGAAGGATAAATTAGAATCTATGATTCCAATTAGGTTTGGGATCTTGTAGAACTTCTAGCCAATATTAAACCCATTGGCTGTAAGTGGGTCTACAATAGGAAAAGAGGATATGATAGAAAGGTTGAGACTAAGGCAAGTCTTGTAGTGAAAGGATATACTCAAAGAGAGGGCATTGACTATAAGGAAACCTTCTTGCTGGCAGCCATGCTCAAGTCCATCAGAATACTCTTATCTATGACCGCATACGTAGATTATGAGATCAGTCAGATGGACGTTAAGACTGCATTCTTGAATGACAATCTTGAGGAGGACGTCTATATGTAACAACCAAAAGGGTTCATAGCTGGAGAAAAAGGTAACTTAGTATACACGGCTGCAAAAGTCCATTTATGGGCTTAAGCAGGCATCCAGGAACTGGAACATTCGATTTGACCAAGCGGTCAAGTCGTTTGGTTTCATACAAAATTTGGATGAACCTTGTGTATACAAGAAATGTGAAGGTAAAATGGTAGCTTTTCTTGTGCTTTATGTTGATGAAATTCTACTCATTGGGAATGATGTAGGGGCATTGTCATCAATCAAGGTTTGGCTAGCTAGTACTTTCGATATAAAGGGTCTAGGAGAGGCGACCTATGTCCTTGGGATAAATCTCTTTCGAGATCGTAAGAAAAAGATAATGGGATTATCTCAAGCTGGTTATAATGAAAAGGTACTAACTAGGTTTTCCATGGATAATTCAAAGAAAGGTTTGCTACCTTTCAGGCATGGTTTAGCATTCTTCAAGGACCAATGTCCTAAGACACAAGAGGAGAGGAATCGCATGGCAGGAGTTCCTTATGCCTTGGTAGTGGGAAGTCTCATGTATGCGATGTTATGCACTAGACCAGATATCTGCTTTGCTGTTGTCATGGTCAGTAGGTATCAGTCAAATCCAGGTCTAGAGCATTGGACAGCCGTCAAGCACATTCTTAAGTACTTGAGAAGGAATAAAGATTACATGCTTTTGTATGGCGGTAATGAGTTAATTCTAGTGGGATGCACTGACTCGAACTTTCTGTCAGATAACAATTCGAGGAAGTCAACATCCAGACATATCTTTACTCTCTGAGGTGGTGCTATTAGTTAGAGGAACATTAAGAAGAAATGCATTACAGCCTCAACTACAGAAGTCGAGTATGTGGCTTTTTGTGAAGTCGCAAAAGAAGCTGTTTGGCTCAAGAAGTTCCACATGGAACTCCGGGTGGTACCAGCATCATTGTCACCTATTACGCTATACTGCGATAATAGTAGGGCAGTGACAACCACGGAAAGGGAAAGCACATAGAAAGGAAGTATCATCTCATACGAGATATAGTCCATCGTGGAGATGTGACTGTCACTAAGATTGCCAACACTGACAATCTTGCGAATTCGTTTGCAAAGGCTTTGCCACAAAACGTCTTCGATCGTCATCTAGATAGTCTAGGTCTTACTGTAGACACCCAATTTTGACCACACTGATAGGGTTTAGGGTGGACAACATCTTAGAGGATTCAATATCCTGTGGAAGGTACTGGATTCCACACAATCGAAAGATCAAACTTCAGAATGTGACTTCAAGCTCAGAAAATCCCTTTTCCAACATAAAATCCCGATTTTATCAAAATCTTCTCTCAGAATTCATATTCACTCAGGGTTATATGAACATGAAGTGTTCTAAACACAGTATTATAGGTATCCAGAGATTCAATTTCAAAGAAAACCTCAAAATTTATGCACATTGAAAAGAAATTTTGAAAAAGGAGTCGTTTGATTTTAAAAAGACGACGAAAGTTACGGAGGACTTTCGGACTTCAATTGACCTTCAATTCTCATTTCAAATCCTCTTGGAATATTTTTATACTGAAATTTAACTCGACAGCTTTCCAACGGTACGTAAACGGACGATTTCGAACACAAAAAAGCATTTTTACAAACACGTAATTTTTGAAACAGGACATGAGGGCAACCAGAGGATGGTGAATAGTAGATGGCAGGCCCCATAAGTGGGGTAGTGGGCCCACTTGAGCCGTCACCTCACATATGCCCCCTCCATCGAGCTTTTGAGTTCCAAACCCTTCCAAAGGCTTCCCACTGTGAGGAAATTAACTACATTTAGGCACTGAAATGGCCATTTTAACCCTTTTCTGACCTCTAAAATCCCTCTTTTGACCCTATAACTTAAGAATTAGGATTTCAAAACTCTATATATAGATTCCTTGCATCTCATATAAGAGAATCTTGGAATATCCTTAAGCACACCTTGAATATACTTGAAGATACAATCACATATACTTTGAGTTCAAGAGATTTCTAGAGAGAGAATAGTGAATTATGAATGGAATTCTCTTAAAACTAATCTCAAGATAATTAGATTAGAGAATTAGAGAATAAACTTGACATCAATTGCCTCCCTTAACTTCCACCATGGATGAGTGCTTGAAGAACTTGAAGAACACTTGAAGAAGAAGATCCTTCAAAACAACTTTGATTACATAATTGAGAATCCTCCAAGAGGTAAACATCACAATTCATCTCTAATTTTTATTTTATATATATATATATAGATCTATAAGACATAAATCTAGTTTAGTTTTGTTTTCTGTGTTAGGACACTCATCTTTTCTTGTTCTTCACACACTCACATAGCTAGATCTAAGTCTTCCTTGATTTTGTTAATAATTTATGATTAGAGATTGATATTCACTTTGATTTTCAATTTTTATTTCATTCTTCTATTTAGTTTAGATCCATGTATACATGATTACATATATAGGTATCTACTTTGAATTCTATGATGGTTTGGACGTATGATCTATAAGAAGGATGATTCCGATCTTCATACCTTTCTCTTGATTGTTCCTATTACCTAGAATTCTTATTGAATTTTATCTCCAAGAGGATATTTGAAAGTCCCTATGATCCATGATCTAAAAGTTCTTTATAGAACTTGAGGACTAAATTGATTGGGAATCATGATAATCAAATTGATTTGTGAGTTTGATCTCTCTAAATAAGCTTAAACCAACACCTAAGATGTTTTTCTCACACTTTAAAATGAATTAGTTAAAATTCAGCAAAACAGATTGGTATTGTCCATAAGATTCGGTCCTTCAAAACCCATAGTTTGATGGATTTCAAAATTTTTGGGTAAACTTTGATGAATTTGCTGTCATTCGATCCATTTTGAGAATCATTAGGATCTATATGCTATTTTTAGAAATTGTTGAGAAATCGGTTGACAGATTTGAACATAGTGTCTTTATATTTGAATTTAAGAAAATCTACAATAGTTATCGATGATCTGCTTTTGGGGATGATTCCTAATTCATATATCTATATGCCGATGTAAAATCGTGAGCATACGATTGAGTTAAGATAGTTTTCTAAGCGTTTGAATTTGATACAACTATTTTGGAATTTTCTAAGTTTAACTACAATCATGATTATATATACAAAATGGTCATACCTTGATCACTCAACAACAATTGATGAATAAAACTTGGTTTAGAAATCATCTAGGATAAATAGATGAGAGATTAAAAGACTAGATCAACTTGATTAACATGATTCATGAATTTCTATTATGCCTTGCATTCCTTTGTCAAATGATACCAAATTTCCAGAATAACAGAGTCTGGTAACAAAGTCTGGTTAAAACAATTTTTCAGAGACCTTATATTCATGAAATGTCCATGGGATTATTTTTGTCATAAACTAAAATGAAATAGCTTTCTTTTGACACCAAATAGAGCTTCACATTCCTTTAGTAGAATTAATTGTGATTTTTACAAGAACAGTGGACAGTCCTGATCCACTGTTCCCAAAACTCTTATTTCTCGAACTTCAAAAATGCTAATGAGGTCCTACTTTTTGAAAAAGTTCCCTAAGACATGTATCTAACTTTTTGTAAAAGGAATTTAACCCAGCTCATGTTTAAGATCACTTTTGATAAGATTCATTAGAGGTCACTGAATCTGGAAATTTGATTGATGACATCTTTTCTTGTTTATTATGCATATCATTTGTTTGCTTGTATTTTTGCAATGCTTGGGTATTCCTTGGTGTCTTAGTGCAGAAAATTGAATGTCGTGGATCCGAACTTCAATTTATGAGTTCGCCTCATCTACATGTGGCTTAGTGCCCATGTATCATGTACTATCTCTACCCTTTCTCTTAGAATTTTTCTAGGTTTACAACTTTGTTTTCAACGACATGATTCCTTTAGGATAGTCTCCGTTTATATGCTTGTATGAACCAATCTATTGAAACTCCTTCAATTGATTGGTTCATCATCCTCAAATGTCTTTCCAAGCATTCTGGCGGAGCTAAGAGTGGGACCTCCTAGGTTCTTTATTGTTAGCTCAGACCAGTTGTTAATTCCCATGATCAAACTCTTTAATCAACGAATTAACTAACTGGTCAGTTGACGTTTACTCCACTATAAAACGATAACTGCACTCCAACGCAAAAGAACAAATCCGAAGTGATAGCTAAACTTGTATAGTTTTCTAACGTCCCTTTACCATCAGCATTCATAATCATATTCAGGTACTCGGATAACTATTACTGTCAACCTAAATGATGATTACATCTTTCATTCCTTGAGTCCCATTCACCTCTCATGATTACCCAACATGTTGATAACATCTTATCAACAAGATTGCAGTTCTCAGTATTCAGCTTGGTGACATTGAATGCTTACTCTTTATTAGAGGGTAGATTCTATCTTGACAATCTATGTTCAAAACCCTATGATTATGACATACCCAAGACACCCAGGTGTTGATCTTGTAAGACCTCACTGATTGGTAAGTCAAAGCAATCACAACAATAGTTTGTGTCCATAATCATCTCAAGATTGAGAACATGTACCTTATACAAGTGATGAGTTCCTATCGACTGTTGACAGTTTTATATGTCAATAGAAATCTCATGGTCCGTCAGTGTATTATAAGCACTAGCATATTAACTAAAAGTCACGCTATAGTGATTGAGATACATCACACCATCCAATGATAGTTAATAATGCTACAGTATATACTTGATGAGATATCCAGTCTCATCATCCACTGTGACAAGTTCTAAGTATCAAAGAATAGTAATTCATATCTCACTTGTATGCATCTCATACATACATGAATTACCTACTATTATACTTAAGGATTACAAACATTCATCTCATGAAACATATACAATTAAATGTATAAATGATATCCATATATAAATTGTCAAATGTCACATACATTAAGACTGGGTTTGAGGGCACAATCCCAACAAACTCGCACTTGCACTCATAACCCACTACATCTAAGACCTAAACTATCTAAATGACGATCAAAAACTTTCTGTGGCAAAGCCTTTATAAACGGATCCACAAGATTGTTAGTTGTGGCAATCTTAGTAACAACCACATCTCCACACTGGAATATATCTCGAATGAGATGATACTTCCTTTTTACGTGCTTTCCTTTTCCCTGGTTCCTTGGCTCCTTGGACTGTGCCACTGCCCCACTATTATCGCAGTATAGCGAAATACGTGACAATGACATTTATACCATCCTGAGTTCCATGAGGAACTTCTTGAGCCAAACAGATTCCTTTGCAGCTTCACAAGCAGCCACATACTCAGCTTCCGTAGTTAAGTCTATAATGCATTTCTGCTTAATGCTCCTCCAACTAACTGCACCACCTTCGAGGGTGAAGAAATGTCTGGACGTCGACTTCCTCGATTCTTTGTCTGCCATAAAGTTTGAGTCAGTGTATCCCACTGGAATCAACTCATCGCCGCCATTCATAAGCATGTAATCTCTAGTCCTTCTCAGGTACTTAAGAATGTGCTTGACGACTGTCCAATGCTCTGAGCCTGGATTCAACTGATGCCTTTTGACCATTCCAACGGCAAAGCAGATATATGGTCTAGTGCATAACATCGCATACATGAGACTTCCCACTGCCGAAACATAGGGAACTCCTACCATGCGATTCCTCTCCTCTTGTATCTTAGGACACTGGTCCTTGGAGAATGCTAAACCATGCCTGAAGAAAGGTAATAAACCTTTTTTTGAATTATACATGGAAAACCTAGTCAGTACCTTATCGATATAACTAGCTTGAGATAATCTCATTATCTTTTGCTTACGATCTCAAAAGTGCTTTATCCCAAGGATATAGCTCGTCTCTCCTAGATCCTTCATATCGAAAGTATTAGCTAGCCAAACCTTGATTGACAATGCCCCTACATCATTCCCAATGAGTAGAATGTCATCAACATAAAGCATAAGAAAAGCCACCACCTTGCCTTCACATTTCTTGTATACACAAGGTTCATCCAGATTCTGTATGAAACCAAACGACTTGACCACTTGGTCAAATTGAATGTCCAACTTCTAGATGCCTGCTTAAGCCCATAAATGGACTTTTGCAACTTGCTTACCAAGTTACCTTTTTCGCCAGCTATGAACCCTTCTAGTTACTACATATAAATGTCCTCCTCAAGATTTCCATTTAAGAATGCAGTCTTGACATTCATCTACCATATCTCATAATCTAGGCATGCTGCAATGGATAAGAGTATCCTGATGGATTTGAGCATGGGTGCCGGCGAGAAGGTTTCCTCACAGTCAATGCCTACTCTCTGAGTATAATCTTTCGCTACAAGCCTTACCTTAAAGGTGTTAACCTTTCCATCAGATCCTCTCTTCCTCTTATAGACCCACTTATAGCCAATGCGTTTGATATTGGCTGGAAGTTCTACCAGATCCCAAACCTGATTGGAATCCATAGACTCCAATTCAGCCTCCGTAGCTTTAAACCAATGAGCCGAGTCAACATCAGTCGTTGCCTCTTCGTACATGGCAGGATTAGATTCATATTCTATGGAGATAGCTTCAAAAACTTCTCCTAAGAACATGTATTTGTCTAGCTGGCTAACCATCCTCCCACTATGACGAGGTACTGGTGCGGGAATGGGTGAAGATGTGATATTTTCTTACCTTACATTGTTTTCAACTGTTGAAGGAATAGAGAACTCTCCATCTACTTCTCTCAGATCTATCTGTCCTATAGGTTTATGGTTCGTGATATAATCATCCTCCAAGAAAACTGTACTTGTACTAACAAACACTTTCTGTTCTCTTGGATCGTAAAAATACCATCCATAAGTACCCTTTGGATACCCTACAAAGTAACATACCTCCGATCTAGTTTCCTTTCAACACATGTACTGGACACCCCCATATCTGGAGATGTTACAAAGAGGGCTTGCATCCAATTCACATCTCCCGTGGTGTCTTAGGACAGATTTGCTTAGAACAAGATTTAGTATGTACGTAGTGGTTTCCAAAGCATAACCCCAAAGAAATAATGGCGACCCCGAATAACTCATCATCGACCTAATCATGTCTAAACGAGTCCGGTTCCTTCCCTTTGCTACACCATTCTGCTGAGGCGTACCAGGTGCAGTCAACTATGACAGAATTCCATGCTATACTAGGTGATTAGTAACTCATTAGGGAGGTACTCGCCACCTTGATTAGATCGAATGACCTTGATATGTGTGCCCAATTGCTTTTCCACTTCAGCTCTAAACTCTTTGAACTTTTCAAAGGCATCAGACTTGTGCTGCATTAGGTACACATATCTATACCTAGAGTGGTCATTAATAAATGTATTAAAATACTCGTAACCACCCCTAGCTCTAATATTTATTGGTCCACACACATCAGTATGAACTAATTCTAACAATGCATTAGTCATGTTGCCCTTTGTAGGAAAAGGCCTTTTGGTTATTTTACCCTCTAAAAATGATTCATAGACATCCATTGGTTCGAGAACTAAATCGCCTAAGACTCCTTCTTGGACTAGTCTGCCAATCCTATTTAGATTGATATGACCTAGCCTTATATGCCAAAGTCTTGTTAGATTAGGGGAAGATTCCTTTCTTTTAGATGGTACAGTTACCACTGAGTTATTAAGTTCTATATTAGAATCTTTAGAAATAATTGGAGCAACCACATACAAACCATTTGACTTAATACCAGAACACACAAAATAACCATTTCTTATTGTTTAGAAATTCTAAAACTACAACTCCTATAGCAACTGCAGAAACGGTTGCGCTAGAACCTAGAGTCAGCACGATCTCCCCGTCACTATACCTCCTGGTTAATCTGAAACCTTGCAATGAATTACAGATATGGTCAGTCGTACCAGAATCAATGCACCAAGTGTTCGAATTACCGTTATAAAACTTGCTTCAATCATATGTGATTCGATCATACCTTGAACTCTTGACCTAAGAATTTCGGACAATTCCTCTTCCAGTGGCCTTTGTCACCGAATTGGAAACACTTTCCTTCGCCTTGACCAGCTCCCTTCCCCTTACCTTTTCCATTTTCCTTAGATTTTGCAATCTACGGGACTGGTCCAACACTTGGACCACATGTGCCAGCCTTCTTCTTTCCTTTCTTGCTTTTCAGTGCAGATTTGATCACCCTTTCTGTTGACTAAAGAGAGCTCATCAGTTCGCTCACAGAAAAATTCATTTGATTCATATTGTAATTAAGTTTAAATTGAGAAAATGATTGAGACAGCGAGTTGAGGATCATATCAACTTGGGTCTGTGTGACAATGTTGGCACCCAGAGTCTCCAATTCATTTAAATAACCAATCATTTTTAAAACATGCCTCATTATCTTTTCATGGCGATCTGCCTACCAGGTCTACCATATTCCCCAAACATTTCTTTTAGGGAGGTCATGATGGCACTAGCTGAATCATTCGATTGGTACTGGTGTTGTAACACACCAGCCATAGAGGCTAGTATGTAGCAACAAGCCATCGCATTCAATTTCTTCCCCTTGTCGAACTCACGTCTGGCAGCTGCCGAACCATTTACCGTGGGTTTGTCAGGGCATGGGGTAGTGAGGACATATATGTGATCCTCCGTAGTTAAAACGATGTCCAAGTTACGTTTTCATTCATTGTAGTTGTTTTAGTTAGCTTATTTTGTGTGAGTATGGTGGCAAGTGGGCTAAATGCAATCCAGACATTTTAAATTTTGAAAAAAAAAAAACAAAACAATAGACATTTTAATATGGATATCAAAATTAGACTGTACAAAATAAAAGAAACCTTAAAACTCTTATTTTGTAACAAAGTTGCCGGAATATCAAAACAAAAGAATGAAGCCTCCGTATGGCGATCATTATTCGACCTTTCGATTAGTCATAACTTGTCCGCTATGCAACTCTTGCAAAATAGGTCATGACTCCCGAACCTATTTGATCTCTAAGTTTCTGAACAATGTCCCGTGTGGGATCCCTTATTCATAGCTTAGCTAGTGTGCACCATTAACTAGGATCCAATCACAACCGCCTCAACTAGTGCCTCCGAGTGGTGGTCACCCTCTAATACGTCTGATTTATCCTATCTGTAAGAAGTTCACATTGAGTAAACAATGAGTGTGGATATCTCAAGCTAACCATGCTTTAACTTTTTCAAGTTCATTCTAAAACAAATCAAATAGAGTCGCCACTTAATTTTGAGGAAAATAAAGAAACCATTTAAAAAGCAAATAGATCTTTTGGAAACCAGAGATTTCTACGTCTGGGGATTATGGAATGAGAGGGGAAGGAGCCCGGTAGACTAAAACACCCCCTCTCATCCTATCTTGTGATAGGCCTATACTCAACATCCTTTTTAATCGAATTATTAATCTAAGCATGCCTTCAATTAATACATATATATACATTTCAAAAGCATGTCGAAAGGGTTGTAAGATTGCTAATGATAAAAAGACATACAATAGCAAGTAGTTTCATCTAGCAGGTGAATGATATACAAAATAGGGAAGAAGGAAACTTACCCTGGATCCAGCCGTGAAAGAAAAAGGGTCTCTAGCACATATATACACATATGGCAAATCTTAATCTAAGGTGTCGCGCATAAAGTCAAAAATTAACAAAATCAAGAAATAAATAAATGAGAGAAAAGTTGAGAAATCGTACCTCAATAGCGCTACAAAACAAAGGTTAGTCCACATGCCTTGAACAAAACATAATATCAAATCCTAAATATCATACCAAGCTCCTAGCTTAAAATATAACAAATTTAGAGAAAGTTGTCAGAATCATGAATTCCTTCCAATTTGGTGAAATCACAACACCTCTATAGATATACAAGTCTCAACTAGGAGCCAATTTAATGTCCATATAGAGATGATACAATCTCAAAATTACACATTTGGTGATAATGAATGCATGAACATGAACAATACCAAGAACAAGCTATGAATTATTTATTGATTTGGACTATTTAGCCTCTAGATTTGAGTTCAATTAACTTTGTTCAAAACAAAGTTTAAGTCTTAAGTCACAGAAAAGTCATTTGGATCACCATTTACAAAGTCTATCAAATCTATAACAGAATTCCAAAAATTACAAAGAGCAGACTAGACTTTCAAAAATAGGACAAGCATAGTTTCATGGTTTGATCTCAATGATTTTTGGACACAAGATGCCTCTGTGAGTTGAGTTTCTAACCCAAAAAGAAAATCAAAAATAAAATGGTCCAATTTCTAGGAATTGGACCATGATAAGACACTACTCAAAATCTATCAACTCACTGTCTAGAGATCTTGTATGATTTTCTAAAAATAGTAAACGAATCTGAATCACTTCAATCTTTTTACAGGATCTTACTAACACATTTAACTTCATGGAAATAATTATTGAAAGCTTATATACTTATTTAAGGCTCTGATCCATTCATTTTAAAAATAAGTTACTGTTATGAAATTTTGGATAGAGAGTAGTTACTTTGCAAGACTCATGATCAAACCATGTTAACTATAAGATCTCATCAAAACAAAAGTTACTGTGATATATCTATGAATTAAGGATGAATTCCAATTGGTCTCATTCAATTCCAATGGATCATGATTTAATTCAAAACCTATGATCACATATGGTCATTGAAATCACTGCACCATTAATGAATTGTCATTTCTTTGTAGAACCCAAACAATCAAGCCATGAAAATTGGCTCTACTTAAGCCTAATTCCTCTCTCAAGTTGATGATCCTTGAGGATTTAAGACTTACTTTGATTGATTCTCCTCCCAAATCAGTGGTCCTTGGAGACTAAATATACTGAATCCATATGAATCTCAATGGAATATGGAGAGAATTCCATGAAGCTTCAAATTGTAGGACCCAAATCATGAGCAAAGACTTGGATCCACCAATTATGTATAAATATAACTAAGATCAACTTTACTTCCCATGTAAATCATAAATTTACAGAAAATTAAAGGATCCAAATTAGAGAGTTCAAGTGAGATATTGAACCTCTCATGAATCTCAAACAAAGAGAATTAAATCTAAATCAATTGATGATCCAAAGCAAATTTTCTTTTTTAAAAAGCTAATTTCAAAACTTAATCCATGATCAACTAGATCCAAATCAACAAATAGATGAGAATTCAATCACAATTTAAGTGGTGTGTGATTCAATGAGGTGGGATGAGGCTTTTTGAAGTTGTGTAAAAGATCCTAGAATTCTATGAATTATGATTGAATTTAGACTAAATCTAACTAGTGAGGATTACCTCCAATAATCCTCAAATTATTCTCTTGCTTTGATGAAGATCTTCAAATCCTTTTAGCCTTCTTCAAGCTCTTTAAGCTCCTTCAATGGTTTGTTCTTCAATTATCTTCTTTCTCTCTCTAAAATCTCTCAATTATGAAATTGTTCTCCAAAATTCTCTCCAAAATTGTCTCTAGAATCCTCCAAAATTTTCTCTTAGACCAACCTAGAGAGGTTAATTGGGTAATTTCGGGATAATTATGCATGTGCCATGTCATCTTTGTTTGATTAATACGTATTTAAAAAAAACAATCTGTTACAGTGGGTGGCATTCGCTGAGTTGTCTACGGCACTTAGTAAGTGTCAGTCCGGCACTCACGGACTGCCGGCGCAGCACTCAGTGAGTGCCACCGGCTCGCCACGTGCCGCCTCGTCTTCTGTATTTATATATATATATATATATATGTGGATTTTCTCTTTTGAAATTCTTTTTCTTTTTCATTTTTTTTTCTTTTTCTTTTGAAATTCTTTTTCTTTCTTTTTCATTTTCTTTGATAAAAACAAAACAAAATCCATTTTAATTATATTTTTAGACTGATTATTTTTTTTTATACATATTGTATACATAAAAATTTCCCTGTTTCTCTCTCTTTCTCTGAAAATTTTATCGAGATTGAAGAACCTTCCAAAGAGCTTGAATCACTTTAAAGATTTTCGAATTTTGTCAGACATTGTTGTCATCGGGTTTAGAGGTAATCATCCCCTGAATTTGACGGTCGGTCAAAATTGGGGTGTCTACAGTTTGTCCCTCTTCGACAGAACTTATGAAGCAATGCATATCACAAGTGAATGTCAAAGCCTGTGTGAAGACAAGCCTTTGACTGAACTGTCGAATTCAGGTAAAAAACAAAATGTGTTGAAAAAATAGTCACATAGACGGTCAGTGCTAGTCGCGCTCGATGGTAAGCTGCCTACGTATCCTAACGGGAATCAGACCAGGATGTATTTCGGGAAAGGGACCACACATAAGCACAAGTAGTCATAGGATTGAATGCACCTATCCTATTGTGATGCACGTGCTCATGCAATGATGGTAGTTGATGCAATTTCATGCCATATGTTTCTAATGCTTGGTTTCCATTATTCGTAATCATCTCGGCCCCCTGGATAAGTGCTTATCGCTATCTGTAGCTACCTCAGCCCCTCGGATACGGTTTTTTTTTAAATGTAATTGACTGGACTATGCTTCGCGCCTTATGCCCTGGTGCCAATGCAAGTTTGCTCTCTTCAAAATGCAATTGACTGGACTATGCTTCGCGCCTTATGCCCCGGTGCCAATGAAGGTTTGCTCCAATTATTCGCAGTCGCTCGGCCCCATCAGATGTGTTTGCTCTTGGTATCCACAGCTCTTCGGCCTCACACAGATACATTTGCTCTTGGTATCCGCAGCCCTTTGGCCTCATACAGATACATTTGCTCTTAGTATCTGCAGCTCTTCAGCCCTGTATAAATACATTCACTCTTGGTATTCACAGCTCTTTGGCCCCACGCAGATACATTTGCTCTTGGTATCTGTAGCCCATCGGCCCCGCATAGATACATTTTCTCTTGGTATCCGTAGCCCTTTGGCCCCGTACAGATACATTTGCTCTTGGTATCCGTAGCTCGTCGGTCCCACACAGATACATTTGCTCTTAGTATCCACAACTCTTCGGCCCTGCATAGATACATTTGCTTTTGGTATCCGTAGCCCTTTGGCCCTGCACAGATACATTTGCTCTTAGTATCCGCAGCTCTTCAGCCCCGCACAGATATTTGCTCTTGGTATTCGCAATTCTTCGACCCCGCACAAACACTTTTGCGCTTTCAAAATGCAATTAACTAGACTACACTTCGTGCATTATGCCCAGTGCCAACGCAGATTTGCTTTAAGTATCCGCAGCCATTCGACCCTATCGGATAGGTTTGCTTACCTCAATCTTCAAAATCAGGAGTTTGTCAGACTCAATTCAATTCAATTTCCAAAATTGGGAGTCAATCAGATTCAAATCAGTTTAAACTTACAAAAATTTGCAGTCAATTAGACTCAAATCAATTCAAAATTTCAAAATTAGGAATGGATCAGACTCCATTCAATTCAAATTTTCAAAATCAGAAGCCAATCAGACTCGATTCAATTTAAAATTTCAAAATTAGGAGTCAATCAGACTCAAGTCAATTCAAATTTTCAAAATCAAGAGTCAATCAGACTCCAATCAATTCAAAATTTCAAAATCAGGAGCTAATCAGACTCAAATCAATTTAAAATTTCAAAATTAGGAGTTGATCAGACTCCATTAAACTCAAATTTTCAAAATCAGGAGTCAATCAGACTCAAGTCAATTCAAATTTGCAAAATCAGGAGTCAATTAGACTCAAATCAATTCAAAGTTTCAAAATCAAGAGCTAATCTGACTCAAATCAATTCAAATTTTCACAATTACGAGTCGATCAGACTCTATTCAATTCAAAATTTCAAAATTGGGAACCAATCAAACACAATTCAATTCAAATTTTCAAAATCAAGAGTCAATCAGACTCAAATCAATTTAAGTTTTCAAAATGAGGAGTCGATCAGACTCCATTCAATTCAAATTTTCAAAATCAGGAGTCAATCAGACTCAAGTCAATTCAAAATTTTCAAAGTCAGGAGTTAATCAGACTCAAATCAATTTAACTTTTCAAAGTCAGGAGTTAATCAGACTCAAAAGAATTAAAAGAATTTCAATTTTAAAATCAAACTCAACTCGACCCAAAAGAATTTAATTTCACAAAATTGGGAGTCTCAAAGAACTTCATATCTCAAAGAATTTCAAATTTCCAAAATTTGGGAGTCAATCAGACACAATTCAATTTCTCAAAATCTGGAGTCAATCAGACTCAAATCAATTTCAAATTTCCAAAATTGGGAGTCAATTTGACCCGAAGGAATTTCAATTTTACAAAATTCAAAGCCCATCAGACTCGAAAGAATTTAATTTCAAAGATCGAGATCGATCAGACTCAATTCAATTCAAAATTACCAAGTCCGGGGTCAACCTTGACTCGTGAGAAGGGTTTTAAAGCATGCTTTTCAAATCTTGGGGGTTTATTTAAAACGAGGGAAAACTTTGAGGGACCTTTAAGCAAATTTTGGTTGTCCCTAATGCGAATATGAAATATTTAGGGGGAAGGCCAACTGTCACTCATAGCAGCACTCAATGCTGACCCGGCGACACTCGCTAAGTGCTGGAACGATAGTCAGTGACTGTCGCGAGGCACTCAGCGAGTGCCACTGACTTTTCGTCGAGTACCGGCCTGTTTGACAGCTTGTTTTAAAATAAACTTTTATTTATCTTTCATTTCATTTCATCTCTTCCTTCCTTTCTCCAAACAGATCCTCTCTAGGATTTTCATTTCCTTTGATCTCTAACATATAAATCTCCCAATCCAAGGTTTGTTGACTCCTTTCTATCATCAAGATCACAAGTTTTGCTTGATTTATGTCAAAAAAACTATAGCTTCTTCACACTTGGCATGTTTTCTCTTATGCTTTTCATGGTTTGATTTTTCTCACTTTTCTTGTAGATCCTACTCATGGCTAGTGGCTCAGGATCCCAGAGACCTCTGAGGAAGAAGTATAAGCCTTCTCCTGGCCATCAATCGAGAGCTATGCATGTGTCATGCATAAAGATCAAGACATATACATATGAGTTACTAAAACTGTCACTGTTCTGTCTGCTTAACCCGAGCGCTCGAGCTAACACGAGTGCTCGAGCCTATTGAACGGGCCAGGTACGAGTGCTCGGGCTAGACAGTAATTGTATGGATGGTTTGTTATTTACATATAAGAAGAGTTATGTTAAGGATGGTTATACCATGAGCTGAGATAGTTGTATCTTGAGTTGTACTGAATTTATAGACATGCATGGGTGTGCTGGCTATAAGTTGTACCTTATGTTATTGGAACAGTATCTTAGTAATGTAAACCTTGTAAAAGGAGAAGAAGTTGATGTTTCCTTAACGTGATATTACGATTAACCGGTAGAACTTATGTGGACGACGTATGAGGACTATGTGGATAATAATGTGACGTACTTAAATACACGACTCCAAGAATAATGTGCTTTTATTATTTGTACGAAGCACGTTAGTTGTAAAAGATGCGATAACGGTCATAACTAAGATGATCGTATCCGTCGATCTATTCTTTGTGTTTCGTCCGTTTGTTTGGTCAGTTCGAGAAAGGGTAATGAGTCTTGGTCAGTTGTTGAGATGGTTAAAAGGTCGTAAGGTGACGATGTCAAGAGAAGGCCATAAAGCGACGGTGATAATTCAACCACGGCTGAATGAATAAGATGGGGTTTCCATAAGGCCATAAGGTGACGGTGTCAAGATGAGGCCATAAGGCGATGATGACAAAAAGGTAACCTAACGGCCGCAAGGCAACGATATTCAAGCCAACGGCACTTATGCCGGATACATGCAAGGAGTCAAGTTTGTGAGAGATTGAACCATGGTCTAAAGATTGGGTCAATGATCCAAAGTAATCCGCGTTGTAAAGATTGAACTTGTGGTTCAAAGCAAAGTATCTGAGTCAGTATGAATTGGGCTATAGTCCCAAAGCGATCAATCGGTTTTTGTCTGTTCTGTTTCAAGGGTCCGAGTTATATCATAGAATATTCCCTTAGCATTCGAATTTCCTTGAGATTAGAATAATTGAGATTTAAAGACATGTTTTTGTTAAAGAAGATAAAATGAAACATTTTACTTTCTTCGCAGATTAACCAATGTTTTCTGAGCTCGTTCAGTGTAGTTGGTTTACTCACTCAGCTTGCAGTAAAGCTGACGACTTTCATGTCCTGGACAATCAAACGTCCTGATCTTGCAGAGGCTGAATACTCAGACGAGGAGTACGCTGAAGAAGGATACGAGTTTGCAAGCTAGTCAGTGGATGAGAAGACTTTTGTTATATATCTTTTGTTAGTAGTTGAGGCACTAGATGCCAATATTTTATTATGTTGTAGGGCTTTGCGCCTAGGATATTATTTTCTTTCCTTTCAGTTCTGTGGGTTGCAATAATGGACTTCAGACTCTAATGTTTAATATTATGTAAGCCTAGACCACCCTGCTTATTATTCTTGCTTTCGTTTACTGTTTACTGCTTTAATCTTGGTTCTTTCTTGTATGGACAAGCACGCAATCCTTAAAGCAATCATGTATATACGAACCCAAAAGAGAAAGTATTTTAATTTTTCCTATTTTTGGCTTACTCTGGGGGGTGACAGGGATTTTTGGTATCAAAGCCGTAGGTTTAATCATGCTCGTTGATTGTCCTACACATTTTTTAACCTTAAGATACCTTGCGCTAGTACTGACCATAAGATAGTTTCATTTTCAGATTAGCATGGATCCAGTTTTCATCGACAATGCATTTGGAGGATACTTCTTATTTCCCGACCACCCTTAGCTCACTAATCCAGAGCTACATCTCTAGAGGGTTAGATCACGTGCGCAGCGTTTGGTTGACGATGACTTTTGGAGAGCTATACACATTGATGGTGTCCATGACTTGCAGAGGGTACGTGTTGTGGCTCTACACCGAGTACTCACTCTTTTACGAGTTGATCAGGAGATGAAAGCTGTATTACAAGATATTCTGTGCTATCAGGAGACTTTTGCCCGAGTCGCACACATGCCCCCAGCTCATGCGGCTCAGCTGCCACCACCAGCGCAGCCAGTACCTCTAGCACTAGTCGTACCTAAGCCAGAGCAGGATGATGATGACGATGTTGACGCTGACCCCGATGAGGATCCTATGGTAGAGGGTGACGGAGGTGAGGATGAGCCTGAGGATGATTTTGATGATGAGCCCGAGGATGAGGGGGATCACGATGATGATCAGGAGGACGAGCCTGAGAGAATACCCCAACATAACCATAAGAATACGAGTCTCCAGATGAATAAGTCAAATAAATAGCAGTCATATAACAGGTACCCTAAATACCATACTCACAAGACTAACCTTATAAAAAGCCAGACCACTATAATCATACCCCTTATTAGAGAATTAGAAAAATAATAAGAAAATCCACCATAAATAGTAGTGACAACAGAAAATACCCATAATGCTCATAATATATATCAAGAGAAAACCACAATACCCAATAACACAATTTCCTATACCGAAGAATTAACAAATAATAAGAATACCCTCCGTAATAAAGAAACCCCGAAACCCGAACCATTGTCGAAAGTATAATAATGAATATCCATATATAAGAATACTCGATCACATACTCAATATATGGAAGATTATCCATACCCAAAAGACTTGCTATATAGCTTTACCATATTTTTTTTTCATAAACCATTCACCACGTCAAGTGTCAATAACACAATCTAATTCTCAGAACGAAACACTTATACCAATCCAAGTAAATAATAAATAATTATCTCTGGCATAAATCCCAAGTCAATATCAGAATCTATAAGCTCAATAATATCCCATAACTCAATAACCCAAGTTAAAATACCTACCATAAATTATCATCCAATAATCCATAGAGAATCCTTTCCCTTTTTATTACCCAAACTTTATCCTGGAGCCATACTCTCATAAAACATCATTAACTCAGAAAACACGATTTTCACATCATAATTCTTACCAATAGCATTAAATTTTTTTTTTTTTTGACATTCTTATAAATCCCATAATATTCTTATATTCCTTCACCATTTCAATCTGCTCTAAACATATTCAACATGCCTCACTAAACCCATTCTTATCGTCAAATCTGACATCTCATCACATCTCAAACCAACATCTCATCACTGCTTCACATTTTATAATGTAGATGGTAACATGCAACATGATGCTTATGCCAATATCATGCAACGCACATCATATAATCATTTTACATACAATTATATGCCATGCCAATTTTATCTCATGCATATTTGTTTGTTTGTTTATTTTTTTTTTATATGCAAGCCCATAACATAATGTGCACATCACTCTCAAGTCGTTGTCTCTCGTACCCAAGTTTCTAGCCCATTGCTCTGATACCACTAAATGTCACGCCCCGGAATCACCCAAATGATCCTAGGACACGTGGCACGCCACCAAGGCTTTTAACTCAAGTCATTAAGGTTCCAGAACAAGTTTAAAATAAGCTTAAGTCAAAGAAGCTCAACCAATAAAGGACAAGACCCTATCTTAGTAATCAGCCAAAAACCCTATTTTAGCAAGTAGTCAATTCTCATATAATATTACCAAATCTCAAGTTGAAATCAACACTAATGATTTAAACCATTTAGAGTCAAAAGAAAGTCACAAATATGAGCTTCCAAGTTCAAGCAAGAGCTTAAAAACACTTTAAGAAAAGTACTAAATATAACCATTTACAATCAACCCAATAAATAAATCCCAAGCTCAAACGTCCCAAACCAACAACACTAGTACTAGATACAACCAACCTATTCAACACCGGTGATAACAACAACTCCTATTAAACAAGAGCTAAATTATACAAGCTGGTTATTAAATGAGTTAATGATCCAACTAAAATGTAAAGTTTAACTAGAAATATTACATTCATTATTCCCGGATTAAAACCGCATACAAATATATTACAAGCTTTAAACGAAAAGCAAGAAACTATAAACAAAGTTGCAACAACCCCCAATATCCACGAGCTAGCATCTGGCTCACTTCCTCGATTCCTCACCTCGATCACCTACGATGGCTATTCAATAACCATTACAATATATAAGCTATATGCTTAGTGAATAATGCCAATCACGAACATGGATAATAAACATGCTCAATTCAACTTATTACAAATAGCTATAGTCTCTGGCAATTACTAGTTCACTCACACCACTACCAGCTAGCCCGCGGTTCCACTCCCCAAGCCCATGTGACTAGTCATGACCCACATCCTCACAAGCGCGGTCCCATACGCCTCTAGCGGCCGTGGTCGTGACCACAAAGATTACTTCATGGTGGTATACAACTAGCAATCCCACTGACCCAAATAGGCAACTCAATATGCTCATTTAAACATTACACCGTGCAATCACAATCAAATTGGGCCAAATTTAACCACATGAATTTTGCCTAATTATAAACTAAGTAAACTGAATTAAGCTAATTAGGCATGCTTTGGCATCACAATTGAGCCTAACATGAAAATCATCCAAATATCAATATTAACATCACTCACCTCTTAGGTTTCGCTCCTAATCTTGAAATTAAAGTTCTAATAAGAACCAGGTACAAATCTTATACAAAAACTACAAGTTATGAGCTTAATTAAACCCCAAAATGGGTAGCAGAAAAACTGTCATAGAACTCAATAAAATTGGTGCCAACGGCTTAGACTCTCCTCCAGAAGTCCAAAAATGTAGCCTGTTTTGAAAACCGATGTTGTTTAGCGTGTCAATCGGCATCGAAAACGTAGTCGTCGTTCCGTCGATGTACTTGCCGAAATGAAGAATGGAAGGCGATGAGTCACCTTCATAAGAGTCTCGTGTATAACACTTTCCATTAACATTATAACAACCCCACAAAGTTTTGCTAATTTGCAATTATACCCCTATTAATTATTAAACTATATTAAAACTATTCCAAACCTAAATGGGTATTTGTCTATGTCTTGTATGGGCTCCATAAGTGGTCCCATATAATTATATAAAGTTGCTAATTAGCCTACTAATTATGTAACATGTTCAATTCGCTCTCACAAAGGTACCCCTAACTTACTACAAAAGTGGTCTCCACCAAACAACATGACATAATAAATAATAAAATAATAAATCATTTAAGCCTTAATAAACATTCAATCACATAGGGTGTTTCACATATTGATGTCCCATCTCAACTGGAACCCATCAACACATGTCCCAACTTGAGACTGCCACTTTGGCCACAACTGGGTTCCCAATTGGACATCCATAATCAACTTAGTGGGTCAATGCCCACATCTCACATACACTCAAATCATTATTAAATGATTAATAATGCATGCTAAATATGATTAAAATAATCCGTAGGAGTGGGTGTTACAGTGTATGACTACTCATTTGCACAAATGTTCAGAGGAGCCCACTCTGAAGCCCAATACAGAGCCCACTCTGAGACATAAGGAAATCTCTACTCACTAACCACTCTATGGGTCTCACTCTCTGGATCTCAACCTATTGACCACACTTCGGGTCTTACTCTTTGGATCAACACTAGCAAACCGCTCTCCGGATCTCACTTACTAGTGTCTTTACTCACCAAGGACCACATGCTACTGAAATACTAAATATTAAATACTCAATACACATACTTGCCACTCGATACACCATCGGGAAGTAGTGCCTAAGGGTGGCTACACCCATTGGGATCTCGAGAGCGTATGGCTAGGTGGCTAGGACTAAGGGCATTGATCGGTGACGAATAGTTACCATTTATAGTCCTAAAAATACGCTTTATTAGCCCATTTCATGTAGTTAATAGTTGTTTTTTAATAAGTATTCTAAATTTTATAGGTGTTGGAGCTTTAACTTGAAAATGCACAAAAATCCAATGATTAGTGGCTTTGGAAGTCATTTTGGGCTCAAACGGTGATTCCGGTAAAAGCTTAATAAAGTAGCAGCCTCGGAAAATTGCATTTTGGACAAGGAATACTTCAGATTTGAGAAATTTCTCAAGAGATATAAAATGTAGATCTTTAAGTTATGGACGCGTGGCCGTAAACGGTGAGTCAATACGAGGTCCGAGTCAAAAGTTATCGTGATTCTACAATCGGTGCGCAGAGCAGCGAAAAATCTGAGAAAAGTTAGAAAATGGCCTGGTCGCTGGAGCGACCCGCTCGCGCGACCCGCGCGAGTGACCCGTTGAAAAAGGTAAAGTTGCATATTTTGAGGTCCTAAAGAGCCCTGTGCTATCTGAATTGGCTGAGTACATCTAGAAACGTAAAAACAGAAGTTTTAGTGCGATTTGACTTAGGAAAGCTTCCTAAATCCTTCCAAACTCTATATAAATCCTATTCTAAATCAATTTGTGATTACACATCATTACACAACATTAGATACATCCATACACAACAAAAACGCCAGCCATGGAAGAGAGGAAAGCAAGGAGAAGAAGAAGAAGACCAAGGATTCCCATGGCCTCCTCCATCAACCTCTTGTCGTTCATCAATTCTATGGCTAACTAAACTCAAGATCTAGGGTTTCAATGAAACCCTAGCCAAGTAATAGAGTGTATTTTATGTTTTTATTTTAGTTTTATTATGTATGGATGACAGTTACATGTTTTGAGGATTTTTATAAATAAATCATGCTTTTATTGATTAAATCGTTACTTTCAAAGTTTACTCTTGTCTTAGATCTATTTTGATAGTAGTGTGCTCAATGATTAATGCTTGCTGTGCTTGTTTAGATCATTTACATGTATTGGTGCTTAAATTGAATTGTGCTATCAAGTATCCGAATAGTCCATGCCTAGATTAGACGGATTATACCACAACCCTAGTTTAGAGTGGGATAATTCGTGCTAACTGAAGATGGATTATGTTAGTGCTTGAACCATAGTTATTTTCTTGACGGAGGAATTGGGCTTGTAGCTACAATTCCCCATTATCATCCAACTTAATAAGCTAAAGTAATTCGTAAATACCATTATTATGAAACTAGTGGTGGATTTGCAATCCTAGATTCCTTAAACTTATTATAAAAATAATATTTAATTGCTTTCATAGTTTAGATTTACTTTTATTGTTATTAGTTTATTTCAAATTAAATCCAAAATCCATTTTTCTTAATTAACTAAATTTAGGTTTTAAAAATTAAAGTACGTAGTATTCAATCTCTGTGGGTTGGACCTTTACTTCCACACTACAAATCTTTTGAAAGTAAAGCATAAGTAAGCATACTTTTATATCTTGATTTTGACAAGATCAATTTTTGGCGTCGTTGCTGGGGATTGCATTACTACCTTTAGTTTAGAATCTTAGTTTAATTAATTCGTAAATGTTAGATTAGCTTTTATTTTTCTTATTTTCCATTTTTATTTGAGTCACTAACTTTTCTTTTTCTTTTTTTTTTTGTAGTTTCTCAAGTAATCAAATTCTAGCATTTTGGAGAGGAATAGCTTAGCACATCAAAGGAGCTTAAGAAAAAGAAAATAAATATAATTCAAGTAAATTGCTTCCTTTGAAATTCGCTTCAAATCACTATAAATCAAGGCGCTGAGACGCAATTACTTGCATTAGATTAGTTTAGGAGTGATTGTTCACATGCACTAGCTAGGAAACCCGGGGCGATGGGCTTGACGCGGTCATTGCATTACAGGATAATATTCATGCATCATAATAGTTGTGTGCCTGTTGCCTTATTTGCGTGATTCTTGTCTTGTAATTTTTTGAGTCAGTTCTATTTAGTTATTTTTCTTTTAAGTTTATGTTTGGTACACGTTCTAGTAAACCGGAATTATTTTCTATCGATCCTAAACTTGAACGTACCCTTAGAGTTAATCAGACTCCTCAACCGTCGTCATTGTTTCAGGCCGAAATTCAAAGTACACTTAAAAGGCTAAGAAAAACTCGATTTATTAACATAAAACCTATTCCAATGGCCGACGGTGAGAACAACGTAAATAATGGAAATAATCCTAATATACCTCAACCCGCTCTACTTAAAGACTATTTTATCCCTAGGGTCTATACACCACATGCGAGTATCGAATTACCAGAGGTGACAACATCACACTTTGAGATAAAGTCATCTACCATCGCGCTACTACCTTCTTTCCATGGTCGTATTAAAGAAGACCCTTATCAGCACTTAGGTGATTTTCAAGATATTGCTCTACTTTAAAAATCCAACACCTAACTGATGATGAGTTAAAATTGCACCTCTTCCCGTTTTCATTAAAAGATAAAGCTAAGTATTGGCTCCAATCTTTGGAGCCGAACACTATAAAAACATGGAAAGCATTACATACGGCATTTTTACAAAAGTTTTTCCCAATCACAAGAACTAATTAGATAAGAAAATCAATAACAAACTTTGTGATGCAAGATGGAAAAACGCTTTACAACACTTGGGAACAATTTAAAGAATTATTGCACTCATGCCCACATCATCAAGTTCCCAAGTGGTAATTAGTTCAGGTCTTCTACGAGGGACTAGTTCCCTTATTACGTAATACTGTCGATGCCGTTTGTGCGGGTACCTTCCTACACAAAAGCACCGACGAAGCCTGAAAATGTTTTAAAACTTTGAGTGAGAATTCGATGCACCAAGCGGTGTCTGTCCGTCTTGAGGGGTACCTTCAACCAAAGGTGAAAGTTGAGTCGAGTCAGTCAATTGAAATACAAGAACTAAATAGAAAACTTGACCAACTTATGAGGATGGGGAATAGGTTCAATCCACTCTCTTTAGAAGTATGTGCATTATGCCTTGAATCGTCTCATAATATCTTTGCATGTCCTTTTGCATCTCAATTCCCGGAGTTTGTTGAACAACACGTTAATTCTATGCAACAATTCTCACGAAATAACTATAATCCTAGGTCAAATAATTTTCCTTATACTTATCGACCCTAGTTCAACAAAACCAATACCAACATCCTCCTCCTAATCCTAACCTTCCAAGGGTTAACGCTTTTGAGGATAAGGTGTTGGCATCCCTTAAGAACATTGAAACACAAGTACAAGCACAAGCACAAGCACAAATAGTGCACTCTCACACACAATCCATTGCGAAGCTTGAGTCCCAAATGGGACAAATAGCTAATACAATGAGCCATAGAAACGAGGGTAAGCTTCCTAGTCAAACTATACAAAACCCTAAGGGACAGTATGAAGGCAGGGGTACGAGTGAGCAAGTTAATGCCGTGTCGACTAGGACGACTATTTGTGAGGAGGAAATTGTTGAAATTCTGAATGTGAGAGAAAAAGAGGTACACATTAACTCGAATAAAGAAAAGGGTGGGGATACGAGTAAAATTCGGAATTAGTTAAAGAAAAATTCAAAAACGGAAGATATACTCGAGGTGTTTAAACAACTTAAAATTAATATTCCATTCCTCAATGCGATAAAACAAATTCCCGCTTACGCTAAATGTCTAAAAGACCTTTGCACGCAAAAGCGCAAGTTGTGCAGTCATACTCCTAAAAAGGTCTTTCTCACAGAAAAAGTGAGCTTCATTTTCCAACACGCTACTCCAAAATATAAAGATCCAGGTACGCCTACGATATCATGTGTCATAGGTGACACTATCATTCATCGGGCTCTCCTTGACTTAGGAGCTAGCGTTAATCTCTTACCTTATCACGTCTATAAACAACTAGGACTGGGTGAACTTAAGCCTACGGCCGCTACCATACAATTAGCGGATCGTTCTATTAAAATACCTAGAGGAATCGTTGAGGACGTCTTGGTTAAAGTTGATAAATGCTATTATCCTGTCGACTTCATGGCCCTTGACACTGAACCTGTGCTAGATGCTAGGAAACACACTCCAGTCAACTTAGGTCGTCCATTCTTAACAACCGCTAACGCTCATGTTAACTGTCGGACGGGGGTAATGAAGGTGTCATTTGGGAACATGAACTTAAAATTAAACGTTTTTAATGTTATAGATCAACCTCCTAAAGATGACGATTACCTATGTAAGGCGGAATGTGAGGTAAGACGGAATATTGAGCCTAACAAAGAACTGAATATGGGTGAGAAAAATAATATAATTCATAATGAGCGGATGAATCCTGAAAATCAAGACCCAAAGATGAATTTACTCCGAAGGTACTAAATCATTTTGAACATAATCAGGATGAACCGTCAATTGGATTAATTCATAGCGATACTCTTTCTGCTTACCACTGGGCTCTTCCAGATATTCTTAGGGGTACACAGTCCGAGTTTCAGCCTCCATAAATCTTCAGCTAGAATGGTCTAGCTAAAGACGTAAAAGAAAGCACTTCTCGGGAGGCAACCTAAGCTTTGCTTTGTTCGTTTCTCTTATTTTTGGGTCATTTTGAGTCTGTTTTGGTCATTCTAAATAGGTTTGGGGGTCGGAGTAAACTTATTTTTAGTTTATATACAAAAAAAATAAAGAAAAAGAGGAAAAATGGCAACTCGCGCGCACGGCCTGCTCGCGCGAGCTTGCCCCTTAGTGAAATTTTTTTAAACATCTTATGTGATATCTAGCCTCAGTATCACCTCGCGCCGAAATTCGCGCGCGTGAGGAGGTCACTCGAGCGGCCCGCTCGCGCGATCTGGGGACTTAGAAATCTTTCTTTTATAAAACGTAAAATAAGCTTCTGCTTAAACTTGCAGAGGAATTCGCACGAGCGAGGGTCGCTCGCGCGAGGTGGGGATTTCTTAATTTTTCTCTTTGTTCGTTGACCTTTCGTTTCCCCAACCTATCTAGTTGTTTTTCATTTTTGTTTGTTCTTTTCAGTTCTTTTCGTTTAAGTTTATCTTTGTTTCCATAGTTCTAATTTTGTTTTTCTTTATTTTCTTTACGTTCCTTTAATTCTAGTTTAGTTTCTAGTGTTTAAAAAAATAATAATAAATAAATAAATAACAAAATAAAAAGAAAAAAAAAACATATGTATTATATAGTAGCTTTTATTATTTATTTGTTTGTTTAATTTTCTTTTGTTAAGTATTAATAGGTGAAATAGTGCTCCGTTTGGAGTAATTGAACTTGATTCCATATTATTGTATGTTCACCTGTTTGTGAGTGCCAAGGTCGAGGTATTATCGTTCCTTTCTTATCGACTCTCCTTTCTATCATTTTATTGTTTCATTGGGGACAATTAGGGGTGTGTTTTGGAATGGAAATTCCGATTCTGACCGATTCCGATCCGAAAATTTCCGATTTTGGCAAGTAAAAATACATTCCGAATTCCGAAATTTCGAATTCCGAAAATTCCGAAAAATTTCGGATCGGAATCGGAATTTTTTTCAGAATTCCGAAAATTCCGAAAATTCCGAAAATATGCCGAAAATATTTCGAAAAATATATTCTGAAAATTTTCCGAAAAAATTCCGAAATTTTCCGAAAAAATTCTGAAAAATTCCGAAATTACCTTACACTACTTGTCCCACATCGGTTAGCCATAAAAAAGGATAAGGAATGTGAGTCTATAAATTAGTCCCAACTTGATCCACATTAGTCCAAGCACTAAGTTTGTATCGGAAAATTTCGAAAATTTCTGAAATTTTTCTGATTTATCTGATTCCAAAAAATTCCGAACAAATTCCGAAATTTTTCGAAAATGATCCGATTCCGAAAATTCCGAAAATTCCGAAATTTCCGAAATTTCGGAATCGGAACGGAAAATGAAAATTTCGAATTTTTGGAATAGGAATCGGAACGCCGAAATAATTTCGGAATTTTTTCCGAAACCCCTATTTCCGATCCGATCCGGCCGAAACACACCCCTAGGGACAATGAAAGGTTTAGGTTTGGGGGTATGCACACACATGCACTTTATTACACATGCACATTATTACACTAAATTTTCAACATTTTTTTATACTTGTGCTTAAATAAACGATGTCACCTACGGTTTTGAAATCTCTAGTCGATACATCTTGTTATGTAACTTGGATTGTTATAGAATGATAAACGAGAGAAGATGTGATTAAATATTTGCTGAAGTCATGATATGACGTTTAGGTCATGTATCGTTCGAATTGTAGTTTTATATCATAGATTTGCACACAAAGATATGCACTGCACGTAGTCGCTTGAATGCATGTCTAATGTGCACTATAATATGATTCGGATTTCTAGATAACACAAGGTGGAGACTAAACCCGGTGAGCTTTTGAGCCTATCTTTTCTTTTTAGAGGGTTATAAATACATTGTGTTTGTCGAATTTCATTTGGAATAACGCATTAACTCGTTGTTTAGTCTCATTATTCTTGTCTTGGTTGATAGTCAAGTTAAAATATTTGCTACCATGCTAAATAGTCTTCCGTCGTAACATTGAAGAACCATATAACCATAGGACATGATTTTAGGCCTTCTTTGTTTGCTACTGACCGATAAATGATAAATTTTCTTAGTTTGTCCCTTAAGCCGTTAAAATGTCATTTCTTTCTTTACTTACCATTATCCCATTTTTACTCCAATTTGGCCAACTTGGAGTTCACCCCTGAAAGATTGATCAACTTTTAGTGGTGTTAAGGCGATGTGTGATTGAGAAGAAGAAGAAGAAAAAGAAAAAGAAAATAAGATGATGTTTGGGGTGGTTGCCTTGTTATTTATTGAATATTCGTTTCAAAAGTAATGAGGAGGAAAAGAATAGAGAAAAAGAAAAGAAAAAAAAAAGAATAAAAAAAAAGAAAAAGAAAAAGAAAGAGAAAAAATTGAAAGGAATGAAAAGAAGAGAATGAAATGATGAAGTTGGTGGAAGAGAGAATGAAAAAAATCGAACATGCCTTACAATGCCATTCTGAGATTTCCTACCTAATGAATCCTTTCTATCTTTTTTCACTACCTAAGCCACATTACAACCGTTGAAAAGTCATATTTGATCCTAGGAAATATGGTTTGGATATGAAAATGATGGGAGGGGGATTAAAAAATGGTAATGATTAATTTTTCTTAACTGTTGGCGTCCTATCCATGAGACTATTGTTCTTTCATGTCATGCGTCTTTTCCGAGTTATATGTGAGCGGTTTCTTGTTTTGAAAATATATTTTCTTTACTCACATATTTTAGAAAAATTACATCTGTTTCTGAGTGTTTCATTTGAGAGTGTAATTAACATTGCGAGACTCGTAGTCGAGACATAGTTAAATGTTTATCCGAGTTATATTCCAAGTTCATGACATGCACGTGTTCATTTGACTACCATATCACACACGTGCAATTTTATGAGAAACTCTATTGATTTATACGATGCATGTGCTTGAGATTGTTTTTCATGACGTATGTAGACATTTGATTCCATTTCTTCTTGTTCGTTATTCTATTTCGAATTATCGTTCTGTGATAAGGAGTATTGATTGTTTTTTTTTTCATTTGAATAAATTTTTTTGAATTTATAAGTTAAAAAAGATGGTTGTGGGTGACTTGTTGATGAGAACCCTCACGAGACTTCACTCGTCCTACTAGGGACACCTAGGGGTTTAAAAGGCTTGTTGTATATGCTAAATGCAATCGCGTTGCTTGCGATAGTGAGTTAGAATTTTTAAGTATAGTAGTATTTTTTATGTTTTTCTTTGCTCGAGTACTAGCAAAGTGTAGATTTGGGGGTGTGATCGGCGACGAATAATTGCCGTTTATAGTCCTAAAAATACGCTTTGTTAGCCCATTTCATGTAGTTATTAGTTATTTTTTAATAAGTATTCTAAATTTTGTAGGTTTTGGAGCTTTGATTTAAAAATGCACAAAAATCCAATGATTAGTGGCTTTGGAAGTCATTTTGGGCTCAAACGGTGATTCCGGTGAAAGCTGAATACAGTAGCAGCCTCGAAAAATTACATTTTTGACAAGGAATACTTCAGATTTGAGAAATTTCTCCAAAGACATAAAATGTAGATCTTCGAGTTATGGAAGCATGGCCACAAACGGTGAGTCAATACGAGGTCCGAGTCAAATGTTATCGCAATTCTACGACCGGTGCGCAGAGCAGTAGAAAATCTGAGAAAAGCTGGAAAATGGCCTGGTCGCTGGAGCGACCCGCGCGAGCGACCCGTTGAAAAAGGTAAAGTCGCATATTTTGAGGTTCTGAAGAGCCCTGTGCAATTTGAATTGGATGAATACGTCCAGAAACGTAAAAACAGCAGTTTTAGTGCGATTTAACTTAGAAAAGCTTCCTAAATCCTTCCACACTCTATATAAATCCTATTCTAAATCAACTTTGTGATTGCACATCATTACACAATATTAGATACATCCATACACAACAAAAACTCCGGCCATGGAAGAGAGGAAAGCAAGGAGAAGAAGAAGAAGACCAAGGATTCACATGGCCTCCTCCATCAACCTCTTGCCGTTCATCAATTCTATGGCTCACTAAACTCAAGATCTAGGGTTTCAATGAAACCCTAGCCAAGTAATAGAGTGTATTTTATGTTTTTATTTTAGTTTTATTATGTATGGATGACAGTTACATGTTCCGAGGATTTTTATAAATAAACTATACTTTTATTGATTAAATCGTTACTTTCAAAGTTTACTCTTGTCTTAGATCTATTTTGATGGTAGTGTGCTCAATGATTTATGCTTGCTGTGCTTGTTTAGATTATTTACATGTAATGGTGCTTAAATTGAATTGTGCTATCAAGTATCCGAATAGTCCATGCCTAGATTAGACGGATTATACCACAACCCTAGTTTAGTGTGGGATAATTCGTGCTAACCGAAGATGTATTATGTTGGTGCTTGAACCATAGTTATTTTCTTGACGGAGGAATTGGGCTTGTAGCTACAATTCCCCATTATCATCCAACTTAATAAGCTAAAATAATTCGTAAATACCGTTATTATGAAACTAGCGGTGGATTTGCAATCCTAGATTCCTTAAACTTATTATAAAAATAATATTTAATTGCTTTCATAATTTAGATTTACTTTTATTGTTATTAGTTTAATTCAAATTAAATCCAAAATCCGTTTTTCTTAATTAACTAAATTTAGGTTTTAAAAATTAAAGTGCGTAGTATTCAATCTCTGTGGGTTCGACCTTTACTTCCACACTGCAAATCTTTTGAAAGTAAAGCATAAGTAAGCATACTTTTATATCTTATTTTGAAAAGATCAGGCATCTCCCTAACTAATGTCTCACAGGTAAAATTAGGGTTAGCCCCAAAGAGAGAGAGAGAGAGAGAAAAAGACACGTGACTACTTTCACGTGCCCTGCCTGCACCTTCAGTCTCACAACCGACCAAAAAGGTCGGTGTCCTCAAGACCAGCTGAAACCTTTGACTCTCATCTTGTCTAGTCACTCCAATCTCGCTGAATATTCTGCAAACCAATAGCATTGTCTCGATATTCCCTTTGCTTAAGGGTCTGCACCAATTGCCTTAGCTTTGGTACTCACCCTCGCTTAACCCTCTGGAAACCACAACATCATAACCTCGAGCATCCCATCACTTAACCTTCTACACCAATAGTACCCATTTTTCCCTTGACCCATGTTAAATATTAAGCTATCACTCCAAGCGACAACACCCCTTGCTTAGCACTCTGCACCAATAGAATATCGTCCCTCTTTGACCAAACCATAACATTTGCTTATTGCCAAAGTTACACCACCTCCCTCTCGTATGACTTGGCCCCTTGGCTTGTCCCCATCTCATTTACTAACCCCCAACTACCTTAAACATGTGAATTTATATCTCCTACCTACGTCAAACAAACCACCACTCAGAAGGAGCCAACTCAGTTCCTTCAGCTAAGATAAGAACCCTCATAACCTCTTACAATCCTCTGTATAAATACCAGTCTCATTCAATATGTCCAACAGTACCTAGTCTCATCTAGAGAAACTTAGCTGATAAGCCTTTTTACACTTACATTTACTCTTAGCTCCTCCGTAAAATCGCTATCATCCCCCATACTCAACATTCCCACTTACTCCACTCGGACACTCAACCACCCTTTTGCTTTACCCCGATACTAAAACTACCACTTGCCCTATTCTGATACCCAGAAAACCCACTCTAGACATAATCAGTACCCGATCCCACACATCATTCAGTACTCAAGACCCGAATACATACTGCCTTCTCTCTCTCTCTCTCTCTCTCTCTCTCATTTGGAGCTACCTTGGTTCTCACCCGAGCCGTGTTCTCTCCGAATCCCATTTATTCTATTGCATTTTTACATAATATTATTCTACAACACATCTGCATTGTTTTATCATTTTTTAACTATCGTTCCACCTATAATAACCTGCTTACGTGTTTTACCCATCCGTATCTCTCATACACATCACTAAAGAACTTACACATAGATAAACCTAAGAAAATGTTCTTAATGAAAAGAGTAACAATATGGTTTGCTTTGACTGTTGTGCTATATGTAGTGATTGTGGCAACTGACTACTTTCCACGGCTCACGGTATAATTATCAAAGCATTTGAGAATTTTTAAATTTGAGATTCAAATTTGATAACAATAGCATTACTTTAATATGAATACTTAGGCTTTGTTTGGTTCATGATTTTCACGAGGGAAAAGAGCGAAAAGGAAATATGATGCAAAACTAGTTCATTTTACCTTACAAATGTGACTAGTTTTTCATCTTGTTTTGCCCTCCCCTCTCTTTTCCCTCAAGAAATCCATGAACCAAACATAGCTTTATATATTTGAATTTACGTAGAGCATGTTTGCGAGTCCATGTATTTGAATAAAATAAAAAAATAATTCATAAGTCGTTTCAATGTATATGAGCCAGTTTGTACAATTTTAAGCACTTCTGGTGGTCTAAACTGCTTTTTGATATATTTGTTTGAACAAAAAATGTAAGCAGATTTAGTCCAAAAAGTAGTTGGACAATAAGCAAGTGGGAGGTGCTTTTCAAGATTATCTCTATGTACGTTTGATCAATTCCACAACATATCAAACAAACCCTTAAACCATAACAACTAGTTCTAGTTTTAAACCAATTACGATTAAGATCGCATAAGCATATATAAAGCACGGAGAAACAGGCTCTAAATCTATCATCTTGATCAAATTAGGTCATTTGGTATAAAATGGTAGCTACGCTCGAAGTAATACTTAAACACATCAATTATACAATATTATTTAAAAACCTATGGATGTCCACACATGACGAAACAATAAGATTTTTTTTAATAGAAAAAGTAATAAACGATCTCATCTAAATCTATGAAATCGAAAACCGTCCTTTTCTTTTCATTTCATTCATTCATTATGACAATCTTCAATAGCTATGTTACAAAAAGACTCGAGGGCCTCCTTAATAATTGTATTAAAAGTTACTTGGTTATTGTGGACCATTGCTTTTGGACCTTAATTAGCTCTTGTCCCGATAGAGAAAAAAAACGAACAAAAAAACAAAAGAAAGAAAGAAAAGGAGAATGGGTCCTCTATAGCCAATTGGGTGCTACTGGGTGGGCAACATTCACGTGGTATTTGCAGAATTACACAAATTTTTTTTTATTTAGAAAAAAAATACAAAAACAATATATATATATATATATATGTGGTCCTACAAAGACCACGTGCGTGCAGCCCACCTAGTAGCACCCACCTTGGTTGCCGAGGATTCTCCTCAAAAAAGAAGACCTTAGCTCGAAGCCAATAATATTGTTCGTCAAAACAGACCACTTCTTTATAAAATTAGAAAGAGATATCGTATATAACGTGTAGAAAACTTTTCTTTCTATGCAACGTGGGATAATAGTCACATCAACATTAAAGGCTTTAGTTTAGATTTTTGAACAAAAAAAAAAAAGAAAAAAAGGCCAAGGCCCAACCAAGAAGAATGTAAAGTGTCTCAATCCAAAACCAAGTTATGTAAATTAAATCGAACAAAGCCCTAATAAGTTGAAATAAATCTTTTCTAGCAAAAAAAAAAAAAAGTTGAAACAAATCCAACAATGTACATAACTCTCACCGTGCTGTTGGATTCATGACCACTGATAAAACAGTCTCAAACTTCAATTCGTCATTGCGAACCGCTATCATCATCATATCATTCTTTTAGATCAGACACGTGTTCAACTGATCCAGAAAATAACGCAATACTTTCATCCTCAGATATACTTAGTATGGCGCACCGAGCGTCCATCACAGGCTCTACAACGTTGATGTTCTTCTGATCATCAGCAGCCTGTTGAAGTTGCAATGCAAACTCAAGGCTCTGAACAACATCGCCAATTGCTGGTCGTTCGATCCCCTGATCACGCAAGCAGCTCTCAGCGATCTCCCCGAACTTCTTCAAACACTCTGGTGCAATCTGGCCTCCCAGATTTGGGTCCACAATCTTATCAACGGTGCCTCTTTGATAGCAAAGCCGACCCCACTCAGCCAAGCAAACTTGTTCTGTGGGTAGAGTCGGTAAAATAACCGGTCGAGCGGACAAGACTTCAAACAGTACAACACCGAAGGAGTACACGTCAGATTTGTTCGTCAATTGTTGTCGCCGGAAATACTCTGGGTCTAAATACCCGAAACTACCCTTCACGTCCGTGGTGATGTGGCTACATGACACGCTAGTGGGACCTATTTTTGATAGACCAAAGTCTGCCACCTTGGCCACCCATTTCTCATCCAGTAAAATGTTTGTCGACTTCACATCACGGTGGATGATCGTATGCTTCAAGCCTGTATGGAGGTAATGCAATCCGCGTGCTACTCCAATGCATATCTCGAGGCGCTGCTTCCACATCAAAGGAGGGTTATTTGTTCTGTAAAGATGATCACGGAGTGTACCGTGGGCCATATAATCATACACTAGTATCATCTCACCATCATCCTCACAATAACCAATCAGAGACACAAGATGGAGGTGTCTAAGCCTGGAGAGCATTAAGATTTCAGTTTGGAACTCTCGGGCCCCTTGGCGTGATGATGGATTTAACCGCTTGATTGCAACTATGGTGGACCCATCGTTGATGTACCCTTTATACACATTGCCAAATCCTCCAGTGCCGATCACGAAATCACCGTCAAAGTTTGACGTAGCCGATTTGATCTCCGCGAACGTAAAGTGTCGACAGAGATCAGATGGTAGGGATGAAGCAATTGTTTTTGTTGACCCTGGTATGTAGGACATTGGGACCCATGATGACTTGGACTTGCTTAGATCATCAAGTTCTTTCACCACCGTCCTCCGTCGACGGAAAAGCATGAAACCCAAAATTGACATAATAAAAACCCCTCCGATTACACCTCCGATAACACATGCAAGCATCGATGAGCTTTTAGGCTTTGATTTCTGCGATAACTTTGGTTTCAGGTTGGGTCCGTCGAGACTACCATCGGATCCATTTAACTTGAACATCTCCAATCCATTCAAGATTGTATCCCGATACTGAGCTGTGGTGTTAGGGTTGGGGTACATTACTAGCCACATGTCTTGCTTGATCCGGCGACCACCCAATTCTGGGACTGACACAACATAGTCTCTGAAAACAGGATTTCCAGTACCACCACTCATGCGGATCACATCAGCCTCCTTCTCAACCGTCTGATTGTTCATTAATATACTGAACACCCGTTGATTTACAAGGGTCACCTCTAGTTGAAACTCACACAAATGGAGCCTAACTAGATAGTAAAACCCAGAATCAACAGAAAAACTCCAAGTCAAGTTGTGATATAAACTGGAGTTACCCACAGTTCTCGCTGTTATGTAAATAACCTCTGGCGCAATGTAAGCCGGTGTTGTCGAGCTGTAGAGGATCGGGCTTGTCCGTTGTGGTGTGAACCCAAAATTCGGCCCGAGCATATACAAATCATCTTGCTCCCAAAGACGGAAATCATCAGTGTTAATTGTCAATGTAAAAGAAATCATCAGTACCCACGAGTTGGATTGGTGTGTTAGGTTTGCCGATGTAGAGATTTTCCGGCATGGAGACTACTTCAATGCCATTGACGAATGCGTAAGAATTCAAAGATGGTGAGAAAGTGATCTCGAGTCTGAGTATCTCTGACGTTGACGACAAACTCTTTGATGAGAGAAGATTGTGGGGAATTAAGGGCAGAAACTGCAAGAAATGCGCTGAAGTTTTGCATCAGAGTGTGTTTGTTGACGGTGACGGAGAAGAATGATTGGTTCTTATCGAGGATGGAGTAAGTCGCCGGATAAAAGTAGAATCGGAGGAATTTTTGGCCGGAGGATACAGGGATGGTGTAGGTGAATTGGGAATGGAATATTCGAGCGGTCATGTAAGGGACTTGGGATGGCAGAGAAGGGTCGGATTCGTTGGCGGTGGCGGCCAATGAGTTGGTGGCGATGTTCGCCGGCGAGAACCTTGATTGGGAATCGGCATCCCAAGTTCGGTTGTCCGATGAGGTTTCTTTTGAGGAAGCGCCGCAGTTGAGGAGGAAATAGTCAGTGGGAGTGTAGGGTGGTGCGGCAGCGGTGGTGGAGAGGAGGTGGAGGAAGGAGGAGAGGTAAAGAACGAAGGTGAGCATTGTGGATGTGGTTGAAAAGTAATGGTAGTGAGATATTGAACATAAGTAAAGATTGAAGTCAATGTGAGAGAAGACTTTGATTTTTCAAGTCTTTGGAATAAATTATGAGTTATCAAAAGTGGAAGATGTGACACTGGTCCTACGCCTTTTTTTTTTTTTTTTTTGGATAATCCAAATGAGTAGTCTATTCGGGGAATTTTTTAGCCGAGGCTTCATAATAGGGATAATATTTCCCTGACCAGTCACTGTTTTAACTTTTTTTTTAAAATTTATCACTTTTCTAGAAGTCGCGACTTCAACTAACGATTTCAGGCCAAATCAGTTTAACTTGAAATCGCATCTTCAAATGGCGACTTTAGTAAAAGCAAAAATCGCTAGTTCAAGCAGCGATTTCGTTTTGCCCCCATTTATGCATATTTTTCTTCCTTCAGATCTCTGCTCTCTCTATCTCTCTGTCTCTCTGTCTCTGTGATCTAGCCTCTCTCTCTCGCAGACCTCTCTCTCTCTCTCTCTCTCTCTCTCTCTGCGATCTCTCTCAGGTGCCTCTCTCTCTCTGTTACACACACACATAATGTATATGTACACACACAGACACACACACAGATACACAATGTTCATACACACACATATACACAATGTACAGATACACAATACACACACACATACACAATGTACATACACACGGATACACAATACACACACATACACAATGTACATACACACATACACAATGTACATACACACAGATACACAATACACACACACATACATAATGCATAAAATAGGATCAATTCGGTTTCATACTCCTTTTTTTATCTAACTTTTATGAAAATTAATATCATGTTAGTTATACTAAAAATTATGCATTTGAAGGTAGTTTCTGATTTGACAATTTTAGGGCTTTTTTTAGAATGTATAAAATAGGATCAATTACCTTTCATTGTCATATTTAGGGGTGTTCACGGTCGATTTCGGTCGGTTTTTCTCGGTTTTTTCACATAAAAAAACCGACCAATAGCCTCGGTTCGGTCGGGGTTTTGGGGTGTTTCGGTCGGTCGGTTCGGTTTTCTTCTTGAACTATAAGTTTGAAAATCGACTGAATGCCCTCAGTTTGGTCGGTCGGTTTCGGTCTCGGTTTTTCCTGTACACCCCTAGTCATATTCAATCAATTTTTTGTAAAAATCAACATCTCGTTCGTTTGACACAAAAAATAACTTTTAGGTGATTTTAGAACGGTTCTTACTAGTTTAATAAAGATTCTATTTTAAGGTAATTATATAACCAGTTCTTATTGGAAACATTTCATTATTCCTAGATTTTGTTTTTTGATGTCTTAAACCATATGTTCCGACATTGAAATATGTATTTGATAAAATGTTTGAACAAAATAAGAACTTGAATCAATTTATAAACTATTTTGAGACTGTGAGCGAGGTTCTAAAACTTTCCGACAATCTTCTTAGTAAGAAATGTGGAATCGTAAGTCTGAGGTGGGTGCGTAATCACTTTAGAAGGTTCTTGCTTCTAAGGACTTTAGATTGATTTCAAAAGTCGATTCTTTGAGTACAAATTACAGAGCACGTGTTTTTGATTTTAGAAATGGGAAGGTACATTGGTCCTTGTATTTAATTACCATTGATTACTTACACTCGAATTTGCAAATGTGAAGGTATTAAAATGGCTAGTGTTGTGACTATAATGCTGTATTGGGGGGGAGGGGGAACATGTGCATTGGAGCGGATGGTCTATACTACGATAGTAACTGCCAAAGTTTCATTCGCCTGAGAACAGATGCTCAATACACTGAACTTGTTAGAAACGTCTGCAAGAAAATGGAGGTTCATCAGAAAAGTGTTCGTTTGAAGTTCACTTATAGGTTTTCGTCGGTTCTTGGATATCAAGTTTTGAAGTTTATACCGTTTGAAGTAAATGATGACGAAAGTCTGCAAGTAATACTAGAAATAGCATCTATCAATGTAGCTATAAACTCTATGCATCTATATGTCGAGACAGAGAATCTTCCAGAGGCCCATCAAACATTAGATGACTGGAGTGGGCAGTACACCTCTCTGTTGACACAAGAAGGTGAAAGCTCAAACCCGTTTGTACAGGGGTTATTGCCTTCCACATCTACACAACATGTGGATTGCTCAAATCCATTGCAAAACAGTCAGAATGAATACAGGAGTCCGATGCAAAACATTGTTTCAGAACGGCCAATTCATGTGCAGTTCAATTCAGATGATTGCGGATATGGTCATGATTGGACACACAGAGGGATAGACACCAACTTGACTCCGGAAAACTCGGATGAAGAAGATGTGCATGCGGACAAGTATACTGGGGGGGATGAGGAAGACGATGTTATCGAAGATATTGAGCCGACTGGCCAAATAAATCCTGAAAATGCTTTATATGAGCCTCGTTCATCAACTTTTACATCCTTTGACTTAGGCATCCATACTGGAGAGGCATGTTATGCTTCAAACATTGAGGGTAGGCAATGGAATCCAGATCGAGACAAGTTGGTCAAGGGTATGATGTTCAAAACCAAAGATGATCTTCAGATATTTGTGGAGTTATACTCGATAAGAACACATCAACGGTACACGGTGGATCAAACCAGTCCAGATCTTTGGTTGTTGAAATGTGAATTGGCGTCACAAGGTTACAAGTGGCAGCTACGGGCAAGGTTGAAACGATATGGGATGTTTGAAGTCATAAAGGTTGAGCAAAGCCACACTTGTATGTCCTCTACGATGAACCTTGGTCATAGAAATCTAAATGCTTGGCTAGTGGCTAGGGACATAATGCCAATGATTAAGGCGGACGCATCTATTAACATCGCAGCGATATTGGAAAAGGTGAAAGATAAGTATTTCTACACCGTCTCATACAAGAAGGCGTGGAATGCGAAACAGAAAGCCATTGGAATGATATTTGGGGATTGGTGTACATCATACATAGAATTGCCCAAGTTCATGGTTGTAATTCAACAGTATAATCCTGGAACGGTTGTAAAATGGTTCTATGTGAACGGTGGTAGTGTGACTGTAAAGAACTTCGAAAGAGTATTTTGGGCATTTAAGGCGTCCATTGATGGGTTCAAACACTTTCGGCCCGTCATAAGTATCGACGTCACATTCTTGTATGGGAAATATAAGGGAAAATTACTAATCGCTATGGGAACAGATGCAAACAATCAAATTTTTCCTTTAGCATTTGCCATCGTTGACGAGGAGAAAGCTAAAATGTGGACGTGGTTTTTGAAATTGCTAAGAGATTACATTGTGCCTGGCAGAGAAGGTATTTGTTTGATATCCGATCGACATAGAGGCATCCTTTCTACGGTGAATCAGCATGATGTAGGGTTTAAGGAGCCCGATGCCTATCATCGCTATTAGCTCCGGCATGTGTAGAGTAATTTTGCCACAAAGTTTAAAAATGCATACCTAAAGAAACTTGTGTGGAATGATGGGAGTACCCACCAAGTCCGTAAATTTAATGGGTTCATGGAAGAGATTAAGAATGTTGATCCAAAGGCGTGGGAGTATCTTGATGCAATACTCGCCGCAAAATGGACCATTGTCCATGACGGGGGACGATGATACGGTATGCAAACAACCAACATCTCAGAGGTGTTTAATGGTGTACTCAAGAAATCTAGGCATCTTCCTATCACCGCTTGTGTTGAACAGATCTTTTTTCGTGTTGTTCAGTACTCTAGCGAGCGACGTCAACTTGTTGAGGAAGCCATTAGGGAAGGTTTTACCTTCACCCCAAAACAAATGTGCAGATTTTTGAAATTAAAAGGCAAGATTGGTAGGTACAATCTCGAGACTTTTCATTCTGGGAACGGGTACGTGCAGGTCAAGAAAGGGGGAGCATCGGGTTCTAGTCAAATTGTGAACATATCTGACAAGACGTGCAGTTATGGAAAATGGGATATATATATATAAAATGTCATGTACTCACGCATTGGCAGTTCTAGCTAACTTTAGAATATCATATCAAAATTACGTTCATCAATGTTACACAATTGACGCATACAACTAGTCTTGGGCACCCCAGTATTCCCAATCCATCACAAAGATTACTGGAACCCACCGCTTGGTCCTATAGTTGTGGCGAATCCTGCTATCCTTCGAGGTAAGGCCCGACCATGATCAACTCGCATAACAAATGAGATGGATTTGAGAGAGGGGGTAGGGCTACTTATCAATGTGGAATATGCCATCAACAAGACCATGACAGGAGACGATGCCCCCAATAACGTAGTCAAGTTGGGCCATCTAATGCAGTATAATATTCAGTGTTGTGTTTGAGAGATGTGCTTTGTAATATGTACTTGCTTGTTGTGACTATGTAATGTGCAATTGGAAATGAATAACTTTATTTAGTACAAACTCCTTATAGAACCACTACAAACTTCGTAGTTAACTAGTACAAACTTAGTAAACAAACTCGTTAGTAAACAAAGTCCTTGGATAACTAATACAAACATCCTAGTAAACAACAATTGTGCGTTCAACGCTTCAACCTCCGTAGAATTTTTCCTCAGTGTTGTTCCTCGCTTCATTTCCAGATGAGTTGGCAACATTTGACAGGCCCACACTACTTTCATTTGTCGAGCCAGTGACCGGTAGCGGTTTAAAGATATAACAACATCTATGATAGCGGTAATGGGCACAGTTCCTCAACGATGTTGTAGCACTGTCATAGCTTTTCTACACGTATAATTCATGAAAACAATTTTCATAAGATACAAATCATCGTAACAATTAAAATGGAAGCTATGAGAGGTTTTGGTTCTAACCTTAGCACACCATTCATACCAAATCTGGTCAGGAACTTCAAGCCAGCTTTGTTTAGTAAAACGAACACCTCTCATCGTTAACAACTCCTGAAGGAGTTCATGTTCCTTCTGCCAGCTCCAAACCTGAGTCGTAATGGCATCATCTGGAAGATCACATCCAGGGATTGTCTCAGCAAAGACGGTCTGCAAAGCTTCAAAAGCAACATATTTAAATGAACCATCTTCATGTTTCCATTCCGGAGTAGCAAAATCCATGAGTGCTTCTAGTATAACACCCTTCTCTTCAATACTCAATATCCTTTTTTTCAAAAAATGTGGGTGGTATGTTGGTGTATACTTGTTTTCCATACTAAAAAACAATGCAGTGAAGAAGAAGAAGGATAGAAAAGAATGCTTGGGATATCACATTGAATCTTAAAACCACGGTATATATAGACCATAGAATGCCCGCGACAAGTCACTGGGTCTGACGCCCAATAGTTGACGCAACAAGTCACTGCTTCTGACAACATTTCCAGTTGATGTGACAACTCACTGGGTTTGACGCCCAGCAGTTGATGCGATAACTCACTGGGTCTGACGCCCAATAGTTGACGCGACAAGTCACTGCTTCTGACAATATTTTCATTTGATGCGACATTTTACTGGGTCTGACGCCCAGCAGCTATCAAGACTTACAAATATTTTTCTAACTTATTACATATTACAATACGGGGTCAACTAAGGCACAAGTCGCCTTAAGACAAAACAATATCTATCGTCTATTATAGTTATCCTTATAACAAAACAGTTTGTAACTTAAAACATAGGTTATTGATAACAGTTCTATCTTCCAAAGCAGCAGATCTCAGTTTGCATAATCATAGGGCCCAGCATAGTCATAACCTGAAAATCCTGAACACGAATGTCCAAGGCGCATCAACGCCGTCAGCTTCAAGAAGCTGGTGAGTATTAAAAACATGACTTTGAATGTAAAACATACTCATTTACCTCTTTCCATTTCTCAATTAATTCAACAAGTTTATATGAAAGCAAGGAGTTCATTTTAGAAAAGCAACCACAACATCATATGACAGATATAATTCATATATGTGACCGTGTATGACAACAATGCACCATCTTATCTTATCGACTCTTTTCTCTTGACAAAACCCAACAATCCACTATCTCATACCAGTATATTTGAAATACTCTGATAGCCACACTTTAGCACAGGGGTGCCAGGGAATGTCCAGTTTGCCTCACACTTTAGTCCGGGGTACCAGGGAGTGTCCAATGCCTCACACTTTAATACCTAATCCGCCATGCAAATACCGGAGGAACCCTTACACAGTATCCAGACTCGGGTATCAGGGAGTGTCCGTAGGCCACACTTTAGCACTACCATGGGTGCCAGGGAATGTCCAATTTTGGCTTCACACACTTTGACGCTACCATGGTCGTCAGGGAGTGTCCAGTTTTGCCACCGTCGCATTTCAAAGACACTCTCACCGCAATCTCAATCACAACACACTGTGGTACTCACTTACTAGGGAGTGTCCACAACACAATCTCAACCGCACTCACTATGCCACACTGACCATTACTCTTTTCTATAATGACCAACATTCACACTCACCATGCATGTACAACTGACTCCACATGTATGTCATGAAACTTTAAAACATGAGGCAATTCACTGAATTATATAAACGACGTGCGTACAGGGATTGATAAGTCACAATACAACGTTTTAATCGTCCAAACATACCCAAAAAGGATTCTGTTTTTGTAAATTTTCCATACAGAGCTTTAAAAATTCATAAAATCTCACCCAAACAGTTTCTTAACACAAGACAAGCAAAAACTAGAAACTGCCAGAAGTCGCGTGCGCGGGCCGCTCGCGCGATCTGCCCAATTTTTCCTTTTCTTTATTAAAACTTTTCCATTTATCAGAATATAGGGGGATCGCGCGCGCAGGTCTCTCGCGCGTTATGCCCAATTTTTCGTTTTCTTTTAAAAAAAAAACTTTTCTGTCTGCCTAGAACCAGCCACCTCGCACGCGCGGGTCGCTTGCGCGAGGGGTCGCTCGCCCGATCGCGCGTGCGAGATGAAGTAGAGGCTTCGTCTTCCTCGCTGGAACTCCCCTGTTTCAAAATTTTAGGGCCTTTCTTGACCCATTTTGCAATCTGGATTTAAACATGACATGTAATATATGGATTTCTCCGATTTTTCACAAGGATTAAGAATCCACAACTAATTTAACATGATTTCAAACGTAGCTCAAGAATTTTATGAAAAACTAAAAGATGATAAAACTTCAATCTTAATATACTTTCTCAATTGGGTAAATTAAGCCTTAATACTTCAAACATATCATCTATGATGTACAATCTTTCATAATCAACTCTAAAAACAAGTTTTGGTTAAGGTTTGAAAAATTATGATTTTGAAGTTCAAGCTTCCATGACAAAATTGGCAATGGTGGTTCATCTATACATACACACAATCAGTAACTAAGCATAGAATTACATTTAAGAGTGAGTTAATAATACTCACTATGATAAAGATTGAAGTGGTTTGTTGAGAAAGAGAAGTAAATAAAGAATCCAATTGGGCTTGCAAGCTATGGATGATCAAGCTTCTACTCTCTCTCTCTAAAATCCAGCAACTATGAACTCTCAAACTCTCTCTTTTCTCTTTGTGTTTTAATGCAGAATGAGTGATCTTTAGAGGATATGTAAGTGTATATATAGAAGTTCTTTGAGAAGAACTTGGTGCCCAAGCATTACTTAAGGTCTCTTAACCCACTCAATTGGTTTAACAAACCCTCTGATCCTCATAATTATCAGCATACATCTATACGTATATATACTAATATTAACCCATCAGATTAGCTAAAGGTCAGTATAGGTGTATAGGTGTAGACACCCCATTTTGTCGGCTATCAGATTTAGGAGACCCATATCTTGGTGGTTCACAATGATCGAAAAAGACTTAAAAGGACTCTTGGAAGTTAGTTCTATCTCTCAGAATGCTCAGAATGACCAAAATGCCCCTGAAAGCCCGAAAACTCCCAGATTTGGTCCCAAAGTTCTGGAAACATGCTACGTTGTACGAAAAACGATAAAATGAGTTTTTAAGTAAAATCGAATAAAATCGTCAGCTCTCAGAGACCCCCGGAAGTCCCGGAAAGTCCTCGTTGACCGGTTTGACCAAGGTTTGACCAGGTTTGACCAAGTTTGACCAAAATCATCCGAATTCACCGAAATCATTAGAAAAGTATTAAAATGAGTTTTAAAAGAGAATCGAGCGAAAACGTCAACTCCTGGGAACTCCCAGAGGTTCCCAGAACTTCCCGGGAATCCCAGGTTTGACCAGTTTGACCAAGATTTGACTTTGGAATCGGGGCATTGAAACAATTTTCAAATATTTTTCATGGATACTAGAGGTCAATAGCTTTCCAACGGTATATCGCACATAATTTCTGGATTTAAAACGAATTTATTATGCATTTCCAAAGGCGAAAAAGGCGATCAAATCGGCTTTTATCGCGAATACCGCAAAACTTTTCAAAGTGACCTATCTCTAAACTATTTTTTATGTAAATTAGACTCCATTACCTTTCCAACGGTATATGACAACCTCAATTTGGAGTTCGTTTACATTTTCTGTGAATTTCGGACGAAATAGGGCCTTTTTGCGAATACCGGAACCTCTGGGGGCCTAAACGTAATTTTCTGGGCTTCTGAGGAGCAGTGCCGCCGCGGCACTGGCCCAGTGCCGCCGTGACACTCAACCCTCGCAGAGTCTATTTTTGTATTTTTTTGGGGGGTCCAATTTGATTAATTGAAAGCCAAAACGACATAGTTTTATGTTCACAGTTGTTTGGGACCAATGGGAGTACTTCTAAAATCTCAAAACCACCCCAAATTGGCCTATTTAAACCCTCAATTGCTCTTCATTTTGGGGGGGCCAAGTGCAAAAGCTTGAAAAGTTATAGAGAAGAAGAGAGATAGAGATAGGTTTAGAAGAGATAAAAGGAGCTTCCTCCTACTATTTTGCTATAGAAAGTGAGTTTTAATCTTGTTTTCTTCCATTACTTCTCTTATACATCACATTCCAAACACCCCCAATCACCATTCTTGAGCATTCTTGAGTTAGGAAGCTACTTCCATGTCTAAATGTCAAAATCTATGAGTGAAACACCAAGCTACAAGTCCAAAATCACATTGATTATCATCTATTGATTGCTATTTACTTGCTTGTTTATTTATTGTTCATCTCTTCTTATCTCATTTCTTTTTGATTTTCTTTATTTACTTACTAGTTCATCATCATCTAAGTGATGACATGAAGTTTGGGGTGAGTGAATCCTTATGGATAGTAGCTCTTGACCTCAAAAACATGTTTGATAGATGATGATCATAACCTCAATACTTCCAAGGTATTCTTGAAATGTATTGAAGTTATGTTCAAAATAAAATAAATCTCTCCAACAATCTTGGAGGTTCTTGATGATAAGTTTGATGTTGACATTTTGAGTGGCTATAATCCTTATTGAGTATTGAAAACATGCTTTCAAAACATCTATTTCAAAACCCCTCTCAATCCCTCTTATGTTGGCTTCAAGAAACAAAACTTTGTTTTCACCAAAATCTTCAAAACAATGAGTCAAAACAGTGAGTGAGCTGAGTTCAAAGATTTCCCTAGGACTCAATACTCAAAATATGGATGCAAGGCCACTTGGAAAGTCTTCCTAACTCATTGGAGAACACCCATGAATTTTGGTTTGACTTGGAAGTACTTGGAAATGGTCCATTTGGACCCAAACATTCCTTCCAAACATTCTGCCTCTGCTGTCACAGCAGCTAGGTCCACTTCCAACCTCTTTTCCAGAAAACTTTTCCAAAAGGGGTGGTCCTAACTTATTTTTCCCTTAAACTTCAATGTCCTAGGAAACGTTCTGTATAAAATGGGCCTCTAGATCATTCTTTTTTATTTTCTAAGATTTTCTAACATTTCAGTCGACGGTACGGACTCTGTTTCTGAGTGACCTTCATTGTTTATATGATTTCTCTCAATCTGTGATAGCTATTCAAGATTGGCCTTTTGGGTTGTGTTCTAGACATAATAAGGAACATCTCCATAAAATATCATGCATTGAAAACATTCCTAACCTCTCTTTTCAATTTCCAAAAGATGATGTTACTGTTCTGTCCACTATTCACAGCAAGCACATTTTAACTTTCATTCTTTGATTTGATGCTTATATGCATTCCAAATTAGTTCATATCTTAGGAAGTAGTTCATACTACATTTGTACATATCCCATATTTATTTCATCCATCCATTCATACACATTTTAGACTTCTAAGTCATTCTAGGAATCCATGAACACAAAGCACACTACAACCTTGGCACATTCTAGATACATACATTGCATCCATGCAAAGATTCGGGGTTTTTGTAACTCCTAATATAAGAAGATTATAAGGAATGATCATGATCACACGTTCATGTTTCCCCTCGGTCTAATCATCCTTTCTCATCCGTCCCGGGGATTGAGAGGTCTTCTTTTCTCAAATATTAACATGCATCATACTAGCTTGCTAAGCATATTTTGATTTTCTTTGTTTATTTGTTTCAAGAACAATTCATGATTAGGAAACTTGATTAATTGATATATGATTAGACGATTTTTCCTAGGTTTATTTGTGTGATTTTCACTTTGCATTGTGTGATATTTGGCTTAGATCTTATGAATGATATTTTATCTTTAGATCTTCCATTTTCAAGTTTCTTATGTGATGTAATATACCATCATAGTATTAATTGCCGAACCATACATGGTATAAGATGATTATTTGGATGCTAATTGAGGCCCGTCGAGAGACGGGGCGAGTTGAGGGTGTTTTAGTCGCGACAAAGGCTCCTTCCTCTCTCGTACCAAAACCCCGAGCCAAGTTCTTTGGTTATGAAGGACCGGTGCCCTTTATCCATTTGGGTGAGTCAAATTAGGTTTCTTGGTTCCTTAAAGACCAAGTGGCGACTCTGTATCTGTTTTCAACAGACCTTTCCTTTTCTTTCTTTGATCCAAATCAATTTCAAATCAAACTTTCAAAACATAACAAAGTGGTCCACTTCCGGTATCCACAATAGGGGTTAAGTAGTAGAGGTGTTTGGAAAATCCAGCTTTTGGCACAAGCATAACACACAATAACAAGGTATGAGCAAACAAAGCATAGCTCAATAGCCTAGGAACCACTTATTATGTTTGGGAAAACAACTTATGGCACAAGAATTTGCACATACTCAAATGCATCAACAAAACAAGCCTAGGTGATCATTGCTAGCATTTATGAGATTAAAGCAAGTGTCACTTCATGATTAGTGGAGATTCCCAAACTATGCGAGTTCCACGCGACGCGGATAGTTTTGAACATAAACTGGTATTTTCGTGGCGCGGTGTTCGTCACAAAAATACAGAAAATTCATTTTAACTTAAGAAATGGTTTTCTAGTTTTATAAAAATACTGATTTTATAAAAATACTGATTGAGTTAAAAGCAAACATTTCCACCGTTTTGAAATCTAACACAGGTGTTGCTAAATTTTATAAAATCGCAGTTTGACCGAAATAAGAATTTCAAATATGAAATAAGGCAAGTCACAAGATTTTAATACATGAGAATGGTAATTAAAATAAAAGTAAACAATACAATTTAATTTAAATATGAAATGCAAATACAGATAAATAAATGGAAATGCAGGTTATCACAATATCTCTATCTCCCACTCCCACTCTCTCGCACTCTCTATCTCTCTCCCACTCTCTCGCACCTATCTCTCTATCTCTCTCCCACTCCCACTCTCTATCTCTCCCACTCTCTCGTACCTATCTCTATCCCACTCTCTCTCTCTCACTTTTTACAAATACACATTGTAATTGTAATTGGATTAATTATGTTGATAATGTTGGATTAATAATGCTTGGTGGTTCAATTCTGATGACAAAAATATGTTGGATATATAGCAGGGAGCTGCTGTAATGGACAGACTGTTGAGAATTTAGCTGCTGATGAAATCGCTACTTCAAGTAGCGATTTCGCTTTTGATAAAGTCACTACTTGAAATTGCGATTTCAAGTTCCACTGATTGGTCTGAAATCGCTAGTTGAAGTCGCGACTTCTAGAAAAGTGATGGGTTTGGGAAAAAAGTTGAAACAGTGATGGGTCAGAGATATATTACCCCACTTTTGAAGCCTCGGGTAAAAAATTCCTATTCAGGCCATTTCTTCGAGAAGTTAATCGGTGAGCCCGTCATGCCACGTCAGCATGCTGACGTGGTGTGACCATGTAATCTTAACCATCCATTTATCTCTTACTTTTAAGGAGATCATGACAAGTGGTTTGTGGAATTTGAAATTTGATAAACACTTGTCATGATCCCCTGAAAGGAGGGGGCAAGTGAGTGATTAAGAATAAATGGTCATACCACGTCAGCATGCTAACGTGACGTGACGGACTCACTGAATAATTTCTCCATTTCTTCTATTCTGACGTCTTTTTGGGTGCATCAAAATATTCAGAATGAATTAGGCAAGGAAAATCCTATGAAGCATCCTAGTGTTTATATATATATATATAGGGAAAGACTCAGTCATAGGTGCATTGGGTAAGTGCACTGATCCAGTGCACTGGATTTTTAAGCCTAAAAAATTCGCGAGTTGCCCCGCCGATCAACCCGCATCCCATCCCGCCAATCTGCGAGTTTTTCAGGCTTAAAAGTCCAGTGCACTAAGTTTGTGCACTTACCCATTGCACCTAAGAGCCTCTCCCTATGCATACATATCACACATTTGTTTGTAACTTAAAATTTTCTTTGTTTTTTCCATAAAAAAAATTAAAATTTACTTTGTTTTTAAAAAGTGTAAACATTTTTGAGACCTGACAATAATGTTTTGGGACCAAAATTATAATATGTTAACACAAAGTTGGACTTTATATGTCTAGGATGTATCATAAAATATCCCATTAGTCAACGACTTGAATTTTCAACATGGACTAAGAGATTGGTGGATAGAGGTTCATAGGTGAAAATAGAACTTCAAAAGTTAAAATAAAATTATTTGTCAAACCATATTTTATAATTCAATTGCCCAAAATATGAGGCAGTTGGAGAAATTTGCGATTGTCAAAAGTTTTTTTGGATAGCTTTTGATACAAAATAACACTTGTGCAATTGAATGCAAAAGCATAAGTTGCACCAAACATCCTCTAATTCTAGGTTCTAATTGTTATTGTGGTGGCAACGTTGTTTAGTTTTTGGGTGCCACAAATAGATGCTTTAGTTTTAAGTACAGTAGGCACAAACCACATAGAAGGAATTTTAAGCGAAATAATGTTATATATGGTTCTCAAATTATAGCGGGCTACTAGATTTCTATTGGAAGTTATTTTAGTTGGTCTCACTTCCAGATATGTTGAGATCCAAATGTGGAAAAAAGATTTAGAACCATATACCATTAAATCTTTAAGCAATCCCACTCTGACATGTTTGATATGTTTCTATTATTTCATCTCGATGTTGATAAACTCCCACTCCATGAATAAATGGCGTCTATATATGAAAAGGAAGGTTCTAGGAATTTGCTTTGTTCTTCTGTCTTTGTTGTTAAAATATATAGGAATTGTATCAAGTGCGGAAGGTACATGGAGTTAGTTATTAGCCAAATTATATGCACAATCAAATTTATTCTGATGGTGCCTTTAGAAATGAGTTATACCTAATATTACTTGTATTTTATGGTCCGTGTTTTAGGAGTTTTTATTTTTTTATTAGCTTTTAATTAAAGTTGGGGACCTTCAATGTCCTCTTCTCTACATATAGCTGCCATACTAATCACTTTTGAAATAACTTTTTTAGTAAATGTGTCCTGTTTCACTCCTCAGAATTGAGAGTCCAAAGGATGTTCTCCAACAGCATGGTGAAGGAGTAAATATTGGATATACCGGTTATTCCACTTAGGATTTTATCACCTCTCACAAGATTCAAATTTTTGCTGACTTGGAAAGTTTTTTTAGGTGAGTTGGATGAGTATTCTCCTGAAAATAGGGGTCAGATTGTTTGAATACAGTGTCCTTATTAGTTTGTGATACCATATAAGAATATGTAACAATTACAAGGAATATTTTTCCAAGGTGGAGAGCTCGTAGGAGCTCCAAAATGCAACTTTGGCCCCCCTGAAATCATTTAGTTAATTGATAAAAGGAGTTGGTGGAGATTTTATAACTTCTTTTGCACTTAGTGATATAAAAAAAACATCTAATATCTATATATGAAAGCGGAAGATTTCTCTTCTACCACGTGGCATTCTTATAAATTTGCAATATTTCAAATTAAATAACTACTACAAAAGTTAAGTATAAGATTTAAATTATAATTATAATTTTTTCTATTAAATGTTCTAACATGTAATTGATATATGTTGGAAATTTAGGAAAGATACGACTATGAACATGATTGAGGCGTGCAATATTTTGCACTCTCCTTAAGAACAATTCCGCCCCTCGGAGTCAGTGACTCGATACAGAAGGTCTCAGCGCTATGTTCTCCAGGATTCAGCAATCAAATCTTCCAAACTTGCACACGAATTGAAAGATTATTTGAGTGCTCAGAATTGCTCCAAAATCAAAGATTTAACAAGAGAAGAATTTCCCAAAAAAAAAATTTCGAGAAAACAAAAAGAAAGAAGAGAATAATATTTCTTCTATTATCACGGGCTATATACACATGTCTCGTGTACAAGACTATCCAAAAGGCACTGTTTATGTGTTGAATCCCATATCCATCTTTTGAACATATCCTCATCGGTCAATATATGCTTACACCAACAAAAAAAAACTGCAACCATTATAAAGGAGCCACCATTGATAGCCATTGAACATGGTTTTAATGAGATTAAAATATGTTACTATAAATTTATAACGGAAAGAATGGACTATTGCTTTTAATGATAAATTTAACCAGTCCCTTCAACAGCCATATATTAAAGTAGGAGATTAAATCAATTTAATATGGAGCCACTCTCTCGTACGTACGAGGGTACAAATAGGACAATGTTTGTGTCTGCAGGACGTGCACACGCAAGTATCGATTTTCAAGTCAAATCGGGCGGTTCAAAATTCAAGATTTGCACACCCCCCCCCCCCCCCCCTTGCGCGCGTGTGAGAGAGCATTTCTACTACACAAGCTTACCAAGCTAGGCAAGTGAATGTTTAACCAATATGGGACATAAGTCACATCAAGTAAATGGTTTTAGCTTGGTTTGGATTTTTGAAATAAAAGGCCCAAGGCCCAAATAAAAATCCCACAATCCCCCCCTATTTTAAAAATTCAAACAATAGATAAAAAAAAAAAATTGGAGCAAAAGAATTCAATGCATCAAAACTGGTGCCTTTAGGGCTATGAACCAGTCCCTAGGAATACAAAAAGTGATTTACAAGAATTTGGTGAAATCAAAATTTCTATGAACTAGAATCCCTTATTGTAAACCAGTCGTCTTGTACCCACATTGACTCCTCAAAATCTGAGCAACTCTAATCGGTGTGGCGCCTCTAGGCCCTGCGTCAGTCCTGAATTTTCATAAGTGCTCTAGAAAACTTGCCCAAGTTTTCATAGAAAGCGGCCCACTTTCACACTTATATAGGTGAATCCATCAGGTATGCATTACAATTAAACATACCATCCAATTTATATAGACTATGGAATTCATTGAGAGTTTAACTCAACATTTCACATTGCAATTGCACTATACACCATAGGAAGGGACAATAACATAATAAACTCATAGTGCATCTCCAATCAACCAATGACTTGTTATTACCCATATAAACCTATTTCTTGTGTTCTCGAATTACATAGGTTGGGTTACCATCATTGTTAATTTTTGTTACAGGCTTAAGTCCCATTCCCCTCGATGTTTCATACACTAGTTCTCTTCCCAAGTGATTTTATTAAAGGATCAGCCAACTTCACTTCTGACCTCACAAAATTAATAGATATATCTTCATCATAAAGCAATTGCCTCACAAAATTATGTCTTAGGCGTATATGCCTACTCTTGCCATTATAGGACTTATTTATAGCTCGGCCTATTGCTGCCTGGCTATCTCAATGTAAAGACACTGATGGAACTGGTTATTCCAACTAGGAACATCTGCTAAGAAGTTGCTAATCCACTTAGCCTCAGTACTAGCTTTCTCAAAAACTACAAACTCATATTCCATCATTACCTTAGTTGTGCAAGTTTTCTTGGACGACTTCCAAAACACTGCACCTCCACTAAGCGTGAAAATAAATTCAGTTGTTGATTCGTCTCATTTGAATCCGAAAATCAATTCGTATTGCTTTATTCTTCTATAATACTTTTTTAACGAATTCATTTCTTCTCGGAGGAGAAATTAATTTCAAGTTGGTAGTACCAAAATATTGGTGTTAAGAGAGCCACCAAGTAAAATATTGCATTTTCCATTAAAAAATATCTTTTGGAACAATTGTCTGTTTAAACCGATTCTGGCTCTGGTTTGGTAATGTATCCACATAGGGCTTTTATTGCATAAGCAATTTGAGGTCTAGTAATACATACCAAAACTTAAACTACCAATAATACTATCATATTCCTTTGGATAAATTGTATCACACTCATATATGATTTAATGTAACATTTGGCTCAAAAGGAATCCAAAAAGTTTTGGAATGAAAATTATTATCTTAAAACCTTTTCCAATATAATTTCATATCAAAATAAAGTGACAATATATATATATATATATATATGTTATAATCTCTAAGTTAAAACCAAAAAATTAATAAACTAATTTTATGCAAAACATATCATTAACACAATGCAAACTCTATCATTAATTGTGTTCATGATAAAACCTTTGTCACTTTCCTTTTGAAACTATTTGGAAAATTAGTTTGATCAAAATTTCAATGTTACTAGTAGGGTGTCAGTTTTAAACCACGTAAGGAGTATACATAAATTTGCACACTCTAATCTTTATAAACCCATTTGGTTTATCCAAATAAATTCTTACCTCTAATTCTCCATATAAAAAAGGTGTTAACATCCATTTGATAATTAATCAAAGCATGAACAGTAATATCACCTAGTAAAAATTAATTGATTTAAAACATATGAGTATGTATCTAAAGAGACAACAGTTTCCTTACTCAAGTAGCTTCATAATTTCAATAGAACCACTGGATTTTTAAAACAAACTTTACTAAGGCTCCATTTACCATATGCTCTAAACTCAATATGGCTAGACGGGATACAAACAGGAGGTTAAGAATCCCCATTATTTCTCAATTTTAAAAGAAAATGCATGCTCGTAAAAAGTCACATAGATTTTTATGTCTAAAATCTACAAGCACTACTGTTGAATGTACGTCTCAAAAAGGCTAAAGCTATAGCTTTACTAGTAATTTCCTTTGGATTAAAAAATCCTATCATACGCCAAATAACCCAAACTTCAAAAATAATTTAATTGGGTTTTTTGTATTTTTTTCAATATTCAAAGTGGGTAACAAAGTTGAACCTCGAATGAACTATACATCGCAAGTCAAAGTTATTTGGTCCAAAGATTAACAATTTCACAAGGAACTTGCCTCATCTAATAAAACCTTACATGTTCACACACCAAAAATCAAAGACTAGTTGATTTTAAAGACTTGCTTTGTAACCAATAATATAAAGTCTTCTTTACCCAAACAAGTACTCTAATATGAGAATATGGTTTTCCTTATGTACAATATCTATTCGACAGTATGGACACAATTGAATCTCTCTCAAAGAGGAAACATGTACTCCGTACATATCAATATATATATATATATATATGTAGATACATACATGCATACATACATATATATATATATATATAACAACTTGCATGTTGGTTCATATGCCGATTGTGTGACCTTACAAAACTAACAATTACTACTAAATTGTCATTCACACTTTTAACCATTGGAATATAAAAATAATCTATTTACATAATGGTGTAAATCTCATTGGGTAAAAACTTTCAAGCCTTGAACAACCAATTAAAGCAAAAATAAATTCTTATAGCTGTTGACAAAAAAAAACGTACAATAAGTCACTAACATTTGATATTAATAACCATTTCTGCTTTATACATGTACTTATAAATATTTATATTAAAATAATCCAACACTCTCACATTAGGTGCACATACTGAAACCTGTTACAAATTAAATATTGACTTCTCCGTTACTATCATAATCAGAGAAAAGGAAACTTAGAGACCAATCAATTAAAATTGAACCTCTGTCTCTTTTTTTTTTTTTTATACAGAGTTTGTCTGGTGCACATTCCTATACTTTACACTATAATCATTTGATGTCAACAATTCAAAATTTACAATAAAAAGTTGGAAACCTCCTTTTGAAACCAAACAACTTTTAATTTGGAACATAGCAGATCATGATGATTCAAAAGTGGGTATTGAAGTCTCCCTACTTGGATTGGATTTTACCTCATTTATCCTAAATAAAGCCTATATCTGTTGTATCACTTTAGAGTTTAAACCCATTGTTCGTGTCGGTTGATTCCGAATCATCACATCCATAAACCAAGGCAACGAAAATAGTTTTCATCTTTATCATCCGTAAATCATTTTTTTTTCATTTATTCTAGTCCCTTGAAGTTAGATTATGGGACAATCAGCCCATGAAAACAACAATTCATATGCATATATAAATTTTGTTTTTCGAAGGAAAAAAAATAGAATAACATGAACAACAAAGACAGTAACTGTTGGAAATTTGAATAGGATAGAAATAATATTACCGGATCATTGAGCCATTTCGCATTGATCATAGCAGTATCCGTTTGTTCTTAAGTTTGTTGGAAATTTAGGAAAGATATGACTATGAACATGATTGAGGCGTGCAATGTTTTGCACTGTCCTTAAGAATAATTCCGCCCCTCGGAGTCAGTGACTCGATGCAGAAGGTCTCAGCGCTATGTTCTCCAGGATTCAGCAATCAGATCTTCCAAACGTGCACACGAATTGGAAGATTATTTGAGTGCTCAGAATTACTCCAAAATCAAAGAGTTAACAAGAGAAGAATTTCCCAAAAAATTTTTTTGAGAAAACAAAAAGAAAGAAGAGAATATTATTTCTTCTATTATCACGGGCTATATACACATGTCTCGTGTACAAGACTATCCAAAAGGCACTGTTTATGTGTTGAATCCCATATCCCTCTTTTGAACATATCCTCATCGGTCAATATATGCTTACACCAACAAAAAAAAAAAACTGCAACCATTATAAAGGAGCCACCATTGATAGCTATTGAACATGTTTTTTTTATGAGATCAAATTGATAGCCATTGAACATGGTTTTAATGAGATTAAAATATGTTACTATAGATTTATAACGGAAAGAATGGACTATTGTTTTTAATGATAAATTTAACCAGTCCCTTCAACAGCCATAAATGATGTTATGCATTTTTTTGAATTTGAATTCGAAATTTGATTCTTAAATGATTGAACAATTGTGTCACATATTGTGACAGTAATCGGTGGTATTATAGTTGCATGTAGTACAATTGATAAACGCATTTAATAACCATATTTTTGGCATGGACTAATATATATATATATATATATGATGTTGTCAATATCAAGAGATAAAAAGTGTACTTTACTTTTCTAAGGATTTGTAGTAGTGAAAGTAAAGGTCGAACCCACAGAGATTGAATTACTACGACTCTTAATTTTAAAATCTAAATCTAATTAATTATGAAAATGAGGTTTTGATTTTGAATTTAATTAAACTAAGAACAATAAAATAAATTTAAATTATGAAAGCGATTTAAAAGTGTCTTTATAAATATGTTTAAAGGAAACTAGGATTGCAAATCCACCACTAGCGTCATAATAGGAATATTTATGCATTCAATTAGATTATTAAGTTGGATGATAATGGGGAATTGTAGCTACAAGCCCAATTCCCCCGTCAAGAAAATAACTATGGTTCAAGCACCAACATAATCCATCTTCGGTTAGCACAAATTATCCCACACTAAACTAGGGTTGTGACATAATCCGTCTAATCTAGGCATGGACTATTCGGATACTTGATAGCACAATTCAATAAAGCACCATTACATGTAAACAATCCATACAAGCATAGCAAATATAGATCATTGAGCACATCACAGTCAAAATAGATCTAAGACAAGAATAAACTTTGAAAGTAATGATTTAATCAATAGAAGTACGATTGTATTATAAAAAAATCCTCTAAACATGTAATCATCATCCATACATAATAAAACTAAAAGAAATACATAAATAAAACTCTATTACTTGGCTAGGGTTTCATTGAAACCCTAGATCTAGATTTAGTTGGCCATAGAATTGATGAATAGCAAGAGGTTGATGGAGGAGGCCATGGGAATCCTTGGTCTTCTTCTTCTTCTCCTTGTTTTCCTCCCTTCAATGGCTGAAAAATATATGTGTATATGGCTGTGTATATTGTTGTGTAATGATATGTAAACTTAAATTTGATTTAGAATAGGATTTATATAGAGTTTGGAATGATTTAGGAAGCTTTCCTAAGCCAAATTGCACTAAAACTGTTGTTTTTACGTTTCTGGACGTATTTAACCAATTCGGATCGCACAGGGGCCTTCAGGACCTCGAAATACGCGTTTTTGACTTTTTCAACAGGTGGCTCGCGCGGGTCGCGCGCGCGGGTAGCTCCAGCGACCTGGGCATTTTCCAGAATTTTCTCAGATTTTTTGCTGCTCTGCGCGACTTTCGTAGAATTGCGATAACTTTTGACTCGGACCTCAGATTGACTCACCGTTTACGGCCACGCGTCCGTAACTCGAAGATCTACATTTTATATCTCTGGAGAAATTTCTCAAATCTGAAGTAGTGCTTGTCAAAAATGCAATTTTCCGAGGCTACTACTGCATTCATCTTTCACCGGAATCATCTTTTGAGCCCAGAATGACTTCCAAAGCCACTAATCATTGGATTTTTGTGCATTTTCATATTAAAGCTCCAAAACCTACAAAATATAGAATGCTTATTAAAAAAACAACTAATAACTACATGAAATGGGCTAACAAAGCGTATATTTAGGACTTTAAACGGCAACTATTCGTCGCCGATCACACCCCCAAACCTACTCTTTACTAGTCCTCGAGCAAAGAACAAAAAAATAAAACTACTACTCCATTTTCGTATGGATCACGATCGCATTTAGCATATGCAACAAGCCTTTTAAACCCCTAGGTGTCCCTAGTAGGACGAGTGAAGTCTCGTGAGGGTTCTCGTCAACAAGTCACCCACAACCATCTTTATTAACTTGTAAATTTTAAAACAAATTTTATTAAGAACCAAAAAACTACTAGTCAATACTCCTTATTATAAAACAAAGATTTGAAATAGAATAACGAACATAAAAAAAAAACATAATGAAACATCCACCTAAATCATGAAAAACAATCTCAAGCACATGCATCGCATAAATCAATAGAGTTCCTCATACAATTGCACGTGTGTGATATGGTAGTCAAATAAATACGCGCATGTTATGAACTTGGAATATAACTCGGATAACCATTTAACTATGTCTCGACTACGAATCTCACAATGTTAATTACACTCTCAAATGAAACACTCAGAAACAGGTGTAATTTTTCTAATATATGTGAGTAAAGGAAATATATTTTCAAAACAAATGCTCACATATGACTCGGAAAAGACGCATGACACAAAAGAACAGTAGTCTCATGGATAGGACGCCAATAATCAAGAGAAATTAATCATTACCATGTTTTAATCCCCCTTCCCATCGTTTTCATATCTGAACCATGTTTTCCAGGATCAAATAGGACTTTTCAAAGGTTGTAACATGGCTCAGATAATGAAAAAGGATAGAACGGATATATCAAGTAGTTTCAGAATGGCATTATAAGGCATGTTCAATTTCTTTCATTCTTCTTCTACAAACTTTCATCTTTTCTTTCTCTTCATTCCTTTTCATTCATTTTTCTTCTTTTCTTTCATTTTTTTTTTCAACCTTCCTCTTCTGTATTATGTTTCTTTTCCTTTTTCTTTTCTTGCTTCTCAAATGATTATTCATCGAATACCAAGCAACTACCCCAATAGCATCTTATTTTCTTCTTCTCAATCAACACATCGCCTTAATACTATTAAAAGTTGATCACTCTTCCAGTGGTATACTCCAAGTTGATCAAGTTGGAGCATTTAAAGAGGATAATGGTGAACAAAGAAAAAGAGGCATTGTAACGGCTCAAAGGGGCGAACTAAGGAAATTTTTATCTTTTATCGGTCGGCAGTAAACAAAGAGGGCCTAAAATCATTTCCTAGGGTAATACGGTTCTTCAATGTTTACAATGAAAGATTATTTAGCATGGTAACAAATATTTTAACTTGACTATTAACCAAAACAAGAATAATGAGACTAAACAACAAGTTAATGCGCTATTTTAATGAAATTCGACATACACAATGTATTTATAACCCTCTAAAAAAAAGATTGGCTCAAAAGCTCACCGGGTTTAGTCTCCACCTTGTGTTATCTAGAAATCTGAATCATATTATAGTTCACAACAAACATGTATTCCAATGACTACGTGCAGTGCATAAGTTTATGTGCAAATCTATGATATAAAACTACGATTCAAACAATACACAACATAAAACGTCATATCATAACTTCAGCAAATGTTTAATCACATCTTCCCTTGTTTATCATTCTATAACAATCCAAGTTACATAACAAGAAGTATCAAATTTATATTACAAAAACTCGGTAATCATCGTTTATTTAAGCACAAATATTGAAAATTTTTGAAAAATTGCAGAATAATGTGCATGCGTGTGCATACCCCCAAACCTAAACCTTTCATTGTCCCCAATGAAACAATAAAACGAAAGAAAGGAGAGTAGGTAAGAAAGAAACGATAATACCTTGATCTCGACACTCACAAACTGGTGAACGTATATGAATATGACGATAAAGTTCAATCGCACCTGTTAATACTCGACAATAGAAACTAAACAAAAGAATAGCTAATAGAAATATCTAATATACAAAATTAAACTACACTAAACTAAACAAAATCAACTATAAAAGAAAATAAAACATAACCAGAATTATGAAAACAATCAAAGACTAGATCTAAAAGTACCTAAGAAACAAAAACAGAAAAGTAAAAACTACTAGAACAGGTATGGAGGACTGATAGAGAAAACAAAAGAAAATATCAGAAAAATGGGGTATCGCGCGAGCGGCCGTCGCGCGCGCGAATCCCAAGTATTTTTTTTTTTTTTTGAATCTCGCGCCCGCGAAATGAGGCGCGAGAAAAACCTGAGAGCTCATACAAAAAGAAAACAAAACTTTCACTAAGGCACAAACTCGCGCCAGCGGACCGCGCGAGCGAGAATGGTATTTTCTCTTGGCTCACTTATTTTACGTATATAAATTAAAAATAATTTTACTCCAACCCCCAAACCTGTCCAGAAAACTCTAAGACTGACCAAAACGACTCAAAAACAAAGAGAACCTACGAAATTAAGCTTGGGTTGCCTCCTAAGAAGCGCTATCTTTTACGTCTTTAGCTAGACCATTCTAGCTCAAGATTTATGGAGGCCGTAACTCGGATTTTATACCCTTTAGGGCATTAGGGAGATTTCGGTGAAACGTCGAAACAAGGTCGCTCTGTGTTAATTCATTTGACAGCTCACCTTTATCGTTATTACATCGATTCTTTACCTTTCGAGTAAATTCTTCATTAGGGGCCGAGGTATTAGGATTCATCCACTACATTATTCCCCGCACTCATATTTATTACATTCTTAGGCTCAATATTCCGTCTCACATCATATTCCGCCTCACATAGGTTATCGTCGTCTTTAGGAGGTTGATCAGCAGCATTAAAAACATTTATTTTTAATTTTATATTCCCGAACGACACTTTCATCACCCCTGTTCTACAATTGACACGTGCATTAGCGGTGGCTAAGAATGGACGACCAAGAATAACAGGAGTGTATTTTCTAGTATCTAGCACCGGTTCGGTGTCAAGGACCATAAAATCAACAGGATATAAACATTGATCAACTTTAACTAAGACGTCTTCGACGATTCCTCTAGGTACTTTGAAGGAACGATCCGCTAATTGAATAGTAGCGGTCGTGGGCTTAAGTTCACCTAGACGTAGTTGTTTATAGACATGATAGGGTAAGAGGTTAACACTAGCACCTAAGTCAAGGAGAGTCCGATGAATGATAGTGTCACCTATGACACATGAAATCGTAGGCGTACCGGGATCCTTATACTTCGGAGGAGCGTGTTGGAAAATTGAACTTACTTTTTCTGTGAGGAAGACCTTTTTCGGAGTGTGACTCCGTATTTTGCGCTTTTGCGTACATAGGTCTTTTAAACATTTAGCATAAGCGGGAATTTGCTTAATAGCATCGAGGAATGGAATATTTATTTTAACTTGTTTAAATACCTCGAGTATATCCTCAACTTTCGACTTTTTCTTTGTAAGATTAGACGGTTCCTCAACATTAGGTGGAAAAGGTAACTTTGGAATGTAATTAGTTGGGACCGGTTCATTTTCTTTTCTACTTTGATTCACGTCCTCACCCCTCTCTTTATTAGAGTTGATGTTCATATCTATCACATTCTCATTCTTATTAGGGGTTTCTATCACCTCCTCTCGTGTAGTCATCCTAGTTGAGACGGCGTTTACTTGTTCATTCGACCCCTTAACCTCATATTGTCCCTTAGGATTTTGAATAGTTTGCGCAGGCAACTTCCCCTCGTTTCTACGACTCACCGCAGTAGCTATTTGTCCTATTTGGGATTCAAGCTTCGCAATGGATTGTGTATGAGAGTGCATTATTTGTGCTTGTGCTTGGACTTGAGTTTCAATATTCTTAAGGGAAGCCAACACCGTCTCCTCAAAAGCGTTAGTCCTTGGGGGGTTAGGATTAGGAGGAGGGTGTTGGTATTGATTTTGTTGAAATTGGGGTCGATAAGTGTTAGGAAAATTATTCGACCTAGGCGTATAATTATTTTGTGGGAATTGTTCCATAGCATTTACGTGTTGCTCCACAAATTCGGGAAACTGAGATGCCGATGGGCATGCAAAGATATTATGTGACGATGCAGAACACAATTCACATACTTCGTGAGGAGGTGCGGTTGTCGCTTGATTCATTGTCATAAGGCGGTCAAGTTTTTTAGATAATTCTTGGAATTCAATAGAATGACTCGACTCAAACTTCACCTCTCGTTTGGGTGGAGGAAGATATCCTTCCGAACGTACCGACACAGCCTGATGCATCGAGTTCTCGCTTAAAGTTTCAAAAATTTTCCAGGCCTCGTCGGCGCTTTTGTGTAGGAAAGTTCCTGCACAAACGGCATCGACGGTATTACGGACTGAGGGAATAAGTCCCTCGTAAAAGACTTGTACTAACTGCCACTTAGGAACCTGATGATGTGGACACGAGCGTAATAATTCTTTAAATTTTTCCCACGTGTCGTAAAGTGATTCCCCATCTTGCATCACAAAGTTTGTTATGGATTTCCTTATCTGATTCGTACGCATAATAGGGAAAAAACTTTTGTAAAAATGCGGTGTGTAAGGCTTCCCACGTTCTAATTGTGTTTGGCTCCAAAGATTGGAGCCAGTATTTAGCTTTATCTTTTAACGAGAATGGAAAGAGCCGCAATTTTAATTCATCATCAGTAAAATTTTGAATTTTCAAAGTGGAGCATATATCCTGAAAATCTCCTAAGTGTTGATATGGATCTTCATTTAGACGGCCATGGAAAGATGGAAGTAGCGAGATGGTAGACGACTTTATCTCAAAGTGAGATGCCGTCACCTCCGGTAAGTCGATACAAGTTTGTGGCGTATAAGTCGTAGGAATAAAGTAATCTTTAAGTGGAGGAGGTGGCGGTATATTAAGATTATTCATATTATTTCTGTTGTTTCTGTCAGCCATTTTAATCGGTTCGATTTTAAAAGTTCGAGTTCTCCTTAACCGTTTACGGGTACTTTGAATTTCGGCCTCAAACAACGACGACGGAATCGGCGTTGATTCGTCGTCTTGCAACCTAGCTCTAGAAGCTTGGGTTGCGGACTTACTAACTCTTAAAGTACGTTCAAGTTCAAGATCGATAAAATGTAATTCAGGTTTATTTGAACGCGTACCAAACATAAACTAAAAGAAAAATAAAATAAAATAAATACTGACTAAAACAAAAACAAAAAATAATCACGCAAGTAAGACAACAAGCAAGCAGACAGTACTACTATGATGCATGAATATTATCCTGTAATGCAATGACCGCGTCAAGCCCAGCGCCCCGGGTTTCCTAGCTAATGCACGTGAACAATCACTCCTAAACTAATGCAAATAGTGCGTCACAGCGCCCTGACTTACAGTGGTTTGAAGTGAATTTAAAGGAAGCGATTTAATTTATTTTATTTATATTTTTTCACGTAAGCTCCTTTGATGCGATTAGCTATTCCACTCAGAAACGTTAGAATTTGATGACTCGAGAAACTACAAAATAAAAAGAAAAGTTAGTGACTCAAAATAAAACGAAAAAATAAGAAAAAGAAAACCTAATATAATATTTACGAATTAACTAAACTAAGATTCTAAAACTAAAGGTAGTAATGCAATCCCCGGCAACGGCGCCAAAAATTGATGTTGTCAATATCAAGAGATAAAAAGTGTACTTTACTTTTCTAAGGATTTGTAGTAGTGAAAGTAAAGGTCGAACCCACAGAGATTGAATTACTACGACTCTTAATTTTAAAACCTAAATCTAATTAATTATGAAAATGAGGTTTTGATTTTGAATTTAATTAAACTAAGAACAATAAAATAAATTTAAATTATGAAAACGATTTAAAAGTGTCTTTATAAATATGTTTAAAGGAAACTAGGATTGCAAATCCACCACTAGCGTCATAATAGGAATATTTATGCATTCAATTAGATTATTAAGTTGGATGATAATGGGGAATTGTAGCTACAAGCCCAATTCCTCCGTCAAGAAAATAACTATGGTTCAAGCACCAACATAATCCATCTTCGGTTAGCACAAATTATCCCACACTAAACTAGGGTTGTGACATAATCCGTCTAATCTAGGCATGGACTATTCGGATACTTGATAGCACAATTCAATAAAGCACCATTACATGTAAACAATCCATACAAGCATAGCAAATATAGATCATTGAGCACATCACAGTCAAAATAGATCTAAGACAAGAATAAACTTTGAAAGTAATGATTTAATCAATAGAAGTACGATTTTATTATAAAAAAATCCTCTAAACATGTAATCATCATCCATACATAATAAAACTAAAAGAAATACATAAATAAAACTCTATTACTTGGCTAGGGTTTCATTGAAACCCTAGATCTAGATTTAGTTGGCCATAGAATTGATGAATAGCAAGAGGTTGATGGAGGAGGTCATGCGAATCCTTGGTCTTCTTCTTCTTCTCCTTGTTTTCCTCCCTTCAATGGCTGAAAAATATATGTGTATATGACTTTGTATATTATTGTGTAATGATATGTAAACTTAAATTTGATTTAGAATAGGATTTATATAGAGTTTGGAATGATTTAGGAAGCTTTCCTAAGCCAAATTGCACTAAAACTGCTGTTTTTACGTTTCTGGACTTATTTAACCAATTCGGATCGCACAGGGGCCTTCAGGACCTCGAAATAGGCGTTTTTGACTTTTTCAACAGGTCGCTCGCGCAGGTCGTACCAGCGGGTCGCGCGCGCGGGTCGCTCCAGCGACCTGGGCATTTTCCAGAATTTTCTCAGATTTTTCGCTGCTCTGCGCGACTTTCGTAGAATTGTGATAACTTTTGACTCGGACCTCAGATTGACACACCGTTTGCGGCCACGCGTCCGTAACTCGAAGATCTACATTTTATATCTCTGGAGAAATTTCTCAAATCTGAATTATTGCTTATCAAAAATGCAATTTTCCGAGGCTGCTACTGCATTCATCTTTCACCGGAATCATCTTTTGAGCCCAGAATGACTTCCAAAGCCACTAATCATTGGATTTTTGTGCATTTTCATATTGAAGCTCCAAAACCTACCAAATATAGAATGTTTATTAAAAAACAACTAATAACTACATGAAATGGGCTAACAAAGTGTATATTTAGGACTTTAAACGGCAACTATTCGTCGCCGATCAATATATATATCTTTTTCTTTATCTAGTAGGAAACTTGGTTTTCAAAAATTGCGTATATATAGTGCTCCGCCAGTCTAGGTTTCACATTAGCATTCCTGAGCTGCACGGACCTTAAGGAAAAAAAAAAGGCTTCAAACCAAGAGAAGGACTATTTTCACATGCCACAGTTAGGATTTGAAGTACGATACTAACTGTTCACTTTCTCAAATTGACTTATTAAATGGTGAGAGAAGACTTTGAACTTTCAAGTCTTTGGATTAATCAATAAGGAACCCGCTTCGGTACAACCAAGTGGTTTGGTTGTATATACAACCAAATCACTTGCCACGTGTCATGTATGTATTAGATGCTTAGTCTACCTTTTTGAATTTTTGGGAAGCATTAAATGTGTGGTAACCTGCTATCACAGGTAAGGTTATATTGTATATTATGTTTGTTCCTTTATAACAAATGTTTGTTCCGTTCCCATTCTAATTTGTGAAATCTGAAACTAATAATTATGAGAGTGGAACAAATAAATATGTCAAAGAATAAAAAGTTGTGAAATGTAAAACTAAAGCAAAACGACAAAAAATTATAAGGATGGAACAAAAATATATGAGAGTGAAACTAATAAATATGACAAAGGAAAAAAAAGTTGTGAAATGTGGAACTAAAACTAAATGAAAAAGGAAAAAAAAAATTATAAGCATTGAACAAAAATGTATGAGAGTGGAATTGAACAAAAATATATGAGAGTAAAACTAATAAATATGACAAAGGAAATAATGTTGTGAAATGTGGAACTAAAACTAAATGAGAAAGGAAAAAAAATTATAAGCATTGAACAAAAATGTATGAGAGTGGAACTAATAAATATGACAAAAGAACAAAAGTTGTGAAATGTGAAACTAAAACTAAATGAGGAAAAAAACAAAAAAAAATGAAGAGGATGGAACAAAAATAAATGAGAATAGAACTAATGAATATGATGAAAGAACAAAAGTTGTGAAATGTGAAACTAAAACTAAATGAGAAAGGAACAAACAATTATGAGCATGAACACAAATATATGAGATTGGAACTAATAAATATGACAAAGGAATAAAAGTTGTGAAATGTGAAACTAAAACTTAATGACAAAGGAACAAAAAATCATGAGCATGGAACAAAAATATATGAGAGTGGAACTAATAAATATGACAAATGAACAAAAGTTATTGATGATGCCAAATTTTGGGTAAGATAAAGTAGAACAAATTAAGGAGAGAGTAATAGTGGGAGAGATAATGTGAGACCGTGTTTGTATGTGGTTCGGCCCTGTTAATGCAGGAACCTACGTCCACGGGTGTGTCTGAACACATTCACTATACTATAAAAAGCCGGGGACCTTTGGTGAACCAACAACAGTTTGGAGCTACCAGAGATCGACCAGGCACGTTTATGATTGCTATAGGGGTGCTATGAAGACTGAAAAGTCAATCCCCATAAAGGAGGTGAGTGGTCTCTTTTATAGATGCAAGAGACCTACTTGTACAAGGAAGCTAATCAGATTAGGTAATACAATCCTGATTAGGATGTGATTGACACAAATCAAGTATGTTTCCTAATTGGATTAGGAAACTTTCAACACATTCAATTAATCTTCTAGCTTGAGTAGGAAACTGTCTAGAATATTCTGGATCATGCCTTAGGACCTGGGTGAGCTATCGATGTGACAAACCGTGCTTGCGCGGTCTTCCCGATGGTCGGGGCTCGTGCATATACTGCTCGGGAAGCCTCAGGTAGTCCGGAGCGCTCGAGATGGTGCCGGTTACAAAGTAAAACCATTCGGTTATATAGTAGAGCCAATTTTTCTTTTATCAGTTGTTCCCCATTTCCAAGGTTGGCTGGATGCTATATCGGGGCAAGTTTGGAAATTTGCTTGATGCCGCTTGCCATGATCTGAGTGCTCAGGAATTGGCTAAGAGTTGAGACTTGGCCTAATTTGAAGTCTTTTGTTTAAGTTAGCTCCCAGGATGGTTGTCTTCTGCCCAGTTAGCCTTCGTCAAGACTGTTGGGTAGAAGAACTTGACCATGTTGGTAAAGCCGACCTAATTTATGTTAACTCCCCAGGATGGTTAACTTCCGCCCAGCCAGCCTTCGTCAAGACTGTTGGGAGAAGAGTTTGACCATATTAGTAGAGCCGACCTAAAGCGTATTACTTTAGGGTCTTTTTACTCCTCTATCGTGGGCCAACCTAAGAGGTTTTGATAACCTCTATCGTTGGTTTGGACCTAAGCGGAGACCCAAGAATATATGAATTTTAGGGATTTCATTCACTCCTCTATCCTGGGCCAACCTAAGAGGATTTCCTCTATTGTCAGTTTGGACCTAAGTGGAGTCGGTGCGTCTGAGTATTGTAGGCGTTCGGGTTGTCAAAGAGTTCTACTTAGTTAACCTCAAGGCTTGTAAATACCCGGTGTGACCTCCTTATTCCCTCTTGCCCCCCCCCCCCCCCCCCCAAGCTTTTGTTGAGGTAGGTGTCGTAGGAACAATTACTGTAGGTGGCTGACCTAGAACGTTGGTAGTTCCAGGGTCTTTTGATGCCTCGGGCGTGATCCCGAGGTCTTTTGGATGCCTCGGGTATGATCCTGAGGTCTTTGCAAGAGCTCTCTGACAGTCTGTGGAGCCTCATGCTATGATCGTGCAGAAGTACCACTATAGTTAGACTCGTCTACTGTTGGAGTCAAGAGGTTGGATCGGGATCACCGGGCTCCTGGTTACCCTGAGCTGGAGGTAAGGTCGGGATCACTAGATCCTGACTGCTGCGAACTAGAGGTCAGGTCGGGGCTGCCGAACCCAGATTGCTGTGAACTGGAGGTCGGGTCGGGGCCACCAGACTCTGATAGCTCTTGGAAACTGAAGGAACTGCCAGAACCACTAGGCTTCTTTGCGTTATTCTTCTCAGGATGATCCCGCTTCTGCTTACTTCTTGTAGGCTCGTTGCTTTCTTGCCCGGGGTCTTTGGTCTTTAGAAATTCTTCAGAGTCAATGTATTTTCCAACCCTCTCTACGAGTTCAACCAAGGTTGTCGGTCGATTTCTGTAAAACGACGCGACGCATTTGGTGTATTGAACTCCTGAGCAGAAGGCTGTAATGGCGACTGTCTCGTTCAGCTTGTGAACTTGAAGCTTCTGTTGGTTAAACTGATCAGTGTAATCATTCAACGACTCTCCCCTCTACTGTCTGATAGTGAGTAGCTAGGTGTCAGGTTGCGGCCGATCAAGCACGCATATGAACTGGCTAATGAATTATTTGTTGAGCTATTTGAAGTCTTGGACCGATCGGGGCTTCAGAGAGTGAAATCATTGAGCGGCCGGGCCTTTCAAAGTGCTGGGAAAGGCCAGGCAATATAGTTCGTCGGCGTTTGTGGCCAGGACCATCTGAGCCTTATAGGTCTGGACGTGGTTGACTGGGCTTCTCGAGCCGTTATAAGAATCTAGATGAGGTTGTTTAAATTTGAGCGGGAGGGAAAACCTCGTGATTCAGCTGGAGAACAGTGACTCTGTCTCAGTATTGATATGAGTAGCATCCTGGCCCAGGTCTTTGGCCATGCCATCGATCTGCTTCTCCAAATTCTTAATACGAGCCACTATGCTTTCCCGACCGGTATCCGGGACGTGGGTCGGGTCAGTGAAAGAGGCTTCCTTCTCATGGCGGAGTAATATTCTCTAGGAGCGGGCTCGGCTATAACTCCAGTTGATCGTGTGCCTAAGGCCACCTCGGCTCTTGACCGAGTGACACTGGACCGATTCCCTAGCCATACGGTCTTGCCTCTTCTCTCGAGCAGCACGCCTACCGTTAATGTCTCTGGTGTCTTCAACATGGGATGAGTTGGCTCAGGCACGTTGTCTGGTCAAAATCGATTCCCGATCGTACGCAACGCTCCCGGACTATTTCCCGGCCATTGAAGGATTGCTTTGTTGGGCCAGGAGGGCTTCGATCTGCTACTGGGTTTGACACTGGACCTTCAAGAGCTGTTCGAGGGTCGCAGTGATCTGCTCCGGTGCCAGGACCACTAAAGCCAGTGCCGGGACCAGTGGAACATCCCAGTTGTCCTGCTACGCAACCTTCCTACCCATTCTTCGGAGGCATGGCAATCAGTTAAGTGTTTGTTTTTGGAAAATGCTTGTCGATTCCCACAGATTGCGCCAAGCTAATGATGCCAAATTTTGGGTAAGATAAAGTAGAGTAAATTAAGGAGAGAGAATAGTGGGAGAGATAATGTGAGACTTGGTTTGTATGTGGTTCGGCCCTGTTAATGAAGGAACCTACATCCATGGGTGTGTCTGAGTATGTTCGCTATACTGTAAAAAGCCAGGGACCTTTGGTGAACCAACAACAATTTGGAGCTACCAGAAATCGGCCGGGCACGATTATGATTGCTATAGGGGTACTATGCAAACTGAAAAGTCGATCCCCATGAAGGAGGTGATTGGTCTCTTTTATAGATGTAAGAGACCTACTCGTACAAGGAAGTTAATCATATTAGGTAATACAATCTTGATTAGGATGTGATTGACACAAATCAAGTATGTTTCCTAATTGGATTAGGAAACTTTCTACACATTCCATTAGTCTTCTAGCTTGAGTAGAAACCTGTCTGGAACATTCTGGATCATGCCTTGGGGCCTGGGTGAGCTGTCCCTGTGATGAGCCGTGCTGGCGCGGTCTTCCCGACCTGTTGGTCGGGGCTCATGCATATGCCACTCGGGAAGCCTCAAGTAGTCCAGAGCGCTCGGGATGGTGCCGGTTACAAAGTAGAACTGTTCGGTTATATAGTAGAGACAATTTCGAGTGTATATGAAAAGTAGAACTAAAACTAAATGACAAGACAACAAAATATTATGAGCATGGACAAAAAAAAAATGAGAGTGGAACTAATAAATATGACAAATGAACAAAAGTTGTGAAATGTGAAACTAAAACTAATTGAGAAAGGAACAAAAAATTATAAGCGTCGAACAAAAATAAATCTTACAACGGAACAAAAATTGTGAAATGTGGAACTAAAACTAAAAGAGAAAGGAACAAAATATTATGAGCATAGAACAAAAATATATGAGACTGGAACTAATAAATATGACAAAGGAACAAAAGTTGTGAAATGTGGAATTAAAACTAAATGAGAAAGGAACAAAAAATTATGAGCATGGAACAAAAATATATGCGAGTGGAACAAATAAATATGACAAACGAACAAAAGTTGTGAAAAGTTAAACTAAAACTTAATGACAAAGGGAAAAACAATTATGACCATGGAACAAAAATAAATGAGACTGGAACTAATAAATATGACAAAGGAGTACAAAAGTTATGAAATGTGGAACTAAAACTAAATGAGAAAGAAACAAAAAATTATGAGCATGGTGTCGTGCCCGCCCCGAAAGTGGGAGGCGGTCCCTTTGAAGATCGCGACAGGTTACATCAAGAAGCGTGAAAAAGTGGGTGAAGACGTATGAAAGTATGTAAAAGTAATAGTATGGCTAAGTAAAATTTCAAAATCGCCACCTAACATTATTCGGGAGTTAGGATCTCTGCAAAGACAATTGACAAAATCGTCTGTTGGAGTTTATATTTTATGATATTTTTTGTCTTTTGGTTTTATGTGCTGGAGGTAAGGGTCGATGCCCAGTGACGTAAAGTAACCAGAAGTAAGTGTCGGCACCCAAGTGAGTAAAATAGTGCCAGAAGTAAGGGTCACTGTGTCACACCCGTTCCAGAATTTCATGGTTTTAAAACATGCATCATTTGAGATTTTGAAATTTATTAATGTTATTAATAATTTGATTTGAGTTGAGTTGACGTGAGTCAACGGTGAGGTGTCTAGTGGGGACACGAGAAATTGGTAACACCTGTTGCATTGGCATGATTAAATGACATTTATATGCCTTAAATGTTATTTGACTTTATCTGGTATTTTGTGAATAGTAATTTTACCTGTGTTTGGTAAATTGTAGTAATCTTTGATATTGTTATATATTGATTTGAGAACTGTGGTGAGAACGTGAGTGTCACGCTAACTAAAAAGGTAGGTTGTGTAGAGATTCCACAGAATTTAGTTTTCAGACGTTATTTTTGGACCCAAACGAAACTTAGTTGGAAACTTTTGAAACTTATAGTTTTCACTTGTAAAGGCATAAAATGGACGTGTGCGAAGTTTCAAGGATTAATTAGAAGATTTGAGAAACTTGCGGGGAGGTAAGCGTAATTTCCATAACTTTTGCCTATATATAGATGAGGATGAGAATTCATTCTCATCCAAATCCAAACTTATATCTAGAGAGAGAGGAGAGAGAAAGGAGATTGTTTCTTCGGGCTTTGCGACGCCGTTTGACGACTTTCCGTCCGTCAGATTTTCTCCAGATTTCAGATTTGAACTCGTGGAGGTAAGACCTACGTTTTGGTACTACTTAGGTCATGTTTGGCTAAGTTTTGTAAAAATCTTAATTTTGGACTTTTGGGAAAAATCAGGTAAAACTTGTAGGAATCGTACCAAATTCGAAATCCGACGATTATTTAGTCCCCTAGACGATCCTTCAAAGTTTGAAGAGATTCGCACGAGGTATGAATTCTAGGTCTATGAAATATATGGATTTTCATGTTTTGAACATCAACTTTGATATTCGTGGATCCGGGCGAAATTCATGTGTTAGTTAGGCCCGTTAATTATGCACGTGAAATTATGATAAAAGCACGTATAACTGTTTATGTGAGCATGTTATGTGTTTACTTGGGTCAAAGGGGAGTTTGGTGCAAATTCATCCGGGGTAAGCTCCTCGAACCTTGAGGATTGTGATTGTGATTGAAATGGAATTGGAAGTGTGGTTGTGTCTGGATTGGAGGTGGGCCCAACCAGTACACGGTACCTGGTATGGAGGAAGGCCCAACCAGTGTACGAGATGCGTGGGAGAGGTGGGCCTCCTACGGCATCGACCGGATGAATGCGTACCACTCACCCTAGAGACTATTTCTATGTGTTTTAGATGCTTAAACCATGAATTGTCATATAAGCATACATTTAGAATTGTACGCTCAGCATATAGCTGAGCAGTGGAGATGTACTCCATTGCAGGTAAAAAGAAAGACAAGAAGAAGTGTGCGGAGTGAGGCCGATGAACGCCGGGGAATCGCCTTTGTAAATGTTTTGTTTTTAAATCCTAAAACTTGTATAAGGATTTGAGTATTGTAGTATGTTGTAATAGAAACATGTATTAGCTTCTCAGTGTTGAAATCTTGTAATTGAACGCCTGTAACTGTGTTTTAATATGTTATAATCAGTTATGGTTGTTCCTATTGTGGGTGTTGAGAGGCATGAGTTGTTAATATTTCAATACAGGGCTGTCAGCAGGGGAGCAGTCGACTGGACCCTGGATCAGTCGACTGCATCTCGTGTGTTGGAGGCACTGGAAGTGAATATCAGAGAGGCAGTCGACTGGACCCCTTGGACAGTCGACTGAACACTGTAGAATTTTAGCTACTGCTTCCATTAATTGAAAAGCAGTCGACTGGATCCCCAGATCAGTCGACTGGACCCCTTTGCAATATGATGTATTTTTGGTTCTGCTTAACACAGTCGACGGAGCAGTCGACTGGTTTCTCGAAGCAGTCAACTGGGCAGTCGACTGGACCTCTGTTGTGGATTTAGGGTTTTAGTTTCTGTCAGGCACAGTCGACTGGACCCTAGTACAGTCGACTGGGCAGTCGACTGAACCTCTGTATTTTGAAATGGATTCTTTTGAAAGTGTTTTCCTTTAGCCAAAACTTTTTATAACTCAAATTTCAATGTATTTTACAACTCAGAGGGGAATGTTTCCTAAGTTTTAAACTACCAGGGTTGTTTTAAAGAAGTTCTTTCCGCTGTGTAATATTAGATGATGTTTGGATGAGCCTTGGTGGCGTGCCACGTGTCCTATTTCCAAGCGTAGTGGGATGGGTCGTGACATTTATTGGTATCAGAGCTAGAGGTAACAAAACTTTAGGAACGTTCGACGACGAGTGGAGTGTTGAGTGAATTGCCACATGTTTTCAATTGCATTCATGCATCTTAGAGATGTTTGATGCATATGGATGTTGTTTTACATACACACTATTGTTATTGTTGTACATGCATAGTGTTTATGCATTGAGAACTACATGATTGAAATCATGAGTGACGAAGAACGAGAATTATCGCCACATACTCGCCGAATGAATGAAATGGCTGAAATGATGGGGAACATGGGAGAGATGATACGAAATATAGCGGACAGATTACCTCCAATAGCTCCATTGGAGCCAGAGCCGATAGTAGTAGTTCATGCACCCGAAAATAGGGGTATGAGATCAATATCTGAACAGTTTACTCGAAAGAAACCGATGGAGTTTCATGGGACACCTGATACAACATTAGCAGAACATTGGGTCATGGACATGGAGCGAATCTTCCGATCTATTCCGATGACAGATAGAGAGAAGATTGAGAACGCAAGTGATGTACTGAAGGGCGAAGCCCAGAACTGGTGGGTAAACGTTTTAGATCAAGGAGCACCGATTACTTGGGAAGGGTTTAAGGCAGAATTCAATCGCCGATTCTTTCCACGAGCCGCCTACAATGCGAAGAAGCGAGAATTTGATAACCTGAAGCAGGGAGATATGACTGTAACTGAATATACCTCCAAGTACAACGCTTTGTTGAGATTTGGAAAGGGTTCTGTGCCAGAAGAAGAAGATAGGGCAAGAAAAATTGAAGAGGGTTTAAGGGATAATATCCGGTTGAGAGTAGAGACCTACGAGCATTCTACTGTTGCAGCGGTACAGCAGACGGCACTTGTAGCCGAAAGTGGAATAGAGAGATCGAGACAAAATCACCAAGGAAAGCGAAGTCATGAGGGTGGTGACCGAAGTCAGGGTGGATCTTTTAAGAGGCCGTTTTCACGAGGCTCTAGTTCTGATTTTAATAATTCCAAGAGAATACCCAGTAACATACCGTTGTGTTCACTTTGCAACCGACCACACACCGGTCGATGTTTTCTGACCAACTTTCAGAACAGATCTACAGGGGGAAACAATGTGAGTTCTGCGACTCATTCGCAACTCAAGTGTTTTGACTGTGGTACCTTGGGACACCGAGCGAAGGATTGCCCAAAGAAGCGTTCTCAACAAGGGGCAAGTTCTATGGCTTCTAGTGGTTCGAAGCCTAAGCAGTTTAGTGACGGAGGACAAAGGACAGAGCAACGTCAGGGAAGATCATTCCAGATGAACCCTGGAGACGTGGCTGCTACTGATACAGTGGTCTCAGGTATGGTGCTTGTATGTTCGCACTTAGCACGCATACTCGTTGATTCGGGATCTACGCATTCGTTTGTATCTTATAACTTTGTGGAACATTTAACTGTTAAGTCCGCGCCACTAGGATATGATTTATCCATTGCCGTGCCACTTAGTAAGTCAGTAGTGACATCTACTATATATAAGAACTGTGAAATCAAACTAGGCGAGAAGTTGATGACTGTAGACCTTATACCGATCGTAATGAACCATTTCGATGTGATATTGGGGATGGATTGGTTAGCCCTTAACCAAGCTACGATAGATTGTGAACGGAAAGAGGTTAATTTTCGATCACCGGTACATGGGAACTTTTGTTTTCAAGGAAGTGGGGTTACACCGCCGCCGTACTTGATTTCAGCTATCCGAGCAGGAAAATTATTGAAAAAGGGATGTCAAGGATTCCTATGTTCAGTGACTGATGTCTCAGCGACCGAATTAAAAGTAGAAGACATTCCGATAGTACGAGAATATCCAGATGTATTTCCTGATGAGTTACCAGATGTTCTTATTGAGAGAGAGGTCGAGTTCACTATTGAGATTATCCCAGACTCAAGGCCGGTATCTAAAGCACCGTATAGAATGGCACCAGTAGAATTGAAGGAACTGAAAGTTCAATTGCAAGAGTTACTTGACAAGGGTTTCATTCGACCAAGTGTATCACCGTGGGGAGCTCCAGTATTGTTTGTGAAGAAGAAAGATGGCTCCATGCGTATGTGTGTGGATTATCGGGAACTGAACAAGTTGACGATTAAGAACAAGTACCCGTTACCCAGAATTGATGATTTATTTGATCAACTTCGTGGAGCACAAGTATTCTCCAAGATAGACCTAAGATCGGGTTATCATCAGTTGAAAGTGAAGGTCGAAGATGTTGAGAAAACAGCTTTTAGAACGCGTTATGGACACTATGAGTTCTTAGTTATGCCATTTGGGGTTACTAATGCACCAGCTGCGTTCATGGACCTTATGAACCGAGTCTTTAAGGACTATTTGGATGATTTTGTGATAGTGTTCATCGACGATATCCTTATCTATTCACCTAGTGAGATAGAACACGAGAACCACTTGAGGATGATACTTCAGAGATTATGAGAGAAACAATTGTTTGGGAAATTCAAGAAATGTGAATTTTGGTTACCTAGCATTACTTTTCTTGGTCACGTAATTGATAAGAATGGAGTATCAGTTGATCCTCACAAAGTAGAAGCTGTAGCAAATTGGCAAAGACCGACTTCTGTATCCGAAATTCGAAGTTTCTTGGGATTAGCGGGATATTACCGCCGTTTTATTGAGCATTTCTCGAAGATTTCATTGCCTATGACAAGATTGATGAGGAAGGGAGTTACATTTGAATGGAGTCAGGAATGCGAGGACAGTTTTCAAGAATTGAAGTCACGACTGACGAGAGCACCTATTCTGACAATACCATCTGGAACTGAAGGATTTGTGATCTATAGTGATGCTTCACACAAAGGGTTGGGATGCGTATTGATGCAAGGTGGTAAAGTGATTGCTTATGCTTCTAGATAGTTGAAGACACATGAGATTAATTATCCGACCCATGATCTTGAATTAGCCGCAGTAATTCATGCTTTGAAGATTTGGAGACACTACTTATACGGGGAAAAGTGTGAGATATTCACGGACCACAAGAGTTTGAAATATATTTTTACCCAACGGGATTTGAACATGAGACAACGAAGATGGTTGGAGTTGATGAAGGATTACGATCTTTCGATTGAGTACCATCCGGGAAAAGCGAATGTAGTAGCCGATGCATTAAGCCGGAAGACGCCGAGGAATTTAGCCGACGAGCTAACGCAACAAAAAGATTTGGTAAAAGAAATGGAACGCTTAGAATTGGATGTGATTCCAGCGACCAACGATGGCTTGATGATGGCGATTGTAGCACACCCAGATATTATTAATGAAATCAAGAGGGAACAGTTTCATGATGTTTACTTGTGTAAAATGAGAGACGAGATACCTTTGGGAAAGCGATCTGGTTTGGTTTTGGAACAAGGGATTCTGAAGTTTGGAAATCGGTTATGTGTACCGAATGTGAAAGACATAAAGGAACGACTCTTAGAAGAAGCTCATAGTACGAAATATTCAGTACACCCGGGGAGTAATAAGATGTACAGAAACTTGAGAGAAAACTTTTGGTGGAAGGGTATGAAGCGTGAAGTTGCCAAGTTTGTATCCGAATGTTCGGCATGTCAACAGGTCAAGGCAGAGAGACAAGTACCCGCGGGGTTACTACAACCTTTGCCAGTGTCAGAATGGAAGTGGGATGAGATTACAATGGATTTTATTTCAGGATTTCCACAATCATGTAACAAGAATGATAAGATTTGGGTTATAGTTGACCGGTTAACAAAGTCAGCTCATTTTCTACCGATCAAAACGACTAAACCGTCCAAATTGGCAGAATTGTATGTAAAAGAGATTGTAAGACTACATGGAGTCCCAGCTGTGATTGTATCAGATCGTGATAGTAGTTTTACGTCAAGGTTTTGGGAAAGTTTGCAAGAAGCTATGGGTACGAAATTGAGTTTCAGTACTGCATTTCATCCTCAGACCGATGGACAGTCAGAACGCATGATTCAGACGCTAGAGGATATGTTGAGACTTTGTGTATTAGATTTTGGGAACGATTGGGAGCACCACTTGCCGTTGATTGAATTTGCGTACAACAACGGATTTCAGTCAAGTATCGGTATGGCACCATATGAAGCTTTGTATGGGCGTAAATGTCGATCACCAGTTTGTTGGACTGAAGTTGGAGAAAGGAAGTTGTTAGGACCTGAGTTAATACAGGTGACTACTGAGAAAGTGAAATTGATTCAAGAGCGACTCAAGGTAGCTCAGAGCCGATATAAGAGTTATGCGGACTCTAAACGACGACCGATGAATTTTGAAATTGGAGATTTTGTATACTTGCGAGTATCGCCTTCAAAGGGCATTGTACGATTTGGGAAGAGGGGAAAGCTCAATCCGAGATTCATAGGACCTTTTGAAATCCTAGAGAGGGTTGGTCCAGTAGCTTATCGATTGGCCTTATCATCAGAATTGGAACATGTACATAATGTGTTTCATGTGTCTATGTTGAGACGTTGTATGACTGATACAAGTAAGATCATTGTACCTGAACCGTTGCAAATTCAGGGGGACTTGACTTATGTGGAACAACCAGTGGAGATTCTAGATCGCAAAGAACAAGTTTTAAGAACTAAGACGATTCCAATGGTAAAAGTGCTATGGCGTAGTCACACGGTGGAAGAGGCTACATGGGAACATGAGGAAGACATGAGGAATGAGTATCCGTACTTATTCGACGTATGAGGTAAAGTTTGGGGACAAACTTCCTTTTTAGAGGGGAGAGTTGTCACACCCGTTCCAGAATTTCATGGTTTTAAAACATGCATCATTTGAGATTTTGAAATTTATTAATGTTATTAATAATTTGATTTGAGTTGAGTTGACGTGAGTCAACGGTGAGGTGTCTAGTGGGGACACGAGGAATTGGTAACACCTGTTGCATTGGCATGATTAAATGACATTTATATGCCTTAAATGTTATTTGACTTTATCTGGTATTTTGTGAATAGTAATTTTACCTGTGTTTGGTAAATTGTAGTAATCTTTGATATTGTTATATATTGATTTGAGAACTGTGGTGAGAACGTGAGTGTCACGCTAACTAAAAAGGTAGGTTGTGTAGAGATTCCACAGAATTTAGTTTTCAGACGTTATTTTTGGACCCAAACGAAACTTAGTTGGAAACTTTTGAAACTTATAGTTTTCACTTGTAAAGGCATAAAATGGACGTGTGCGAAGTTTCAAGGATTAATTAGAAGATTTGAGAAACTTGCGGGGAGGTAAGCGTAATTTCCATAACTTTTGCCTATATATAGATGAGGATGAGAATTCATTCTCATCCAAATCCAAACTTATATCTAGAGAGAGAGGAGAGAGAAAGGAGATTGTTTCTTCGGGCTTTGCGACGCCGTTTGACGACTTTCCGTCCGTCAGATTTTCTCCAGATTTCAGATTTGAACTCGTGGAGGTAAGACCTATGTTTTGGTACTACTTAGGTCATGTTTGGCTAAGTTTTGTAAAAATCTTAATTTTGGACTTTTGGGAAAAATCAGGTAAAACTTGTAGGAATCGTACCAAATTCGAAATCCGACGATTATTTAGTCCCCTAGACGATCCTTCAAAGTTTGAAGAGATTCGCACGAGGTATGAATTCTAGGTCTATGAAATATATGGATTTTCATGTTTTGAACATCAACTTTGATATTCGTGGATCCGGGCGAAATTCATGTGTTAGTTAGGCCCGTTAATTATGCACGTGAAATTATGATAAAAGCACGTATAACTGTTTATGTGAGCATGTTATGTGTTTACTTGGGTCAAAGGGGAGTTTGGTGCAAATTCATCCGGGGTAAGCTCCTCGAACCTTGAGGATTGTGATTGTGATTGAAATGGAATTGGAAGTGTGGTTGTGTCTGGATTGGAGGTGGGCCCAACCAGTACACGGTACCTGGTATGGAGGAAGGCCCAACCAGTGTACGAGATGCGTGGGAGAGGTGGGCCTCCTACGGCATCGACCGGATGAATGCGTACCACTCACCCTAGAGACTATTTCTATGTGTTTTAGATGCTTAAACCATGAATTGTCATATAAGCATACATTTAGAATTGTACGCTCAGCATATAGCTGAGCAGTGGAGATGTACTCCATTGCAGGTAAAAAGAAAGACAAGAAGAAGTGTGCGGAGTGAGGCCGATGAACGCCGGGGAATCGCCTTTGTAAATGTTTTGTTTTTAAATCCTAAAACTTGTATAAGGATTTGAGTATTGTAGTATGTTGTAATAGAAACATGTATTAGCTTCTCAGTGTTGAAATCTTGTAATTGAACGCCTGTAACTGTGTTTTAATATGTTATAATCAGTTATGGTTGTTCCTATTGTGGGTGTTGAGAGGCATGAGTTGTTAATATTTCAATACAGGGCTGTCAGCAGGGGAGCAGTCGACTGGACCCTGGATCAGTCGACTGCATCTCGTGTGTTGGAGGCACTGGAAGTGAATATCAGAGAGGCAGTCGACTGGACCCCTTGGACAGTCGACTGAACACTGTAGAATTTTAGCTACTGCTTCCATTAATTGAAAAGCAGTCGACTGGATCCCCAGATCAGTCGACTGGACCCCTTTGCAATATGATGTATTTTTGGTTCTGCTTAACACAGTCGACGGAGCAGTCGACTGGTTTCTCGAAGCAGTCGACTGGGCAGTCGACTGGACCTCTGTTGTGGATTTAGGGTTTTAGTTTCTGTCAGGCACAGTCGACTGGACCCTAGTACAGTCGACTGGGCAGTCGACTGAACCTCTGTATTTTGAAATGGATTCTTTTGAAAATGTTTTCCTTTAGCCAAAACTTTTTATAACTCAAATTTCAATGTATTTTACAACTCAGAGGGGAATGTTTCCTAAGTTTTAAACTACCAGGGTTGTTTTAAAGAAGTTCTTTCCGCTGTGTAATATTAGATGATGTTTGGATGAGCCTTGGTGGCGTGCCACGTGTCCTATTTCCACGCGTAGTGGGATGGGTCGTGACACACTGCCCAGTGCTTCCAAAGACGTGAAGTAAGGGATGAGTTTAATTAAAAGTTTTAGTAACGTATACAAACAGTAAAGTAACGAGTTTAGTAACGTAAATAGTAAAGTAAAGAGTTAGAAAGTCAGTAGTTAGTAAAGGTGGGGAAAGCAGTAAAGGCGGATAAACCGACCAATGGATTTATTGGGAGGCCACACCACTAACAGAACATAAGTAAATAAAATAAAATAGAGGAGTAACCGACCAGTGGATATATAGGGAGACCATACCACTAAAAGAACATAAGTAAATAAAGAAGAAAAAAACGGCAGAGTAACCGACCAGTGTAACTAAAACTAAATAAGAAATAAACAAAAAATTATAAGCGTGGAACAAAAATATATGAGACTGGAACTAATGAAAGACAAAGGAACAAAAGTTGTGAAAAGTGGAAATAAAACCAAATAAGAAAGGAACAAAAAATTATGAGCGTGGAACAGAAATATATGAGAGTGGAATTAATAAATATGACAAAGGAACAAAAGTTGGGAAAAATAAAACTAAAACTAAATGAGAAAGGAACCAAAACATTATGAGCGTGGAACAAAAATAAATGATAGTGGAACTAATAAATATGATAAAGGTACAAAAGCTGTGAAATGTGGAAATAAAACTAAATGACAACTAAACAAAAAATTATGAGTGTGGTGTCGTGCCCGCCTCGAAATTGGGAGGCGATCCCTTTGAGGATCGCAACAGGTTACGTTGAGAAGCGTGAAAGTACGTGAAAGTAGGAGTAGGGCCAAGTATAAGTTAAATGTCGCCACCTAACATTATTCGGGAGTTAGGATCCCTACAAAGACAATTGACACAATCGTCTTTTGAAGTTTATATTTTATGATTTTTTTTTTGTCTTTTTGTTTTACATCCCGGAAGTAAGGTGTCACGCACGTCCCAGAAAATTATTATTTTTAATTGCATAGGTTTTGAGCATTATTAATGTCGATTAATAATTGAGATGGAGTTGTCTGTGAGTCAACGGTGAGGTGTCAGTAAAGACACGGGAACTTGGTAAATCAGGTTGCATTGCCATGAATAAATGACATTTATGTGATTTAAATGTTATTTGAAATATCTGGTATTCTTGTGAATAGTAACTTTACCTGTGTAGAGTAAAATTCTGGTAGTTTTGATATCATCTTAGATTGTTTGAATATTGTGGTGAGAACGTGAGTGACACGTTACATAAAAGGTAGGTTATATAGAGATTCCATGGAGATTAGTTTTTGGATCCTTATATTTGGAGCCAAATGAAACTTAGACGAAAACTTTTCTAATTTTTTGTTTTCACTCGTGAAGTAATAAAGTAGACGTTTAAGACGTTTCGGGAGATAATTAGAAGTTTAAAAAACTCGTGAGGAGGTAGACATAATTTCAAAGTCTCGTGCCTATATATAGTAAGGGTAAGAATTCATTGTTTTTAAAACTTTCTAAAAATATCTTGAGGAGAGAGAAATGGGAGATTTAGTGCCACGAGCTTCACAATGCCGATCGACGACCGTCCGTTCGATCGACGACCGTTCGTCTGTCAACTTCATAGCCGGAAGTAAGTGTCGGCGTCCAAATGAGTAAAAAAGTGTAGAAAGTAAGGGTCGGTGTCCAATGCTTCCAAAGACGTAAAGTAAGGAATGAGTTTAGTTAAAAGTGCTAGTTACGTAGACAGTAAAGTAACGAGTTTAGTAACGTAAATAGTAAAGTAACGAGTTAGTAAGTCAGGAGTTAGTAAAGTTAGGGAAAGCAGTACAGGCGGATAGATTGACTTGTGGATTTATAAGGAGGCCACACGACTAAAAGAACATAAGTAAATAAAAGAAAAGAAAACGGAGGAGTAACCGACCAGTGGATTTATAGGGAGACCACACCACTAAAAGAACATAAGTAAATAAAAAAAAAAGAAAAAAATGGCGGAGTAACCAACCAATATAACTAAAACTAAACAAGAAAGAAACAAAAAATAATGAGCGTGGAACAAAAATATATGAGACTGGAACTAATAACTATGACAAAGGAACAAAAGTTGTAAAAAGTGAAACTAAAAAACAAAATGAGAAAGGGACAAAAAATTATGAGCGTGGAACAATAATATATGAGAGTGGAATTAATAAATATGACAAAGGAACAAAAATTGTGAAATGTGGAACTAAAATTAAATGAGAAAAGAACAAAAAATTATGAGCGTGGAACAAAAATATATTAGAGTGGAACTAATAAATATGAAAAAGGAACAAAAGTTGTGAAATGTGGAACTAAAACTAAATGACAAAGAAATTAAAAAAAAAATGAGCCTTGAACAAAAAATAAATGAGAGTGGAGCGAATAAATATGACATAGGAAAAAAAGTTATGAAATGTGGAATTAAACTAAATGACAAAGGAACAAAAAATTATTAGCGTGAAATAAAAATATATGAGACTGGAACTAATAAATATGATAAAGGAACAAAAGTTGTGAAAAGTGAAACTGAAACTAACTGAGAAAGGAATAAAAAATTATGAGCATGGAACAAAAATAAATGTGACTAGAGCTAATAAATATGACAAAGAAGTACAAAAGTTGTGAAATATGGAACTAAAACTAAATGAGAAAGAAACTAAAAATTATGAGCTTGGTGTCGCACTCGCCCCGAAAGTGGGAGGTTGTCACGCCCCGGAGTAGCCAAAAATAGGGAAAATTTAAAATTTCCTTTCTGGACCCATAGGGAATGACGAGTTACATTAGCTGATTGTCCTTTCTACATTCTACACATGGTTAACAGAGTAAGCGGAAGCATAAAAACACCTATTGGTATTCTTCAATATAGAACTCAAATGTCTGGGATCTAGTTATTACATCATGAGTCTAAATAAAAGATCTATAAGGCAGTCTATGGCGATCTATATATAATACATAACTAAAGCATTACCTCAGATAGAAGATAATAAAGCAAGTTAAGTAATTCTAAATAAGACTATATCGGACTCCTTCGCTTCAACTTGTACATCTGCTGTGTCCCTTTAGGTAGACCTCGTCTTGAGAGTCGTCACCTGTGAAATTTAGACGTGATATGTCCAGGGCAGGAAGGAGAGCCGTTAGCTTTTGAAGCTAAGTGAGTTGACCTAACCGATCACTCCTAATACAAACAATAATTTACAAGTACAATAAATATCTCGAACTTGAATATTTGATAAGCATTATCTCAATACGTATGATTTATGACATGATAATATGAATGAGATACGACATGATGCATCATCGATATATTCGACTTTACTCAACCACAGACACCACAACTGACTCATGTGACTTGTTACATTACTAGTGTAACACCGTTAGCTCAGAGTAGAATGATTACGTTGCTATCGTCGCCTAGCAGGACCCTATAGCAGTTTTGGTTTTAAAAAGAGTGTAATCATTGGACTCTTAGGTCCTCGTGACCTTGCCGGAAGAATAGAATAGTTACAGCGCTATCGTCGCCTAACATGGCCCTATAGCATTTAAAAAATAATTATTGTATTCTGATGGATACTTTGCTATCGTCGCCTAGCATGGCCCTATAGCGTATCAACCATCAACTCATACATAACTTCAATGATTTCAATGGAAACTCTGGCTATCGTCGCCTAGCAGGGCCCTATAGCAGTTTCATTGTTGTTCACATTTACTTAACTGTACCACTCGAACCACTGCGGTCCACTTCAATGTATATAACAATATGACTGGGTTAGTCCCCTTGACTAACCATGCAAACGTCAACATTGACATCATGACTCGATTACGTTCATATGAATGTCCATGTGATTGTATATTTGTGAAGCACAATAATCATGTATAACGACAATTAATAACTGAGCATGGAGTTTGGATATTTACACATGCGTTCATCATATAAATAGTACATCTGAACGCACACATATATAATACTTATCAATTATGTCCACACAGGACACACTGGATATTTGTAATTGCACAAAGAGTAATTTTATAATATACTAAGTGAGTTAGGACGACTCACCTCGATGCGGGTGCGTAAATGCAAGCGTAACTGCGGTTCCTACAAAGTATGTAAACTCATAGAACGACAATTAATAAGCGTACTAGAATTAAGAGCATAACAGTAATTGTGCCGGAAGGGTCCCTAAACCTCAACATGATAATCTAGACATCATTCTGAGTCTAATGCCATTGACTAGACTCAAATCGGAGTCCGTCGCATAAAAGGCTGGGTTTTCTATACCAGTTTGGGCCATATAGATAAGCTGTATTTTTGACCGTGCCGAAAGTTCACCAAACTTTAGGGGAATATTCTAGACGTTATTATGAGATTCTAGGAACTAACCGCGTATTTTTCTGAGCTACGGTTTATTTACTACAATTTATCGAAGTCTTAATTATATAATTATAGTCTCGGGAGTCCTATAATTATAGAATATATTTTAGAAAGACATTCGGTCCTTAGAAATATTTTCATAAATACTAGGCACCAAAATGAGCTACTAGTATTTTTTCCAAAATTTTCGGAACTTGTTTGATATTAAAAATAATTAAAACAAGGGTTAAACGACTCCTTATAATTTATTAAAATATCAAAGTTTAGTTTTATAATTTGTTAAATTATAAAACAGTTCCTAATGTCCTTAGGACACAATGTATAATTTCTCGGATTTTAAAATGGGCCAATAGATATTTATTATCTATTTATCATAATTTAAAACTACCATTTATTTTTATTTTTTATTTTATTAAAGCCCAAATAAATAGTAAATATAATACATAGGTAATGGAAATAATTTTAGAATATATAACAATATTATAAAAGAATATTTCAGAATTTTTAAAGTGCAATAATAACCTTTAAAACTATTTTTCCATAAATTAGAACAATTAACTATTGAGTTAATACTTAATAGTAATTATAACATATATAAATACTAATAATCAGGATTAAGTCTAAATAAACTTAACTAAAACAGAATTAGCAAATTAATAATTAGTTAATATTTAACTACATGTACCGTACAAATATACTAACATGCCACACCCTAAAAACTCCCATAAGACTTCTTCTTCTTCAATTTCTTTCCAGATCGTGATATATATATACGTATATATATATATATATACATTTTTAACACATAACTTCAAATGATCGTATCTCATTCATTTTTCAACGAAAATTAGCGAATCTTCAGCCAAAACCGAGTGCCTCGACGAGACCGATCCAATGGTATGGGTCTCGGGTCCTAACTCTTAATGGTGTGCACGAAAAACGGGAAAAATCGAGAGGGGACAAACTTTGACCGCTTCGTTCGTTGCGATACGAAATAGTCGTCGCGATACGAAATAGTCGTCGTGAATGGTTTGAACTGGGACTTAATGGGGTCCTAACCTACCGTATTTCATTCATGGAACGCGTTTCCGTTAACGTTGACGGAACGCCGACTTTCACGGCTATGCATGTCACCCGTGAATATATATATATATATATACGTGTAATGCTACTGTATTCTACGTCAAAAAGCATCTAAATATTCTACCGAGTGGATTAGTGGGCTCACCTAGGCTGGTGGTGGTCCAGTGGTGGCGTGACGGGGTTCCTGGCCGATCTCGGGTCGCTCGGGTGGTCTTTCAGCAATGGCTTCTCCTCTTTGGTCTCTTCTTTCTCCTCCTTCTCTCTCCTCTCCTTCCTTTGCAGGGTTTAGTCTGTGTGGGTGTGAAGTTGGGGGTAGAGGCAAAGGGGTGGAGCTTGTTTTCTTTCTCTTTTCTCTCTCTCTCTCTAGCTCTCACTCTCTCTATCGGGTCTTCTCTCTCTCACTCTATATATATATATGTATATATACCAGCATGTGCACACACACACTCTGTGTATAATATGATATACCACACACACATATTACATGCTATATTATATATGTATATATAAACTTACAATACATGCACGTGTACAACCCGTGTGTGTGTGCTTGTGTTTTGGTGGAGTGGTGTGTGTGGGGAGTTACGGGTCAAAGAGGGGGTGAGGTGTGGAATTGTGTTTGGCGTGTGTGGCAGTGGCGTGGTGATGTTAATGATGGTGATGGGTTGGTGAGGGGCATGGGAATCCGTGGGTGTGGTGTGTGGTCTTTGGTGTGGGGTGGCAGTGGCGTGGTGATGCTGATGAGGTTGATGGGGGTGTGGGGGAGTGTGCTGCATGTTGTATAAATATGTGGAAGGGGAATGCTATTTACAAGTGTCATGGAAACTTTAGCATGCGTGGTACATGGTGGGGACAATGCATGGCTGCCACATGGCCATGTGTGGGCCCACATCTCGGTTTGCATGCTAAAGCATAGGGTTGCGTGCAATTCAGTCCCGTAATACCAGTTTCTCCGGGTCCGTGCGTAGGTCAGTCTAGGCTGCGAACATACCTAGGTCTAATGCGACTGTCCGGGTCCTAAAATAAAAACGTCGATTACACTAATGATCACGACTGTAGTCACTGGGCTATCGGATCTGAAATATAATATAATCTGTGTTTAAAATAAAATACTGATAATAATATAATCCCAATAATAGTCAACAAATTAAAATCTCAATAATAATATAACAATTACAACTTATAATTACAGAGCTAATTAACGTCGAATATATGCAAATCTAATTGTGGTCACAACAATCGGGTCCGAATAATAGTATAACCTATAATATTAAAATATTAAATGATGACGAATAATATTAACAAAATGTTAATATACGATATAACCTATAGTTATAAACTTAGCAATTTATAGCTATTTAAACAATCGATAATTATAACTTAAGCGATAATAATTATTAAAAGTAATCTACAGTTATAAATTTAGCGATAATGAATATTCAATATAACTTAAAGTTATTCAATGATAATAATATTAAGATACGACATTAATATACGGGGTCGGGCTTAGCAATCAAAGTCACATTAACAAAACGATGCAAATTCTATGAATATTAAAATCTTGAACGCCATCAATTATATAATACGTATATTAGTACAGGATACGGAACTAATTACCGAAAATAAACTCAGAAGTCTGTTTCTATATTTTCAAATTTTCGAGGGTATTACAGAGGTGGTCCCTTCAAGGATCGCGATGGGTTACATCGAGAAGCGAGAAGAAGTAGGTGAAGAAGTATGAAAGTAAGTGAAAGTAGTAGTAGGGTCCAGCAAAAGTTCAGAGTCGCCACCTAACATTATTCGGGAGTTAGGGTCCCTGCAAAGGCAATTGACACAATCGTCTTTTGAAGTTAATATTTTACGATTTTTTTTTATCTTTTTATTTTACGTGCCGGAAGTAAGGGTTGGTGCTCAGTGACGTAAAAGTAACCGGAAGTAAGTGTCAGCGCCCAAGTGAGTAAATAAGTGCCGGAAGTAAGGGTTGGTGCCCAATGCTTCAAAAGACGTGAAGTAAGGGATGGGTTTAGTTAAAAGTTTTAGTAATATAGACGGTAAAGTAACGTAAATAGTAAAGTAACGAGTTAGTAAGTCAGGAGTTAGTAAAGTTAGGAAAAGCAGGAAAGGCAAATTGACTAACCAGTGAATTTATAGGGAGACCACATCACTAAAATAACATTAGTAAACTAAAAGAAAATGGCGGAGTAACCGGCCAGTGGATTTATAGGGAGACCATACCACTAAAAGAACATAAGTAAATAAAGAAAAGAAAAAAAAACAGCGGAGTAACCGACCAGTGTAACTAAAACTAAATGAGAAAAATTATGAGCGTGGAACAAAAAAATATGAGACTGGAACTATTAAATATGACAAAGGAACAAAAGTTGTGAAAAGTGGAACTAAAACCAAATGAGAAAGGAACAAAAAACTATGAGCGTGGAACAAAAATATATGAGAGTGGAATTAATAAATGGGTTAATTACACTTACACCCCCTGTACTTAGGGTCATTTTCACTTTGACCCCCTGTAGTTCAAAACGTGACACTAACACCCCCTATACTTTAATGTAAAGTGTCACCGTCAGGAATTCCGTTAAAGTTAACGGAAAAAGTGACACTTACACCCCCTGTACTTATAAAATACCAAAATGCCCTAAATTTTCTCCTTCTTCAGCACAGGAATTCTCCAGCAAGGCCCCAAGCAATGAAATCAAAACCAAAAACAAAAATCAAAACCCAATCAGGCCACCACCAGAAAAGAAGAAGAAAGAGCGGTCGTTGACTTCGGCCATCACCACCAGCGTCCATTTCTAACCTCCTTCAAATCTGTGAACATGCGAGAGGTAGAGCAGAGGGTTTCAGAGATTGAGATAGAGAGAGAAGCTAAATTCTGGGACTGGTTTTTGTGCAGAATGTATAGAGGGTGTTCTTGATTTTGGTATATATGTTGGGTTGATCAATTTTTTTTGGGTTGATCAAAAATTTCAAGTTGTTTGATGTTTTGTTATGTTTTGGGTTGTATTTAAAAATTCGATCAACCCAAAAAAATTGATCAACCCAACATACATACCAAAATCAAGAACACCCTCTATACATTCTGCACAAAAACAACTCCCAGAATTTAGCTTTTCTCTCTATCTCAATCTCTCAAACCCTCTTCTCTACCTCTCGCATGTTCACAGATTTAAAGGTGGTTAGAAATGGACGCTGGTGGTGATGGCCGAAGTCAACGACCGCTCTTTCTTCTTCTTTTCTGGTGGTGGCCTGATTAATTTTGATTTGGGGTTTTGATTTTTGTTTTTAGTTTTGATTTCATTGCTTGGGGCCTTGTTGGAGAATTCCTGTGCTGAAGAAGGAGAAAATTTAGGGCATTTTGGTCTTTTACAAGTACAGGGGGTGTAAGTGTCACTTTTTTCGTTAACTTTAACGGAATTCCTGACGGTGACACTTTACATTAAAGTATAGGGGGTGTTAGTGTCACGTTTTGAACTACAGGGGGTCAAAGTGAAAATGACCCTAAGTACAGGGGGTGTAAGTGTAATTAACCCTTAATAAATATGACAAAGGTGCAAAAATTATGAAATGTGGAACTAAAATTTAATGAGAAAGGAACAAAAAATTATGAGCGTGGGACAAAAATATATGGGAGCGGAACTAATAAATATGACAAAGGAACAAAAGTTGTAAAATGTGGAACTAAACTAAATGACAAAGAAACAAAAAAAAAATGAGTCTTGAACAAAAAATATATGATAGTGGAACTAATAAATATGACAGGAAAAAAAGTTGTGAAATGTGGAATTAAACTAAATGACAAAGGAACAAAAAATTATGAACGTGGAACAAAAAAATATGAGACTGGAACTAATAAATATGACAAAGGAACAAAAGTTGTGAAAAATGGAACTAAAACTAAATGAGAAAGGAACAAAAAATTATGAGCATGGAATGAAAATAAATGAGACTAGAACTAATAAATATGACAAAGAAGTACAAAAGTTGTGAAATGTGGAATTAAAACTAAATGAGAAAGAAACAAAAAATTATGAGCGTGGTGTCGCGCCCGCCCCGAAAGTGGGAGGCGGTCCCTTGTGAGAACTTTTAATTAATTCTCCTATATTTTAATAGAGAATTGTTATTCTCACTCCATGGATGAACCAATGAACTATATGAAATGCATTGACTACATGGTGTGTTAATAATACTAATGAGTGCATTAGTTTAATTTTGGAGAGGGAATTCCCTTTTAATAAACCCAACATTATTCAATCAATAGATGACGGGATTTGTTACAACTAATAAAAACTCAGTCGAGAAAGTATTGTTCTTCAAACATGAGGGGCTAAGTGTTGTCAGTTCAAACCTGAGGAGTGGTAGGTATTAGTAGCCCTATCTTTTATAGACAGAGAGAACACCGGTTTCCTTATAAGACCATAATTCCACTTATATATCAAAGTAGAAGTATTTTAGGAAACCACTTCTTCTTATTTGACCAATGAGATATAATTTTTAAAAAATTAATACTGTGCTTCTCAAAAAAAATATTCCCAAAAACTGTTTCTCAACACATGTGTTAGTAGGACTCTCTTCAATAATGGTGGGACCACTTTAACATCAATCAATCAAAATCAACTACGCCCATTGCCACATGTGTTGGAAAACACTTTTGAAAAAAAAAAGGGGACATTTACCAAAAAGGACCTCAGTACACCATTTATTAAGCTAAAGTACAAATTAGAAAGTGACTTAACAAAAAGGACAAAAAATTGACAGTTGGTGCTCGCACGGTATAAGTGCGCGCACCATAGAATCTCCAATCACAACCACCATCACCCCACGCGCCCCCACGCGCACGCCCATGCGCGCCCACACGCCCCCATGCGCGCATCTTCTCCAAAGGCTGCTCGCACCATGCGAGCAGTGTACCGTAGTATTTTTAATTTCGAAAAATGTTTTTAAACTTTAAATATCCATAACTTTTGACCTATAACTCCATTTTTCGCAAATTTTATACCGTTGGAATCGTGTCAACGAGAGCTACAAAACTAGTACCATTGTTGATATGTTTTGAGGAAAAAAATTTCATGTTTTTATATACATGAATAATACGTGAAATTTCACTTAATATACATAAAATATTAAGTGAAATTTCACTCAATTCTAGAGCTTTTAAAAGCTCTCCCAAAAAAGCCCTAAGTTCAATTTTTGCAAAGCTCATAAACTAGTTACCAAATGAATTAACATGAAATTGTGCTTTAAAAAAGAAGAAGCACCAAAATGGGGGCCAAACTAAGCCGTAATGTTCATATACGAGTTAAGTGAAATTTCACTAAATATTCATGTAGGCATGGTAATTTGTTTTTTTTTTTTTTTAAAACAATGCATATTTTGTTAAAAGAAGCAAATTTCATAATCAATTATAAAACACAATTTTTCAACCAAAACAAATGCAGGAATTCTTGTTAAAATTCGTCTTTTTTTAAATTTATTGTTGATATGTTTTGAGAAAAAAGATTTTCATGTTTTTACATACATAAATATTAAGTGAAATTTCACTTGATATACATAAAATGTTAAGTGAAATTTCACTCAATTCTAGAGCTTTTAAAAACTCTCCCCAAAAAAGCCCTAAGTTCCATTTTTGCAAAGCTCATAAACTAGTTACCAAATGAATTAACATGAAATTGTGCTTTAAAAAAGGAGAAGCATCAAAATGGGGCCAAACTAAGCCTTAACAAGGTAGCAATGGCTTTATTGCTATTCGTCTTTTTTTAAATTTTTTTCTCAAAACATATAAATTTGGCATACATAAATATTAATTGAAAATTCACTGAACTCGTACATGCTTTCTTCCTGAAAAACTTGAAGTTAAACTTAACATTCGTATACTCGTTTAGTGAGATTTCACTTAGTAGGTTAAGTGAAAATTCACTAACTATCACAAAGGTCGCTAGAAGTAACTCTCTAGAGTTTAAGGTCTAATTTGATACTTACTTTGTTAAAAAGTCCCTCAAGTGTCAATTTAAGTAAAAATTTCACTTAATATTCATGTACAAGTTCGGTAAAATTTCACTTAATATTCATACATGCCAAGTGAAATTTTACTTTTTTTTTCTCTTTCATATTAAACAATGCATATTTCGTTTTAAAAAAAATCAAATTTCACAAATCAATTATAAAATATAGTTTTTCAATCCAAACAAATGCAAAATTCTTGTAAAAATTCACTAAAACTCTCTTTAAGAACAAAGTGAACATTCGGTTTTTTTTCCTCACATCATATCAACTTGGCATACGTGAATATTACGTGAAAATTCAATAACCCATACACAAATATTATGTGAAAATTTTATTAGGTTCGTCTGGAGCATAACATGTAAAAATAAGAATTTTTTTCTTTTACTCAAAAGGTATCAACAATAGTACTAGTTTTGTAGCTCTCGTCGACACGGTTCCAACGGTATAAAATTTGTAAGAAACAGAGTTGTGGATCAAAAGTTATGGAGGTTTAAAGTTTAAAAATACATTTTCGAAATAGACATTATATGGTACAGCCACTCATACGGTGTGAGTGGCTGAAACCAAGTATGCCGGGCGTGAGGGCTGGGGGCATGTGGGATCTTCTATGGTACGTGCACTTATACCGTGTGAGCACTGACTTAGATTCCTTTTGTCCTTTTTAGAAATTGGTCAAAACAATTGGAGTTTAAAACTTATGAGGGTTACTTGTAGGGATTTTCCAACAATTTTCTAAATAAAAAAATTATATAGGAAGCATAGCATTATTCAAGTTTAAATTGAAAACATACTTTAAAAATATATATATATATATATAGATATGCAGTAGCGATCTTAGACGGGTGTAGTTTAACGGATGCAGAGCGGACTTTTGTCTTTTCCTTATAACATGGACCCCACTCCACTCGCTGTGCAATAATAAAAAGCAAACAAGTTGCAAGAACAAACACCCTAATATGTGGACACTTTTAATTTAACTTTCCAATAAAATAGTGGGTCCCACGACCAAACCCAAATGTTCACTCTCTCTATTATTACTCTCATACTCAGCAAAAAAAAAAGATCTACAGACAAAGTTTGGGCGAAAAAATCTGGAGAACATGATCTGGAGAACATGTGAGGAATATCTTCAACCAAACCCAAATGTTCACACTTTCTCTCTCTAAAACATGTGAGGAATTTTATTCTGGGTTTGCTAACTTCACACATATGTAATTAAGCTGAGGGTACAACTGAATGTGATTTATTTTTGTGCCTTGGATTTTTGAAAATTGCAGAGAAATGGCTAGCACTGGCACTCAACATAACCAATCAACAAATAGCTCATACTATCCGTCTTTTAATCCATATGATAATTGCAGAAAAAATCTGGTGAACATGTGAGGAATATCTTCAACCAAACCCAAAAACCAAAGACACTCCACACGACCAAAAAATAAGACTTTACATACACCCAAAAACCAACACCCAATTCATTGAAAAAACAAACACCCAACTCATTCCAATATATATCTTGACAAAAAAAAAAAATTCCAAAGTACAACAAAATCCAATTCAAAATACATCACTAACAGAATTGAAACACATTAATTCCATCAAGTAGCCCATCCTGCAATAAAAATATTAAAACAATGTTAGATAAATTTCACACCAAATTGTTTCAATTTGTGAATAAGAAAATAATACTTTTTTAAATTACCTGTGGACGAATCACTATCATTATCTAAACTTGCAACTAAAGTAGCGTCCTCATTCGGTGGTGTAGTTCTACATAAATACAATTGCAAAGTCACTTATATAATTCAAACACAAATATAAAAAATGGACAATAAATTAAACTTTCTTACCGATTCGTAAGCATTGGGCAATTTCTTTTATCGTGTGTCACACCAACTTTGCCACACCCATGACATTTTCTAACTTTATGATTTTTTCCTTTCACTAATGCCTTCTCTTTTCCTCCCTTAAGCCTTTTTCCACATCCTTTCGCTCGCACTTGCTTCGGCTCATTATAACTATGTTCAAAATTATAGCTCATGTTCACCGACTTAGATACACTCGTCCCACCACCAATAATTTGGTTGGTTCTCTCGGCACCACCACCAACTATTAGATCAATTTTTTCATTGGCATTACTCAAAGCGTCGGTATAAACCTTAGTCGCTTCTTCACTTGTGAGGGCCTTATCAATCACATCCAAAGAATATTTAATCAATTGACTCCGCCTGAGTAGATATGACTTGTCATCTTTGATCTCCATGCCGCTTCCATCAATGACACCATCGGATTTTGCTATTTTTGTCCACCTCTTCAAAATGTATTGGCTTGGCAAGTTGTCAAGATCACGATACTTGTTCAAGTAAGCTAGCACATGCCTACATGGAATCCCCCAACTCTCAAATTTTTTGCAAGTACATCTAGCATAATCCAAGTCTTTGTCGTAATGAATTTGTCTCACTTTGTACCTCACAACATTTCTTCTAAAGATATTATACACGTGGTGATTGTCATCCTCCTCCAAGAGCTCAAATTTAAAATTGAAGCTCTCCCAAAACTCATCCTGAAATTTATAGAAGATTTCATGTGTATAAATATCAAGCATTTGCTCTAAATAGTCATGGGGTATTTTCAATTTAGGCTTCTCAATTATATCTTTGTGATCCTCCATCAACTCTTCATGACGTTGACGTTCAAGCCCCCTATTAAATTGGATCATAAAATCAAGTAATGAATTTCTTTTAGAAACATATCTTTTAAAGAATGCATGAGCACTCTCCGCTCGTTGGCTACTTGACATTCCAGCAGAAAAAATGTGATTTACATATGCGGGGACCCATCTTGACCGAATTTCATACATTGATTGTAGCCACTTGTTGTCATTTAAGCCACTTTTCTCCACAAGCTCCAACCACGTGGAGTCAAAGTCTTCCTCATACTCTGAATTCTATTTGCAATCGGAAAACTCGTTATAGTAATCATTATATTTAACTGAGTCAATCTTCTCCGAAACTTTGTCAAAATGTGCCAACTGCAATACCTATGATAGGTATTTGGAAGAGTTAGTGAAATTGCATTTGTCATAGCTGGATCCTGATCAGTGATAATCATCTTAGGGGCATCACCCGGCATAGTATCCAAAAATCGATTGAATAGCCAAACAAAAGAAGGTATGGTCTCATCACTGAGGAATGCGCAAGCAAATATCGTTGTCTGGCCATGATTATTAACCCCCATTAGTGGTGCAAATATCAATCCATATTGATTAGTGTTGTACGTTGTATCAAAGATGACCACGTCACCATAAAACTTATAAGCCCTTCTAGAAGTTGCATCTGCCCAAAAACAACGAGTAATCCTTTTGTCATCATCTGTGTGAATTTCATAAGTGAATGACGGATTTCTTCCTTGTTCTAACTTTAAGTACTCGTTCAACATATCTCCATCATGTCCTTTCATCTCATTGCGCCTATCTCTTTCATAGTTATACAAATCTCTTTGTGTACAACCAATATTCTCAAAGCCTCCCGCTTGCAATCCAAGAAGGTTGTATTGTTGATGTGGTGGTATATTTACTATGCCAAGTTGTTGAGTTAAAGACTTTTGGGCACTCGAAACCTTACGGTGAGATCGCAAAAGATGTCTTTTAGAGGGGGTTGCCAATGGGTGACAATGGCCCTCCTCAATTACACTACCATATATGTTCCATTTGCTGACTTCACCACAGCAAGTCTTGCATTGTAACCTTCTTTTATTGATCCCCGTTTTCTTTTTACACCCACATCTACTATTCGTTTACCCTTTCCTTGTTTATAGCAAACATACTCCTTCCTTACTATCTCATTGCTTCCCACCCCCTTTTTTTCGGACCACTTTCGAACACTAAATCCAGCATGTCTCACATATGCATTGTAAAAATTGTTCACGTCATCTAATGTTTGAAATTCCTGACCTTGTTTAGGCGTAACATCATCCACTACTTGAGGATAATAAACAAAATCAGAATCAGAATCAGAATCAGAATCGTTGTTTGAATCCAAATATTGTTCCCCACATTCACCCCCTACTTCGAACCCCAAATTATGTCTGCTCTCTAATTCAATATTCAAATTCTCCCCACAACTCCCTGTATTATACTCTATGTCATCCATTTTTTTTTCTAAACCTATATTATACTCCACATTCTGCCCCTTTTTGTAGGCTGTTCAAAATAAAAAAACAAAAATAAAAATAAAAATAAATTAAAAATAACAATTTCATAATCAACAATTGACAATCAAATAATCCATAAAAAGTACCAAATCCTACAAATTTTTGCCCCAAATCCAAGAACCAAACAGAGCAACTAATTAATTTTTTTAATGAATATCATTCACCAAACAATTAATTTCTATACAGTGAAACTCTCAACCCCAAATGTCCTTCCCCAATCTAATTAATTATTTTCTTGAAACCTAAATTTTGTTTGAAACACTCAACCCCCAAGTGTCCTACCCCAAGATTTGTTGTGTCCCCTTTATTTTCCACAATCACACTCACATACACATACACAAAACAAACACTCACATAGAAAAATTGCAAGAACACAATGAAATCAAGAGAGAGAGAGAGAGAGAGAGAGGGAAACATACCTTGAGGAGTCGCCGAAGATGGAGAGACAAGGTCAGAGTCTTCGAAGTGGTCGCCGGCAACAGATCGTGAATTTCTGCAGAGAAAAATTTTCGCCCAATTTTTTTTGGTCCAGATTTTTTCGCCCAAACTTTGTCTGTAGATCTTGTTTTTTGCTGGGTATGATAGTAATAATAGAGAGACTGAACATTTGGGTTTGGTCGTGGGACCCACTATTTTATTAGAAAGTTAAATTAAAAGTGTTCACATATTAGGGTGTTTGTTCTTGCAACTTGTTCGCTTTTTATTACTGCACAACGAGTGGGGTGGGGTCCATGTTATAAGGAAAATACAAAAGTTCGCTCTGCATCCGTTAAACTACACCCGTCTAAGATCGCTACTGTATAGATATGAGATATATATTATTTAGGATATAGAACTAAATATTACTATCCTTCAAAGAGGAGGCTACAAAGAAGAGGGAAGTGGCTTTGCTTGGACAGCTTGGTAACTGGCTAAGAAGGTAAGGGGACTTTGGGTGTGATTTTTTGGTACAAAGCCACACTTGGTTTTCTTTTAAATTGAGGATACACATGGATGGCTGGGATAATGAAGTGTGAACATCTAATGGATGGAATGGTTTAGTTGTATATACAACCAAACCGCCAGTATGTACCGAAGACTGCTCCAATAAATAGTGATCAAAAGTGGAAAGAAATCTATTCTCGCTATCATGGGTCCTAGGCTTAAACATTTTCTTCAGAAAAATCCAAAGCTGTCGAGTTAGGGCATTTCTGTTACCGGCCTTTATGAGCTGGGTGAAAAGAACATGCATGTATTAGACAAGTAGAGTAATGGTTGATTTTTAATAAATGATGTTATGCGTTTTTTTGAATTTGAATCTGAAATTTGATTCTTAAAAGACTGAACAATTGTGTCACATACTATGACAGTAATCGGTGGTATTACACTGGACATGAAGTACAATTGATAAAAGCATTTGATAACCATATTTGAGATTCAAATTTAGAAAATATAATATTACCATTTTTGGCATGGACTAATATTTGAACTAATAAATGCAAGTAAAATGATATATAACTTAGGCTGGATTAGACTGAACTAATGGTTGTGATCTATGTTAAATGCACAATCTCAATTGTATATTTAGGTGTCTAACACCATCGCAATTGCTTAATAGACAATTTAAGAAGGCAAAACAACTCTACTTCTTTTAAGTCATAGTAGTCAAAAGCAATAGCTATCGTAATTTTTATGCATCTAATGCACTACTACTATAGATGCAATCTATCTATTATTTCCATTACATTCCAAGGATGAGTTGTTTCCTCTAAATTTGAATATCCTTATTTTCTCACTCTCCGTGGACGACTATGAGTCTCCAACTATCAAAAATCGTTTTGGCTACTCTCTAATAGCCATCATTACAACTCAATTTTGAGTAATTCTTGGGACACAACTTTCATACAACTTTCACACAACCTCCTAAAAAGATGTGTCTATCTCTCTCTTGTGATGTCACTGGACCCCACAGTGACACAGGAGAGAGATAGACACATCTTTTAGGAGGTTGTGTGAAAGTTGTGTCCCAAGAATTACTCCTCAATTTTTGACTTGAGGAGTAGCCAAAAAGCTAAATGAAGCTGTTTAGAAAAGCAGAGTCAACAAATGTGATTGGCCAAAAGTTACCCTTAGACAGCTTTTGGTAAAAATTAACTTTTTTGAGATTAAATTGTAGAAGCAGAAGCTGTGTCAAACAGCCCCATATGACTGGCGCTTCTAGAATTAAACACTTCTAAGGCTTGCTTGGTTGGGCTTTCTGTGTTTTAGACCTACAATTAAAAATTCACACACATGCACACACACAGGGGTAGTGGCGGACCCACACTGGGGGCGAGCTGCGGCGGTCACCACCACTTCATTTAAAAAAAAAAAAAAAAGAGTATATATGATAGTTTGAAAAACATTTGGATTTTAGTGTACTATTTTGTTAACTAGAGCTTTTTAGAGATTATAAAGAGATTTAATGTGAAGAGGAGTAATGTAAGCAACTTATCATATTATTTTGACATTTTGTTGTGTTGAAAATATTAGGTATTTATAGATTTTTTTTATTTTTTGTTTTTTTCATCTTTTAATACTTCGAAAAAAAATTATCTTAATTTCTTAGTCGTCAGTAGGGCTATACACGAGCCGAACTCATGGGTATTTGAGCTTGACTTGTTTATTAAACGAGCCTGAAATCCGGGCTTGAACTTGGCTATATATTAAACGAGTCGAGCTCATGTATGCTTGAGCTTGACTTGATTATTAACGAGCCTAAAATTCAAGCTTGATCACGAGCCATCTGAAACTACATAGTTTATAATAGACATACATATGCAAACAAGTACACAAGCCCAGATCAAGCCTATTCACAAACTTTTTTATGAGCCTACCAAAATACATAGTTATTGAATTGATTTATATATATAGGCCAGTATACAAGCCTTCATCAAGCCTATTCATGAGCTATTCCACGAGCTTACTAACGAGCCTTATTCAAATGTGTTCATGAGATCTATCGAGCCGAGCTCATTTGTGTCTGAGCTTGGCTTGTTAAATAAACCAGTTAAGTCAAGCCGAGCCTTTATCGAACATGTTCGCGATGGCTTGTTGAACAGCTCAGCTCGTATTAAACCAGTCGAGTCAAGCACATTTGCGAGGGTTTGTTGAGCGGCTAGGCTCGTATACAGCCCTAGTTGTCAGTTTTTCTCCCAGTGAATAAAATTCTTGGGTCCGCCACTGCATAGGGTTAGGGTGTATGTTTAAAACGGTGAAAAGACTTTTGTATTTTTTTTTACGTATTATTTTTTCTACTGCTTTGAAGTATGATTAGTTCCCGTTCGCAAGTGTATATCTGCGGGATATATGGAACACAAGTGGACCAATAATTCTTTGAGCCTCAGAAAAATTCACTAGGAGAAGCACTGAATTGTTATTTTTTAAGATGGGATCAGAAGTTTAAAATTTTGGCCTTTATTTTGTTATTTATTTTCAGTAACTAGCTTGAAAGTGATTGCCATTTTCTCAGTCAACCATCATTTTCTTTACAAGCTACCCTAGTGTGCTTGATGCTGCATTGTTCCTTGTACATTTTTAGAAATAACTTGGTAAAGTTCGATGCATCTTCCAAGTGTATGTTGAAAAGTTATACATGTAGTTTGTGTGAAAGACCATGACGCCCTTACATTCTTATTTAATTAAAATAAAAGTTGTTAAAAAAAAAAAAAAAACCATTTACATTCTTAATTAGTTAGTATAATATAAAAGCTGTTAAAAAAAACATAATGGTGTTATTGTCCTTCAATTTACTTCAAGTGCTTTAAGCCTTCAACGAATATTACCTCTAATACATATACTAAAACACTGTGTGATGTTAGCAAAATTTTCTCCTTTAGAACTGTTTCTTTTATCACCAGCAAATTATTGCAAAGCATCCTGTAATTTTCAGATTGATTAAATCAATGCTGACCATCCTATTCGATTTTCAATAACGATGTCCTTGTGATGGTGTATCCTGCTGTTATATAGAACCCAAAAAGATATAAATTACAAATAGTTTCTAATATCAGAGAAAAATGATACTAGTTGTGAATAAATATGAAATACAGGGTTAGATATGATTGGTGCGTCACACCACATTAGCATGATGATTTAGTCTGACAATTATAGTGGATAATTTCTCAAAGGCATGACAAGCTTTTCAAGGGACTTTCTAAATTGGCTTTTCATTTAATCACTTCTTTTTTTCCCGTTGCAGAACATAATTAAAAAGATCATCTTGGGCAAAAAAAACAAGAGAGAGATTCATTCCACTGATTATATTGCTTTTGGTCTAACACGAGATAGATTAATAAGAACATACATTAGAACTAGAATAAACAGAGAGAACACAAGTACAAGAAAAACATAAAACCATTGAAGTAGTATCTCTCTATAATTGTAATTACCATCTTTTAATGAGACATTTTGAACCCTTTATCTATATCGTTCAAGGATCCAAAAATTTGTTCTTACTTTTTAAAGAATTTTCAAGACTTTGAAGTTAAAAGGCAAGAGAAACCACCACCACCACCACCACCACGCATATTTCAATCTCTCTCTTTACAGGGCCACCGCTACTGGCAGAAACCACCACCACCAGTATTTTCTCTCTCTCTCTCTCTCTCTCTCTCTCTCTCTCTCTCTCTCTCTCTCTCTCTCTCTCTCATCACCAAATCCATTTCGCTTTGGGTAGTGCCCACGGGCACGGGCAATTCATAGTACATGTATGTATCATCTTTGTGACTGATTGGCATACAATTCAGCTTATGTTGAAGCTGCCTTGACTATAGGTACCACACGACCGATTGTGTTGATTGATGGGCACAACGCAATTACCGCATGATAATCGGGACCACACCGCCGATTGTGGTGAAAGATGGGTACAAGACAATTTTTTTTTTTTTTCTTCAGAAAAATGGTTAATTTACGAAAAAAGGGCCTTACCCTAGGATATTACAATAAGCTCAAAAAACCAGCTAAAGAAAAGAAAGAAGACGGAGTCAACCTCTAAACTAGCAATCAACGCCCAAAGAGGCTAAACAAGGCCAAACAACAACAATCAGGGAAAGCAAGGCACAACAAAAAACAGTCAGCAAACGCTGAACACAATCAGTTTCTATGCCGACCCTTAGGACGGCTCCCACTGAAATTTATCTTCGCCTCCCGTTTCATCTGTCTGTTGGAGGCAATGCTCTTGACTAACGGGGGACCTTCCTCATAATCAGATTCACTAAATGCACATCCCTCATCAGGGGGAGAGCTGGAAGCCTCTCGGCCTGTATCAAACCCAGTAGAGGGGTGGTGAGAAGGATTAGCCATACTCAAATCTTTCTCAAGAGGAGATATCACAGCTTCACTTTGACCCTGATCAACATCAGGGGAAAGCACAGAAAACATATTGCCCTCGTTCTGGGGTGCATCCACAGATTCAACCAACTTACCTTTACCTTTGCCTTTCACAACTATCCATTCCCCAATCTCTGGATTCTTGCTATAAGAACAAGAGGGATGGGGAGGATGACGACGGGAAATGCGACGAGCCGGAGCAAGTATCGGGGTCACATCTTTAGAACAATCATGACCAAATGCGGAGCATTTAGCACACCTGGGAGGGATCCACTGGTATTCCACAGTAATGTCAGTTAAAACAATTCCGCCCATTTCATTCTCAGTCTCAAGAGCAAACTTGGTGATTAAATCATGCGCTCCATTCACTTCAACACAGACCCTAGCAAAGGACACACGCTTGCGACTGGCAGTAACTCTGTCCATCCGCAGTGGTTTGCCAAGGTAGCTAGCAATAAAGTTAATACCCTTTCGGTTCCAAAGCTCCAAAGGGATACCAAATAAATTGACCCAGATAGGAATAGCGTGAACTTCTTCCTTTCTTAACTTCAAATTTGGCTTCCAAGGACTAAGGATGAGAGGTTGACCCAAGACATACCATGGGCCACCTTCAAGCACAACATCCCTTTCCTCCACACTAGAGAATGTAAAGAAATAAAAACCAGAATTACCAAGGGTATCAATAAGGCCTTTATTACCCCAGAGCCATTTGGTAGTGTTGTAAACAATATTAAATGGCGGATTCCTCTTTTTACCCACAAAGTGTCCAACTAATGTGGATTGCCACTCCTTTTTCCCCTCTTCAATCAGCTCGGACGGAATTTTGAGCTGAAAGTTTTCATTTCGAGGCCCATGGGGCACAAAATCAAGAGAGCACATTAGTTGCATTACATACCAGTGGCCTCTCAATCAATCCATAAGAGATATTGCTCCCCAATGATCTTAGTTCTTCAACCAAGACAGCCACTTGTGAATCTGTCAAGAACTCTCCTTCCCGCATTTCAATGCCCAAAATGCAATCTGTCACAGGGGTGCCATAGCAAGAGCAGTGAATGTTCTTTTCCAAGGTAACAGAGGCTTCAATTTTTGTGAATAAGAGAGTAATTAAGAGTTGAGAACAAGAAGAAGAAGAAACATTGTGTGCTTGCTCTATTCCAATCAAGTCCCATATTTTCCTAACTATTGGTGATCCAAAAATGCTCTTATAAACTAAAATAGACCTTATTAGGCACTGGACAATGCCTACTTTTAACATCCTTTTCCTCTGTTTGGTAATGTATTAAGAATCTTGTTAATTACACACCCAATTATTCGTAAATTTGTGTTACTGCCACTTGAAGAGTAATGTCATTTAGTGAATGGTTAGATTACATGCAGAGCATCATATAAAGGGGTCTATGTATTTTATGCCTCAATGATGTATTTAAATGTTGGTGTGACATCTAAAAATTTATCTCCTGAGTAATTTACAATTTGGCGTTCTCTGAACATCACACAAAGAAGTAAGAACATGAATTAATGTATAAATAGACAGAGACTAATAGGGGGTCATGTATAGTAGTATTCACAATTTTTTTAGCATATTTGTCCGACTTCATGTTTTTATCAAGATTGATATGAAATAACTCTCAAAATGTCAATACCAAATTGAAGAAAGTAATGAGATAATGAGCTGAAAATTTGTCATGGAACCAATGTGCACTTGCTGCTCAATATATTCAAGCTAGAAAATAGATGGTGCTCGAATCTTAAAATTTTGATGCCCAAACTGTTCTTAAATGTAATCACAGTCTCAATCAACCTAGTAAATCACAATGACTTCATACATATATATCATGTACGTATGTATGAATATGCATGTTGTAATACCCTGTATTCTTGTAATGTATTATATAACTAAGACATTGTATGTTTCTTTTAATACTTTTATGAGCTTGGCCTTACCCTTGGTATATTTTACATACCAATCGATTGAACTTTATCTCAATCGATTGACACTACTTTTATACCAATCGATTGACATCTATATCAATCGATTGGAAGTTACAGTTTACTGTTTTACTTGTTTAGTTAATGTAATAACTGTTTAGTTGTTTATTTACTGTTCAGTACTTCCCAGCATGCTTTACTATTGTAATACAGACATGATAACGAGTTAATGCAGCATAGGATCGTAGTAATAACAAGACTATCGAATAACGTTTATAATGTTAGATAACGGAATAGTTGTGAATCCTTTGGAGTTAACGTTCATTTCATTCAGAGTAGTCGGGCCACATTGGGATTGTCATGTATCGGAAATAGAGTTGAACTTAAGTAGGTTTGCTAAGATTCGAGAACCTTGCGTGGGCGGGCTTTGGTCGATCATATGTTCTTAAAAGCGGTAGACAGACGAAGGTGTCTATGACTTGCGGTGAACCGGACCATTTGCCCTAAGATAGCCAGATGATCTAATCATATGTTCTTAAAAGCGGTAGACAGACGAAGGTGTCTATGACATGCGGTGGACCGTGATCACTGGTAGACGTCGCTAAGTCGTGGCATAGAATGATGTACTGTTGTTTAAAGCGTTATATCCCTGACATGCGGTGGACTGTGCATATGTTCTTAAAAGCGGGGGATGGACTAACGTGGTATCCATGACATGCGGTGAACTGTGCATATGTTCTTAAAAGCGGTGGATGAGCAATGGTGCGTTATAGAGTTGAACTACTGTCGAGTCTGTTTCCCCTATCAAGATGCGTTATCGGTCTTATAATGAGTAAAACGTCAGTAATCGGATCATTGGTTTGATTAAAGGAGTTACCCTTACTGAATTCTAATTTGATTATGGTTTATAACTTGTAATAATATCAATAGTCGATACCCTGTTAGTATCTAACTCACTCGGCTTTCATTAAGCTGACGGCGTTTATGCCGCTGGACATTTCTACGTTCCAGCGCATCCTGGTTATGACTATACAGGTGAAGGGCCTGCAGAAGAAGACTACTATGCCGGTGACGGAGTTCCTGTGGAGAATTTCCCCGACGGAGGTCAGACCGAAGAAGACTACTACGCCGAGGACTACCCTTATGCCAACTGAAGACTAGACTAGAATTGTAGCTAATTGCCCTTACCGTTTTAGAACTTTTTTGTAGTCAGGCATATGTTGCCTTGGCATTTGTACTTCCGCTGCTTTATATTTGATTCGAGACTCTGATATGTAATAGTTAGTAACTTCTGTTAACTTTATGTTACGTTGTGATCAGAACCTAGACTTCATTCTTGTTACACTATTACTTCTTGTTGCTTAGTACTTGCGTGGTGTGGACAATCATGTGACTTCACCCGTCATTCCCTATGGACCCATAAAGGAAATTTATTTTTCTCTATTTATGTCGTTCCGGGGCGTGACAGGATTTTTGGTATCAGAGCCTAGGTTGTATACCTTTTTCGCTCACAGATTGTCCCACACCATCTGGTCCTAGAACCTTGAGATTCTATAGATGAGTATTAAGATTAGTTCTGACTTAAGGTAGTCCCTTTTCAGGTAGCATGGCATCGCCGCTGTTCGTTCCAGACGAGTTCGGAGGACACTATGTGTATGAGAGTAGTATTGCGCCAGCCGATCCAGAGTACTATGCCTGGAAGGTTAGACAGAGAGCTATTGCAGAGACAGAGCGAGACATGCAGATCGAGCAGCAGAGATTTGGGACCCAGGACCCAGAAGTGATACGTCAGGAGATGATCTACCGCAAGGAGACCTTCAAACGCATCGAGGAGGATTCTCTACTAATGTTACGAGACCGTTCTTCGTACCAGGGTCTACTTGCACAGGTTAGAGCCGCACCTCCACCCCCACCGGAGGAAGACATGGCTGATGCACCCCCAGCAGATGAGGATCCGGAGGATGATGATGAGAGCGATGACGACGATGAGCCAGAGGATGACGACGAGGAGATGGAGGATGAAGAGGAAGAGGACACCGATGACGAGGAGCCGGAGTATGATCCAGAGGAGGAGGACCCCGTGGACCCAGCCGGTATAGACGTGCCAGTTGGCGTAGACATTGTGGTTGCAGAGGGTTATCCGATAGAGGAAGAGGAGGTAGCCGCAGGTGATGACACAGGTGATGATGCAGTAGTACCAGTCTTACCAGGAGGTGTTATAGCACAGCTAGCAGCTGAGTGGGCCGCAGAGATGGCTGCACATCCCCATGGATTTGAGATCGGAGCACCGGAGTTGGCACAGGCTATGGTACAGGCTGAGGCACTTGCAGCCGCATTTGATGCAGCCCAGGCTGACATGGCAGCTGATGCAGGAGATTTGGGAGCTGTTGTGGAGCATGATGGACCCGAGCTGATCGAGGATGTTGTGATAGAGGATGAGGACATGATGGATGACGATGACATGGATGAGGATGATGTTTTGTCTGAGGTTGACCCAGAGGACGAGGCTTCCATCTATGGATCCGATGTGGACAACTTTTGAGTCCAGTACCTTTAGGACTTAGACTTTTTCGTCTGACTTTAGGACATGTTGTCCACTTACTTTTGACGCTTACATAGACAGCTATTAACCATAGCCTTTTTGTATAGGTAGCCACCAGTAGTGGTTTTGTATATATCTTTCTTTTGTTTAGATCTTGTATAGGATCATGTACTACGCGGTACACAGATGATCCATTGTGTACTCCGCTGTACATCTTTTGGGTATATATATATATGGCAGATCGTTTCTCTTGATTATTTCTGTTATCATCTCATTATTATGTTATGGTTGTGATGTTGATTCATGTTATGCTTCCTGTTATTTTAATATGATCATTTCCCCGAGAAGATTGTCAGCTAATCGTTAGATCCTTCATAGGTACACCTCACACGGATCACTATGGTGGGACCCACAAGGAACCAAGCACGACTGGGAGCACCCATTCCCGAGGGTATGGACCCAACTGGAGTCTTCGAAGCTTTCATGCAACGGATGGAACACATCGGCGATACCTACAATCATGCCACCAACGACAATGGCAACAACCACTTTGTCCCTCCAAGGCAGACAGGCGATAAACTGTTGGAACGATTTCGTGGCTTGCGACCTGAGAAGTTCGACGGCATGGCAGAGTCCTGGAAAGCAGAGCAATGGATACGAGAGTTGGAGCTAATCTTTGAAGCCCTGGAGTGCAGTGAGCTGGACAAGAGACGTCTAGCCGCATTTCAACTGACTTACTCTGCCGCAGACTGGTGGGAGGCCGAGAGAGCCACGATTGGGATTGACGCTGCAAGGAGGATGCCTTGGGAAGCATTCAAGACTCGATTTCTCGAGAAGTACTTCCCTGAGGATGAAAGAGACCAACAAGAGAGGAATTTCCTGAGTCTAACCCAAGGAAACTGGACAGTCAGAGAGTATACTACACAATTTGAGCGACTTTCCCGTTTCGCTCCACATATGATAGACACCTCCGTCAAGAAGGTCAAGCGATTCCACCAAGGACTCAACCCACACCTCCGGCACATGATGATAGGCCATCTGGGCCAGTCGTTTGAAGGGATTGTCCGTCTTGCTTCAAGTTTGGAAAAGGATGCTTACCCTGTGCAAGGACCACCAGTGAATCGACCTCCACCCAGGACCTTCCAATCAAGGAACTTTCCCGTGCAATCATCAAGGAACAATCAAGGATGGAAACCCCAGACCAACAACTATCAGGGAACTAAGCGCACATGGGATGGGACAAGGAAGCCCCAAGCAAATTTTCCTCGACAACAGAATCAACAGCGAGGACCACCTCAAGCACAGCCCGTCGCCCAGCGACAAAACACTGATGGATGTTTTAACTGTGGAGTGCCCGGACATATTGCAAGGTATTGCACAGCCCCCAAGACCAACCGGCGTAATGACCTCGTTTGCCGCAACTGTAACAAGCCTGGTCACATAAGCAAGGATTGTCGAGCACCACGTGGAGGCTACTATGGAGCGCCTGCTCAAGGACAGCAAGGACAAGTTAGCGTGAATGCCATCATCCCTGACAATGCAGGGTATAATGCAGAGGAACAGCAAAACTTGGAAGGTACACTCATTTTATTTCACTGTCAAGTTGGAGCTTTGTTTGATACCGGTGCCGCCCGTTCTTTCATAGCTATTAAGATGGTACGTGATTTGGGATTGTTACCCCTAACACTTGAGCCGACCCTTAATGCCGTTTCGCCCTTGGGAGTATCCGTTAAGTTAGGTAAGGTGTGCAAGGATTGTCCCTTGACACTAGAGGATAGGAATCTCCCAGCAGACTTGATAGTCCTGTCAATGTCTGAGTTCGACGTGATCCTAGGAATGGATTGGCTTACTAAGTATGGCGCTAACCTGGATTGTGTTAGTCGGACCATTGTCTTTTCGACGCCTGGTTGCCCGCAGATCAGATTTCAGTGCCAACCGTTGAGCGACATGTTTATCACAAGCTGCCTAGCCACGATTAAGACTTCAAGCACGGAGCTTACTATCAACCAGATCCCCGTTATTCAAGACTTTGAAGATGTGTTCCGAAGTATCTCAGGACTTCCGCCGAAGAGAGAGATAGACTTCTGCATCGAGTTAGCACCCGGAACATTGCCGATTTCCAAGACCCCGTATCGGATGGCGCCAATAGAAATGCTAGAACTGAAGAAGCAAGTTCAGGAACTCGAAGATTTAGGTTTTGTTCGCCCCAGTACATCGCCTTGGGGAGCACCAGTTCTATTTGTGAAGAAGAAAGACGGAGAGCTACGACTCTGTATCGACTACAGGGAGCTAAATAAGGTCACGATCAAGAATAGGTATCCACTTCCCCGGATAGACGACCTGTTCGATCAACTACAAGGATCAAGGATATTCTCAAAAATCGATTTGCGTTTAGGATACCATCAATTACTAGTTCGGCCGAAAGATATACCGAAAACTGCCTTCAGGACGAGATATGGACACTACGAATTCCTAGTGATGTCTTTTGGATTGACTAATGCCCCGGCAGTATTCATGGACCTAATGAATAGAGTATTCAGACCCTATCTGGATCAATTCATTATAGTATTTATCGACGACATTCTAATTTATTCAAGGACGGAAGAAGAACATAAGAAGCATCTACAAATCGCTCTACAGACTCTTAGAGACAACAGTCTGTATGCGAAATTCAGCAAATGTGAATTCTGGCTTCAGGAAGTTAAATTCCTGGGACATGTGATATCACAGGATGGGATTTCCGTAGACTCATCTAAGATCGATGCAGTCTTGAGCTGGAACAAACCAACCAACGCGACCGAAGTTAGGAGTTTTCTTGGATTGGCTGGATATTACCGGAAATTTGTGGAAGGATTCTCTAGAATCGCAGGACCATTGACAAGCCTGACTAAGAAGGAGACGAAGTACGAATGGACTGATAAACATGAGGATGCATTTCGGGAATTGAAAGAGAGGCTAACCTCAGCACCCGTGCTTGCAATACCTAAGAGTGGTGAACAATTCATAATCTATAGTGATGCATCACACCAAGGACTTGGTTGTGTGCTAATGCAAGAGGGAAATGTCATCGCATACGGATCAAGACAATTGAAGCCGCATGAGAAGAACTATCCGACGCACGACTTAGAACTAGCCGCAATCGTGTTCGCCTTGAAGATTTGGAGACACTATTTGTATGGAGAAAAGTTCGACCTGTTCTCAGATCATAAGAGTTTAAGATACCTGTTCTCTCAAAAGGAGTTGAACATGCGACAACGGAGATGGATGGAACTACTCAAGGACTACGACTTCTCTTTGCAATACCACCCGGGTAAAGCAAATGTTGTAGCCGACGCTCTGAGCCGGAGGCCGCGCCTTTCGGTTTCTTTGATTTTGATTAGAGAATGGCGAGCATTGGAGACGTTAGCCGAATTCGACCTTCAACCAGTGGAATCAGGAGAAGGACAACACTTTGGATGTCTTGTCGTGCAACCGACTCTCATCAGCCGCATCTTGGACGCTCAACAGTCAAACGAGGATTTAAAGTTATGGTTTGCCAAGATGTCCGCAAGGGAACCCGAGATATGGAGTATTAGTACGGACGGAGCACTGAGATGCAAAGGTAGACTCTGTGTGCCAAATGACGATGGACTCAGGAAGAACATTCTGGGCGAAGCACACAAGTCAAGGATGACTATCCACCCAGGAGGAAACAAGATGTATAAGGACTTGAAGAGAAACTTCTGGTGGCAAGGAATGAAGCGAGAAGTGGCCGAGTATGTATCGCAATGTCTTATTTGCAAACAAGTAAAGGCAGAGCATCAGAAACCACCTGGACTCCTACAACCGCTACCAATTCCCCAATGGAAATGGGAGCATATCACCATGGATTTTGTGGTTGGATTGCCGAAGTCTCAGCAAAACCACGACGCTATTTGGGTAATAGTAGATCGACTCACCAAGTCAGCATATTTTATCGCCTACAGCATGACGCACCCTGTTGAAAGATTGAGCCGGATGTATCTAGAGCAAGTTGTGCGACTGCACGGTGTACCCGTCTCAATAGTTTCAGATCGAGATTCACGCTTTACCGCAGAATTCTGGAAGAGCCTTCAGACAGCAATGGGAACTTCATTGAATTTGAGTTCAGCCTTTCATCCACAAACAGACGGTCAGACAGAACGAGTCAATCAAGTGATGGAAGATATGTTGCGAGCCTGTGTCATTGAATTCGAGACTTCATGGGAGACGCATCTACCTTTGATCGAGTTTGCCTACAACAACAGTTACCACACGAGCATAGGGATGGCACCGTTTGAAGCTTTGTATGGAAGACCTTGCCGATCGCCGCTGTGTTGGGCCGAAGTCGGAGATACTCAACTACTTGGGCCCGAGATGATTCGAGAAACCAACGAGAAGATCCAGATTGTACGAGAAAAGATGAAGACAGCGCAATCCAGATACAAGAGCTATGCCGACAAGCGACGGAAAGATCTAGAGTTTGCAGTTGGAGATCATGTGCTACTTAAAGTCTCGCCAGTTCGAGGTATCGTCAGATTCAGATAGAAAAGAGGCAAGTTGTCGCCGCGATTCATCGGACCGTTCGAGATCCTAGAACGTGTTGGGAAGGTTGCTTATCGACTTGCGTTGCCGCCAAAGATGTCAGGAGTGCACAACGTTTTCCACATCAGCATGTTGAGGAAGTGTGCCCACAACCCAGCGCACGAGATCAGTTTTGAAGATATCGAGGTGAACGAGAACGTGACCTACAACGAAGGACCGGTGCGTATTCTAGACCGAGGAGTGAAGAAGCTCAGAAATAAGGATATTCCGCTAGTGAAGGTTCAGTGGAAGCACCACGACGAAGGAGAAGCTTCATGGGAGCTGGAGTCGGAGATGCGAGAGAAGTTTCCGCTTTTGTTTTAACCCAATTTATTTCGGATTTCGAGGACGAAATCTTTAATGAGTGGTGGATGATGTAATACCCTGTATTCTTGTAATGTATTATATAACTAAGACATTGTATGTTTCTTTTAATACTTTTATGAGCTTGGCCTTACCCTTGGTATATTTTACATACCAATCGATTGAACTTTATCTCAATCGATTGACACTACTTTTATACCAATCGATTGACATCTATATCAATCGATTGGAAGTTACAGTTTACTGTTTTACTTGTTTAGTTAATGTAATAACTGTTTAGTTGTTTATTTACTGTTCAGTACTTCCCAGTATGCTTTACTATTGTAATACAGACATGATAACGAGTTAATGCAGCATAGGATCGTAGTAATAACAAGACTATCGAATAACGTTTATAATGTTAGATAACGGAATAGTTGTGAATCCTTTGGAGTTAACGTTCATTTCATTCAGAGTAGTCGGGCCACATTGGGATTGTCATGTATCGGAAATAGAGTTGAACTTAAGTAGGTTTGCTAAGATTCGGGAACCTTGCGTGGGCGGGCTTTGGTCGATCATATGTTCTTAAAAGCGGTAGACAGACGAAGGTGTCTATGACTTGCGGTGAACCGGACCATTTGCCCTAAGATAGCCAGATGATCTAATCATATGTTCTTAAAAGCGGTAGACAGACGAAGGTGTCTATGACATGCGGTGGACCGTGATCACTGGTAGACGTCGCTAAGTCGTGGCATAGAATGATGTACTGTTGTTTAAAGCGTTATATCCCTGACATGCGGTGGACTGTGCATATGTTCTTAAAAGCGGGGGATGGACTAACGTGGTATCCATGACATGCGGTGAACTGTGCATATGTTCTTAAAAGCGGTGGATGAGCAATGGTGCGTTATAGAGTTGAACTACTGTCGAGTCTGTTTCCCCTATCAAGATGCGTTATCGGTCTTATAATGAGTAAAACGTCAGTAATCGGATCATTGGTTTGATTAAAGGAGTTACCCTTACTGAATTCTAATTTGATTACGGTTTATAACTTGTAATAATATCAATAGTCGATACCCTGTTAGTATCTAACTCACTCGGCTTTCATTAAGCTGACGGCGTTTATGCCGCTGGACATTTCTACGTTCCAGCGCATCCTGGTTATGACTATACAGGTGAAGGGCCTGCAGAAGAAGACTACTATGCCGGTGACGGAGTTCCTGTGGAGAATTTCCCCGACGGAGGTCAGACCGAAGAAGACTACTACGCCGAGGACTACCCTTATGCCAACTGAAGACTAGACTAGAATTGTAGCTAATTGCCCTTACCGTTTTAGAACTTTTTTGTAGTCAGGCATATGTTGCCTTGGCATTTGTACTTCCGCTGCTTTATATTTGATTCGAGACTCTGATATGTAATAGTTAGTAACTTCTGTTAACTTTATGTTACGTTGTGATCAGAACCTAGACTTCATTCTTGTTACACTATTACTTCTTGTTGCTTAGTACTTGCGTGGTGTGGACAATCATGTGACTTCACCCGTCATTCCCTATGGACCCATAAAGGAAATTTATTTTTCTCTATTTATGCCGTTCCGGGGCGTGACACATGTATCAAGTGAACTTACATTGGCAGGACAATTCCATGATTCAGTTATGAACTAAAATATGCAGATCAAGATAAGAGGACTTCAAGCTGAAATAACCAATTCTCCGAATGGAAAGAAGTATATACATACACTAAGCTCCACATCTTCGGATCTTAACGAAAAGAGGCTTTGACAATGACATTGGCATAATGAAAACATCATCTAATGTTGGAACATACAGGGAAGCAGCTAGAACTAACCTGCACGAACTCATTTACTGCATTTATCGTGGAAATGAATCGCTATCATCAAGTACATCTCCATCACCACCACCACCACGTAGCTCATTGCTTTCACAACTATGAGACTCACACGACCATTCATAGCTATCATCAAGTACAACACCATTTCTCTCATCGCTATCATAAATTTGAGGTTCACCCGATCCTCAATAGCATTACATCTTTCCTGCAACTCCAATGCAAGTTCGAGGCCTTGCAAAACATCGACCATCAAAGGCCGTTCAAATTCTCTAACAAGCAAGCATTTCTTAGCAATTCCCCCAACCATACTTATACTAGTCCTCGACATATTTTGCCTCAGATATGGATCAATGAACTGATCAATCGTGCGATTTTTGACCAACCTATATAGATAGGGTCCAATCAGACAAAATTAAGCAATTGATCTGTTAAAGAGGTCCAATAGGTTGGGGAAGGTTTTACGCCACAAATTAAGGAGAAGTTTTTGTGTACCTTCAAGTTAGCGCCTATGTGGTGCCCCACACCCAATGAGGTAGCGCCACACAGAATTGTTAGGCCATTTAAATTTTTTGGGATGGGTTCCATTATTCGTGTGGTGCGCTACTATTGGGTACGGGGTACCAAGTGGCATGCCACGTGGTACCTTGGGGGTACCCAAAAATTTCTCCAAATTAAGGCAATAAATCCAGATCTCATTTATATATAAAGGCATACAAAAGCACATTGAAAATGTGGGTATTACAAGAATTGACAGCTCAGAGCTAATCATCTTTCGGAAGTGTCAATAGAGATTCTCTTGTAATTATTACAAACTGCAAGGGGGAGAACCTAATGTATGTATATGTCTTTGTTCTTTTCTTAGATGGGGTGGTCTTATCATTAGGGGTGTATTCATAAAATTAAAATAATGTATAAGGTGGGTACCTAAAAAAGTGGTCTTACCATTAGGGGTGGATTTCGTGCAGGACTATTTGTCAATTCCAAAAGAATAGTCCCCAAAGAGGAGACTAAGTTATACCATGGAGGAAGGTTATTAGTCCCGGGACTATCATTTAAAAAGAACTAATTGCCAAATCTCCTCTGACATCCAAACGAGGCCTTCGGGTTCAACATGTCTAGTTCCATTAGTATAGAGACTAGGGGTGTAATTGGATGGTTGGTCAATTTTAGGGTATTTTTAACACCAACCTATGAGGTTCGATTTTGTCAATGTTTTGGGTTAATTTCTTGTTTCGGCCTCTTTTTAGGTAATTTTGCCCTTTTAGTAACTGAATGTGAGATTGATTTAGTTGCTCGAATTTGATTTCACTGTTTTTCCTTACACCCCAAATACTAGACCCCAAATAACAGGCTAGTGTATAAAAAAGAAAAGCCAGCCGCTCTGCTCCGTCCTCAAAGAGATCAAAGTTATTGCAAAACCCTTTGGAAAGCAAGGAATACATACTAGCTTCAGGTGAGGTGAGTGATTCCATCTCTCTCACTCCTCTTTTTTCCTCATTGTTTCTTTATATATATATATATATATCTATCTATATATACAGAGCCCTTCTTACGAGGATCCCTCATTTTATTAAAATGAGTACTTCTTACTGCATTGATTAAATGATCTCCAACGGCTAGGATTAGAAGTCCTCATTTTAATAAAATGAGAGATCCCTCGTAAGAAGCTTTCCCTATTATCCCAATTGAATAGCTAGCTTACTTCCTTACTTGCTGAAATGTTTGTTGTTAAAACTACGTATATTCATTTTTGGATCAAATTATTTTGCTTCCTCTTCTTTCTTTCTTTCTTTTTTCTTCATAATATAATAAATGTTTGTCAAGTGACTGACTAGGTTTTCTGAAATTCTAAAAAATGACGCGGTTTGAGCCATGTTACTTATCAAATCCTGCCAGAACCCTATATCAGAGTCCCTGGCTCTATTTGTTTCAAGCATTTTTAGCCACAAAAAAGAAAAGAAAAGAAAAAATTGAAAAGAACACTAAATAATGAGAAAATTGGAACGAAAAGAAAATTAAACCAAAATATGATTACATATTATTAAGGGTTAAATACATTTACACCACCTGTGGTTTGGCCGATTTACACTTACCCCCAGTGGTTTAAATTTTGGCACTAATACCCATGTGGTTCGAATTAAAGTGCAACCATTAAAATTTGTTAACGGAGCAAGCCGAAATGACCAAATTACCCCAAGTCTTCATAACAATGTTAAGATCAAATTTTGTTTACTTCAATTCGTTTAGAGAGAAACATATGGTTTTGAATTCGGTGAGAAATAATCTTTGACATTTTTTAGGATTTTCTTGGTGCGCTTGATCCGAAGAAAATAATTTATGACTTATTTTCTTTTTAATATGACTTTCAGGGGCAAAAGAGTCATTTTACCCTTCAAATTAGGGCCCCCGAGTGTAAAACCGTTAACTTGGATGGCAAAATCACGGTTGCACTTTAGTCCGAATCACAAGGGATATTAGTGTCAAAATTTAAAGCACAGGGAATAAGTGCAAATTGGCCAAACCACAGGGAGTATAAGTATATTTAACCCAATTATTAATTTTTTACTTCTATTTTTATTAAGTTTTTATTGACTTTTGCAAATTTCAGTTTTTAATTGGTATTTAAGTATGATAAATAATAGTATAAGAATCTTTTTCTCTCTCTAACCTAGAGCTTCTCTCTCTAAACCAACCAAAGCTTCTTCTTCCTTCGCCCTTCTCTAGGGGCTCTCCCACCATGGGAGAGCCCTTGGTCCCTTGTTTGTTTGTGTTCCATTTGAGACGGGTTTGTGTCCCGCTTTAGGCGGCTTGTGTCCCTCTTTATGAGGGTTTAGCCCCTCTTTATGGGGCTTGTGTCCCTCTTTATGAGGGTTTAGCCCCTCTTTATGGGGATTGTGTCCCTCTCTACGACGGTTTTGTGGTCTTTTCTCTTCTTTTTTTTTTGTTGGTTATGCTCCCACCTTGATCTCCTTGCTTTGCTTGGTCTGCGGTCAGTTTCGGCTAGTCCTCTTTGTAGATCCAACGTTGGCCTTTCAAGTCATGTGTTTTACTCATGCAGATCCGGTGTTGGTTCCTTCAGATTCGGCTCAATTTCGTCAAATCTAGTATTTTGGTGGAATCTGTTCGCAGTTCCAGCGAAATTTTGGCAAGGGTCACTTTGGCAGACAGTGAGATTTATTTGGGATTAAGGAGTTTGTAGTGCAGCGGTAGAAGTTTGTGTGGTTTATTTTTATACTTTTCTTGGATCGACGTTTATGAATGAAGTTTTATATTATGAAGAAAAATATGATAAATAATAGCAACTAAAATGTTAGGTAGCTAATTTTATTTTTTGTTTTCCCTTCTTCTTTTTATTCTTTTATTTTTTATTTTTATTTTTATTTTATATTCATGAAAAAGAACGAGGCTTGCCACAAACAAGAATGATAGTAAAAATAAAAGAATTGATTTGCAATTCTTGTTTGTGGCAAATCTTTTATTTGGTTTGACAAAAGAATTGATTTTTAATTCTAGACAATTCTCATCAATTCTTGTTTTGGCCTAAAAACAAATCCTACTACTTTTGGTCGGAGAAGAGGTTTTAGTGTCAACAAAAAATAGGTTAAGGAGTGAGTTTGTTCAGTTTTAAAGTTTAAGGAGTGTTAGTGAAAAAAGGTAATAGTTCAGGGAGTGTTACTGTAATTTACCCTAAATTTTCTACCAGAAGTTGACTGAACCGTTTTGATAAAAATGAAAATTAAGTGCTGAATTTTAAGTATTGAAAATTTTAAGCGATTGAGCATGCAATACTGAAAACAGTGTTTTAAATACTTGAATAGACTAGGTCTATAAACGGGTCGGATCTGGACCGGATCTAGTGCATCCAGATCCAGATCCGCTAAACTATATATGAATTCGGATTCGGATCTGACGGATCTGTTATAAGTCAGTCCATATCCGGATCCGCCAAAATATACCGAATCCGGATCTGGATCTGGATTCGATCCGAAATAATATATAATGTGTATATCTATACTATTATTGTATATATAAATATATTTGTATATACATGACTAATATATTAAATATAATACAGTATGTATATGCATTATATGTATACATAACTATATTATAGTATGTATATACATTATATATACACATTATTATATTATATATATAATATGTAGATATATATAAATATATTTATATATATAAGTATTATTCGGATCCGGGTCTTAGGCGGACCGGATATTACAAAACCATATCCGGTCCATTTTTTTAGCATAAAATACGGATTCGGATCTGGATCTGAATATGGATCTTAAAAAATGCTCAAATCCGTCTAACTGAACCGGATCCGGGTCTAGACCCGGTCCATTGACAGACCTAAAAACTGCATTCATTGATTATTTTCAATAAAAAATTTTAACTAAAAGTTTTGAGTAATTTTTTTACTACTTTTTTTTAATTAAGAGTCACATTACTGAATTAAATGGTTATCAAATCAGCACCAGAGTACCACACCACAAGTGGCCAATAAGTAACCCTAGTCTTCTTCCTCACTCTGTACCCTGCCGACCCACCATCGGCGGCAGAAGTGAACGAAAGCAAAGACCCAAGTAAGATTACTCATCTTCTAACCAAACTAATTCCTTCTGCCCTATATGGATATATATATATATATATATCTATATATAAGTGTGAGTGTGTGTGTATTTAGTTAATCATGATTTGGCACAATTTATTGCTGAGGCAATTCTTGATTTTTGATACACTTGAAAAATCTAGCAAGCATGAATGGAATGAACGGAGCAGTTAATCAAGGTCGACTTCTCATTTTGAAAAAAAAGGAAAAAAAAAAAAAAAAAAGTTATATCAGTATATGTACAAATAGAAAGTTTTGCTTTTACAGTTGGTGGAAATGTACACTTGTGATATTGATAAACTTGAAATATATCAAATTTTGTTGTATTATGAGTGGGATGGAATTCATTTCTTAACTTTCTGAATTTTGACAAGTCCAGATGGCCTTGAGAGGTGTTTGGCAGCTTCAAAAGCTAATCGTCAGCTACTGTGATTGGGGAGGAAGTAGTAGAGGTATTAGGTACGTAACGTACGTTCTCTTGATTTTAACAATTTCAATTTTTTTTTTTTGGGTATTGAGCACCTATTAATCAGCATACTAAGGTTTTGTTTGGTTTATACATTTGGTGAAGGAAAATAAAAGAAATTGTTGAGGAAAAACCTTTTCCTTCGATTGGTTAATAAAGAGAATGGTGTGGAAAATAGCAATGGAAAGGGCAAAACAATTAAATTGGCGAAAAATGAATTGAAAATTTCAAATTTTGCGAGTCACTCACCTTCCTATTAAGAAGAGTCCATGTAACATAGATGATGAATAGTGACTGTCAACTAGTTGATGGAATGGAACAATTTGGTATTGTGGTAGGGCGTTTATGGAATCTAATTTGCCAGCATTTAAGGAGAGCAACCCCCAGCTGGAGGTGGTCACGGAGCTCATCCGGGGTCAGCATCCACATTTAAAGGGATTTTACAGTAAGATAGCTCCTCTCTCTCTCTCTCTCTCTCTCTCTCTCTCTCTCTCTCTCTCTCTCTCTCTCTCTCTCTCTCTCTCACACACACACACACACACACACACAAATATGTATATATATATATATATTTATGTAGTATTATGAGAGCTTTTTCGACTCTTAACAGCACCTTCGGAACAATGCAGTATAGCCACAGTATTGTAGTCTATCACATCATAGTAGTGACCTTTTTTTTTTTGTCAGTTCTTATATCTTTCCAATTTTGGTCTTCATCTATACTGGCCTATATGAGAGACACTCAGCTTCACAATCAGAGTTCTTGGATAGCATAAAATTTTGGTATTTAAGATACATTACTAATTTGCAATTAGTTACTTGTGGTTTACTTTCTTCATTGAGGGAATGTTTACTTGAAGCGTATCTGGTCTGATATTCTAAATTTGGCCTCTCTAGTTCTACAGAAAACCTTGTTTTTTTACTTACTATCTGGTATTCGCCAAACTGGAATTTCTTTGGAAGGTAAATCATGTTATGTTACTCTTGCACCTAAAGAAATGAAAGGTTTTCCTGCAATTTGAATGGTAAAGTTGGGTTCGAGGTCCTTCCAGACCTAGACCCAGGCCCGCCCCAAAAGCTAGAAGGTTCTCTAAAGTCTAACCAAACTTAAGATGCCAAGCTGAACCCAAACCCCAAGTTCAAATTGAGGTGGGAGAAATTCAGGGTTCTTGTAACGTGGTTGTTTGAGTTGGTCGGTTCATACGAGTCGATGGGAGTTTCATACAACCCTATACTTTTCAATAAGCTTCACGATTCATAATTATGAACTTTGAAGTTTTAAGTGGAAAACATTCATCATTTTGAGCCTTGATCTTGCATGAAACTTGTGTTAGATTTTTATTTTGTTCATTTTAAACTATGTACATGTGTTTCCACAGGCATAGCCTGTTATTTGTAGGTAAAAAGTAAACTTACAATTCACGTTTTGATATGTTTCATGATTTATAATTTTGGGATTCACGTTTCGATATGATTCATGATTCGTAATTTTGTAAACCGTTTCACAATTTGACATTTCGGACTTCATACGATAGGTCTCAAAATCACTTTGTGCTCCAAAACATTTTGGTCAATATTAAATTCATCTTTTGGGTTTTTCTCAATCTCCACAACGTACTTAAGCAATTGTGATTATCCCGCTACAGGACTAAAAGCCAGTTCTAGCAAAGGATCATCGATGCTATCATTGAACATAAAAATGCAGTGGAATTGTTTCAGCGCCTTGCAAAATTATGAACTTATCATTTGAGAGTATAATGTCAAGAATCTCCATGTCCTGAATGCTTACATGTCTGTATAGCATCAAGATGTAATGTCATAAATTTTGTATCCTAATATCTAAGGTAACCAGTGGGGAAGGTTGGGTTGAATCCATGGTTACCGGGACTGTGGTACCCCCCATGGAACCGCGATCTGGGATCTTACGATCCAGATCGTGGTTCCTAGGCGATCCGGATCCTAAATTTAACGAACCAAACGAGAAGAAAATAAATAAAATTGAAACTGTGGAGAAGATATATAAAATCCCAACTTTTACATTACTGGTTGGTTTTTCTTTAAGAGGTTCTGAGCTATTTGCATTTGAAACTTAATTTGATCTTATTTTTCTAAACTTTTTGTGTTTGAAATTTGATTATGTGAAGTCGTGGAATGATTTAGTACTATATATCTATGTATGATTATTTACATAAGTGCTAATGGAACCAAAAGTTCGAACCGAAGTGAACCACGAACCCAAAAAGTGAACCAACTGGGACTACTCGTACCCTGAACCGAGCTAAGTGACGTACCACGCACCCGAACCCGTATCACGCACTGGGGTGAACCACGTTCCAAGTAACATTGGTTGAATCTCACATGTAAGGTCCATTTTTAATCTTGTAATCGGATAAGACTGGTAAAATTTGTTTAGTTAGTAATGGTGTCATCCTAGGAAGGACTGGTGCGGGGGATTCGCCAATTTTGTTAAAAGCTAGGATGTGGTGCGGGGGTTGTATAAAATATTGAAGAAACATGCTTTTATACAATTACACTAGAAAGCATGGACACGAATACGGGACACGACAACGACACAGACACTCGTACTGTCGTACACGCCATTTAAAAAAAAAAAGTAGGACATGGATATGTAGGGGACACGTTGAATATGTATATATTTTGTCTTATGTTCTTTATTTGAAGCTTAAAAAAAACAATTGTACTTTTCAATTAAATTGGTCATAAAAATACATATTTCACAACAATATCATTAAGATATCAATATAACAAAAAAGAAAAACATGTTCCCTAATTTTGCAAGCCTCAATTACTGGACATAGAAAGAAAACTAACATTTATGAAGAAAAATTCCAGAAAAGCAGAGATATGAGGATACAGGCACGGTATAAAACATAAGGCATAAAACCACAATATGTTAGGGATAAAAAGGCATAACATCTCATCTAATTCAACGGAATAGCCATTGTACATAAAGAATTGAATTATGCACATGCATATGTCTAGGAAATAAGTATAGATCCCAACAATAAAAGGAGTGGCACGACAAATCTTCAAAATGTAAGATACAAACACGGGTAGGATACGACGAATGGAAATTTTCTTTTCTAGAATTAATTATTCAATATCATGTGTCGTGTCCCTACCCCCATTACTTATCTCTCATTTTATTATATTATAAGATTTTAACGTGGAAGTCTTCTTAAGCACAAGACAAGATGGCGTTAATGCAAATAAATGCATGGAAACACTTCAACGTTTACTTTATCGTGGTTTGTCTATCTAGTGATATGTTTGGTATGAGGGAAGGAAGAAAGGAAGAGGAGAAAATTTTGTGTTCGGTAGACTGGAAGAGGGAAGGGAAGGGAACATAGGAGGGAAGAGGCATCCCTCTTGGCCTTCCCTCCTAGCCCACCATTTCTCATCTGTCCAAAAGTGGACGGATTGGGAGAGAGACCAAGCTTCCCTCTTTTTTTGATTTTTTTGTCCTAAACACAAAATATCACTGATAAAATGGAAAGGGAAATTAGTAAAATACATAGTATTTCATACTTTCCTTCATCATTTCCTTCTAATTTAACCAAACAAAATGAGAGAAGACCCCCTTCCTTTCCCTATGGACACCTTTTCCTTCCTCCTCCCTTCCCTTTCTTCCACTTTTCCACCTCTCCTACCAGACATATTTTAAGTTGTTTACCATATTCCTCTATGTAGCTGGCCTTCTTAATGTATTTGATACCTATTTCTCGTCCTTCCTGAAATGTTTCATGCTTTCTCTATAAATATTGTGTTTCTTTAACACTTCTTGCTTTGCTACTTGTGGCTATTTTCCTCTCTGGTGAATTCTTGAACCTTTAAATTTGAATCATCACTTGCTATAAAAAAGCATTGCAAGATGACACTGGGCATAGTGTTTTTATCTTTGTGCATGCATAGATGACTAGGTCCTGTTTGGTATCACTTTTCTAATGCACTTTTGACCCAAAACACGTACATTAGCTTGTTTGAATTAATTTTAAGCACATTGAAGCCCCAAAAACACGTTTTGGTTGAAGCATGTTTAGAGGTGCTTCAGCCCAAATGTGATGTAGGAACTAGGAAGTAGATTTGGGGTAATGAATTTTTCTTAATTCCCATGGTGCCCTTGTCATTGTCATTGGGCCTTCTTCTTCCGACATATAAAAGCCACAGCCAATCCAAACAGGCCCCAACTGTCCTTTTTGTTTTTACTATTTTGTTTTGCTCGACTCACAGAAAACAAGAACCAGAGGGTGGTATGTGTGAAGAATTTGTCTCCAGAAGATGTACTCCTACATGCAACCCGACTAAGGAATGCTTTGGGAAGAAAGGTGGTGAAGCTGAAGACGAGACATGTCACGAAACACCCTAGTGTCCAAGGTACATGGACAACGGACGTAAAATTTTGAGGTGCAAGAATAATCTCACTAGGATCTTTATGTGGTTGTCACTGTAGAATGAGCATTTCATAAGCTGATTTGATCAACCTATGTTTTTATTTTCCATATACTGGATATGAATCGAATTATCCAACACTCAGCCCATTTATGTTTTGTTTCCCACACCTTTCTTTTGACTTTACGCGTTTATATTCATGTACATTGGGATGGACTGATTCTCTGAGGATATTTTATGTTCTGTACAAACAGGGGAGCTATTGGCAAAACCTAACGGGTTGTTTGGGAAGTCGCAAAAACGGTTCTATGGTTCACAAGTGAATTGCTTCTATAACGTGTTTGGTAGAGGTCCTATTATTTGCGTGGGAGTCTGTGCTCTATTCTAAAGTTACTCTTGAACCTGGTTCTTTATAGAACCAGCATAACATTGGCTTTCATAAGAACCTGGTAGAAATAAGAGTGGAACTGAACCTGGGGGTCTGTGTGTGACATTTTGACAGTTTAAACACAAGCATGATTTTGCATAGGCTACATTCTCTTATTCTACTTTAGGGTTTAATTTCCCGAACATAATAGCAGAATGATTCATTAGCTTAACTCAGTAAGGGCTGTTTGTGAACTACAATTGCGATGATGGGAAATCCGTGATTATATGTAAATTTACCTTGTGGTTCACAAACGCGGCTAAAGAACATATTTTTAGAAACAGTTGAGCCTGATGTTACTTCGAACTTTGGTCATGACAGTAATGTTTCATGTTATATATATATACACACACACACACACACGCGCACACACACTCTACAAGTAACAAGTTGCTGAAATGCACAATAGGAACTTCTACAATAAACTGAGGACCCTTCACCTCACATTTACAAAACATAAGTGCTTATGCTCACTTTTGCAATTGGTCTTGCTCTTGTTAGGAAGGGGAAGAAGGAGAAGGGTTTCTTCTATCTTGTATTTTGAATAATGTTATCTGATTCAAAGCCCTTTAGTGTTTGGTAGAGGTCCTATATTAGGATTTAAGGGAGGCTTGATCTAAAGTCCCTGAGGCTTGATCTAAAGTCCCTAAGGCTTTAGTTAATTTGGACTAAAGGACAAGCTATAAACAAAAAATTACACAAGGACACACTCAAAATCTTTTCCTCTTAAAGTGCCCTAAATTTTAACTTTCCCTCCTAAAATCCAATTTTGTAATTCATTTAATACAAGAAAACTAGTTCTCATTCTTGTTTTTCTTTTCCTTCCATGGATCACAAAAATAAACAAAGCTCTAAGTGGTTTCCGTGAGAATTTGTTAAAACTATATATGACACATATGAGTGACTCTATCTACACCCACCTACTTTACTCTGTACACCCGCTTACTCTTTACACCCTCCATTCTAAATTAATTTAAAATAATTTACTCTCTACACTCACCCTTCATCCCCAAATTAACGCTAATTTCCATCTCTCTGCACCCACCATCTTGTTCAACCTAAACATTCATCTTTCTACTCCCACCATCTTCTATCCATTTTACTTCACTTTTATCTCTTAAGATGATCTTTAATCTTTGTTAGGATTGTGAATATGAGCAAGAAAATAAACCCATCTCTAGGTTCTACAAAACTAGTTTTGACATAATATACAAATCGATTAAGAAAAAAAAATCATGGACTTTTATATGTCAATTCTTGTCGAAAGAATGGAGTACAATGGTGATTTTGGAATTGTCCAATGAATGGGAAAGACCATCATGTTCAATCAAATACATATCAATGTATTGTATATATAAATGCATATACAATAGAATACATATATATATTGAATACACAAATGCATATATTTATAGATATATATATAACCTTATCTGTGGGACTAGATATATAAGTTAGGGTTTGTTGAGGTAGGTGGGTGTAGAGTGTTTGTTGAGGTAAGTGGGTGTGAGTGTAACTTTTTAAGAATTCTTTTAATTGATTTTGTCTTAATATGTAATTTTAAACAGGGCTATAACTGTAATGAGAAAATTTCATTACAAGGTGAGTGTATATAGCAAAATAGGTGGGTGTGGATAGAATTTCTCGACACATATATCTAAGACCTTAACTCCAGAAATGGGGATCAATTGACTCAAATCAATTAGTATAGATTCGTAGTTAATAAGATTCCAAAAAAAACTTGGTGCTAGATAGAAATGTAGCAAAACCCAGTAAATCAAAAGCATTTTCCTTTTCAGGGTAGTGGATTCATACAATCCTAATAAACCGCATTCTAGTCTCCAAGTAAATCTCTACTTCAATAGTGATACCATACAACACTTCAAAGATGGGAGTTTCTATAAACTTGCACCCAAATAAAAAAATTAATAATAATAATTTTTATTATTATTTGGCAAGTACCAACACAAAATTTTTATAACTACTAGCTCAAGAGCGGATGGACCTCTCCTTTAGCAATCAAAATTTTGTCGCTAAAGGTGAACTACACATTTAGTGACGATTTGTTCACCATTAGCAACAGTGTTCTAAATTTTCATAAAAAAATAAAATAAAATAAAAAAAAATTATTTGACAGAACCAACAGATTTAAATTGGACGTACTATAATGAATATGTAAAACATATTGGCCTACTTTTTCCCATTACATGATTTCTATATGTATACACTATAAATTACCCATGCCCGTGGGCACTAACTAAAAAAAAACGGTTAAACCTAAATTAATCATATTTTATATTATAATTTTCTAATATTTACTAGAGAGGGGGAATGACGTATAGAGAGCAAGAGGGAAATGCAAAAATGTGTAAAAAGTGAGGAAAGTTTCAAATGTTTTAAAATTTAAATTTAAAAATTAGTTGAAGGTGGGAACAATTTTGGACCCTAGATGTTGGCATACATCAAGTGTCCAAAGTAACCTAGTCATCAAAGGAATTTCTCCTATAGTATATACTATAATACGTATTATACCTAATAGGCTAATACGTGGGACAGAGGCCATGCTTGACCTGGGGTCATAAGCACTTCCAAGTTCCATGACTAAATATCAATTCAAACAACAACAATGTTAGGGGCACTAATAAATTTCACTAACACTCACACCCACACTCAATCACAGATTAGGAGAACACAGAAAAAAATATTCATATCTCTGCATGCATTTATTTCCTTCAGCTCTAAATTTTGTGGAAAACATTTTTATGATAAATAATATTACAGGAAGGCCTCTGATCAAAATGGCCAGTCATATTATACCCCAAAACCATTCCATAAAAGAAAAAAAAAATACAATGAAGTGAAAAAAAAAAAGAAAAAAGGCCAGGGTTGTGGTTGATTGTCAATGATGCATGAAGGAGCAACTAATGGAGTATTGGATCATGTATCAGGCACCAGAACCGTCCTCCGCGACCTTTTTCTCCTTTTGGTTTTCCCTTTTCTTCTTGTTTCTTAATGCGTTCTTGCTCATTCCTCTAAATTAGCATTAACAAAGGGAAAAGAATTTTACAGAATCAGCTCAACGTATTTCAAATTATAAGCAAAAAAAAAAAACTCGGTGTAGATACAAGTGTACTTACTCTGTAGGGTCGCCTCCGAATAGCTGAAATTACAAAAAGTGAACATCAGAACTTCATTTAAAAGATCATAACAGTAATACTAACAATAAACAGAGGTCAAGTTTTTTCAAAATTGGATTACCACCAAATCAACATAATATGTATACACTCCAAAGATGCTGAATTTAGCGAGTCCAAATGCAAACCTCAAGTACATTGTACAGTTTGTACTAATACATAGCAATTCGTGCATATTATTATTCCAGTGATATACAGCTATAACCAACTTTTTAGAATGCCAGTTAATCTTACCTAATGAAGTTCAGAACTCTACTTGGTCCCATACTACTATTCATGATTTAGTTGGGGCAATTTTTGATACAATCGATCCCACCCACCCGGTTTAGAGCAGGATCAGTTTTACCATTCAAGGATTTCTTTCCTTTTATTTTTCTCCTTTTTCTTGGATTAGGTAACTTAAATTGCATCGAATAGGCACCAAAGGGAGCACCAACGTACACGGAAGTACACAACTCAAGGACAACAAAAAAACTTAACAAAAACTTAGCGAAAACTTAGAAAAACCACAAACCGCTGGCTAAAAAAAAATGCAAAAACAGATGGGCAAAAGCAAAAAAATACAGAGCTTCCAGCAGGAACTGATAAGCCCGAAGCTGGAATGATCAAGAACCTCGGCAAAAACAAGACAGCAGCTTCAAGATCTCCCATGCCAGACAAAATCTAGAAACCAAAGACCAGCCCAAAAATGCAGCAGAACACAAAAACCCTCATCCAACAGACCAATATTGCATATGCAATATACATGCTGTATACCAATAAAGCTGTAAAAATACATATGAAAATGAAACTGTTACTAAAGGAAACTCTGCCAACACAAAAAGACTCGGAATTTTCCATCTCACCTACTGTACCACGCTCATCTTCCGCTAAAGAAAACACCCCCAAAAGATCAAAGGAACTGGCCCAGCTGACCTAACAACCCAATCTCCTAGGGAAAAAGCCAAGCACAAAAGCTCAACGTAAAAAAACAAGGGCAGCTTAAGGTACAAAAGATTTAAGAAATCTACAAGAGCTAAGGATGTCGGTGGATGGTTAGTACAGCTGTATTAGGAGAGGAGAGAATTGAGGAAATGAGATTTCACGCCCGGGATTTGAGTTTCAGTGTCTTCAAATGTTCTGCTATTTCTTTCCTTCGATAGGCTCCACCACAAACTTTAGGAGACCATGTTCCAAATCTCCTTCACCTCTTTTCCTGCATATCACTCCTCCTTGAGCCCAAATATTGCTTAAAACATCTTCCGACACCACCCAATCAACGCCAAACAGACCCAAAATCATACTGCAGCAGTCCCCTCACTAGATGACAATGAAGTAACAAGTGATCATCAGTAACACACCTATTCACCACAAAATTACCTTTCTTCTTAAGGTTATTTCACCCTGGCTAGCCAGGATCCGTCTTAAGACGCTTATGAAGAAGTCAAAGTCCCCGCTCACTCCGCCAATCAAGGGCTAAATACTAAGCAAGCATGATCTCGGAATAGAATTTGAACTTCATCCAGCTTTCTCCAGACCACAAGCTTACAACATCTAATTAGAAGGGCATGTAGCTCGATACAATTTAAGGCCAGTTGCTTACTTGGCAAAGTTAGGATTCTACCCATAGCCGCCCTTGTAAATAGCATTCCACGGGAAGGACCATGACCTTTCACTTTGAGCTTTTTGAAGAAAGATTTTAACACTGAACTGCCCGCTTTTCTCCATTTTCCATGTGATTGAGTCCTTGTCCATTCTAGGTAAATTATCATAAATCTGAACTAACAAAGAGAATACCAAATTTAGTTCCCAATCTGAAAATGTATTGAAAACTGCACATCCCATGAAATGCTGCAATGATTAATCCAGCAGTAAGTCATATACCAAGGCCTTACAGTTACCTGCGATTCTGAACAGGGCAGGGAAAGAGGTCGCCAGCGAAGACCAATGAAAACTGAATACACCTACGAGATCCCACAGTCAACTGGATATTAGTCTTGAAACAACCCCAACCATTCCCAATGTTTTTACACACCCCGTGCGTAAGTAAGTCTACTGACATGTGCACCATTTCCCGGTCCGACTATCATATTTAGCTTGGATAATCTTCCTCCAAATATGTTCTACCTCCATAGCCATTTCCCCACAGGATCATAATTGAAAACTCTTAAGATTTTTTTTTTCCTAAACCCCCGAACTACTCCTGACAAGAAAATCTATTTCCAACTTCACGAGCCTTTTTTTCACTTTCCTCGGCATAGGAAACATAGAAAGAAAATAGGTAGGAAGCTTCGACAGGGCGCTATTGATTGAAGTTAGACGACCCCCTTTGGAAAGATATTGCTTCTTCCACCCAGCAAGGCTTCTCTCCACTCTTTCCACCACTGGATCACAGATATAGATACTCCTCGAATATGCTCCTCAAAGAAGACCGAGGTACGAAGTAGGAAATTTCCCAACTTTGCATCCCATAATGTCGGCCAACGCATGAATGTCCGCCACTTCTCCTCTGACTAAAGACCAGCTGCTTTGTTTTTTGCCACTGCAAATCTTTAGAGCCTCCGAGAGCTCATCCTCAAGGCTCAGTGAAAGTCTCTCTAGCCAAATTTCATCCGCATCCCCAATGCTTCTAAAATTCAGTCCATCTAGAGTAGGCCTCCAAACTTTCTTCGCGGTTCCACTAATAATTAGCCACGACTTCTTTCATCTGCCGGCTGTTCTTTAAGTTAAACCCACCCTCCTCAATCTTATCAATGAAGTTGTTACGTCTGTGAGAATTTGCTGATCTACGGAAGAGTTTTGTGTTCTTATTGCCTTCTTTTAGCCTAAGAATTAAGGAATTTGTGTCTCCAAATAATTTCCCCCATGTCCAAAATGTGCTTCAATTATGTTTTACATCTCTCTCTCTCTCTCTCTCTCTCTCTCTCTCTCTCTCTCTCTCTCTCTCTCTCTCTCTCTCCAAAGAATTAAGGAATTTTGTCTCCAAATAATTTCCCCCATGTCCAAAATACTTTATATCCTCCATCAATATTCTTTTCGTCCACACCAATTTACCTCTTTCATGCTGTATTGATCCTATTATTCCATATTTACTGTCCTATCCATCTCATTTATCTATGCCTTGTCAATTCCTCACAAAAAAGGTGAGAAAAATAAAATTGTCTCTTCAAATATCCAACAAAAAAGGGTGAGAAAAATAAAATTGACTCTTCAAATATCCTAAAAACAAGGAGGGAGATAATATTCAAATACAAATATCATACATTCAGATGCTACTCATAGGAGGTATTTTTTTGTTTCCTTGTGTGCAGATGTTTGCACCTAAAAAATAAATTTTTTATTTCAAAATATATAGAGGTCGATTGTGATTTTTTAATCGGACTTAAAGACCGATGGCAAAAATTAATAGCTATGTGACTGATTCAAGGTTGGTAGGGCCGAATGAGTTTTGGATCGGGCTGACTCACATATTTATTCGGACAAGTTGCTAGCCCGATGGCTTTTGGCTATGGAGTCTGATCTGCTTTTAATTCAGGCCACTTTACTTTGACCATTTTATAATTATGGAGGTTGGCTTCAGACAAATCAGGCTGAGTCCTTTTTGGCGTTATTCTATCGGGCTGCCAAATTCTAAGTATTACTATATCACTTATTGCTGCCAGCACGTGGATGCACGTTTAATGGGAAATGGGCCCAAGGACAAGTTAAATCCAATGATTTAATGCTAAGGTTGACTTTCATTAATTCCATCGGACATAGGAGCTCAAGAAGTTGGAATTTTTTACCCGAGGCATCAAAATGGGGCAAATAAGTCCCTCACCCATCACTGTTTCAACTTAATTCCCAAACCCATCACTTTTCTAGAAGTCGCGACTTCAACTAGCGATTTCAAGCCAAACCAAATCCAGGCTAAACTCGCGAGTTCAAATAGCGACTTTATAAGAACTCGCTACTTGGAGTAGCGACTTCATCAGAAATCGCTACTTCAAGTAGCGACTTCATCAGCAGCTAAATTCCCAGCAGTCTGTCCATTGCAGCAGCTCCCTGCTAGATATCCAACATATATTGCAGAATTGAACCACCAAGCATTATTAATCCAACATAATTAATCCAATTACAATGTGTATTTGTAAAAAGTGAGAGAGAGTGGGAGAGAGATAGAGAGATATGTGTGAGAGAGTGGGAGAGAGATAGAGAGTGCGAGAGAGTGAGGGGGAGAGAGATAGAGAGTGGGAGTGGGAGAGAGATAGAGAGATAGGTGCAAGAGAGTGGGAGAGAGATAGAGAGTGTGAGAGAGTGGGAGAGATAGAGAGTGCGAGAGAGTGAGGGGGAGAGAGATAGAGAGAGTGGGTGATACAGAGAGTAGGAGATAGAGATAGAGAGAGAGTGAGGGGGTGAGAGATAGAGAGAGTGGGTGATAGAGATAGAGTGAGAGAGAGAGAGAGAGTGGGTGATAGAGATAGAGTGAGAGAGAGAGAGTGGGAGAGATAGAGAGAGAGTGAGGGGGAGAGAGATAGAGAGAGATAGTGGGAGAGAGATATAGATGTATAGAATTAAAAAAAATTATATATATACAAATGTGTAACTATTTGTTTATAATACATCAAAAAACAAACAAAAGTGTAATTATTTTGTGGATCCTATGGACTATCTTTGTTTATAATGTGTCCCACACCACGGAACCCTCTTCGTTCTCTTAGGCCTCCCCTCTGCCTGTGGTGGATCCTCCACGAGTGGAACCTCCTCTGCGGCCTGTGGCTGGATGACCTGCGATACCCCTCGCCCTCTGCGGCCATGACGACCTCTACCCCTAGCGTAAACTGAACGTATCGGAGGTCGTCGCTGAGACTCGGCCTGTGTCAAAACCTCATCCTGTGTCTCTGCCATAGGGGTATCATGTCCAGTCGTCTCTCTCGCCTCCACATGCATCTCCTCCGCCCCCACCTGCGTCAAACTCTCCACTATCATCACCATCGCCTCGAACTGTGAATCTGTATGTGGTAGCGGGATCGACGATGACGACGGTGCATCTATACATGTGTACTGTGGGATGGAGAAGTCACGGATCGGAGATATACGGAACTGAGAGCCCCCTGGAGTGTAAGGCCTATAAACGTTGTCCGTGTCATCATATGCATACACAGTAGGACCCTGATCATCTGGTGTATGTAGCTCAGACTCAGAGTGTGTAGATGGGTCTGTCTGCTCCTAAGTCTGAGACTGAGGCTGAGTATGATGATGCGTCTGAGGATGCGGATGAGGCTGTGGATGAGGATCAGGATGAGGCTGTGGATGAGGATGCGTCTGAGGCTGAGGCTGAGGCTGAGGCTGGGGCTGAGGCTGAGGCTCTGAGACGCGGGGCACGAATACTGTGGAAGATGGAACACCCCCGTCTAAACGTCGGTCCTCATGAACAGCCTGTAATGAATGCTCAGTAATAGTACGAATCTCCTCCAATGCCGCCATCACCTCTGGAGGGACGGAATGAGGGCCGCCTGCTGCTAAACTAGCCAACACCGATCGTGCAACCTCATACACACGAGTCACACCATCCTCCTGAAAAACAAATGGAAAGTTTAATTAAGTATTCCACATTTTATGCCAAGTGCAGGATGGAAATTTTATATGCTGTAAGATAAGTAAAACATCTCACCAGAACGCCGCGAATCGTACCGACTGGCTGGAAGCCAACAGTCGGTGGATCTCTAACTAGTCCAATCAGTCTACATGTAATGCGGCTATACCATCTCATATATGGGTCTGAGGCAAGCATCTGAGCTGCATCTGGAATACCTACCATAACATGCTGTAGCTGATGGTCCCAGAGCTCTACATACTCCCTATGGAAGTGACTCCAGTCGGTATTCGCATGACCACGTCGATCAATGCGATGTAATGTCCTTATAGTGTTACATGGCTCTGGGACTACCTGCCTCATCCCGAACTGTCTCATCACTCTGTCAGGATGATGCCACTCAACCATGGCGTACATGATCAACGGACATCTGGCCATCCATGTGCCCTGCCCAGCTCAACAGTACGAAGGTAACGAAGCGACAAGCTCAGCACTGTACGGCTGCCAAATCATCTATGAAAAATATATAAAAAATTAGCAACTCGAACAATAATGCAAATAGCGGTTTAACTCTGCACATTATTTACCTGCTCGGGCCTCATCTGATCCAACTGGTCCCGAAAGTGACGCTGGACATGAGTAGGCACATCCCGAACTGAGAATCGGGTCAACCACCTAAAGTAATGACAAAATTGTTAGCACTTAAATGAATGTACGAGTAATGAATACAAATAATGTATAAAACAATGTAAATATACCTACAACCCAATGGACCATCCTCTGGTACAGCTGCTGGTAAGGGGACTGGTCGGATTTGGGTCAATCTCTCCCATGCCCAAAGCTGCGATTGATAATAATTGAGTTAAGTTATGTATGATAGACAGAACAATTGTAAAAGATGCGTAATTCACATAATTTACATAACAAATAACTTGTAAAAGTATAAGCGGGCCGGATATCTCAACAGCGGTACGATGAACTGCAGCACACAACTCACGGTATAGATATGCCAATGCTGCACTGCCCCAGCTATAGCCAGCATCAAAGTGTCGTAGATGTGGTAGATATATGAGGCTGACCTTGTTCCCAGACTTGTCTGGGAACAACGACCCTCCTATCAACATCATACAATAACATCGAGCCATCTGCTGAATAGTGGCGTCGTCGGCATGCTGAGCGATCTGGGGAGTGAAATGGTCCCGTATCGTAGTCAGTCGCAGTGAAGATCCTGTGATAGTGGCTAGGGGTGGCGTGAAACCGAGCAACTCCTGACATAGCTCCTGCCACTACTCCTTGGAGCGTGACACATCAATACCGGTAACTGCTCGACCATCGACCGGTAGGCCCAATATAATGCTGACGTCCTGCAGCGTGATCGTGGTCTCGCCGACAGGTAGGTGAAATGTGTGTGTCTCTACACGCCACCTCTCAACTAGGGCAGTGATCAGACCCCAATCATACTGTATAAAGCCGAGTCTGTATGTGCCGTAGAACCCGATCTGTCTGATGTAATCTAATATGCGCTGATCTGGATCCGGACCTCGTCGTAAAACAGCCTCAGAGCGCCGGCAGTAAAGCTGTCTCAAGATCTCACCATCCCAAATGGCGGATGACCGATGTGCGTCCTGTAATGTCAGTACTGAGCGATCCTCAGGTCCAGGATGTACATCCATGGTAAGCAAGCTGTTCAAACATGATGGTTAGTCAACAAAATCACTACTAAATGTAATGAAGCTACAACATGCTACTAAACAAGAGTTAAATATGTTAAATTATGTGGTGTAAAAAAACTTAAAGCAGTGACTTGTCGCGTCAACTGCTGGGCGTCAGACCCAGTGACTTGTCGCATCAACTGGAATGTTGTCAGAAGCAGTGACTTGTCGCGTCAACTGCTGGGCGTCAGACCCAGTGACTTGTTGCATCAACTGGAATGTTGTCAGAAGCAGTGACTTGTCGCGTCAACTGCTGGGCATTGCATGGTCTATATATACTGTGGTTTTGATTCAATGTGATATCCCAAGCATTCCTACTTATCCTTCTTCTTCTTCACTGCATTGTTTTTAAGTATGGCAAGTAAGTATACACCTACGTACCACCCACATTTTTTTGAAAAAAGGATAATGAGTAATGAAGAGAAGGGTGTTCTACTAGAAGCACTCATGGATTTTGCTACTCCGGAATGGAAACATGAAGATGGTTCATTTAAATATGTTGCTTTCGAAGCTTTGCAGACTGTCTTTGCTGAGACAATCCCTGGATGTGATCTTCCAGATGATGCCAGTGTGACTCAGGTTTGGAGCTGGCAGAAGGAACATGAACTCCTCCAGGAGTTGTTAACGATGAGAGGTGTTTGCTTTACTGAACAACGGTTGCTAGAAGTTCCTGACCAGACTTGGTATGAATGGTGTGCTAAGGTAAGAACCAAAACCTCTCATCGCTTCCATTTCAATGGTTATGATGATATGTATCTTATGAAAATTGTTTTCATGAATTATACGTGTAAAAAAGCTATGACAGTACTGCAACATCGTTGAGGTACTATGCACACTACCGCTATCATAGATGTTGTTATATCTTTAAACCGCTGTCGGTCACAGGCTCGACAAAAGAAAGTGGTGTGGGCCCGTCAAATGTTGCCAACTCATCTGGAAATGAAGCGAGGAACAACACTGAGGAAATTCTACGGAGGTTGAAGCGTTGACTGCACAATTGTTGTTTACTAGGATGTTTGTATTAGTTATCTAAGCTATTTGTTTACTAAGGAGTATGTTTACAAAGTTTGTACTAGTTAACTATGCAGTTTGTAGTGGATATACAATGACTTTTTACTAAATAAAGTTTTCATTTCCAATTGAACATTACATAGTCACAACAAGTAAGTACATATTACAAAGCACATCGCTCAAACACAACACTGAAAATTATACTGCATTAGATGGCCCAGCTTGACTGCGTTGTTCGGGGCATCGTCTCCTGTCATGGCCTTGTTGATGGCATAATCCACATTGATAAGTAGCCCTACCCCCCTCTCTCAAATCCATCTCATTTGTTATGCGGGTCGATCGTGGTCGGCCCTTACCTCGAAGCATAGCAGGATTGTGCACAACTGTAGGACCAGAAGGTGGGTTCCAGTAATCTTTGTGATGGATTGGAAAAACTGGGGTGCCCAACACTAGTTGTACGACTCAATTGTGTAACATTGATGAACAAAATTTTGGTATGAAGTTCTAAAGTTATCTAGAACTGCCAATGCGTGAGTACATGGCATTTTATATATATCCCATTTTCCACAACTGCAAGTCCTATTAGATATGTTCACAATTTGACTAGAACCCGATGATCCCCCTTTGTTGACCTGCACGTACCCGTGCCCGGAATGAAAAATCTCGAGGTTGTACCTACCAATCTTGCCTTCTGATTTCAACAATCTGTACATTGCTCTTGGGGTGAAGTTAAACCCTTCCCTGATGGCTGTCTCAGCAAGTTCACGTCGCTCGCTAGAGTACTTAACAACACGAAAAAATATCATTTCAACACAAGCGGTGATAGGAAGATGCCTAGATTTCTTGAGTACACCATTAAACACCTCTGAGATGTTGGTTGTTCGCATACCGTACCGTCGTCCCCCGTCGTGGGCAATGGTCCATTTTTGGGCGGGAATTGCATCAAGATACTCCCATGCCTTTTGATCAACCTTCTTAATCTCTTCCATGAACCCATTAAATTTACGGACTTGGTGGGTACTCCCAGCATTCCACACAAGTTTCTTTAGGTATGCATTTTTAAACTTTGTGGCGAAATTACTCTGCACATGCCGGAGGCAATAGCAATGATACCCATCGGGCTCATGAAACCCTACATCATGCTCATTCACCGCAGCAAGGATGCCTCTATGTCGATCGGATATTAAACAAATGCCTTCTCTGCCAGGCACAACGTAGTTCCTTAGCAATTTCAGAAACCACGTCGATGTTTCAGCTTTCTCCTCGTCAACGATGGCAAATGCTAGAGGAAAAATTTGATCGTTTGCGTCTGTTCCCATAGCGATTAGTAATTTGCCCTTATATTTCCCATACAAGAATGTGGCGTCGATACTTATGACCGGGCGACAGTGTTTGAACCCATCAATGGACGCCTTAAACGCCCAAAATACTCTTTCGAAGTTCTTTACAGTCACACTACCACCATTCACGTAGAACCATTTTACAACCGTTCCAGGATTATACTGTTGAATTGCAGCCATGAACTTGGGCAATTCTGTGTATGATGTACACCAATCCCCAAATATCATTCTAATAGCTTTCTGTTTCGCACTCCACGCCTTCTTGTATGAGACGGTGTACAAATACTTATCTTTCACCTTTTGCATTAGCGCAGCAATGTTAATAGATGCGTCCTCCTTAATCATTGGCATTATGTCCCTAGCCACTAGCCGAGCATTTAGATTTCTATGACCAAGGTTCATCGTAGTGGACATACAAGTGTGGCTTTGCTCAACCTTTATGACTTCAAACATCCCGTGTCGTTTCAACCTTGCCCGTAGTTGCCACTTGCAACCTTGTGACGCCAATTGACATTTCAACGACCAACGATCCGGACTAGTTTGATCCACCGTGTACCGTTGATGTGTTCTTATTGAGTACAACTCCACAAATCTCTGAAGATCATCTTTGGTTTTGAACATCATACCCTTCACCAACTCGTCTCGATCTGGATTCCATTGCCTACCCTCAATGTTTGAAGCATAACATGCCTCTCCAGTATGGATGCCCAAGTCAAACGATGTAAAAGTTGATGAACGAGGCTCATACAAAGCATTTTCAGGATTTATTTGGGCAGTCGGCTCAATATCTTCGATAACATCGTCTTCCTCATCCCCCCCAGTATACTCGTCTGCATGCACATCTTCTTCATCCGAGTTTTTTGGTGTCAGGTTGGTGTCCATCCCTCTGTGTGCCCAATCATCACCATATCCGCAAACATCTGAATCGAACTGCACATGAATTGGTCGTTCTGAAACAATGTCTTGCATCGGACTCCTGTAATCATTCTGACTGTTTTGCAATGCATTTGAGCAATCCACGTGTTGTTTAGACGCGGACGGCAATAACCCCTGTACAAACGGGTTTGAGCTTTCGCCTTCTTGTGTCAACAGAGAGGTGTACGGCCCAATCCAGTCATCTAATGTTTGATGGGCATCGGGAAGATTCTCTGTCTCGACATATAGATCCATAGAGTTTATAGTCGCATTGGTAGATACTGTTTCTAGTATTACTTGCAGACTTTCGTCATCAATTACTTCAAACGGTATAAACTTGGAAACCTGATATCCAAGAACCGACGGAAACCTACAAGTGAACTTCAAACGAACACTATTCTGATGAACCCCCATTTTCTTGCAGACGTTTCTAACAAGTTCAGTGTATTGAGCGTCTGTTCTCAGGCGAATGAAACTTCGACAGTTACTATCATAGTATAGACCATCAGCTCCGATGCACATGTTCCCCCCCCCCCCCCCCCCCCCCCCCCCAATACAGCATTAAAGTCACAACACTAGCCATTTTAATACCTTCACATTTGCAAATTCAAGTGTAAGTAATCAATGGTCCATCGCGTCGTTAAGAATTGTACTTTTCTTTTGAGAAAGAATTCCTACAAAAAATGAGATTATTAAAAGACAAACAATTATATTGATGAGTTACTAGTTTGGTAATTAGGTTACAGAAGAACTTTGGGGGTTCGCTGAATTTCTAATGAGTTACTAGTTTCAATCAGTTCACTATGTAAAACTTTATGAATTAAGCTTGTTAATATGGATTCACCCAGGAAAAGTGCTTTCAGTTCTCAATGGATCGAAATGATTACATTGTTCCTAGTCCAGGTTTCCAATAGGTTCATGCATGTTGGAACTTTAAATCGTATATTTCAATTGCATATGGTTCATAAATTGGGATTTGAATATGGAACGATCATCCTTAGTTCTTAGATATCATCTGGAATTGAAAACGATGAGAAATTCTATTTTTCTAATGTCTACTTTTGTGTTTTATCCATACCTAAAATAATATTAAAAAATCATTAATTTCCAAAATACAATAAGAATTTAGTGTTCAAATCCTTGCAATTTAACTAGTCAAATCCTTACATTAGTGACTAGTAGTGAGCATTCGGATTTCATGTTGAATCTTTAAGCAGGTTCGGATCCTTATCGGTTATTTTCTGTCGGATTCGGATCGGATCGGATCCAAATCCGATCCGTTTACAGGCCTATCTGTGTGTCTATGTATCTCTGTGTGTGTATGTGTATGTGTATGTGTATGTGTATGTGTATGTGTATGTGTATCTGTGTGTGTGTGTGTGTGTATGTGTATGTGTCTCTGTGAGTATGTGTCTGTGTGTATATGTGTATGTGTATGTGTGTCTATGAGTATCTGAGTATGTGTATCTCTGTGAGTATATATATACACACATTGTGTGTCTGTGTGAGTATGTGTGTCTGTGAGTGTGTGTATGTTGGTGTGTGTGTGTGTGTATGTGAGTGTGTGTATGTGTATGTGAGTGTGTGTATGTGTATCTGTGTGTGTGTGTGTCTACAGAGAGAGAGAGTTCACACCTGAGAGAGAGAGATCACTGAGAGAGAGATCGAGATCGCAGAGAGGGCTGAGAGATAGAGAGAGAGCATAGAGCAGATCTGGACTGAGGGAAGAAGAAGAAGATGCGGCGGGTTTTCCCACTTTAAATGAAGTCGCTACTTGAAGTAGCGATTTCTGATGAAGTCGCTACTCCAAGTAGCGAGTTCTTATAAAGTCGCTATTTGAACTCGCGAGTTTAGCCTGGATTTGGTTTGGCCTGAAATCGCTAGTTGAAGTCGCGACTTCTAGAAAAGTGATGGGTTTGGGAATTAAGTTGAAACAGTGATGGGTGAGGGACTTATTTGCCCCATTTTGATGCCTTGGGTAAAAAATTCCAAGAAGTTGGCATTCCTTGTGCCATCGGGCTAACCAACATTCATGAAGAAGTGGTGGGCCACTTCTGAGTAATGAGACTTAGTCAATATGTCATCCACGTCACCTAGGAGGTTTGGTCGTGTGTTTAAATATGGTGGGCCACTTCGTGAGACTTTGAGTTGGCAAATTTGATTTATACACGTCACTTATGGGGTTTGGATTATCAAGTCAAAATATGGTGGGCCATGTGCTCATTCTTGTATTATCAATTCGACTACAATGTTCAGCCATTATTTTGGTTTCCATCGGGCTCTGCATAGATACAGATTTGGCCATCTTGGGAGTATATACATACGTGTATATATATACAGAGAGAATACTATGGCAGGTTACCAACTCTGAAAGGTCTCCTAATTAATACTACCATATTGTGATAGAGTTTTACTCATTGTGATAAAGGCAGTTATATCAAATTATGGAAGGATAATATTTTAAATATTATCACTTATGGGAAGATAATATTGTTTGATTAGGAAAGTATATATTTTACTTGGAAGCCAAGTCAGCCGAATCAAATCACAAAAGGGACCACGTTCAAAAGATAAATATATACATATGTATATATTCGCAGATAATTATGGAGGATTTTTATCAGACTGATATGGAACAAATCTGGTATTTTTTACCAGATTATTATTCATCAGATTTCCTACCTTATCTAGAAGACCTCCATGGCCGCTACAAATACAGCAGGCTGGCCAAGCTGCAAAGGCACTCCGCGTCACTTCGACAAATGCATCCAAAAAAGCATTCTTAGCACTCTAAGCATTCTTATTATTTTTCTAGGCTTTCTTAGCTTTTAATTACATTCTTGTAATTTCTTTTCTTTTTAATTAAATAAAAGTCCATTTTATTTAATTTCTTTTCTTCATCACTTGCTAGACTTGTGTGCTTCAACACTGTCTAGGGACCTAGAATAAGGGTACTTTCCTACTTATTCCCACAATCGCCTGTTATAAGTTAGATTCATGAAACCTTGTGTATCACTCACACAAGTGCTTTTAGAAAATTTTGTCTTTATTAGTTTGGGTCTACCTAACAAGGCTCTGGCACGCCCGAATAAATAATTACAACAAACAGCAGAATAAACATGTACATATATATATATATATATATAAATATCACAAGATCTATTAACTCCTCCACAAGCTTCGATAGAATTTTTTTTTTTTTTTTTTTTTGGGTTAGGTAGATAAAAATTCTTGTCATTATATTAATGTTTATGTTTTATCGCGAAATTGCCAATGGGGAATTTATAAGGACATTAGTCCAAATGGTAGTGTGGAAAAGTTCATTGATATATTATAATAATATAATCTGTAATTTTTATGGTTACTAGAATTTCAGAATCACTGAAGTTACAGTATGAAGACTCAAGCTGCTCAAACGAAGAACTGAAGCTCCAATTATCAATTCTGTAGTATGGTAAGAAGACTAGTTATCATGACCTATGACGGATCACACACTCGCAAAATAATTTTTGGAAAATATTAAAATGAGTTTAAAATATGTTTTGTATTAAATGTATTTTCTCCATAATAAAAACAAGTGAGAAAGGTTTTTTTTTTTTTTTTTTTGCGGCGAGCGTTCGAACTAGGGGTGTGTTTCGGCCGGATCGGATCGGAAATAGGGGTTTCGGAAAAAATTCCGAAATTTTCGGAAATCATTTCGGCGTTCCGATTCCTATTCCGAAAATTCGGAATTTTCATTTTCCGTTCCGATTCCGAAATTTCAGAATTTTCGGAATTGGATCATTTTCGGAAAATTTTGAAATTTTTTCGGAATCGGATATTTTTGGAAAAATTTCGGAAATTTTCGAAATTTTCCGATTCAAGCTTAGTGCTTGGACTAATGTGGATCAAGTAGGGACTAATTTATAGACTCACATTCCTTATACTTTTTCATGACTAACCGATGTGGGACAAGTAGTGTAAGGTAATTTCGGAATTTTTTCGGAATATTTCGGAATTTTCTCGAAAAATTTTCGGAATATTTTCGGCATATTTTCGGAATTTTCGGAATTCTGAAAAAAATTCGGATTCCGATCCGAAAATTTTCGGAATTTTCGGAATTCGGAATGTATTTTTACTTGCCAAAATTGGAAATTTTCGGGTCGGAATCGGAATTTCCGTTCCAAAACACACTCCTAGTTCGAACGGTCTAGTTTAATTTTGACCTAATCACTTAATAATATTTGACCGACTTGACCATTTAAAAGAACGTTTGACGGCTTTCGTTTGAACGGTTGTCCAAATTCAGCCTTTAACCAAAAATTATAAATAGGAGCTGAAGGTTTTGAAATTTGACACACACCTTATTGCAAACTAGAGGGCTTTTTATACGAGTAGTGCTACATACACACATTTTTTAACACATTTTTTGACACTCAGTTTTAAATGCATGTACCCTGTGTTATGTAAGTGGTACATAAAAAAGTGTGAAAAATTCAAACAGCACAAAGTACATGTGTTTAAAGCATAGTGTGTCAAAAAATGTGTGTGCCAATCATTTCTCTTTTTATATTCATAGAGCATCCGATATACTCTTTAGTTCCGATTTTTAATATCCCTAGGTTATTGCCTTAATTCCCATTAAGGTTTAGTATTTCATCGTTGGGGTGTGGCTGTGATTGCTGTGCCACTGAGGCTTTCGAGGAGTTTTGAGTGCTGATTCCAGACTAAAGGAGATTACAAACGCTGCGGTGAGCGATTTAGACTGTGATACAGTGTGATTCTAGTCAAGCATTTGATAAAACTGAAAATTTAGTGCTGAATTTAAGTGCTGAAAATTTTAAGTGATTTGTATTTGCAATACTGAAGTAGTGTTTTAAGAACTATAATAGACTACATTCAGTTATTATTTTTAGTAGAAAATTTTCACTTAACATTTTCAGTGAATTATTGACTGCCTTTTCAATTAAGTGGTACATTATCAAACGCATTCATTTTCACCACTTAATTGGGTTATCAAACACACCCTAAAGTTGAATGTAAGGTGTCTACTATTTCGTTCATAGTAGAATTAGTGTAGGTGTGGTTGTTTTATCCACATTGGGTTTTACACGAAAAAAATATGAGTAAAACTTCAGGCACACCCATTTTCACAACCTCACCCCCCACAACCTGATGTGTAAACCATGTAGTAGGATGGGACCCACCATTTAACACAACCTCACATATGACACTCTCACTACATGGTTACCACATCAGGTTGTGGGGGGTGAGGTTGTGGAAATGGGTGTGCCTGAAGTTTTACTCAAAAAATATTATGTTACTGTGTTTGATTTACTTTCCGCATCACATCATACAGCGCAATTTGCACATATTTATTTGGATCCATCTAAATGCCAACAATAGGACATATAGCGTACTTTAGCAATTTCATCTCTAGTTTTAAAAATACAAGGGAGATCCGTATAATTTGTCATAATATCGAGGTAGGTCAGAGTAATTAACCCTAATACCCTATATTGTTGACATGGGTATATTTGTCTTTCTAGATATTAGATAAAATGTTATGAGCATTTTTAGAAGAATAACATATTGGGAAATTTTATGATAAACCCCTTAAAATTAGTGTATAGTTTGTAAAACCCAACAAAAGTTATTTTTTAATATAAACCCAAAGTGCTTATTTGTGATAAAGCTAAACCCCTTCTTTTAATTTTTTTTGTTTTTATGACAAATATACCCCCACTACTACCACAACAGTCATCTTCATCACTAGCACGATCGCCACCGTCGCCGCCACCACGTCATTCCATCGCCACCGCGCCGCCACCGCTGCCATCACAGCACCATTATCACCACTATCACAGCACCACCATCGCCACCATCGAAGCACTACCACCCTTGCCACAGTGTCCACCATTGCAACACCACCACCATCGCCACCATCATAGCACCACCACCCCACCGTGTCCACCAATGCAGCACCACCACCATCGCCACCACGTCTACCATCGCAACACTAGCACCAGCACCAGCACCATCATAACAGCACCACTACCATCGTCGTCACCATCACCATCACCATCACCATCGCCATCACCACCACCACCATTGTCACTGCCATCACCACCACCATTGTCACTGCACCACCACCACCACCACCACCACCACCACCACCACCTTCCCCTTAACAGTACAGTTCATAACCACCATTATCACAGCACTACCATGACCACCACCAGGAGCACCACAATATTATCTGTTTTTGAAAACAGATAATATTATCTGTTTTCAAATACTGAGAATTTTTCACCACAACCTCCACCATTGGAGCACCACCACCACTACCACCTCCCCCTTAACAGCACAGTTTATAACCACATCCATCACAGCACCACCATGACCACCACTAGAGCACCACAACATTATCAGTTTTTGCAAACAGATAATATTATCTGTTTTCAAAAACTGATAATATTATCTGTTTTCAAAAACTGAGAATTTTTCACCACAACCTCCACCACTGCACCACCACTGCACCACCACCACCACCTCCTCCCTCTTAACAGCACAGTTCATAACCACAGCCATCACAGCACCACCATGACCACCACCGGCCAGAGCACCACAATATTCTCAGTTTTTGCAAACAGATAATATTATCTGTTTTCAAAAACTGAAAATTTTTCACCACAACCTCCACCATCGGAGCACCACCACCACTACACCACCACCACCACCACCTCCTCCTTAACAGCACAGTTCATAACCAACATCATCACAGCACTACCATGACCACCACCAAAGCACGACAATATTATCTGTTTTTGCAAACAGATAATATTATCTGTTTTAAAAAACTGAGAAATTTTCACCACAACCTCCACCATTTGAGCACCACCACCACTGCACCACCACCACCACCACCTCCCCCTTAACAGCACAGTTCATAACCACATCCATCACAGCGCCACCATGACCACCACTAGAGCACCACAATATTATCAGTTTTTGCAAACAGATAATATTATCTATTTGCAAACAGATAATATTATCTGTTTTCAAATATTGAGAATTTTTCACCACAACCTCCACTACTGCACCACCACTACCACCACTGCACCACCGCACCACCACCACCACCACCTCCTCCCCCTTAACAGCACAGTTCATAACCACAGCAATCACAGCACCACCATGACCACCACCAGAGCACCACAATTTTCTCAGGTTTTGTAAACAGATAATATTATCTGTTTTCAAAAACTGAGAATTTTTCACCACAACCTCCACCATCAAAGCACCACCACCACTGCACCAGCACCACCACCTCCCACCACCACCACCTCCCCCTTAACAGCACAGTTCATAACCACATCCATCACAGCACCACCATGACCACTACTAGAGCACCACAATATTATCAGTTTTTGCAAACAGATAATATTATCTGTTTTCAAAAACTGAGAAATTTTCACCACCACCACCACCACCACCTCCTCCCCCTTAACAGTATAGTTCATAACCACAGCCATCACAACACCACCATGACCACCACCAGAGCACCACAATATTCTCAATTTTTGCAAACAGATAATATTATTTGTTTTCAAAAACTGAGAATTTTTCACCACAATCTCCACCATCAGAGCACCACCACCACTGCACCACCACCACTACTACAATCACCATTGTTGTGATCATTGTCGTTGTCATCGCCGTCACCGTTGTCGTTGACATCACACCATCGTTACCTCCATTACCATCGTCATCACCACCACCATCACAACACCACCACTACCATCGCAGCACCACCATTACTACCATCGTAGCACCACCACCACCATCGTCACCTCCATTTACAATCACAGCACCTCCACCACCATGTCACCCTTATCACTATCGCAACAACACCACCGCCATCGTCATCTTCATCACCATCGCTACCTCCATCTATAATCACAGCACTTCCACCACTACATGACCTCCATCCTGATTTTGATTTTCTGTCTCGTGTAAGAGGAGAGGTTATTTTTAGTTTCTTAGTAAATTAGGTCATTTTGGTCTTTTTGGTTGAGGAAGGGATTATTGAGTTAGATATTTGAGCATTGGGTTTTTTGTAGTATTGTATTGATTTTAGGGTGCTATGGCTGAGCGCTCCTAACATATTTATCTGTTAGCATCTGCATTTTTCTTCACACATTTTAACATTTTTGTTACGGAAGGGAAAAGTGTTACCTAAATATTAAACTCAAGGAGTGGCCAATGTAATTTTAAAAGATACAACGAATGTCCATACAATTTAACCTAACCTCGAAGGAGGTCAGAGTAATTAACTCAAGTTTAAAATTTAGTAGTGTAATATTTTAGCTACTCGACGTATTGCACCGACAAAAAGTGTTGGACATAAGTAATTAATATGTTTTAGCAAAAAAAAAAAAAAAACAAAGTAATTGCTATGTTATTGTGATAATTAGTTACTGGAGTATAATATTATAAATAAAATATATATTAAAATGTCCTTATTATATTTTGTAATGAAGATACAACTGTTTATATGTGAAAAATACATTTAATAGGTAGATTCTTATTTTCTTGTCTTTTTTTATTTTGAAAAGTGTACTATTATGCTTCCTAAATTTGAATTCAAATTTTATTTTTAAATATTTTGTCAATTGTACCACACGCATATCACTGCTAGGATGTGGTGCACTCAGGACCGACCTTGGGAGTAGCCGAGTAGGCCAACAAAACAACCGCTTTGAGCCCCCAAATTTTCTGGTATTTTAGGGGCCCGTTTCCAATCCTACATTTATAGCCCCATGTCCATTTATTTATACTCCGAGACAAAAATAATTTTATTTGAGCATTTGTTTAAATAAAGGGTCCCAGCCCAATTCCAAAAGGTCGAAATCTTACTTAAAAATTTGAATAATGCTATTTTTTTTTATTTTTTTTTATCTACACTTAATTCACACCCCAACCTAACTCAACATAAGGTTCCTCAATGGCCCAAATCAAAATCCAACATGGGCTACAAACATACTTAAGTGCAAATGGGCACTCTCCCCTTAGGGATGTTCCCCACCTATCCCTTGGAGGAGCGGGGGTGCTACCACTAGACCACTTGGGTCTTGGTATGGATCACCAAATTTAGTTCGCAAATACTTTGGTAGTTGTACACCTAAAACAACTTCTAACGAGAATCCTGTTGTTCTTTCTGTAATTAAATGTACTACATTTGTAAAAGAATTCGAGCATCAAATTTTGGGATTCAAATTTGTGAACCATAGCTTGAAATTTTAATCTCAAATTTGATTTTAAAATACTACATTAATGCTATGGTTCCCAAACTTAGTTCTCAAATACTTTTATAGTGCTATCACATGTTGCAACACTGGTTGTGGTACCACAGAGTACTACTGTGTTTAGTTCCACTCCTATAACATTTGGAATATCCCAAAATTAAGAAACATATTATTACTCCAACAAATAGTAGCATGTATTTCTTTCACAATCTCATTGTTTCACAATTCACGCTATTCGAACAATTGACAGATGCGAAAAAGTTAGAAAATACGATATTAAAGAAACGAAGAAATCAATGAAGAAAGTTTAAGGTATGCGAGAGTGTGGAGAAGTGCAATTTGAGTACAACGGTCCCTTACGTCTTATACCCTAATTAGGATGTCAAACCTACTTTTCGCTCTCTATTTAGACTTGTTATAATAATCTTTTTTTTCTTGTTGTAAACTAATATTTGTTGAGTTTACAAGGTAGCGAGATGAGATTTATCTTTACACGTCCATGTAATGAATTTTTTTCCCATTCTATATGAGCAAATTTTGTAGTTTATTCTGCTAATTTTAATATAGGTTCTAAAAACTAAAAAAAAAAAATTTTAAAAAAAATACTTAAGATAAAATTTTGTTTTAAGTTTTTTTGGGAGCCCCATTTTGGGAGTTCACTTTGGGCCCTAAAAAACTCAGTGTCGGCCATGGGTACACTGTTTAAAGCATTTTAAGAACTTAATTTGTTTGAAATTTGGGAAACACAAATTATTCTTTTGAAAGTGTGTGCTATGTCATCCATGAGAAGACTGTGGGCTGGGCTCCACAGTGCAACTCAGACCATCTCTCTCACAAATGGGCTCAGACCTAGACGACCCACAACGTTATGGGCCTTGTCAATATGAACTTTAATCCTGCTTCTAATTTTTTTTTTTTTTTTCTCTTTTTCTACTTGAGTAATGTCATGTTTCTTAAATTTTGAATTTCAAATGCTTCTCGATTGCATGTATTAGAACAACATTAATGGATAGTGAGCTCACTACCATATGTATTTTGGAAGTATTTGTGATTCAAAATTTGATAACCATACATTACTCTACTTCTTTTTCTTTCCCCATTTTGCTTTATATGCAAAACAGCATGACATTTGTGCCAAACTCATTTGACATGAATATTGGTGTATGGTTCAGGAATTAGGATTTAAAAACGAAAAAGAAAAAGAAAAAAAAGCATCTGGTAATGACTGTAATTAAAATAATAATATGTATTATAAAAATAAAACCACTTTTATAATACCTGACTTGAAGTACTATTCGACCTCTAAGGCTCTGTTTGGTTCATGAATGTCGTAAGGGAAAATAAAAGGGAAAGAAAAATAAGAAGGAAAATTATATAATTCCCTTGTATTTTCCTAACATATATAAAAAAAAAAAAAAAAAAGAATTTCTAAAATATAATTATAAAATATAAATAAACGGAAGGAAATGACTCACAATATTCAAAATGTTTAATTTATTACTCAACTTTTTTTTTCCTTTCCTATTTTTCTCATCGTTTTTATGAACCAACAAAGGAAAATATTTTCCTCTATATTTCGTTTCTTTTTCCACACTAAATCTTAGAACCAAACAAAGCTCAAGAGAGAGTCCTAGATCCTTCCTTTCTTAATTGCTCATCATAGTCTCCCTTCTTTGATAAGTATTGAACTCATTCAACATCTAAAGCAAACGGAACCATCATGTTGTATTTCACCTCATAAGCAGGAAACACTCGAAACATAAACATGCGCGCGCACATGTGTGTGTATAAACAAACATATATAATTAGAGTAATGATTGGTGTACAGAAAGTGTGCACATAAAGATCTGGACTATTAATTTTAGTGGGTCTCATATATGCAGGTAAGAATTCCACCGAAATGAATTACCAAGATCTTTATATACACTTTAAGTGCACATTTTATATACACATAGCATTACCTATATAATTAAGCACATTAGGACAATATAACATGGGTAAAGCTAAATACACTCATATTTTTGCTATCTACACCCACCTTACTTTATATTTATGCATTTTTTTGAGTAACTTGTATTATTTTATTATTTATAAAATATTAAACAATAAAATATGAGTGTACTGTGTACATTACAAAAAACATGGGTGTATTTAACCCCACCCTATAACATATATGTTTCAGCGTTTACTTTATAAAGCTTTTTTTTAGAGATGATTAAAAGAGAAAAAAAGATTGTAACGTTTAAGGCTATTAGTAATTATGGAGATGGGTAGGTTTTCTAATATTTAACAAATATATATATATATATATATATTGTGTTACGATATTAGTGAATTAATATTCTAAAAAAAATTGAGGTGATGATACCTAACTTAGCAAATGCTTTTACTTTATACACTGACACATATAAATTAAGGTGGTGTCTTCTAACAAGGGATAATTAAAAATCAGTTAATAATTTGTTGACAATACAAAGTCAATCACCTACTTTTTCAAAATAAAAAGGAATTATTTTAAAATTAAAAATTCAAAAATCAGTCAACTTTTGATTTTTTTTTTTAAAATGAAAAATAAAAAAATTACATTTACACACCCCCGGCCCCTATCTTCTTCCTCACCACCACCAGCCGCCGCCGCCACCACCACCCCCACCATACCATGACCACACCACCACCACCATGGTTGGCCACCACACCTTGACCATCACTACTACCAGCCATTACCATACCACGACCTCCCCCACCACACCACGGCCACCAGCCACCACCACTGCCACCACCACAATCTCTCTCTCTCTCTCTCTCTCTCTCTATATATATATATATATACATACATACATACATGAGTGTATATATATAATATGGCCACCACCTCCCCAACCTCTCTCTATCTCTTCTTTTTCTTCTCACCACCACCAGCCACCACCACAGGCCTCCTCCCTCATCCACCCCCACTAAAGCAGAAAATAAAATAAAATAAAATAAAAAATTTCAGGTTGGAGCAACTGTCCAAACAACAAAAGCAACTCACCAAACGTATCGGGAGCAACTCACCAAACGTAAAAAGCAACTCACTAAACCTGGTCGTTTGGTGAGTTGCTCCTTAGGTTTGGTGAGTTGCTCCTCCAGTTTGGACTTTTGCTCCAAACCTGCAACTTTTTTTTTTCTCTTCTTGAGGGAGAGAGGGAGAAAGGGAGAGTTCTTCATGAATCTTCTAGAGAGAGAGAGAGAAAGATGAGGGGAAAGAGGAGAGAGAGTTGAGGGGAAAAGGGACCACCACGGCCACCACACCACACCACGGTGCCACACCATGGCCACCAGCCACCACCACGGCCACCACCACAACCTCTCTCTCTCTATATATATATACATACATGAGTGTCTATATATAATATGGCCACCACCTCCCCAACCTCTCTCTATCTCTTCTTTTTCTTCTCACCACCACCAGCCACCACCACGGGCCTCCTCCCTCATCCACCCCCACTAAAGCAGAAAATAAAATAAAATAAAATAAAATTTTCATGTTGGAGCAACTGTCCAAACAACAAGAGCAACTCACCAAACATAAGGAGCAACTCACTAAACCTGGTCGTTTGGTGAGTTGCTCCTCCAGTTTGGACTTTTGCTCCAAACCTGCAACTCTTTTTTTTTTTTCTCTTCTTGAAGGAGGTGAAAGGGAGAAAGGGAGAGTTCTTCATGAATCTTCTAGAGAAAGAGAGAGAAAGATGAGGGGAAAGAGGAGAGAGAGAGATGAGGGGAAAAGGGAGAGTTCTTCATGGATCTTCTAAACCCCATCTCCCTATCTCTTCTCTCTCTTTGATCTCCTCTCTCCCCTCATCACTCTCTCTCTCTCTCTCTCTCTATCTCAATCTCGATCTCTCTCTCTCTCAGATCCATGAAGAACTCTCCCTTTCTCCCTCTCTCCTTCAAGAAGAAAAAAAAAGTTGCAGGTTTGGAGTAACAGTCCAATCTTGAGGAGCAACTCACCAAACATAAGGAGCAACTCATCAAACCAAGGTTTGGAGCAACAGTCCAAGCTTGAGGGGCAACTCACCAAACATGAGTTGCTCCTCACATTTGGTGAGTTGCTCCTCAAGCTTGGACTGTTGCTCCAAACCTTAGTTTGGTGAGTTGCTCCTTACGTTTGGTGAGTTGCTCCCAATACGTTTGATGAGTTGCACCTGTCGTTTGGACTGTTGCTCCAACCTGCAATTTTTATTTTCTTTGGCAGGGGTGGATAAGGGAGGAGGCCCCTGGCGGTGGCTGGTGGTGGTGAGAAGAGAAGGAAGAGATAGAGAGAGGTTGGGGTGGTGGTGGCCATATTATATATATATATATATACACTCATGTATGTATATATATAAAGAGAGAGGTTGTGGTCGGAGTGGTGGCCGTGGTGGTGGCTGGTGGTCGTGATGTTGTAGTGGTGGTGGTCTGGTGGCCGGCCATGGTGGTGGTGGTGGTGGCGTTGGTAGTGGTGTGGCATGGCGTGGTGTGGTGGTGGCCATGGTGGTAGTGGTGGTGGCGTTGGTAGTGGTGTGGCATGGCGTGGTGTGGTGGTGGCCATGGTCGTGGTCATGGTGGTCTGGTGGCCGGCCATGGTGGTGGTGGTGGTGGCGTTGGTAGTGGTGTGGCATGGCGTGGTGTGGTGGTGGCCATGGTGGTAGTGGTGGTGGCGTTGGTAGTGGTGTGGCATGGCGTGGTGTGGTGGTGGCCATGGTCGTGGTCATGGTGGTCGTGGTCGTGGTGGCTGGTGGTGGTCGTGGTGTGGTAGGGGTAGTGGTGGTGGTAGTGGGTGGTGGTGGTGAGGAAGAAGATGGGGGGGGGGGGGGGGGGGGGGGGAGGGCGGGGGGGTAAATGTAATTTTTTTTTATTTTTTTATTTCAAAAAAGATCAAAGTTGATCTCTTTTTTATTTGTGAAGATGAATTAGATTTCCTTTCAATTTAAATAAAGTAGGTGACTGATGTCACGCCCCGACGTAGCATAATTCAGGAAAGCATTTAATTTCCTTTATGAACTCGTAGATCGTGACAAGTGAGTATGACCAATTGTCCCTGCAACAAATAACTTAACAAACATTTCTAGAGCAAAGGATACTAACAAAACATAAGCTCCGAAATAAAAACTTACTAAACTATTACAGCAGTCATAAACTTAGGCACAAAACGCCTTATTCAAATGTCTAAAGCTAGTTTATTACAAACCCAAATTAAAAGACATAGGAAATATAAAGCAGCCTCCTGGAAAGTCTCCTAACTCTAAGTAGCATAGTCAAAATACCCTGGCTGCTCCTGACCCTGAAAATCTGGACATACAGTCCAGGACGCATCAACGCCGTCAGCTTATGAAAGCTAGTGAGCAAAATAAACAAGTGCTCGCAATGTATATATATAAGCATATAAACAACGGTGCAATTTAACTTTAAAAGCAATAGATTCAAGGTTCCAATTCCAACATAAACCATGGGGGAATAAAGTAAGCAATAACTATACGACCATGTATGAACAATGTAACATCTCATCTTTCTGACTCTTTTCTCTCAACAAAACTCAACACAACCAAACCATTATCTCAGATACCAGGAATACTATCCGATCGATATCCAAAACAGCACACCAAACTATCGCTTCAGATACCAGGAATAATATCCGATCGATATCTAAGCCACACTCAATACCATCATTTCGGATACCAGGAATAATATCCGATCAATATCCGAAACAAGCGCCTTAGATACCAGGAATAATATCCGATCGATATCTAAGTCGTACACCACACTATCACCATCGCTTCGGATATCAGGAATACTATCCGATCAATATCCGAAACGCGCGCCTTAGATACCAGGAATACTATCCGATCGATATCTAAGTCGTAACTCAATACCATCGCTTCGGATACCAGGAATAATATCCGATCGATATCCGAAACGAGCGCCCTAGATACCAGGAATAATATCCGATCGATATCTAAGCCGTACACAACACTGCCGCCTCCAATACCAGGAATACTATCCGATCAATATTGAGGTCGCACACTAGACCGCTACGCTTTACTCTTTTCACGCTTTCTCACACACATGCATGTTGACACAACCTCAACCCTAATATGTATGTCAATGTTTCATAAATAACACCATTAATTAATCACAAAGGCGGATAATCGTACGAGCATAAATTCCGGTCTTAGTTGTTCTTGTTCGTACAATTCTTAAAACATAGACCTTTAAAACAATACATTTGCCAAACAGTTCTTTAAAAACTTTCAAAATCTTTTCCAAATAGTCCCTAATAAGAAAATACAAAAACTGCTCAAACTGCCAGGTCGCGCGCGCGAAGGGGAGAACAAATCGCGCGAGCGGATCGCGCGCGCGAAGGGGCAAAACAGGTCGCGCGAGAGGATCGCGCGCGCGAAGGGGGGGAATGGTCCGCGTGAGCGGGTCGCGCGCGCGAGTTCTTGCAGAATGTCATCTTCTTCGTTTTTTCCCCTGTTTCTGGTTTTCAAACTGAATTTTACCCATTTCTGTTTTCTGTTCGTACCAGGACATGTAATATATGGATCTCCTCGGTTTTCCGCGTAGATTAAGAATACGCGATCAATTTTAACTAATATGGATTGTATCGCTTAATTTTCACGATTAAAGTTAGAGTGTCAAAACTTTAAATCAACCGTTCGTCGCGATACAGATGAATTATTGCGTAGGATTCGAACCACAGCTTATTGGGACCAAGATCTTCCATTCCCAATTCATAAATTTCATTTTGGTTAAGATTTACAAAACTCCAATTTCAAGCTCCCATGGTGAAAAACATATATATACACATATACACACCTATATATACTGGAATACACGTATATAAACATGGAGAGTGAGTTTATAATACTCACCGAGGTGTTTAATACAAAGAATTTGAGACCGAGAATATCCGCCGTAAAATCCGTCGTCCAATAATTTCTTCCTCCGTTTCTTGATATAGATATATATATATATATAACTATGTGTGTGTGTAGGAGTATATAATCTGAGTGTGTGTGAGTGTTGTTCTTGATAGAGTAAGGGAGTGATTGAGAGAATTGAGGGAGATTGAGAGAGAATTAGAAAAATAGAGAGTGAGAGATGAGAGACTGTGAGAGAGAGATACCACACACATATATAACGTATGTGTTTTGGGCTCCAAGAAAGTACCAGAAATCGCACGGTGTGGTTGAGCTCACGTGCTCCCACACCCAAGTCGCGGTATAGACGCAGATAAAAACATAAACTGGTATTTTCTGGTCTAAAATAAAATACAGAAAAATTATATTAATGTAGGAATTAAATTCCCAGTTTATACAAAGCATATAGATATCGATTTTGAAACCATAGAAAGTATTTTGGAAATTACAGTTTGACCCCAGATAATTATTTATAAATAGAAATTAAATCAACTACTCATGGAAATAAAATGCAATGTTTATTTATTAATGATAATAAAATACAGGGCGTTACACCCTACCCACCTTAACAGAGATTTCGCCCCGAAATCTGAGCTAACTAATCCTGAAACAACTCGGGGTATCTAGTCCTCATGTCTGACTCTAACTCCCACGACGCCTCTCCTTCGTCATGATGCCTCCACTGAACTTTAACCAAAGGAACGTCTCTTCTTCTCAGCCTCTTGATACTCTGGTCGAGAATCCTCACAGGTCTATCATTGTAGACAACATTCTGACTCGTCTCAATATCATCAAAATTAACCACATGTGAAGGATCCCGTATGTATTTCCTTAACATACTGACATGGAACACATTATGAACACCAGACATCTTTGGTGGCAACGCGAGTCGATAAGCCACTTTCCCAACACGCTCCAATACCTCGAATGGTCCGATGAAACGAGGTGCCAACTTTCCTCTTTTCTGACCAAAACGTACTACTCCCCGAACAGGTGAAACCTTTAGGAGTACGTGGTCTCCAACACTGAACTCCAAGTCCTTTCGACGTCGATCCGCATAACTCTTATGCCTACTCTGTGCAGTTTTCATCCTTTCCTTGACCAGTGAAATCTTCTCATTGGTCTCTCTCACCAAATCTGGTCCCAAAAGTTCTGTGTCTCCCACTTCTGCCCAACACAATGGAGATCGACATGGTAGTCCGTACAAAGCTTCAAACGGTGCCATCCCAATACTCGAGTGATAACTGTTGTTATACGCAAATTCGACCAACGGCAAGTGCGTCTCCCAAGACTCTTCAAAGTCAATTGCACAAGCTCTCAGCATATCTTCCATAATCTGATTAACACGCTCGGTCTGCCCATCGGTCTGAGGATGGAAAGCAGTACTCATCTTGAGCGAAGTTCCCATAGCCTTCTGCAAACTTTCCCAAAATCCCGAGGTAAAGCGTGCATCTCGGTCTGATACAATCGGCACAAGCGCACCGTGCAGTCTCAACACCTGCTGTAGATACATTCGACTCATCCTTTCTACTGGGTAAGTCATATTGTACGCGATAAAGTGTGCAGACTTCGTCAAACGATCCACAATTACCCAAATCGCGTCATGATTCTGTTGTGACCGGGGTAATCCAACCACAAAATCCATAGTTATGTGCTCCCACTTCCATCCTGGAACAGGTAAGGGTTGCAACAATCCTGAGGGTCTCTGATGTTCGGCCTTCACTTGTTGACAAGTCAAACATTTAGACACAAACTCGGCTACTTCTCGTTTCATCCCTTCCCACCAGAAGTTCCTCTTCAAATCCTTATACATCTTTGTTCCTCCTGGGTGTACTGTCAGTCTCGATTTATGTGCTTCTTCGAGAATATCTTTTCTCAAATCTTCGGAATCTGGCACACACAATCTTTCTCGACATCGGTATCCTCCATCGGTCCCAACCTCCCATTCTATAGGGTCCTTTTCTTACATCTTGGCGAACCATGCTTGAAATTTCTCGTCTTCCCCCTGGGCTTCGATGATTCGACTCACAAGTGTTGGTTGTACTACGAGGCATCCAAAGTGCTGCCCGGCACTTCCCTCAGAAATCTGCATATCAAATTCTGCGATTGTCTCTAAAGCTTTCCATTCCCTCAACATCAATGAAGCAATCATTCCTCGAGGCTTCCGGCTTAGGGCGTCAGCGACTACGTTAGCCTTACCGGGGTGGTACTCTAATGTAAAGTCGTAATCCTTAATCAGCTCCATCCACCTACGTTGCCTTATGTTCAACTCCTTCTGAGTAAACAAATACTTAAGGCTCTTGTGGTCCGAGTGTTGGGTTTGTGCCCTCAAACCATTACTTTCTGTATGAGACATTGACATTTTAATATATGGATATCAGCTTTACATTTTATTGTGTATGTTCTTTTCATGAGATGATTGTTAATCCTTAAGTATTATAGTAAGTAATTCGTGTGTGTATGAGATGCACACAAGTGAGATACGAATTACTATTCTTTAATACTTAGAATGTGTCACAGTGGATGATGAGACTGGATACCTCATCAAGTCTACACTGTAGCATAATTAACTACCATTGGATGGAGTGATTAATCTCAATCACTAGAGTGTAGCTCTTAGTTGATATGCTGGTGCTTATAGTGCATTGACGGACCTGAGTTTCCTATTGACGCTTAAGGCTGTCAAACAGTCAATAGGAACTCATAACTTGTATAAGGTACGTGTTCTCAATCTTGAGACGATTATGAACACAGACTGTGGATATGACTGCTTTGATTTACCAATCAGTGAGGTCTATAAAAGATCAACACCTGGGTATCTTGGGTATGTCATGTTCATAGGGTTGTGAACATGCATTGTCAAGATAGAATCTACCCTCTGTATCAGAGTAAGCATTCCCTTGAGAATGTCACCAAGTCGATTACTGAGTACTGCAGTCTTGTTGATAAGAGTTATCAACATGTTTGGTAATCATGAGAGGTGAATGGGACTCAAGGAATACAAGAAGTAATCATGATTCAGGTTGACAGTTACAGTTATCCGATTACCTGAATATGATTACGAATGCTGACGGTAGAGGGACATTAGTGCACCATACAAGTCTAGTTATCGCTTCGGATATGTTCTTTTGCGTTGGAGTTCAGTTATCGTTTTATAGTGGAGTAAACTTTAACTGACCAGTTAGTTAGTTTGCTGATCAAAGAGTTTGGTCATGGTAATTAACAAACTGGTCTGAGCCAACAATAAAGAGCCTAGGAGGTCCCACTCTTAGCTCCGCCAGGATGCTTGGAAAGATGCTTGAGGATGATGTCCAGACAGGTTCGATCGATCGAAGATGTCTCGATCGATTGAAGTCTGCAGGTTCGATCGATCGAAGATGGTTCGATCGATCGAATGTTCGATCGATCGAAGGCACTTCGATCGCTCGAAGTCTAGGTCGGTTCTGGGAATCTATAAATAGGGCAGCTGCGTTCTGGAAAAGGTTGTTCGTCGTTTTGAACGTCAGAAGCTGCAGAAACTGTTTTGGAGTCCCAAAACCTTCTCTATCCTCTCCATTAGGGTTCCCACCAACCCTAGTCTTTCTGGCAGGCATCCGCAGGAGTCATAAGGGTGAAGATCATCTAGTGGAGGCTGCTGGAAGTTGAAGATCAGAATTGGGTTCAAGACACTAAGGTATAACTCGTGTCCCCTCTTGTGCGTATCTGTAGAATTGACGAGTAGTAGATCCAGGCATGCCAATAAAGTTTCATAACTTGATTTTTCCGCTGCGCGTTTAAACTTTCCATTTAAACCTGTTTTTCCAACAATTGGTATCAGAGCCACGCTCGTTTGGATCTATAGATGCGTTTTTTGGAACACTATTTTGATTTGCATGTTGATTTTAGAACTGCTTTCGAAACTGCATCGTCACAGATCTGTTTCTGCAGTGTTATCGCAGCAGTATACAAATCTGTGATTGCATTGGATGCAAGATGGGTTCGATCGATCGAAGAATGTTCGATCGATCGAACGCTCTGTACTCGAGCGATCGAACAGGTTTCGATCGATCGAAACCTTCTGTTGTTCGAGCGATCGAGACAGACTCTTTGTCAGGATCTTTGTTTCACAGTCTTAAAGAGTTTTGAAATTGAAAAACTTTAATTTTAAAATATTCTGCAAAAATTTTTAATCATTATGTGAAATAGAATGTTCAAGCGATTGAACAGTGTTCAATCGATCGAAGGTTCGAGCGATCGAACGGTCTTCGATCGATCGAACTATGACAGAGAAGTTAGATGCTGTTTTGAGTTCTAATTCAGTATGTAAAGAGTTTATATACTGTGTGAATCAATTAAGGGTTCCAATAGTTATATTTTGTTATATATATGCGTGGATGTGTGTTCAACTAACCTTTTGCAGCAAAAGTTAGTCGCTATCTCCCATGGCGCCAAGAGCATTTAATTTTGTGTTTGAATGTTTTAGATTGGTGTGTTATTTTAAGTTTGGTTTGGTTTTAAGGCATATGTAAAGGGCGCTGCGACTTCAATCCTACGAAAAGGAAAGTCGCACCGGTTTCCCTAGCCTTTTATTTTTGTTGTTGCTATTTCTATTTCTAGATAAATTGTAAGCTTCAAAAGAGGCATAGGTTCAATGTAATAGAATTAGAATATCCATGAAGATGGAGCAAGGAGCCGTTGTCCATGAAGATGGAGCTGGAGGCGATCAAACCAAAAGCAGGTTCTATGGAGATAGAGCCATGGGAGATAGGGGCATCGTTTGGATGTCTTTTATTTCATTTTAGTTTTTTGTTTTGTGTGCTTTGTTTGTGATTGGCGTATAATACATTGTTGCATGCACGCAAAACAAGTTTTCTAAAATAAAATTCAAAAACCGTTTTCAACACATTAGTAAACATTAGATGTTTATGGGAAGTGTGTAGAAACAGATTTTCTCAAAAAGCAAAATCCTTTTTACTAAATCTAGTGGGAGAGGGTCTTATTTATTACACCCACGATCTTCCATTAACGGTTCACTGTAAGATGAGTGATGCATTCTGTGTCACCTCGCTAGGGGTGATCATTCCATACGGAGGGTGCATTACTCATTGGTTACTAGATGTGAACTTCTTTTGATAGGATCAATCAGACGTGTTAGAGGGTGACCACCACACGGAGGCGCTACTTGAGACGGTTGTGATTGGATCCTAGTTAATGGTACACACTAGCTAAGCTATGGATAAGGGATCCCACACGGGGCATTATTCAGAAACTTAGAGATCAAATAGGTTCGGAAGTCATAACTTGTTTTGCAAGAGTTGCATAGCAGATAAGTTATGATAAATTGAAAGATCGAACATTGACCACCACACGGAGGCTTTATTCTTTCGTTTCGATATTCCGGCGACTTTGTTTTAAAATAAGAGTTTTAAAAGGATTCTTTTATTTCAAACTGTCAAATTCTGATATCCATATTTATTTTGTTTTTTGATTTTTCAGTAAATCATAATGTCTGGATCTGCATTTAGTCCACTTGCCACCATACTCACTCAAAACAAATTAACTGGAAACAACTACACTGAATGGAAACGTAACCTTGACATCGTATTAACTGCGGAGGATCACATATATGTCCTCACCACCCCATGCCCCGAAGAACCCGCTGCAAATGCTTCGGCTGCTGCTAGACGCGAGTTCGATAAATGGAAAAAGTCGAATGGGATGGCTCGTTGTTACATATTGGCTTCTATGGCTAATGTGTTACAACACCAGTACCAGTCGAATAATTCCGCCAGTGACATTATCGAATCCCTGAAAAAGATGTTTGGGGAACATGGCAGGCCTGCCAGACAGGTAGCTATGCAGAAGATAATGAGTGCTAAGATGTCGGAAGGGACTCCAGTCAAAGAACATGTTTTGAAAATGATTGGTTATTTAAACGAGCTGGAGACCCTAGGTGCCAACATCGATGCACAGACCCAAGTTGATATGATCCTCAATACGCTGTCGCCATCATTCGCTCAATTTAAACTGAATTATAATATGAATAAAATGGATTTTTCAATGAGCGAATTGATGAGCTCTTTATTGGCAGCGGAAGGGGTGATCAAACCTGGGGGCAGCGTTTTAAACATTGAGAAAAGCGCTTCCTCTTCCCGATCTATGCCGAGAGGAAAGAAAGGGAAGAAGAAGGCTAGCACTGGTGGTTCAAGTGTTGGACCAGTCCCTAAGATTGCAAAATCTAAGGGAAAAGGTAAGGGCAAAGGGAAGGTGGGTGGCCAAGGCAAAGGAAAGTGTTTCCAATGCGGTGAGAAGGGCCACTGGAAGAGGAACTGTCCAGAATTCTTAGCTACAAGAGTTCAAGGTATGATTGAATCACATGTGATTGAAGTAAGTTTTATAACGGATACTTCAAACACTTGGTGCATTGATTCTGGTGCGACTAACCATATCTGTAATTCATTGCAGGGGTTCAGATCAACCAGGAAGTGCAGTGATGGGGAAATCGTACTTACTCTAGGTTCTAGCGCAACCGTTTCTGCGGTTGCTATAGGAGTCGTAGTTTTAGAATTTCTAGACAATAAAGTTTTGATTTTATCAGATGTACTTTACGTCCCTTCAATGAGACGTAATTTAATTTCAGTTTCTAATTTATCGAATAATGGTTATTCTTTTCATTTTGGAACTGAAGTTGTGATTAAAAGAAATAGTTCTTTTATATGTTCTGGTGTTAAATCAAATGGTTTATATGTGATTACTCCCAATATTTCTAAAGATTCTTGTATGGAACTTAATAACTCAGTGGTAACTGTACCATCTAAAAGAAAGAGACCTTCCACTAATCCAACAAAGCTTTGGCATATGAGGCTTGGTCATATCAATCTAAATAGGATTGGCAGACTAGTCAAAGAAGGGGTCTTAGGCGATTTGGTTCTCGAACCAATAGAAGTCTGCGAGTCTTGTTTAGAGGGTAAGATGACCAAAAGGCCCTTTCTAGCAAAGGGCAATAGAACCAATGCATTGTTGGAATTAGTTCATACTGATGTGTGTGGACCAATAAATATTAGAGCAAGGGGTGGTTATGAGTATTTCATAACATTTACTGATGACCACTCTAGGTATGGATATGTGTACCTAATGCAGCACAAGTCTGAAGCCTTTGAAAAGTTCAAAGAATTTAGGGCTGAAGTGGAGAAGCAATTGGGCACACATATCAAGGCCATTCGATCTGATCGAGGTGGCGAGTACCTCTCTAATGAATTTATTGATCACCTCGTACAGAATGGGATTCTGTCACAGTTGACTGCACCTGGCACGCCTCAGCAAAATGGTGTAGCGGAGAGAAGGAATCGGACTCTTTTAGACATGACTAGGTCAATGATGAGTTATTCTGAGTTACCTTTATTTCTTTGGGGTTATGCTTTGGAAACCGCTGCTTACATACTAAATCTAGTACCAAGCAAATCTGTTCCCAGGACACCACGAGAGATGTGGATTGGGCGCAAGCCTTCTTTGCAACATCTCCGGATATGGGGATGTCCGGCACATGTGCTAAAAGGAAAGATGAGCAAGTTGGATTCTAGATCGGAAGTATGTTACTTCGTGGGGTATCCAAAGGGTACTTATGGATGGTATTTTTATGATCCAAGAGAACAGAAGGTGTTCGTCAGTACGAATGCTATTTTCTTGGAGGATGATTATATCATGAACCATAAACCTAAGGGAAGGATAGATCTTAGAGAGATAGAAGGAGAGCCCTCAGTCCAACCCGTAGTTAATAACGATGTAAATCAGGAAAACACCACTTCTTCACCTATTTCCGCACCAGTACCTCGTCGTAGTGGGAGGATTATCAGCCAGCCTGATAGATACATGTTCTTAGGAGAAGTTTTTGAAGCTGTCTCCATAGAATCTGAATCTGATCCTACCACATACGAAGAGGCAATGACTGATGTTGATTCAGCTCATTGGGTTAAAGCTATGAAGGCTGAATTGGAATCTATGGATTCTAATCAGGTCTGGGATCTTGTAGAACTTCCAGCCAATATTAAACCCATTGGCTGTAAGTGGGTCTACAAGAGGAAAAGAGGATCTGATGGAAAGGTTGAGACCTTTAAGGCAAGGCTTGTTGCGAAAGGTTATACTCAGAGGGAGGGCATTGACTATGAGGAAACTTTCTCGCCGGTGGCCATGCTCAAGTCCATCAGAATACTCTTATCCGTTGCTGCATGCCTAGATTTTGAGATCTGGCAGATGGACGTCAAGACTGCATTCTTGAATGGCAATCTTGAGGAGGACATCTATATGCAACAACCAGAAGGGTTCATAGCTGGTCGGAAAGGTAACTTGGTATGCAAGTTGCAAAAGTCCATTTATGGGCTTAAGCAGGCATCCAGAAGTTGGAACATACGATTTGACCAAGCGGTCAAATCGTTTGGTTTCACACAGAATCTGGATGAACCTTGTGTATACAAGAAGAGTGAAGGGAAAGTGGTGGCTTTTCTTGTGCTTTACGTTGACGACATTCTACTCATTGGAAATGATGTAGCGGCATTGTCAACGGTCAAGGTTTGGCTAGCTAGTACTTTCGATATGAAGGATCTAGGAGAGGCGAGCTATATTCTTGGGATAAAGCTCTTTCGGGATCGCAAGCGAAAGATAATGGGATTATCTCAAGCTGGTTATATCGATAAGGTGCTAACTAGGTTTTCAATGGATAATTCGAAGAAAGGTTTGTTACCTTTCAGGCATGGTTTAGCGTTCTCCAAGGACCAGTGTCCAAAGACACAGGAGGAGAGGAATCGCATGACAGGAGTTCCCTATGCTTCTGCAGTGGGAAGTCTCATGTATGCGATGTTATGCACTAGACCAGATATCTGCTTTGCCGTTGGCATGGTTAGCAGATATCAGTCGAATCCGGGTCCAGAGCACTGGACAGCCGTTAAGCACATTCTTAAGTACTTGAGAAGAACTAAAGATTACATGCTTATGTACGGTGGTAGTGAGTTAATTCCAGTGGGATACACTGACTCGGACTTTATGTCAGATAAAGATTTGAGGAAGTCGACGTCCGGTCATCTCTTTACCTTGGGAGGTGGTGCTGTCAGTTGGAGGAGCATTAAGCAGAAATGCATTGCAGACTCAACTACAGAAGCTGAGTATGTGGCTGCTTGTGAAGCCGCAAAGGAAGCTGTTTGGCTCAAGAAGTTCCTTATGGAACTCGAGGTGGTACCAGCGTCGCTGTCGCCTATTACGCTTTATTGTGATAATAGTGGGGCAGTGGCTCAGTCCAAGGAGCCAAGGAACCACGGAAAGGGAAAGCACGTAGAGCGGAAATATCATCTTATCCGAGATATTGTTCAACGTGGAGATGTGACTGTCACCAAGATTGCCACAGCTGACAATCTTGCTGATCCGTTTACAAAGGCCTTGCCCCAGAAGGTCTTTGATCGTCATCTAGATAGTCTAGGTCTTAGATGTAGTTCTGAATGGTTATGAGTGCAAGTGGGAGTTTGTTGGGTTTGTGCCCTCAAACCATTACTTTCTGTATGAGACATTGACATTTTAATATATGGATATCAGCTTTACATTTTATTGTGTATGTTCTTTTCATGAGATGATTGTTAATCCTTAAGTATTATAGTAAGTAATTCGTGTGTGTATGAGATGCACACAAGTGAGATACGAATTACTATTCTTTAATACTTAGAATGTGTCACAGTGGATGATGAGACTGGATACCTCATCAAGTCTACACTGTAGCATAATTAACTACCATTGGATGGAGTGATTAATCTCAATCACTAGAGTGTAGCTCTTAGTTGATATGCTGGTGCTTATAGTGCATTGACGGACCTGAGTTTCCTATTGACGCTTAAGGCTGTCAAACAGTCAATAGGAACTCATAACTTGTATAAGGTACGTGTTCTCAATCTTGAGACGATTATGAACACAGACTGTGGATATGACTGCTTTGATTTACCAATCAGTGAGGTCTATAAAAGATCAACACCTGGGTATCTTGGGTATGTCATGTTCATAGGGTTGTGAACATGCATTGTCAAGATAGAATCTACCCTCTGTATCAGAGTAAGCATTCCCTTGAGAATGTCACCAAGTCGATTACTGAGTACTGCAGTCTTGTTGATAAGAGTTATCAACATGTTTGGTAATCATGAGAGGTGAATGGGACTCAAGGAATACAAGAAGTAATCATGATTCAGGTTGACAGTTACAGTTATCCGATTACCTGAATATGATTACGAATGCTGACGGTAGAGGGACATTAGTGCACCATACAAGTCTAGTTATCGCTTCGGATATGTTCTTTTGCGTTGGAGTTCAGTTATCGTTTTATAGTGGAGTAAACTTTAACTGACCAGTTAGTTAGTTTGCTGATCAAAGAGTTTGGTCATGGTAATTAACAAACTGGTCTGAGCCAACAATAAAGAGCCTAGGAGGTCCCACTCTTAGCTCCGCCAGGATGCTTGGAAAGATGCTTGAGGATGATGTCCAGACAGGTTCGATCGATCGAAGATGTCTCGATCGATTGAAGTCTGCAGGTTCGATCGATCGAAGATGGTTCGATCGATCGAATGTTCGATCGATCGAAGGCACTTCGATCGCTCGAAGTCTAGGTCGGTTCTGGGAATCTATAAATAGGGCAGCTGCGTTCTGGAAAAGGTTGTTCGTCGTTTTGAACGTCAGAAGCTGCAGAAACTGTTTTGGAGTCCCAAAACCTTCTCTATCCTCTCCATTAGGGTTCCCACCAACCCTAGTCTTTCTGGCAGGCATCCGCAGGAGTCATAAGGGTGAAGATCATCTAGTGGAGGCTGCTGGAAGTTGAAGATCAGAATTGGGTTCAAGACACTAAGGTATAACTCGTGTCCCCTCTTGTGCGTATCTGTAGAATTGACGAGTAGTAGATCCAGGCATGCCAATAAAGTTTCATAACTTGATTTTTCCGCTGCGCGTTTAAACTTTCCATTTAAACCTGTTTTTCCAACACCGAGAATAAATCAAACTTCTCCCCATAGAGGTAGTGTCTCCAGGTCTTGAGCGCAAACACTACTGCTGCCAGTTCCAAATCATGAGTTGGGTAATTCGATTCATTCGGCTTCAACTATCGCGAACCATAGGCGATAACCTTTCCGTCTTGCATAAGGACACATCCCAATCCTTGATACGAGGCGTCACTGAAAATAGTGAACTTCTCACCATCCCTTGGTATCGCAAGCACTGGCGCTGTTGTCAATCTCTCTTTCAGTTCCCGAAAAGCGCGTTCATGCTTATCAGTCCATTCAAACTTCAAATCTTTCTTAGTTAAACCAGTTAACGGGGCTGCTATCTTTGAGAAACCTTCTACAAATCTCCGATAGTAACCAGCTAGTCCCAGAAAACTTCTGACTTCTGTAGCATTGGTCGGCCGAGTCCAATTCGCCACTGCATCGGTCTTTGATGAGTCAACCGCGATTCCTTGTTGTGAGATCACATGTCCGAGGAACTTAACTTCCTGAAGCCAGAATTCACACTTGCTGAATTTAGCATACAGGCGGTGATCCTTGAGAGTCTGCAACGCGATCCTCAGGTGTTGTTCATGCTCTTCCTCTGACTTGGAATAGATCAAAATATCATCAATAAAGACAATAACGAATTGATCCAAGTAGGGCTTGAATACTCTGTTCATCAAGTCCATAAACACAGCCGGAGCATTCGTCATCCCAAACGGCATTACTAAGAACTCATAGTGTCCGTATCTCGTCCTGAAAGCAGTCTTAGGTATGTCTTCCTTCCGCACCCTCAACTGGTGATACCCTGACCGTAGATCAATCTTAGAAAAGGTCGTGGCTCCTTGCAACTGATCAAACAGATCGTCTATCCGAGGTAAAGGATACTTATTCTTGATAGTAACCTTATTCAATTCTCGGTAGTCAATACACAACCGCATTGACCCATCCTTCTTCTTCACGAACAATACTGGTGCTCCCCAGGGTGAAGTACTTGGACGAACAAAACCCAACTTCTCAAGTTCTTGAACTTGTTCCTTCAGCTCCAGCAACTCAGTAGGGGCCATCCTGTAGGGAACCTTGGTTATAGGTCGAGTACCTGGCACCAATTCCACACAGAATTCTATGTCCCTTTCCGGCGGTAATCCCGAAATATCTCGGAATACTTCCTCGAACTCTTTGATTACCGGTATTGATGATACTGTCACCTCTGCACTGACAACCTCAATGTTTGCTAGGCATCTAGTGAGGAACATATCACCCGAAGGGTTACATTGGAAATCGAAGAGTCGATTCCCCTTGTCCGCAAATGTGATCCTCTTCCTTGTACAATCCAACTACGCATCATTCTTCTCGAGCCAATCCATCCCCAGGATTATATCAAACTCCTTCATCGACAGAACCACCAAACTTGCCAAAAGTTCACGGTCTCCTAACCGAAGAGGACAATCCTTACATATATGTAATAACTTGACGGTGGTCCCTAAGGGTGAGACAGCACTCAAAGCTTCATCTAAACGTTGCGGTACTATACCCAATTTCCGAACAGTCTTAACAGATATAAAGGAATGTGTAGCACCCGTGTCGAATAAAACTTTAACATGAGAGTTAAACAAGGTTAGAGTACCTTCCACTGCTCGTCGCTCGGGCAGTCCCTCCTCATAAGCACCTCCTTCATACCCTGTTTCTTCATAACCAGCAGCCTCGGGAATAACAGCATTCAGGCGGGCCTGTCCTTGCTGACCATAGTTGCCTTTCCTAGGAGCCTTGCATTCCGGACTTATGTGACCTGGCATGCCACAATTATAGCACACAATTCTCGGACGATCAGCACGCCTAGTCTGTCTGCAATCTTTAGCTCGGTGACCGGGATTACCACAATTGAAGCAGTTGTTGTTGTTGTTCCCTCATGTTGCTCGAGGCGAATATTGCTGTACTGCTTGTGTCTGTTGAGGTTTCTTTTGTAGTAACCCGTGTTTTCATGTTTAAATTGACGATTTAGACTTCGTGTGCGATTTTAGCGAAAATTGGTCACAGGGGTATTTTGGTCATTTTTTCAATTTTATAAGTCATGAACTAAAAATATATTTTTTTTGGGAAAAGTTGCGTGAGATTAAATGATTTGGTATTAGTGTTGGAAATTAAGATTTTTCGAGTCATATTTAAAATTAAATCTAATATTTTCTCTTTTAATTTTTACAGTAGCAGAATTTTGTTTTCAGATTTTTGTTAGGAAAACGAAGTAAATTTAAGATTCTGCCCGCGTTGTCCCAAGCAAAACTCGATTCTGCACACTTTTCGTCTAATGCAATTTTCTCAGATTCTGCACCGTTTGGGCAGAAAATGAGGATTTCAGTAGCAGTTTTTAGAATGCTACCAATTAATTAGAAGTTAGTGGATTGTTAGGCCAATGTCTCTAAGTGGAGTTATAGGTGCATTAGTGTATGTTTACATCATCTTGCATATTCCTTATAAACTACCCATTAATTAGAAGTTAGTGGTTAATAAGTGGATTGTTAGGCCATTGTCTCCAAGTGGAAGCTTGGCTATTTATACACTCAAATACTCTCTCAAACACACACATTCTACACTTCTAGCATAGAGAGCTTGAGAGAGTCACATAGAGAGAGATTTATATATATATATACATACACAATTATAGATATACATACACCTCGAGTTAGAAGAAGAAGAAGAAGAAGAGAAGTGTTTGGGAGTTGCTCAATATCATTTATAGGTACCGGGTTGTGTACAATATCCTCTTAATCTCCGGAGTATTTTCTTGTCATCCCTATTTGTACTCTCTTTGCTTATGTTGTCTTTTCTTGGAATCCATGTCTTTTTGGTTAAAATGTTATTAATATATTATTTTTGGCTGAGTGCTATGGAACTAAAGGGTACATGAGCAATGAGCACCTACCAACAGTCCAATAGGCCTCAGGGACCGAGGAATGGTGACGGGTGAGGTGAGGTGAGGTGGCTCTTTGCTATGTGACCAAGAGGAACCTTGTACGATGCTCATGTGGGTGAGCGGGTAAATTGTATGAACGGGTGGGTTGAGTGATTGGTCTATATTATTTGATCCTAGCAATTCTTATGTCGTCGTGGTAATTCATTATCCTTTTGAGCCTTTATTATTCATGTCATATTGTATACTTCCCGGTATGGTTTTTAGATGCAGGCAGTGCCGGTAACCGAAGCCTAGAAGGGAGATAAGGTTAAGGATGATATAGGAGATCCGTGGAGAATATGGACCTGCTGGGAGTTTTAAAGAACTTTTGTATTTTTATTTTAAAGAATCAAGTGTGATTTATTTAATTTTTCAATAGAAATACGCTTATTTTTGCGGGGCGTCACAAATGGTATCAGAGCCTGTCCCCAGCCGGAAATGTAGGACTAAGTCAAGGTTAGATAGTCTACATCGCCTGGGAGGAGTCAGAGAAGGTTAAAAAAAAAAAAAAAAAAAAAAAAAAAAAATTTGTTATTTTATAAAACAAAATATGCTATATTTGTTTTAAACATTATTTTAAGAAATTTATGAAGTTATTTACCAAATGCTTTTATCTCTAGATTTCGGGACGAAATCTCTATTAAGGAGGGTAGATTGTAGTAACCCGTGTTTTCATGTTTAAATTGACGATTTAGACTTCGTGTGCGATTTTAGCGAAAATTGGTCACAGGGGTATTTTGGTCATTTTTTCAATTTTATAAGTCATGAACTAAAAATATATTTTTTTTGGGAAAAGTTGCGTGAGATTAAATGATTTGGTATTAGTGTTGGAAATTAAGATTTTTCGAGTCATATTTAAAATTAAATCTAATATTTTCTCTTTTAATTTTTACAGTAGCAGAATTTTGTTTTCAGATTTTTGTTAGGAAAACGAAGTAAATTTAAGATTCTGCCCGCGTTGTCCCAAGCAAAACTCGATTCTGCACACTTTTCGTCTAATGCAATTTTCTCAGATTCTGCACCGTTTGGGCAGAAAATGAGGATTTCAGTAGCAGTTTTTAGAATGCTACCAATTAATTAGAAGTTAGTGGATTGTTAGGCCAATGTCTCTAAGTGGAGTTATAGGTGCATTAGTGTATGTTTACATCATCTTGCATATTCCTTATAAACTACCCATTAATTAGAAGTTAGTGGTTAATAAGTGGATTGTTAGGCCATTGTCTCCAAGTGGAAGCTTGGCTATTTATACACTCAAATACTCTCTCAAACACACACATTCTACACTTCTAGCATAGAGAGCTTGAGAGAGTCACATAGAGAGAGATTTATATATATATATACATACACAATTATAGATATACATACACCTCGAGTTAGAAGAAGAAGAAGAAGAAGAGAAGTGTTTGGGAGTTGCTCAATATCATTTATAGGTACCGGGTTGTGTACAATATCCTCTTAATCTCCGGAGTATTTTCTTGTCATCCCTATTTGTACTCTCTTTGCTTATGTTGTCTTTTCTTGGAATCCATGTCTTTTTGGTTAAAATGTTATTAATATATTATTTTTGGCTGAGTGCTATGGAACTAAAGGGTACATGAGCAATGAGCACCTACCAACAGTCCAATAGGCCTCAGGGACCGAGGAATGGTGACGGGTGAGGTGAGGTGAGGTGGCTCTTTGCTATGTGACCAAGAGGAACCTTGTACGATGCTCATGTGGGTGAGCGGGTAAATTGTATGAACGGGTGGGTTGAGTGATTGGTCTATATTATTTGATCCTAGCAATTCTTATGTCGTCGTGGTAATTCATTATCCTTTTGAGCCTTTATTATTCATGTCATATTGTATACTTCCCGGTATGGTTTTTAGATGCAGGCAGTGCCGGTAACCGAAGCCTAGAAGGGAGATAAGGTTAAGGATGATATAGGAGATCCGTGGAGAATATGGACCTGCTGGGAGTTTTAAAGAACTTTTGTATTTTTATTTTAAAGAATCAAGTGTGATTTATTTAATTTTTCAATAGAAATACGCTTGCGCATTTCCATTGAAAAATTAAATAAATCACACTTGATTCTTTAAAATAAAAATACAAAATTTCTTTAAAACTCCCAGCAGGTCCATATTCTCCACGGATCTCCTATATCATCCTTATCCTTATCTCCCTTCTAGGCTTCGGTTACCGGCACTGCCTGCATCTAAAAACTATACCGGGAAGTATACAATATGACATGAATAATAAAGGCTCAAAAGGATAATGACAATCAAATACATAGAACGACATCAAATCAATTGACCAATCACACAACCCAACTGCTCACACTACCCAAACGCTCATACCAATAGCATCATACCAGGTTCCTCTTGATCACATAGCAAGAGACACCTCACCTCACCTCACCCGTCTCCAGTACGTCGGTCCCTGAGGCCTGTTGGACTGTTGGTAGGTGCTCCTTGCTCATGACCCTTTAGTCCCATAGCACTTAGCAATAAACACATACTCATTGATTCCAAATGAAAACACAACATAACTGCAAAAAGAGTACAAGTAGAGATAACAAAGAAATACTCCGGAGAATTTAGAAAGCATATTGTACACAACCCGGTACCTATAAATGATGTTGAGCAACTCCCAAACACTTCTCTTCTTCTTCTTCTTCTTCTTCTTCTAACTCGAGGTGTATGTATATCTATAATTGTGTATATATATATATAAATCTCTCTCTATGTGACTCTCTCAAGCTCTCTATGCTAGAAGTGTAGAATGTGTGTGTTTGAGAGAGTATGTGAGTGTATAAATAGCCAAGCTTCCACTTGGAGACAATGGCCTAACAATCCACTTATTAACCACTAACTTCTAATTAATGGATAGTTTATAAGGAATATTCAAGATGATGTAAACATACACTAATGCACCTATAACTCCACTAATATTAGTGTATAAATAACCAAGCATAATGGCCTAACAACCCACTAACTTCTAATTAATTGGTAGTTTATAAGGAATATGCAAGATGATGTAAACATACACTAATGCACATATAACTCCACTAATATTATAAATAACCAAACATAATGGCCTAACAATCTAATTATTAAAAGAGAAAATATTAGATTTAATTTCTAATATACTAAAACTGCTACTGTAATCCTCATTTTCTGCCCAAACGGTGCAGAATCTGAGAAAATTGCATTAGACGAAAAGTGTGCACAATCGAGTTTTGCTTGGGACATCGCGGGCAGAATCTTAAATTTCCTTCGTTTTCCTAACAAAAATCTGAAAACAAAATTCTGCTACTGTTAAAATTAAAAGAGAAAATATTAGATTTAATTTTAAATATGACTCGAAAAATCTTAACTTCCAACACGAATACCAAATCATTTAATCTCACGCAACTTTTCCCAAAAAAAAAATATATTTTTAGTTCATGACTTATAAAATTGAAAAAATGACCAAAATACCCCTGTGACCAATTTTCGCTAAAATCGCACACGAAGTCTAAATCGTCAATTTAAACATGAAAACACGGGTTACTACAATCTACCCTCCTTAATAGAGATTTCGTCCCGAAATCTAGAGATAAAAGCATTTGGTAAATAACTTCATAAATTTCTTAAAATAATGTTTAAAACAAATATAGCATATTTTGTTTTATAAAATAACAAAAAATTTTTTTTTTCAACCTTCTCTGACTCCTCCCAGGCGATGTAGACTATCTAACCTTGACTTAGTCCTACATTTCTGGCTGGGGACAGGCTCTGATACCATTTGTGACGCCCCGCAAAAATAAGCGCATTTCCATTGAAAAATTAAATAAATCACACTTGATTCTTTAAAATAAAAATACAAAATTTCTTTAAAACTCCCAGCAGGTCCATATTCTCCACGGATCTCCTATATCATCCTTATCCTTATCTCCCTTCTAGGCTTCGGTTACCGGCACTGCCTGCATCTAAAAACTATACCGGGAAGTATACAATATGACATGAATAATAAAGGCTCAAAAGGATAATGACAATCAAATACATAGAACGACATCAAATCAATTGACCAATCACACAACCCAACTGCTCACACTACCCAAACGCTCATACCAATAGCATCATACCAGGTTCCTCTTGATCACATAGCAAGAGACACCTCACCTCACCTCACCCGTCTCCAGTACGTCGGTCCCTGAGGCCTGTTGGACTGTTGGTAGGTGCTCCTTGCTCATGACCCTTTAGTCCCATAGCACTTAGCAATAAACACATACTCATTGATTCCAAATGAAAACACAACATAACTGCAAAAAGAGTACAAGTAGAGATAACAAAGAAATACTCCGGAGAATTTAGAAAGCATATTGTACACAACCCGGTACCTATAAATGATGTTGAGCAACTCCCAAACACTTCTCTTCTTCTTCTTCTTCTTCTTCTTCTAACTCGAGGTGTATGTATATCTATAATTGTGTATATATATATATAAATCTCTCTCTATGTGACTCTCTCAAGCTCTCTATGCTAGAAGTGTAGAATGTGTGTGTTTGAGAGAGTATGTGAGTGTATAAATAGCCAAGCTTCCACTTGGAGACAATGGCCTAACAATCCACTTATTAACCACTAACTTCTAATTAATGGATAGTTTATAAGGAATATTCAAGATGATGTAAACATACACTAATGCACCTATAACTCCACTAATATTAGTGTATAAATAACCAAGCATAATGGCCTAACAACCCACTAACTTCTAATTAATTGGTAGTTTATAAGGAATATGCAAGATGATGTAAACATACACTAATGCACATATAACTCCACTAATATTATAAATAACCAAACATAATGGCCTAACAATCTAATTATTAAAAGAGAAAATATTAGATTTAATTTCTAATATACTAAAACTGCTACTGTAATCCTCATTTTCTGCCCAAACGGTGCAGAATCTGAGAAAATTGCATTAGACGAAAAGTGTGCACAATCGAGTTTTGCTTGGGACATCGCGGGCAGAATCTTAAATTTCCTTCGTTTTCCTAACAAAAATCTGAAAACAAAATTCTGCTACTGTTAAAATTAAAAGAGAAAATATTAGATTTAATTTTAAATATGACTCGAAAAATCTTAACTTCCAACACGAATACCAAATCATTTAATCTCACGCAACTTTTCCCAAAAAAAAAATATATTTTTAGTTCATGACTTATAAAATTGAAAAAATGACCAAAATACCCCTGTGACCAATTTTCGCTAAAATCGCACACGAAGTCTAAATCGTCAATTTAAACATGAAAACACGGGTTACTACAACTTTCCTCCATCCCAGGTCCTTTTCTGTCCTTGAGGGTACCCAGGTTTCTGTCCTGAATAACTCTTCTGTGGAGGTCGATTTCCAAACGGCTTCGAATTCTGACACCCATCATTCTCCAACCCCGTAGCCAATCTCACCAGAGCTTCAAATGACTGGCTCAGATGCCCCATAGTCAGATGTCGGAGAGACAGGTTGAGACCTCGGTGATACTTCTTGATTTTCTTCTGGGGTGTGTCCACCATATGTGGAGCAAAGCGAGACAGACGCTCAAATCGAGTAGTGTACTCTCGGACAGTCAGATTCCTTTGAGTCAACTCCATAAACTCTTTCTCTCTCTTGTCCTTCTCTTCTTCAGGAAAATACTTCTCGAGAAATCTTTCCTTGAACACCACCCATGGCATTCTCCTTGCAGCTTTTTCCCCAATCGTCGCCTTTTCAGCATCCCACCAATCAGCCGCTGCATAAGACAACTGAAAGATAGCCAGACGCTTCTTATCCAGATCAGTGCACTCTATGGTCTCAAAGATACGCTCCATCTGACGTAGCCACTGTTCCGCTTGCCAGGGTTCATCAGTTCCCGCAAAATACTCAGGTCGCAAAGCGCGAAACTCCTTGAGAAGCTTGTCTCCAGTCTGGTGGGCTTGCCTCCCATTCCCGTTGTGATTCCCATTCTGATTATTGTTCCTTGCATTCTGATCACTAACCCTCTCCAATCTTCTAACAAAGGCCTCAAACATTCCGGTTGGATCTATTACCGGGGGTGCATCTTCAATAGCGGGACGATTCCTGAGATTTCTTCCAGCCATCTGATCGAGAGAATGGTACCTATCCATCAATCAATAGAATTCGGTCAACCCCTCGAGAAGAAAGAAAACTCTAAACGATAGAAAGCGACTAAACACGGAACAAAGTCGAACTATCTTATCTTAATTCTATCTTAACGGGAGATCTTATGTGTCTGGACAATTGGTCGAGCCATAACCTGGCTCTGATACCAAAAAGCCTGTCACGCCCCGACGTAGCATAATTCAGGAAAGCATTTAATTTCCTTTATGGACTCGTAGGTCGTGACAAGTGAGTATGACCAATTGTCCCTGCAACAAATAACTTAACAAACATTTCTAGAGCAAAGGATACTAACAAAACATAAGCTCCGAAATAAAAACTTACTAAACTATTACAGCAGTCATAAACTTAGGCACAAAACGCCTTATTCAAATGTCTAAAGCTAGTTTATTACAAACCCAAATTAAAAGACATAGGAAATATAAAGCAGCCTCCTGGAAAGTCTCCTGACTCTAAGTAGCATAGTCAAAATACCCTGGCTGCTCCTGACCCTGAAAATCTGGACATACAGTCCAGGACGCATCAACGCCGTCAGCTTATGAAAGCTGGTGAGCAAAATAAACAAGTGCTCGCAATGTATATATATAAGCATATAAACAACGGTGCAATTTAACTTTAAAAGCAATAGATTCAAGGTTCCAATTCCAACATAAACCATGGGGGAATAAAGTAAGCAATAACTATACGACCATGTATGAACAATGTAACATCTCATCTTTCTGACTCTTTTCTCTCAACAAAACTCAACACAACCAAACCATTATCTCAGATACCAGGAATACTATCCGATCGATATCCAAAACAGCACACCAAACTATCGCTTCAGATACCAGGAATAATATTCGATCGATATCTAAGCCACACTCAATACCATCATTTCGGATACCAGGAATAATATCCGATCAATATCCGAAACAAGCGCCTTAGATACCAGGAATAATATCCGATCGATATCTAAGCCGTACACCACACTATCACCATCGCTTCGGATATCAGGAATACTATCCGATCAATATCCGAAACGCGCGCCTTAGATACCAGGAATACTATCCGATCGATATCTAAGTCGTAACTCAATACCATCGCTTCGGATACCAGGAATAATATCCGATCGATATCCGAAACGAGCGCCCTAGATACCAGGAATAATATCCGATCGATATCTAAGCCGTACACAACACTGCCGCCTCCAATACCAGGAATACTATCCGATCAATATTGAGGTCGCACACTAGACCGCTACGCTTTACTCTTTTCACACTTTCTCATACACATGCATGTTGACACAACCTCAACCCTAATATGTATGTCAATGTTTCATAAATAACACCATTAATTAATCACAAAGGCGGATAATCGTACGAGCATAAATTCCGGTCTTAGTTGTTCTTGTTCGTACAATTCTTAAAACATAGACCTTTAAAACAATACATTTGCCAAACAGTTCTTTAAAAACTTTCAAAATCTTTTCCAAACAGTCCCTAATAAGAAAATACAAAAACTGCTCAAACTGCCAGGTCGCGCGAGCGGGTCGCGCGCGCGAAGGGGAGAACAAATCGCGCGAGCGGATCGCGCGCGCGAAGGGGCAAAACAGGTCACGCGAGAGGATCGCGCGCGCGAAGGGGGGGAATGGTCCGCGCGAGCGGGCCGCACGAGCGAGCCTCGCGCGAGCGGGTCGCGCGCGCGAGTTCTTGCAGAATGTCATCTTCTTCGTTTTTTCCCCTGTTTCTGGTTTTCAAACTGAATTTTACCCATTTCTGTTTTCTGTTCGTACCAGGACATGTAATATATGGATCTCCTCGGTTTTCCGCGTAGATTAAGAATACGCGATCAATTTTAACTAATATGGATTGTATCGCTTAATTTTCACGATTAAAGTTAGAGTGTCAAAACTTTAAATCAACCGTTCGTCGCGATACAGATGAATTATTGCGTAGGATTCGAACCACAGCTTATTGGGACCAAGATCTTCCATTCCCAATTCATAAATTTCATTTTGGTTAAGATTTACAAAACTCCAATTTCAAGCTCCCATGGTGAAAAACATATATATACACATATACACACCTATATATACTGGAATACACGTATATAAACATGGAGAGTGAGTTTATAATACTCACCGAGGTGTTTAATACAAAGAATTTGAGACCGAGAATATCCGCCGTAAAATCCGTCGTCCAATAATTTCTTCCTCCGTTTCTTGATATAGATATATATATATATATATATAACTATGTGTGTGTGTAGGAGTATATAATCTGAGTGTGTGTGAGTGTTGTTCTTGAGAGAGTAAGGGAGTGATTGAGAGAATTGAGGGAGATTGAGAGAGAATTAGAGAAATAGAGAGTGAGAGATGAGAGACTGTGAGAGAGAGATACCACACACATATATAACGTATGTGTTTTGGGCTCCAAGAAAGTACCAGAAATCGCACGGTGTGGTTGAGCTCACGTGCTCCCACACCCAAGTCGCGGTATAGACGCAGATAAAAACATAAACTGGTATTTTCTGGTCTAAAATAAAATACAGAAAAATTATATTAATGTAGGAATTAAATTCCCAGTTTATACAAGCATATAGATATCGATTTTGAAACCATAGAAAGTATTTTGGAAATTACAGTTTGACCCCAGATAATTATTTATAAATAGAAATTAAATCAACTACTCATGGAAATAAAATGCAATGTTTATTTATTAATGATAATAAAATACAGGGCGTTACAACTGACATCTAAATTATTAATAAAAATTTACTGATATCTAATAATCCCTTCTTAGAACAACACTAGCTAGTTTATATCATTTATTACACAAATGACGGATCTAGAAATTCGGAATTGGGGGGACTTGATTGGGTGAAAGGGATAACGAGTTTATGGCGGTTTTTTATTTTTATTTTTTTATTTTTATTTTTGTGAGTCTATTCTTTAGAAAAGTTAATATCATTCATTACATATTTTGGGTCTATTCTAGTTTATATCATTCATTACATATTTTTTTGGACGGATGAATTAATTAGAAAAGTTAATATTAATTAATTGGCACCAAATGTACAATAAAATGACACATTGTCACTATAAATTGAGACTACGAAATTAAATTTTTCATACCTGGGAGGGGGTTTAAGTGTAAAATATAAAAATTTTGAATTTGGGAGAGGGGCTTAAATGATATATATATATATATATATATTTTAGAGTATATATAAAATTTTTCTAAAATCAAGGGGAAGCTTGAGTCCCCATTTGCCCTACATTAGATCCGGCCCTGCATTACACATCTAATGAATATGCTTATAACAATTGAATCTCAAAACTACTAATCTCCATATTTTCTGTAAATTAATGAACAAAAGAAAATAGAAGTTATAGTGGGTTGGTTGAGAAAATTAAAGTTCAAATGTTCAATTCATTAATTATTGTTGTTTATAACTACCGTATCCTTACGTCTAATCGATTTTGGGTTATGGGTCAAAGAGATTTAAATAAAAAATATCATCTTTGCATGCAGAGTGAGGTTGTTAGATTAAACCCTTCTCACCATGGCCGACTCTGAGGCAAAGCGGCGAAGTCGTCGCATGGAGTCTCATTTTTAGGCATATTTTCTTTTAATTTCTTCTTAATTTCTATGAAATTTATCATTTTAGGCCTATTTTCTTCTAACTTTTTCTTAATTTATATGAAACTTATCGTTTTTAGGTCTATTTTCTTCCAAATTTTTATGAAACTTATCTTTTTTAGGCCTATTTTCTTCTCATTTCTTCTTAATTTCTATGAAAATAGTATAAAAGCCTCATTTTTTAGACACATTTGAAAATTCACTTAAGACCTCGACTAAATTTTGGCATCTCAAAACCGGTCCTGCTTCTCACACCTACAATTGTGTAATTTCCGTGCATTTGCCTTTTAGCTTTCCTTTTTACAGAAATGTTATTCTATCCTAATGTGATAAAATATTGAGAAAGGCATACGAAACATATTAAAATTGCTAAAAATATACATATATAGATATAGGTAGATACTACACATTTCTTTAACATTAAAGAATATAAGTTTGCACTACACATGCCGTTCTAGTGCTTGAAATATGAGTGGCCACTTCTTCTTCTTCTTTCTTTTCTATTTTTTGAATATTCAATCATTTATCAGACACTTTTTTTTCTTTTTTCTTTTTTAATATGGAAAAGGAGATGAGATTCGGACACCAAACCTATATATTAGAAGGAACTTATTGAGCTATGTCAACCTATGTATTTATCAAATATACTTAATTGTTTTAATTAATTTAACGCATATATTTTGGGATGGAGTGGGGGAGGCCACTTTGAGTGACAGCCCAACCAGCTCCCAAGCCTAATAAAATATTGGGACAGCGTTGAAACAACAAATTATAAATGTTCACCAACTACAACATCCTTGTTCAAAAGATTCAACCATTGGATCTTTCCGGTGGGCCAGCAAGTTAGGCTACAACTATGACTAGTATTTATTAGAGTCGAATATTCTAATAAATTAATAATGATATACCCAAATCTTCAATCACATCTCCAACCACTTCTTATGTTTTAAATATATGTATCATGTATTGTTTGATTTTTTCAAACCTTTATGTGCATCACTTACACAGCACATAGTACATGCATTTAAAATAAGGGTATGGTTGGAGATGTGACTGGAGATGTGACTGTATCATTATTGCTAATAAATACTCTTTCCATCTCACTTTGTATGACTACTTCTCCCTTTTTTAGTCGTTCCAAAATTAGTGGTCAATTTAACTATTAATGCAAATATTTCATTCACTTTCCAACATACCCTTCTTAAATTTGAAACTTTGAGTAGTTTTTTTTTTTTTTTTTTTTTTTTGTAATCGGGAGTGTCCGGGCCAGCTTGCGTGCTCCTCAACTAATCCCCCGAGGCCTGGAGGCGCCGGGTGAATACTCCAGTGGCCACGCTCCCCATGACTCGAACACTAAACCTCTTGGGTAGTACACCCAAGAAGCTTATCACTCGGCCACAAGGGACTTGGTTGAAACTTGGAATAGTTAGTAAAAGGAAATAAATTTATTGTGAGGTTTATCTAAAATGACATATTTGGAAGAATAAAAGGAATTTAATGTCATACAACGCATACATTAAATTATGTTTGTTTAAAAAGTTTGATATATGAAGATAATCAAACAAAATGGGACAAAGAGAGTACTAAGAACAAGGGCCTGTTAGGAAGTGCTAAACACAAGATTAGGTATAAGCTCGATTTTACTTTTACCTGGTAGCATTATGTTAGTTGCACAAATGTTCAATTAGTTTTAAGTCAGACACAAAAGCAAAAAATAGCTAAACAAACATGAACAATTTAGATACTTGCAGTGTTGTAGGAACATAACTTGGGTCCTGTTGTTTAGATTATCAAGGTGTTGTCCTTAAATATCTTTCTTGGAGATAGTAAGCAAACAATGATACCTGCATAATGGACTAATGACATTAGAGGACATCATTGTAAATACCTAAAAAAAACTTACCCAAGTGTTTTTCCTTTTGCATCACCAAATAATTAGTGATGTTATGTTATCAAAATTTATATTTCAAATTTGGTTGATAACACATGTTTCAGTGTAGCAACATTCATTAATAGTAACATCACTTAATTTTTATTAAAAATTATTTAAGTTGACACCACTACTTACATGTGTTGGCCACTAAATTTAAAATGCAAATTTAAATACCACAATATTACTCTTACCGTATAGTAAAAATTAAGAAGGTAGAAGTGTCAACACACAACATTGCCATCCCTAGTGTTAATCATATATTGGTTGGATTACTGTACATAGAATTATACACAAGTGCATATTGTACAGGGACAACACTTCAGTAAAGTTGCTTCAGTATATTTGGTTAGGTTCCTCTCACAGTTTTTAAAATTGTCTTTTTAATATTGTATTTTTTGAAAACAATTGTTTTGGAAATTGTGCATCTATGTGAGAAAAACCTAACAAAATGTACTGAAGCAACTTTACTGAAGTCTTGTCCATTATACAGTGGAAAGTATATTTGATATACGTGCAACTACAAGTGCATTATATGCAATGAAATTGTCAACAACATAATTATGGACTAGACATGTTTTTCTTCCTTATCCAACTTGTCCCTCCCATCCTAGTACAATTATTCCAGCACCTCACCCCTTCCCAATCTCAGAAAACCTTCCCCACAATTTTCTATGCCACTATCATAAAGGCTTCATCCTAATCAATACAAAAACAAATGCAAACCCCTCTCCCTCTCTCTCTCTCTCTCTCTCTCTCTCTATATATATATATATACACATGACACACCCACATACATATTTTAATTTTTATGGAAGCGTTGACAAAACCAAAACAAACCACTTTTTTTTTTTTTTTTTCCCTAGCACAACTCACCTGCCCAACTAAGTGGCCATGCATGTCAAATTTCCTTCTATGTCCTTCCTTGGAAAGCTACTTTATTTTCTTATTGCTATAATCCCTATAAAATATCCGAAATCTACCAAAACACCACTGCTTGGAAACCTTAAATGACCAAAATGTCCCTCAACTTAAGTTGTCAACTTTAATTATCAAATCGTTTAATTAAATTCTTGAGTACATACTGATGTCATCTCTTGAAGTTAAATTTTAGGGTAATAATTAGGGCACACCTAAAGACACAATTTTTAGGACACAACTCAAGAGATGTGTCTATCTCTCTCCTGTATCACTGTGGGGTCCAGTGACATCACATGAGAGATATAGACACATCTTTTGAATTGTGTCCCAAAAATTATGTCTTTGGGTGTGTCTGAATCTTTACTCTAAATTTTATGTCATTTAGGATCAACTGTTTGAGATAAAGTCAGAGACCTCATTTCTGTGCTTCTGTTGCAATTTACTCCATCAGCTAAATGGAACGAACAAAATGGCGTTATTCACTCTATGTTTCTCGAATTAGTATTTAAAAATAAAATAAAATAAATTCCTCATTTGGCCTACCATGATTCCCGAATTACTTTCTGATATCTCTAATATTATGATAACTCCTGATTTTTTTTCTTTAAATCTTGAATTATTCCAGGTAGTTTTCAATTCATAGAGACTTCCTGTTAGAGTTCTTTTATTCTTTCTTTGTTTTTTTTTTTTCTTTTTTTTTTTTATATTATTATTACTATTTTTTTATGCACACTATACTGCTTTTCAAGTTCAGAAAGTTTAGAGATTTTTCCTTACAATTTCACAATTGTATCTTCCAATTGCATTTGCCAATTATTTCACTGTTGAATTCTTCTTAAGTTTCAACTTTGTCGATGTTTATAATTTGCATATTAAAGGGGACTCTACGTTAAAAATTAAAAAAAAAAAAAAAAAAAGTTTATGATGTCGGATTTTGGTATAAAGATATATATATATATATATATACGGGTCGGGTGTTGTGTTTAAAGCGAAATCAATGCATAAAGAGAAAGAGAAAGAGATAGCGATTTATTTGTGGTCCGACGGTGTTAACGAAGCAACTTATATCCACCTGTGCTTGTGTGTTAGTGCTTCTAAGCAGAAAACTATTTACAGAGATTGGTGTAGGAGACCTTAATGATCCAGCAATGAGACTAGAACTATCAAAGGAACTGACCTACATGACGATTTCGAGTATTATAAGAGGAGCTTTAGCTGACTAGGGTTTTGTAACCTCAAGGAGAGAGATGAAGAAACCGGATGTGAAAGACTAGGGTGTTAGGGATGTAAAAATTGGATTCCTATAGAAGGGTTTATAGTGTCGCCCTAACAGATTTAGGGGACTGATTGACAACTAACTGTTTTCTTATCCTTAGCAGCCCTAGATTAAGTCATCTTTGGTCGACAGATTGTCTAGGAGTCTCTCTGAGTCTGAGCTATGTTGGACTCTTGGGAGAGCTAGCTGAGTTGGACTATGACTGTTTTGCTGGATGAGGAGTCGGATCGAGCCCTTTATCCAGACCTAGAGGTCGGGTAGTGCGGTCGGTCAGTTGCCCCCCATTTCCAAGTCTTGAACTAGCGCTGTTTCGGGGCAAGTTTGGAAATATTCTGTTTGTTTAGAGTTTGAACTCTTCCTGCATGGGGACGTAATTTGACAAAATTTGCTGAGTGGCCCAACTTGTTGTTCTTGAACTGAATTTGCTGTAGGAGAACCGAGACTGTTGGACAGGGACAATTGAAGGAGAGCGAAATAGGACACCGTGTTCATTTATTGCGCATGAGTTTATGGGAGATGCCTGTCACTTCGACTGACATCAGCAAAGGCAGTTTAGGTGGGAAACATCCTTGGCCGTCGAATTCGTGCTGATCTGGGCCGTCAGTTTTCTTATAAATCGAGAGCCCTAGACTCTTCCTTTTGATTCACTTACATCTACAGAAACTTTCGACGAGAGAATCCAAGCTTTCGGGGAGAAACTCCCAGACGCTCCAACCACCTTCCTAACTCATCCTCATCTTCTTCCTCGTTTACCAATTTTTCCCATGGTAACAGATATAACCTTGCCACCAATGAAGGTCTGGTTACTTTTCACTAGCAGTGTGAAATCCTAGAGAATGTCGGCATACGATTGTTCAAAGAGGGAGAGGAGATCCCTGAGGGCCCAGTCGTCATCAACAGCTACATGTCACGACAAGTGGGTCTTGAGTTCCCTCTCTCTGAGTCTCTCTGCACCTTTCTGAGGGTTTTGGCCATTCATCAGGATCTTTATAGATCGGAGCTCCTGAGTTGAGCTCTAGCCATTAGGGCAGCTTAGATGACCAAGGCTGGATTGGCATGCATTAGGGCTACCCAAGCAGCCCATCTCCATTACTATTGGATGGTCAGGGTTCTCGACCGAAGGCTGCTTCCTCCGGCCTTCGGCCCTACTGATGAGGGGGTTCTTTATGGTCCTGATCTAGCTCTTGCAGAGGACTGTCCTCTGCTCCTAGCTCCTGTTCCTGAGGCGGGGATTCCTCCCCTGGCTCCTCGAGTTGTACCTTGTCAATCGGCTCGCCTAATGTCTATCGGCCTATAAACTACCCCGACTACTCAGGCTGCCTTGGATGGGGGTTTTGTAGAATTGACGTCCGAGATCTCCCCTGATAGCCTATCTCTTTCCCCTCCTCCTTCTCCTTCGGTTACTCGAGCTTGAGCTGAGAAGAGGCTATTTGGGGCAGGCAGTACTTTTGAGGTTGATGGGAGCTCTTAGGATGCCTAGCCCCCGTCGCCTCAACTAGAAAGCTCCTTCGACAGGGGAGTGTGGATATTGTAGGCTAACAACATTTTATTAAACCTTTTCAATTTCAAATACGAGTCACCACTTAATTTTTAAAGGAAAATTAAGAAACCATCTTAAAAGCAAACTAATCTTTTGGAAACCAGAGATTTCTAGGTCCGGGGATTATGGAATGAGAGGGGAAGGAGCCCGACAGACTAAAACACCCCCTCACATCCTATCTCGTAATAAGCCTCTACTTGACATCCTTTTAATCGAATTAATTGTCTAAGCGTGCCCTCAACTAATACATAGATATATATACATTACAAAAGCATGTTGAAAATGGTATAAAATTGCTAATGATAAAACGACATACAAAAACAAGTGGATTCATCTAGCAAGCGAATGATATGCAATAGGGAACAAGAAAACTTACCCGGGATCCAGCTGCGAATAGGAAATGTGCAATGCATACAAATAACAAAAACCTAAAAAATGAGTCTCTAATTCATATATACACATAAGGCAAACCCTAATATGAGGTGTTGAGCATGAAGTCGAAAAATCAATAAAATCAACAAGTAAAATATTCTAACGAAAGAGTCAAGAAATTGTACCTTGATAGCGCTACAAAACAAGTGTTAGTCCACATGCGTTGAACAAATAAAATATCGGGTCCTAAACAACATTACCAAAGTTCTAGCTTAAACCTATCAAGCATGGAAGGAATTAACACAATCATGAGTTCCTTTTAACTAGTTGGAAACACAACATCCCTATAAATATACAAGTCTCAACTAGGAGCCAATGTAATGTCTATATAGAGATGGTATGAACCCAACATGATCACAAGGAACTCACAACTAGGTTCAATTAAATGCAACTTATCCCAAAAATAGATCCTAACTACAAGTATCAACATACATGAATGAATGCATGGATATAGACAAGAACAAGCTATGAACTATTCATTAATTTGGATCACCTAACCACTGGATTTAAGTTTAAAAAATCATAATCAAGACATGGTTGAAGCCATAGGTTATAGAAAAGACATTTGGATCATCATTTACAAAATTTATCAAAAACTGTAACAGAATTCAGGAATTACAGAGAGTTGACCAGACTTTCAAAAATAGGAAAAACATAGTTCCTATGTTTTGATTTCAGTGATTTTTGGATATGTTGTGCCTCTGGGAGTCTAGGTTCTAATCCAAAAAGAAAATCAAATATTGAACGGTCTGATCTCCAGGAATTGGACCATAACCAGGCACTACTCAGAATTTATCATCTCTCTGTCCAGAGATTTTGTGTGATTTTCTAAAAATAGTAAAAAAAATCATAAGGACTATAATCTTAACACATTAGACTTCATAGAAAAATTTATTTTAAGTCAAAACTAGTGCTTGATTAAGGTTCTGATTTACTCAATTCAAAACGGACTTACTGTTCTGATTTTTTGGACAGAGAGTGACTAGTTCACAAATCCTAAGACCAAACCATGTTAATTATAAAATTCCATCAAAATAAAAATTATAGTGGTAGATCTTTGTGTTATGAACACATTCTAATTTGTCTCATTCAATTCCCATGGACCATGATTTAATTAAAAATCTTTGATCACAGTTGGTCAATGAATTCATTGCACCAATATTGATATTCAAGCCATGAAAATTGACAAGTCAATTCCTCTCTCAAGTTGATAATCCTTGAGGAATATAGACTTATTTTATTCAACTCTCCTCCCAAATTAATGATCCTTGGAGACTAAATATGACCAAATTCATATAAATCTCCATGGAATATGGAGAGATTTCCATGAGATTTCAAATTAGAGGATCCAAATCATGAGTCGAGATTTAGATCCACTAATTATGTATGGATATAACTATGGCCAACCTTAATTCCCATATAGATCATAAGATTATAGAGAATTAAAGGATCAAACTCTAGAGAATCAAGTGAGATATTGAAGATCTCATGAATCTCAAGAGTAAAATATAAACGAAAGAAGAGAATAAAATCAAAGTTTAGTTGATGATCCAAGTTAGATTTCTCTTTAGAGTTTATTTGATCTCAAACCCATGGCTCATTTAGATCCAAACTAATGAAAGCAAATGAAGATTCAATCACAATTCTAGTGGTGTGTGATGACATGAGGTAGGAAGAGACTTTTTGAAATTATGTAAAAGGTCCTAGAGTTCTATGAATTATGATTGAATTTTTACATATGAAGATAGATTTGAAGGTTTTGCCTCTAGATCTTCTCAAAACTTGTAGAGATGTTGAATTCCTCAAGCTTTTCCTCTTCTTCTTCCTCAAGCTTCAAGCTCCTTCAATGGTGATTTGATGATTGGGTAGAGTTTTGGTAGGGTTTGGGTAGATAATTGGTAGAGTTTCTCTCTCTATATTTTTCTCCTCTAAAGCTCTCCCAATATACTTCTCTATCTAATTCAAGTGTCTAACCTCCTTTATCCTAATGAGAGAAATGAGCTTTTGTAGACTTTGATTTCATTTGTGGCTAAAATAAGGGTAGATAGGTCAATTTGGGGTGGGTTAGGAATATTCTATGACATCTTCAAAACACATGGGAGATTAGTGCTCAAGAAAGGGCTCTTTGGGTATTTACTTGGATTAGGAGTATGCCAAGTAATCTCTAACTCTTCAAATCACATGTGATACTATCTTTTATTATTTTTCTTTTCTTATATATATATATATGAATAGACACATTTTTCATTTTAAATCTAAATTAATTATATGAGTAACCAAATAGAATTTTTTTTTCTTTTTGAATCTTAAAATATGGGAAACAATGTTATTTTTAAAAAATATCATTATTACTATTATTATTATTTAATCTATTCCATTTTTTTTAGAAAGTAACCCATGATCCAGTGAGCTTGGGACAGTTGGTCAGTGATTGGCCAAATCTAGGGGTATTAGGAGCAAGGTTTGGGAACTTGAAGCTTTTCAGAAGTCGAAACGATGAACTTGCAGAAAATCGTCGGGACACTTATTCATAATTGATTTCTAGAGGTAAATTCCCCTAAGTTTAATAGCTCGGTCAAAATTGAGGTGTCTACAGGGAGGGGACCCAGTAGATGAGGTGGGAGACCTCACCGATGAGGTAACATCAATGAAGAAGAGATACTCTAAACTAGAGGCTATGGTGCAGAGGCTGGGCTGGGGCCAACAGAGGGTTGGGATGAGAAATTGAGGCTGAAGGAGACACTAGGGGACTTTTTGATGCCTCTATTGTGGGCCGACCTAAGAAGGAATGCCTCTATTATAGGCCTAGACCTAAGAGGTTACCTCAGGGTGACCGAGGTCTTTGGTTTGGGAGGAGAACGACTCAAGTGTTTTGCCTGGGGTGACCTAAGTCTTTTGCCTCAGATGACCTTGGCCTTTGATTGCCTCGGGCAGACCAAGATCTTTAGTTGCCTCGGATGACTGAGGTCTATTGTCACACGAGGTGGTCTTTTGCGAGAACTAAACAAAATATATTGAGAAGTAAATTTTATTCACATCTCAACTGCTCAAACGAGCTTCCTTTTTTTTTTTTGTAATAAATTTTTTTGAGGACTCAAAGGGAGCTACACAGGGAATGAGTGATCTAATGTTACCATTTATTGGTAATATTTGCATAGATGTTCTATGTTCCATGGGTGCGCCAGCTCCTATCCTTCCAACATTTTCAGTCAGTAAGTGTCATGCCCCAGAACAGTAAAAATAGATAAAATAAAATTCCTTTTTGGGTCCATAGGTCGTGATTGGTGAAGTCACTTAATTGTCCACACCACACAGTTCTAAACAATAGATAATAAGAGATAGCAATAAATAAAACCAAGTCTAACAATCATAATATAAAGTCTACTAAATTATTACAAGAAGGTCCGTAATAGGAATAAACTAAAGTCTAAGGCAACTCATGGCTGATTACAAAACATAATAACCAAAGTCTAGAAGACAGGAATAGAAAACTATAAGCTATCCAAATCTTCAGCTGGCGTAAACATAGTAGACTACATATTAGTCCTCCATAGTGTAACCGTCCTCAGTGGAACTGCCTCTTGCGTAATCACCCTTCAGGTAGAAGCCTTCATCGTAGGGTTTGTTACCTGCATTGCCAGAAATAGAGTAGGCTGGATGGGAAATGTCCAGGCACAAAACGCCGTCACCTGTTGAAAGTTGAGTGAGTAGAAAGCTAACACGATATCATACATATAAAGTAATTACAAGTTATGAAAGTACATAGGATATAATTCTACTAATAGTATCATACTCCTTCAATCATTAGATAACCGAACACCAACATCTTGTTATATGAGAACCTATAGTATCATACTGATTGGTGAACAAGCTCGATCATAATACTCCTGAATACACCAATATTCTATCCACCACTCTTAAGAGCATATTCACAGTCCACCGTATATCATGGACACCACGTCAGTTTGTCCTTCATTCTTAAGGAAGTATGCATAGTCCACTGCATGTCAGGGATATAACGTTTTGAACAAGGACATATCATTTCTATTGCCACAACTTATTAATGTCTACCAGTGATCCCGGTCCACCGCTCTTAAGGAAGTATAAACAGTCCACCGCTCTTAAGGACGTATACACAGTCCACCGCTCTTAAGGATATATGATTAGATCACTCACAGTCCACCGCTCTGAAGGGCATATGATTGACCAACTCCCGTCCATGCAAGAATCCCAGGTCTTAGCAAACCTACTTAACATTTCTCTAATACTAATACATGACACTCCCATGTAGCCTGACTACTCAGATTAAAATGAAAGGATATCAAACTAGTTCATGATCGACACATAATCTGACGCTATAGAAATTAATCTGATATCCTTAATGATACTTATAGCACAGTGCTGCATTATTTCTATATTGTAACAGTGTCGTATATAGAACAATGTGTAAATAATTTAATAGTTCATAATGTGGATAACAGGAAATATTAACAATGTGTAACATCCAATCGATTGAGGTAAAAATATAGTACCAATCGATTGGATAAGAATTAATGTCAATTGATTAGATAAAGTTCCAATCGATTGGGTTCACAAGCTTGGCAATCGATTGGGTAAAGTCCCAATCGATTGTAGACCCTAGCATTGAAAAGTAGGAAAAATTTAAATTTCCACCTTTGGACCCGTGGATACATGACTAGTTTGAGGATTGCGTGCGTGCTTGCCCATACAAGAAAAAACCAAGATCAAAGCATAAACAATAAATGGAAGCAGTAACAATAATCATGGTGGTTCTAGGCTTACATAAAATTAAAACATAATCAGAGTCTTAAATCCATTATTACAACCCACAGAAAAGAAAAGGAGAGGTAATATTATCCCAGGCGTAAAGCCCTACAACATAGAAATAATAATTAGATCGGCATCTAGTGCCTTGTCTAATAACAAAAGATAAATAAATAAAGTTTTCTCTTCTACCAACTAGCTTGCAAACCTGTATCCTTCCTCAGCATACTCCTTGTCCCGGTAATCAACCTTTGCAAGATCTGGACGTTTGATTGTCCAGGACATGAAAGTCGTCAGCTTTACTACAAACCGAGTGAGTAAACCTACTACACTGAACCGACTCAGAAAATACTTGTTAATCCATTAAGAAAGTAAAACGTTCCATTTTTTCTTCTTTAATGAAAATATATCTATAAGTCTTGCTTATTCTAATCTCAAGGTAATGCGTACGTTTAGGAAACGTTTAGTGATATTACTCGGATCTATGAAACATAACTGACATCGATTGACTGATCACTTTTTGATATCGATTGACTGATCACTTTGAACTATCAGTCCAATCTATACAAACTCAACACATTACTTTGAACCCCAAGTTCAATCTTTAGAACTTGACTCTTTGGATCGTCGATCCAATCTTTGGACTATAGGTCCAATCTTTCACAAATACGACTCTTTGCATGCATCTGGCACAAATGCCGTTGGCTTTGAATATCGCTGCTTTTCGGTCATCGATTACCATCTTGTCATCGAGCCCAAATGGCTAATTGACATTTATTCTCTTATCATCGTGCCCAAACAGCTAATTAACATCTGCTTTACCGCCTCATTAGTTGGTAATCCCAATCTTAGTCCATTCGGCCTTGGTTAATTCGTCATCTTGCTCCAATTGGCCACTTGCTTGATGTTAGCCCATCAGCTATTAACCATCTCAACAACTAAACCCAGACTCTTTACTCTTTCTCGAACTGACCAAGCAAATGAACGAAACACAAGGAACAGATCGACGGATACAAACATCTTGTTATTAATGTTTTTGCATCTTTCGCATCATTAACAATTAATGTGTGTGGTACAAGTCGTTAGAGCACATTATTCTCGGAGTCATATACTTAAGTATATCACATTACTATTCTCATAACTATAGTATGTTGCACATATAAGCCATATGAACTGATCCCATAGCCATATTAAGAAAACAATCTTCTATGGAACAACAAGCCCGAGCGCTCGTGCTTTACTCGAGCGCTTGCCTTTATAAAATATTAGATCCTTAGGTTCTTTTCTTATAAAAGTTGTATATAAAAGTACCATTCCAGCAACATAAGGCACAGTTTAATTGCAAGCATATGTAGTAGGTATAACTCAAGGTACAACCATCATAGCCCATAGTACTATAAACTTAAAAATGAACATCTCAATTATAACATACAATAAACTACTCTTACAAGTACTGTCGAACTCGAGTGCTCAGGCCTCTCGAGCGCTCACACCTGGCCTGCTCATTAGGCTCGAGCGTTTGCGCTTGGTCCGAGCGCTCGGGTTTAGCAGTTCAAAACAATAATAGTTTTAGCAACTCATATATCCAAGCTTTGATCTTTATGTATGTTACATGCATAGCTCTAGATTGTTAATAAAACTTAAAAAAAAATATGATTGTGAGTGAGTAGGAGTACTCACCAAGATCTAGTTGGTCTAGATGATGAAATATGATGAAATGAAAAAATATGTGTGTGTGTAGCCTTGATCTTAAAGAAATTCCAAGTACAAGCTCCAAGTTCACTTCAAATAAGCTCCATAATTCTTGATCCTCCTCTAAATTTTTTGAACTTCACTTCGAGAACTTCATAAAAGATGTGATATATGTGTTTGTGTGCATGGATCATAAAATGGAAGACATGCAAAGGGTACTTGTGTATGGAATGTATGTTTGCGTGTGTAAACACTCAAAACCCTCTCTCAAAGACACTCTCTAAAATACAGAGTTTCTACACCCAAAAATTCTAAGAAATGCTGGTATTTATAAACTTTATGAGTCTTAGGGGCAAAATAGTCATTTTATCACTTTTTAAGCTTGAGCATTCCCAAGGTCCAAGCGCTCGAGCCCACTGCTTCAATAATCCTACTAATGTTTCAAGGATCCAAAGGTTAAGGAAATAAACATCCATACTAACTACCATTCAAGTTCCATCGCATATGATCATAACTTTCATATACTGATCCAGAAATACAGAGATATGTCCATAAATAGAAAAATACAGATAAAAGGGTCGGTGTTACAACATCTTCTTCATAAAGATGAGCAATCCAGAAAAATAGAACTTCGGGGGACACTTTGGCTGAATCTTTTCTTCTTTAAAACGTAAAACATTGTATAAAAGAGACTAAGTGAGTTTGGAACTCACCAAAGGTGTGTGTTTGTGTGTACGGGCTATGGAACCCAAGCTTTCTCTCACCTCTTTCTCCTCTTTATCTTGCCTTCTCTGTCACTCTTTCTCTTTCTCTTTCTCTCTTATGTGTCTTCTCTCCCTCTTCCTCTACTTTTCTTCTTCTTCTTCTGCCTAGCAGTGTATGTGTGTGTATATATATAGGTATAAGTGTGTGTATATATATACATATGAGTTTATATATATCTCACTACCAAAATCTCTAGAACTACCCCAATCATAAAAATGAGCCCCTATATATAGAAAAATATGTGTGTCAAGTGTCAACACCCCATGCAAACTTGGTGACCACGTTCAGCTCCCGACCAACCAATTGGCTCCAATGGAAATCGATTGGGACTAGATATTATGAAGGCAATCGATTGGTAAAGGCCCATTCGATTGGTTCTAAGGCAGTTACTTGCCAATCGATTGGTAAAGGTCCAATCGATTGGTACTCCAATATGGATAATAGATTGGTAAGATCTCATACAAACAAGTTTTAGGATCATTATAATTGAATTTCATTTATAAATATACATCTAAAAATATAGGGTATTACAGTAAGTGCCTAGTCAGTTGATCCGAGTAACTTGATAAGGGCCTTCACAGTTCGTACCGAGTTTTAGTGACTCAGGATCCTAGTGGACTGGTTCACATCCTTCAGGACTCGATCCCTAACGTGGAAGCTATGGCATTTTACTTTTTTGTTGAAGTATTGGGCAATTCTTTACTTGTATTCAGTTGCCTTAAGGTGGGCTCTCTTTCTCATATCCTCAATGAGATTTAATTCTTGCCTCATAGCTTCCTCATTTTCTTGAGCTCTGAAGTTCTCCACCCTATAGGACGTTAAACCTATCTCTGTTGGGACCACTGCTTCGTACCCCATAAGTGAACGAAAAGGGTGTTTCCTTTGTTGAAGCTTGAGGAGTGGAATCGTAAGCCCATAACAAACTAGGTAACTCTTCTACCCAGAGGCCTTTCACATTTACTAGCCTTGTTTTGATAGACTCAAAGATCATACGGTTAGTTACCACGGCTTGTCCGTTTGCTTGCGGGTGCTCGGGAGAGGAATAGTGGTTCATAATATCACATTTAGAACAAAATTCTCTAAAGATAAGAGTGTTAAACTGCCTCCCGTTGTCATTGACAAGTACTCTGGGAATGCCAGATCTGTTTACAATTTTCCTCAACATGAAATCTTCCATCTTTTCTATGACAGTTGCAAGTGGCTTGGCTTCGGCCCATTTGGGGAAATAATCTATTGTAATAACTGCAAATTGAATTTGACCCTTTGCCATAGATAAGGGGACTAATTATGTCAATCCCCCACTAAGAGAAGGGCCAGGGACTGATCATTGGAGTCTGGACTTTCGCAGGGACATGCGTCTGACTAGCAAACCTCTGGCATTTGTCACACTTTCTACCGTAGTCTATGGAGTCTTGGACCATGGTCAGCCAGAAGTACCCTATAGCTAGTAGATGTCATCTGGAAAGTGCCCGGCCCCAATGTGACTCCCACACACTCCTTCGTGGATTTTAGCTAGGATGTAGTCTTTTTGGAAAAGGGTGGAAACATCGAAGGTAGGGCAATGTAAAGCCTCTCTTATAGAGAATCCCATTGGCTAAGTGATACTTGACTACTCAGAGTCTGACGTGCCTTGCCTCCTCCTTGTCGGCGGGGAGTTCTCCACTACTGAGGAACATAATGGTTGGATCCATCCAGCTAGGATCCTGGTCCATTGGATAGACTTCTTCACCTCTGGGGTATGTAATGCTTAGCTCAGGAAGGTACTCTACTCTGATTCCAGAGAGCTCGGTTTCTTGAGACGAAGCTAGTTGAGTTAATCTGTTAGTTTTGGTATTTTTCTCTCTTGGGATCCGAGTGATGGAGAGGTCTTTGAGCTTGCTGATTACCTCCTTGACGAACTTTAAGTATGACACCATGTTGTCTTCTCTAGTATCATATTCTTGAAGCACTTGGTTGACCACCATTTGTGATTCACTGAATCCTTAGACCAGCTTGGCTCCTATTGAGTCAGTTACCTGCAGCCCTGCCAGGAGTGATTCATACTCTACCTTGTTATTATAGGCTTTGAAATTGAAACTGAGAGGGCATTCAATCAAAATATATTCAGTGTTGTTAGGATGAGTCCGTCCCTACTCCCTTGGTTGTTGGAAGAGCCATCCACATATAATTCCCAAGTCAAGATTGAATGCTGCAAACTAGGTGGTAGCTCGGGTGTACCACTTCTTCCTCTGGGTCTTCCTAGTAAGTGAACTCTTCTGGGAAATCCGCTACATGTTCTGGGCTTGTAAATGATTTCAAACTCTTCTAATTAGAAAGCCCATTTTACCAATCTCTTAGAAATATTTGGTCGGGATAGGATTCTGCATAGTGGCTGATCTGTGAGGACAATAATGGTATAAGCTTGGAAATAAGGTCAAAGATGACTTACTAAGGTTAAAAGGGTAAATGCAAGCTTATCAATCCTAACCAAGTTAAATGAACTTTTAGCTCCATGAAGCTCTCGACTAGTGTTGTACACTAAGTACTGGATCCCGTGCTCTTCTCTAACTAGGGCCGAGCTAACGACAGACTTAAATACCACTAAGTATAAATACAATGCTTTCTTCATAGCCTGTGTTCAGAGTAGAAGAGGTTATGCCAAGTACTTCTTGAGTTCCTAAAGTGCCCTTTCGCACTCTTTCGACCACTCGAAGGCCTTTTAAAGGATTCTGAAGAATGATAGACACTGGTCGGTAGCTCGAATGACGAATCTGTTAAGAGCTACTACTCGACTGGCGAGGCGTTGAACTTCTTTTATAGATTTGGGCAATTTCATATTAATAATGGCCTGGATCTTTTCTGGAGTAGCTTTGATCCCACGTCTAGCAACCATGTATCCCAGGAATTTCTCAAGACAAACTCCGAAGGCATATGTGACTGGGTTTAGCTTGACTTGGTACTTCTTTAGAATGCTAAACGATTCATTAAGGTACTGGAGGCAATCCAACACTTGCATACTTTTAACTAAGAGGTCATCAATGTACACCTCCAAGCTCTTCCCAATCAAGCTTTTGAATATGAGATTTACCAATCACTAATAGGTGGGACTTGTAGCTACTGATGGTGATCAATTTCACATGACAGTCTCCTCTGAATGATTTCTTGATTGGCTGCTCGTTAGAGAGGTGGCATAAGCTAACTGACTGAGCTTCATTCAGATAATCATTCCTTCTATCACTTCCCGTTGCCATTGTTGTAGACTTTTGTGTCCATATTGATCATTGTCTTCTTGTGAGGAGCGATGTATTGTGAGTAAGTGTTTGTGACTCGTATCTCCTATGTGGTCAAGACGTAGCTTTGAGTTGTCACGGTCTTTAGTACCTAGTATATCATTTATATTATAAAGTTTTCCTCAGTTTCATTCTTGTGCATTTGGATCAATTCTTGGAAGTTGACCCAGTTATTGGTTCATTTTGGAACTCATGTCTTAAAACATTATACTTTTGCTTCTTATGATGATTCTTTGATAGTTTATCATTGATTTGCTTTGAGAATCTTATGTTTCATTGTAATTCGATCTCTGTATGACATTCTCCCTTGTGTAATATCTTCCTTCGATTCTTTTATATATCGATTGAAGCTTATCCCATTTATTCCTTGGATCTTGCGAATATTTTCACCATGAGTGATGGTTGTAGAATGTTATTTCCATTCTATGGGTTACCCCCTGTTCTTTGGATTGGGTTTTCGGTTGATGATTAGATCATATTTTTTGTTGGTATACATATTCTTGTTAGGGATATATACTAAAAGCCATGCTTTATGTAGTTGATTTATTATTCATTTAATAAAATTAGTTAATCCATTTTTTTTTTTAGAATCTGTGTGGGCAATGTTTGTATTATATAATTTATTTAATATTATGCATGTGTGTCTCTCATTCTATATAGTAGGTGGTTTGGTGTGTAGAGTTCGGCCTACACACGGAAGATCAAGCCATCAGATATTATAGAATGTAAGATTTTGGTTTACAGTCTTAGATGGGATTGGACACACCATCGGTAGGACTGCAGCATGGTGTTGTAGTAGGTTTGTCTTGACTATGGAAAACGGTATAGTTTCAACTCACTATGCTGGTACACTTTGTGTATTAAACGGGACTGACTTGGGGTAATTATCTTTATACTGACTTATAAGATAATTAATACCTCATGGCTATTATGAGTGCTTATGCTCTAAATCCTAAGTTAATTTGTAGACATGTACATTTGATATGTACACTTTGATCCCTAAAAGGGTGAGATCCTTAAATGGGTCAATATCTCATTGGATTGGGTGGCAATACTAATTGTGTGGTGGATATTAATTAATGATGGAATCCATGTCTCAATTTTGGGATTGATGATATCCCCTTGAGAAAGCTTATAAGTTTTGATTGTGTCAAACCCTGTAGGTGGATTTTGTATCCGACATATCAGATAAGTTAAGCAGAGGATCTCAAGGAATTTTAAGAGATTAATTAAATGTGATTGTTAGTAATTATATTTAATTAATGGATATCTGTAATCTTAACGTGGGGAGATAATAAGCATTTAATAATATGGAGCTCGAAATATATTTTTGAGATAAGGGTAGGAGTGCAATTATGATTCTTTAGTGGTATGAATTATAATTTATGGAAATAGGAATCTGATTCAGTTCGAATTAGGGTTTCCTAATTCCATAAGGAAGCCTATTCCTTATTGACTTCTTATGATCCCTATCGTAGCCTATATATATGCTGCTTTGGCTCTCTCCTCAGTTAGCATTTTTCTATATAGAGAATTATAACTCGGAATAGAAAAGAGAGCGTAAAAGAGGGAGAGCAGAAAACAGAAAGGGTTTCGAAAGAGCCCACACTCAGTTCGGTATTCTGGCAGCAAAGGAATACGGTAGAAGATCGTGAGCTGTTATCGAGCCCGTGTTCTCGATTCGTCTACTACAGCAATCTGTTTTAGCAGTCTAAGGTAACCCTAGTTCCGCCCTTGTAGGGTTATTGTAGTTTTCACGTAATTTTTTTGTAGTACCAACTTATACGCGCTGTCAATGGATTCTGGGAACATAGTTTCCTAACAGTGGTATCAGAGCAACGTTGATTCTGCGTATGGGTTAGACGCAACCATGTTGTCCAATAAAACAGATCTTATGCGTGTTTTGATGGATGGATATAACGTAGAACTGTGCTAACCCTTATTTTGCAGTATTCTTATTCCATTATTATGGTCACTGATTTTGTGTGATTGGATCCCACGATGGTTTTATCCGTGGTTAATTTTGCTGTTTAAATATAGCATGTGAACTCCTTTATGGAGGCATAGGATTTGTGTGTATTGGATCCCACGCTTGATTGATGTGTGGTTAATTTACTGCAAAGAAATAGCATGTGAACTCCTTTATGGAGGTGTGGATATCGCAGGTTTTCAAAATTTTACCCACTTTTAAAACAAATATTTTCAAATTCAAAGAGTCGCCACTTAATTTTTAAAAGGAAAAAAATTAAGAAACCATTTTAAAAGCAAACTGATCTTTTGCGAAACCAAAGATAAACTGGGTCCGGGGATTATGGAATGAAAGGGGAAGGAGCCCGGCGGACTAAAACACCCCCTTTCATCCTATCTCACGATAGGCCTCTACTCAACATCCTTTTTAATCAAATTAATAATCTAAGCATGCCCTCAATTAATACATATATGTAGGTATACATAACACAAGCATGTTGAAAGGGTGCAAAATTGCTAACGGTAAAATATCATTCATAAGTCACATAATTCAACTAGCAAACATCATGATATGCAATAGAGAACTAGAAAACATACCCGGGATCCGGCCGCGAATATCAAACGTGCAATGCATGCAAAAATAAACCTAAGAAAGGTCTCTAATACATATATACACATAAGGCAAAACCTAAGCTAAGGTGTCGCACATGGGGTCGAAAAATCAATTAAAATCAATAAAATAGATTAAACTAGAGAAGGGTTGAGAAATTGTACCTCAAAGCGCTACAAAACAAAGGTTAGTACACATGCCTTAGACAAGATATAATATCATAAATAAGTAAATCCTAAGTCATGTTCAATTAGATACATCTTAGGCAAGAGATAAGTCCTACTTATGGATATTAACATGTATGAATGAATGCATGAATATGAACAAATAGGGGACATGAATTTCTTCACCAATTTGGATCACTAAGCCTCTGGATTTAATCTAAATTATCGTTATTCAAAACATGGTTTGGGTCTCAAGACATTAGGAGACCATTTGAGTTAAAATAAATAAGATTAGATGAAAACAGTAGCAGTTTTTTTTGTGATTTACAGAGAGCAGACCAGACGTTCAAAAATAGAAATAAAATACTTTTGATGGTTGGATCTTACTGATTTTTGGATATGTTATGCCTCTGTGAGTCTAGTTTCTAACCCAAAAAGAAAATCGAGGTTTCAACGGTTAGATCTTCGGGAATACTGAAAATACTAGACCTCACTCAGGATTCTGCAACTCTCTGTCCAGAGATCTTGTATGATTTTCTAAAAATAGTAAAAAAATGAGAAACACTTAGATCTTTTTAGGGTACCTTCCTAACACATTAAGGTACTTATAAAAAATTATTTGAGACCCCGAAAACTTAATTAGGGTTCTGATTTATTAATTTCAAAACGGACTTACTATTCTGAAAGTATTTTAAAACTCTGGACAGATTGTATTTAGCTCACAAAAACCATGATCAAACCCTTCTAATCACAAGATCTTGCTAAAACAAAAATCACAGTGGTAAAACAATGTGTTATGAACATTTTCCCGTTGGTTTCATTCGATTCCAACGGTCGGATTTCAAACTAAAAATCCTTGATCAAAAACAGTTTATGAACCCACTGTTTCATTTTGCTAGTTCAAGTTTGTTGATTGGCCTCAACTATTAAAACATGAAGTTGGGGCTCAAATCAAACTACTTCTTCTACCATTTGATGGTCATTGAAGACTATGAGGCATATTATACTTATGGATCTTGATGAAGTATTGAAATGAACTTCACAAAATCCTCAAATAAAGAACTCAAACCTATGGACCCAAGTTTGAATTCAACTTATCACTCCTACCATTTGATGGTCATTGGAGTTAGAAACATACATGCTCATAGGTAGGTTTTAGATGAAGTATGAAAGACTTCTCAAAACCTAAGGGAAAGATTAGTCTAAGCCATGGGAGTAGACTTGAACTAACACATTTTCTCCTACCATTTGATGGTCATTGGAGACTAAATGAAGTAAAAAAAAACTACTAAAACCTCATTGGAATATAGTAAGGATTCTATAAGATTTCTTAATGAAGAGGTTCAAGTCATGGATTAAGACTTGAATCTCAACAATTATATATAGATTAAAATTATGATTCATTCTAATCTCCATGTAGATCATGAGATCTTAGAAGTTGAAGAATCAAACTCAAAGAGGTTCAATGAGATATGGAAGATCTCATGAACCTTTTTAGTGAAATAGAAGTAAGGAAAATCAAAGATTACTTAGAGAAACTAAGATTACTCCTACCATTTGATGGTCATTGGAGTCTTAAATGAAGTTAAAATCTAATGAAACCTTATTGGAATATGGTAAGGATTCCATAAGATTTCTCCATGAAGAGGTTCAAGTCATGGATTAAGACTTGAATCTCACTAATTATATATAGATTAAAATTATGATTCATTCTAACCTCCATGTAGATCATGAGATCTTAGAAGTTGAATAATCAAACTCAAAGAGGTTCAATGAGATATGGAAGATCTCATGAACCTTACAAGAAATGGTAGAAATAAGAAATCAAAATTTGCTTTGAGAAACCAAGAACACAAATTCTTCAAAATTGAATTTATTTTAAACCCAAGGCATCAATTAGACCCAAATCAATGAAGTAATATGAGATTCAATCACAAGTTCTAAGTGGTGTGTGATGAAATGAGGTAAGAAGAGAGGTTTTGAAAATGTGTAAAGTTCCTAGAACTATGAACTTGTGATTGAATGGCCTAATTCTATCAAATGATTGAGAGGTTACCTCTAAAACCTCAAGGGATTCTTCAACTTCTTGTGAAGATCTTCCAAGACTTTAAGATTTTCTTCAAAATTCTTCAAATTCTTCAAGCTTCTTCAAGAAATTCTTCTTTTCTCTATATGATTTTGTATCTCTCTCTCTCTCTAAATTCAAATATATGTGTTGATTCAAGTATTTTCCAAGTATATTTTTCAAGTCCCTCCACAATGAAGGTGAAAGTTTGTTTATATAGACAATTAATCCAGGGATAAATGGGTAAATTCGGGGTGGAAACCCATGTGCAAAGATTTCTTCTAGAACATGTGAGAAAAGCAGTCTGTTACAGCCGGCGGCACTCGACGGGTGCCGGCGGCACTCTCTGAATGCCGGGCGGCACTCTCTGAGTGCCGGGCGGCAAACACTAAGTGCCGGCGCGGCACTCAGTGAGTGCCGCCGCGTTTTCCGCGTGCCGGGGCTAACTGAATTTTGTCCCTCTTTTTGATTTTTCAAAAATATGTTGGTGTAAACACAATTTTTCTATTCTATATATATATATATTTGTATTAATATCCCACATGTGCATGGTATCAACCATGTGCATGGTATATTTTGAATATACTACTCTCTTTTTTTGTATTTTCTCTTTTTCCAAGATTTTTATTTATTTTGTCCTCCTATTTCTCTCAAAAGAACTCTTTATTATTTTTATTTTTCTTAAGATCCGGTTCCCAGACTGGGTTTCTCACGCGTTCTTTATTATTCGGGTTTCTCCCGAATACCCAAACTCTCTCTCTCTTCCTTCTCCTTTTTATATTTTTTTATTTTAATTTTGAAATTTGCCTTGAAGAATCACTTTGAATTTTCTGGAAGATCTTCGAATGCCACCGATCATTGTCATCATCGGTCTTTGAGAGGTAACCAATCCCTGGATTTGACATTTGGTTAAAATTGGGGTGTCTACAGTTTGCCCCTCTTTGACAGAGCTCGTGAAGCAACGCGTATCGCAAGCAAATGTCAAAGCCTGTGTGAAAGACAAGCCTTTGACCAAATAGTCGAATCCAGGTAAAAACAAAAGTGCGTTGCAAAAACAGGCGCACAGATAGCCAAATGCTGGTCGTGCTCAATGGTGAGCTGCCTACGTATCCCAACGGGAATCAGACTAGGACGTAGTTCAGGCAAAGGACAACAACACACCAACGCAGGTAGTCACACAGATGAATGCACCTATCTCATCGTGATGCACATGCTCATGCAATCTTATATCTTATGCTTCCAAACGTGATGTTCCTGAGTCACGTTACTCTTCCTATTATCAGAAATGCACCCTATACATTGAATTATCCTATTATGACACCGTCTTACTCTAGGAATATTATGACTATTGTACACTTCATATGCATATGAGAATCGTCTGATTGACTGAGATGCGCTCTGCGCCTTATACCCCATAGCCGAATCAGGAAATGTGCTGAAAGACTGAGATGCGCTTCGCGCCTTATACTCTGGTGTTTTCCAAGAAATGAAATGTTTTGCAGAAAAGTCAGAATCGCTCCAGGTTCAATGACCCCAATGATCGCAGAAAAGTCAGAATCGCTCCAGATTCAATGACCCCAGATAGCAGAAAAGTCAGAATCGCTCCAGATTCAATGACCCCAAAGATCGCAGAAAAGTCAGAATCGCTCCAGATTCAATGACACCAATGATCGCAGAAAAGTCAGAATCGCTCCAGATTCAATGACCCCAGATAGCAGAAAAGTCAGAATCGCTCCAGATTCAATGACCCCAGATAGCAGAAAAGTCAGAATCGTTCCAGATTCAATGACACCAATGATCGCAGAAAAGTCAGAATCGCTCCAGATTCAATGACCCCAGATAGCAGAAAAGTCAGAATCGCTCCAGATTCAATGACCCCGAATAGCAGAAAAGTCAGAATCGCTCCAGATTCAATGACCCCAAAAAGCAAAAAAGTCAGAATCGCTCCAGATTCAATGACCCCAGATAGCAGAAAAGTCAGAATCGCTCCAGATTCAATAACCCAAAGATCGCAGAAAAGTCAGAATCGCTCCAGATTCAATGACACCAATGATCGCAGAAAAGTCAGAATCGCTCCAGATTCAATGACCCCAGATAGCAGAAAAGTCAGAATCGCTCCAGATTCAATGACCCCAAAGATCGCAGAAAAGTCAGAATCGCTCCAGATTCAATGACCCCAGATAGCAGAAAAGTCAGAATCGCTCCAGATTCAATGACCCCAAAGATCGCAGAAAAGTCAGAATCGCTCCAGATTCAATGACCCCAGATAGCAGAAAAGTCAGAATCGCTCCAGATTCAATGACCCCAAAGATCGCAGAAAAGTCAGAATCGCTCCAGATTCAATGACACCAATGATCGCAGAAAAGTCAGAATCGCTCCAGATTCAATGACCCCAGATAGCAGAAAAGTCAGAATCGCTCCAGATTCAATGACCCCAAAGATCGCAGAAAAGTCAGAATCGCTCCAGATTCAATGACCCCAGATAGCAGAAAAGTCAGAATCGCTCCAGATTCAATGACCCCAAAGATCGCAGAAAAGTCAGAATCGCTCCAGATTCAATGACCCCAGATAGCAGAAAAGTCAGAATCGCTCCAGATTCAATGACCCCAAAGATCGCAGAAAAGTCAGAATCGCTCCAGATTCAATGACCCCAGATAGCAGAAAAGTCAGAATCGCTCCAGATTCAATGACCCCAAAGATCGCAGAAAAGTCAGAATCGCTCCAGATTCAATGACCCCAATGATCGCAGAAAAGTCAGAATCGCTCCAGATTCAATGACCCCAGATAGCAGAAAAGTCAGAATCGCTCCAGATTCAATGACCCCAAAGATCGCAGAAAAGTCAGAATCGCTCCAGATTCAATGACCCCAGATAGCAGAAAAGTCAGAATCGCTCCAGATTCAATGACCCCAAAGATCGCAGAAAAGTCAGAATCGCTCCAGATTCAATGACCCCAGATAGCAGAAAAGTCAGAATCGCTCCAGATTCAATGACCCCAAAGATCGCAGAAAAGTCAGAATCGCTCCAGATTCAATGACCCCAATGATCGCAGAAAAGTCAGAATCGCTCCAGATTCAATGACCCCAGATAGCAGAAAAGTCAGAATCGCTCCAGATTCAATGACCCCAAAGATCGCAGAAAAGTCAGAATCGCTCTAGATTCAATGACCCCAGATAGCAGAAAAGTCAGAATCGCTCCAGATTCAATGACCCCAAATTCGCTTGGTATTGCAAGGGTAATTTTTATTTTTCTCCTCCTTTTTTTAAAACAGTCACGCGAACTTAAACAATTCATTTTCTATCGGGAGTCACGCAGACTCGAAAAATTCATTTCTATTTTTCAAAGATTGGGAGTTGCGCGGACTCGACAGTTCATTTCTACTTTTCAAAGATTGGGAGTCGCGCGGACTCGAAAATTCATTTCTACTTTTCAAAGATTGGGAGTCGCGCGGACTCGAAAATTCATTTCTACTTTTCAAAGATTGGGAGTCGCGCGGACTCGAAAATTCATTTCTACTTTTCAAAGATTGGGAGTCGCGCGGACTCGAAAATTTCATTTTCTAAAAATTCATTTTTTTTTTTTTTTTTTTTTTTTTTTTCAAGACCTGGAGTCGCGCAGACTCGACAACTTGTTTTCGGCATTTCTAAATTTGGTTTTATCCCTTCCCTTTTTGTTTTGATCGGTAACCCCAGGCTGCAGTAGATGACTTATGCCAAGATCGAAGATTTGATCGGTGACTTCAAAGGCTGCGATAGACGACTTATACCAAGATCGAGGATTTGATCGGTAACTCATAGGATGCGATAGACGACTTATACCAAGACCGAGAATTTGATCGGTGACTCATAGGATGCGATAGACGACTTATACCAAGACCGAGAATTTGATTGGTGACTCATAGGATGCGATAGACGACTTATACCAAGACCGAGGATTTGATCGGTGACTCATAGGATGCGAGAGACGACTTATACCAAGACCGAGGATTTGATTGGTGACTCATAGGATGCGATAGACGACTTATACCAAGACCGAGAATTTGATCGGTGACTCATAGGATGCGATAGACGACTTATACCAAGACCGAGAATTTGATTGGTGACTCATAGGATGCGATAGACGACTTATACCAAGACCGAGGATTTGATCGGTAACTCATAGGATGCGATAGACGACTTATACCAAGACCGAGGATTTGATTGGTGACTCATAGGATGCGATAGACGACTTATACCAAGACCGAGAATTTGATTGGTAACGGTACAGCCTCAAAAGATTTGCTTTGGGGCTATTCTAGCTCAAGATACGTTTCATGTGCTTCTTATTCTAGATTCATCATTTTCTTTTCTTGACAGATTGTTTGCTATGGACAGCAATTTCAGGTGATTCGGGCAAGAAGAGGAAGAAGCATGAGCCATTTCTCCACAACAATCCCACTTTTCTGCTCACGGATTCCCCTTTTAACTATGGACCAGTTCAAAAGGCTTTCTGTTACATCTGATGATCTGCTTGTACGGCTTGGAGCCTGATCTGCTGAGGGTATTCACTTGATTTTGTTCTCTCTGAAGATGTTACTCGCCCTTTCCTTGGCGGGGCAGAATCTGACTCCCTGACCTCCCTGCTATTACCCTTCTTTTGGAATCTTCAATTCTTGTTGATCCCTCTGCGGAATATATCTTTTGGATTTCAAGAAGGTAGACTCAAACTGGGTTGAGATACACACATTTTCAGATTTGTGACCAATTCTGCTTTCTTTTCTTTGCGCTTCTTTGATCGACTTTTAGAAAAGGTTGTAATCCCATAATATTCTTTCATTGTATCTTCCTTTACGATTGACTTTTTGATAATGAAGAATTCTTCTTTTCATGTTTCTTTCCATCTTAAATCAATTTTAGATTTATGCATGAAAACTTCAATCAATTTTTTTTTACTTCAAGAATTCTTAGGATGCCTAAGCTTAGTCCTTGAAAACCAGAAAACACAGAGATATTTTATTTGGCAAACGACAGTTTGCCCCTAGTTTGATAGGGGTTTGGAAATGCTGGGCAAACGAAGTTTGCCCCTGGTTTGGGGGAGGTGACGCGGCCTCTGGGCAAGTGAATGTGATTTCATGAATTGGTTGGGTTTCTTCTTTGGACCGAGGGCCTTGGGAGACCCGCCTACTTATCCCCGAATGGGCATCAGGTCCTATAGTAGTTCGGTTGAGGCCTGAAAGAAGTGCAATGATTGACTGTGTGTGTAGTTGTGACCGAACCTTGCAGGCTGCCTACGTATCCCCAAATGGGAATCAGGTCAAAACGTAGTTCATCTATTCTGGAGGTCTTGAAAGAAAAAGGCTTCAAGAATTGGTGGACTTTTCGAGCCATGTTTTCATTTAGGTTCAATGGGTGCCCTTTCTGGGCAGATTTTCCGAAACATATTCCTTATGGCAGCTTTCGAACAAGATGATGAACTACTTCTCCTTCTTATGCATTTTTTTTTCCTCTTTTCCTCTTTTTTTTTTTTTTTTTTTCTTCTTTCCCCTTTTTTTTTGTTTTGTGGCGGTTGATTCTTTTCACCTTATCACTAGCCAGTCAATCTTTACAACTCTCATAATACATCATGTTTTACTCATACTCTATCATACTCACATAGTAATATCAGCCCTCCAAATTACTCTTTATCTTTCTCAAAGATATTTCTGCATTGTCTACTTATCACTTATCCATTGAGTCTCTCACAAAAAATTTAATTGATACTTCCAAATCTTTCTTTTCATTTCCAATTTCTTTTCTTAGGATAATTCATGTACTTTGAAGTACTCAAGAACTTATTCATTCTCTACTTTTTTTTCTTCTTTTTTTTTTTTTTTTTTTTTTTCACTATCTCTTATTCTCTTCATGATTTTGACTGGCTAGGATTTGGATTTTGAAATCAACACGCATCTTATTTTGCTCTAACTTTTGCCTAGGCGCCCTTTCGGGTTTTCATCCTAGCGAGCTCTTTTTTTTTTTTTCTTTCTTTCTTTCTTTTTTTTTTCTTTTAAGAAGAAGAAGTTCATTTAAGATATCTAGCTACCATTAAGGAACAAGTTCATGGCTTTGGACTGTGAGCTCACCTTTTAGGTTTGGTAAAAAGGGGTGATGTGGGATAATTTCTGAATTCATTCTGGCACATCATCATAGGACCATGCAAGGCATCCTTGTATTCTTTTAGCAATGAGATCAATTTTATGCTTTTATCTTTATTGAGTGAAAGATGGAAAGAATCACTTTGAGAATCTTCTTCTTTTTCTAAGTCAAATGCCAAAGTTTCCTCAATGATTTTGCATGCAGGTTCATTTGCTTTTTTTTTTTTTTTTTTTTCACAGTTATTAAAAATCATTAAGCGCAATCAAGTAAGCAGAATCAGTCACTTTCATTGATAACAGAAAATTAAAAGATTTGGCTCATACTGGCCATTACAGACTTCCGGGGTAGGGGAATCCTATCACTAGACTCAAGGACCTCTTGGCAAATTCCCTGATTCTATCTCTCCTTCTTTTCCTGACTTTTCTTCCTTTCCCTTATTTTCCTTGATCTCTTCCTCCAACACTTCTCCCATCTGTTCTTTCCCAATGATCTTCTTTGGACCGCTCTCCTCGGTCTTACTGCCTTCTTCATGAAAGAGATTCCTCATGGCCAGGCCATCCAGTGCGCGAATCCAATCTTGGACAGACATGGGTTCTATGGGCGCTTGTAGGTACGGATCTTCATAGAAAGAGATCTCAAACCCTTGCTCCAAGTATTTATCTTCGCAGTTCGCCCATGGCTCCGGAAAGCCGCAGTAGGGGAAATCTCCTCCTCCCTTGATGGAATGTGCATGCAACACCTGCCTTCCTTCTTCAAGATCCTTCCCTTTCCCTTTTTCTGAACCGTTTTCCTCAGCATGATTGACCACTTCCTCAGCATTTCCCTCTTCTTCTCCTTCAGACCACAGACCTTCCATGTCGCTGTACACCTCCTCCTCCCAGACGGAGTTATCAGTAGGATTGTTTGGATCCCACCAATTGATTCGGATGATTTCATTGTCCATATATTCCTCAAATGCTTGTTCTTCTTCTCCTCCTATCAGCCAATCCTCATCCTCTACTACTATAAGGCATATCCTCTGATCTTTTGGGAATTCATAAGCTTTCGTAGCCTGTCCTACTGGTATAATTAATACAGACGGATCGAAGACTTCCTCCCCAACATCTAAGAGATTGATGTTTCGTGGTGGTGGTACAGCATGATGATTGGGGAGCGGGTTTCGGGTCACATGCGGCCGATTGGTAGGCGGAGCGGAAATGGTCTTATTATCAATCAAATCTTGTACTTCATGCCTTAACCTCATACATCGGTCAGTCGTATGGCCATGAGCTTGGTGAAACTCACAATAGAGGCTTGTATTGAAACCCGGCGGAAGTGGATCAGGCATTGGTTTTGGATCTAGAGGCTTGAGATATCCTTTTTCCATCAATCGCTTGAGAGTAGTGGTCAATGAGATCCCTAAATCCGTGAAGCGACGAAGCTGCCCTTCCAACTTTGGTCTCGACGCACCCCCTTTTCTCGCAAAATTCTGCCCTTCTTCCGGCTGGCTTAGAACATTAACATCAGTTGCTACCTGATTTCCAGCATTCCCCCCATAGAATGGTCTTCTAGAGCGGTTCCCCTGAGGTTCCTCCTTCTTAATGACCCCTTCCTGTATCGCGTCTTCGATTCTGGTACCTACATCGAACACCTCGGTGAAAGTATTGAGGGATTGGAACCTCATCTTCTCCTGATAGATGGGTTGGAGATTCTTCATCAGCATTCGGATTTGCTCTTTTTCAGTCGGTCTCTGTATCATCTTAGCGGCCTTCCCCCTCCATCGGCTTAGAAATTCAGCAAAAGACTCTTTGTTCCCCTGCCGGGTAGTCTCCAAATCCCTGATAGTAACATCCAGATCTTGGTTGTATTCGTATTGGGCCACAAATGCTTTTACCACTTCTTCCCAATTTCTAGTCTTCCCTGGTTCCAGAGTGAGATACCAAGACAAAGCAGCCCCCGTTAACGTCTGTTGAAACAAGACTGCCATCATGACCGTGCTTAGACCGCTAGGCTGAAATGCCCCTATACACATTCTTATGTGGCTACGTGGGTTCCCTGTTCCATCAAACTTATCGAACACAGGCATTTTGAATCCTGCAGGCAATACCTCACAAACCCCCTCATACAACCCTTCCAATTCCAACAAATAGGTGTCAACCCCTTGTGCCTTTCGTACCACCCTTTCCAACTTCTCCATCTTCTCAGTCATCAACTTGTCCTTCTCAGCCCTCTCTTTTTCTAGTTTCTCCCTTTCTATTCTCGGCGCTTCATTCCCTTCTGTTTCATCAAACCAATCTTCATCCCTGTGAGGAGGATCATTGCCTGGCTGCTGCCGTGCTAGTGCTTCTATCATAGTCATCATTCTAGTCATTTGTCCTGCTTGTTGTTCCACCATTGTCCTTAACTCTGTCATCTCCCTTGCATTAGCCTCTTGTGCCATCTCTTTTCTTACTAGTCTTGCAGTAGAATCTCTGTACCAGGCTATACTCGCAGTTGATTCTATTTTTTACCTACAACCATATTTGTTTAAGTTATTTTTAACTACTTTTTCCCCCTTTTTCAACATTATTCGTTTACTTTTTGCTTTTATTAATGATTCACATGCTTTCAATGAATGATTCAAATGTCATGCGGATGCAAATGCATGTGTGTGTGTGTGCCTATTCTATATGCTAAACAAAAGAAAATTCTAATCCTAACACATAAACACATAAGCACATAAAATCCTCATCCATGTTTGAGTGTGCTAATTTCTCTTTTCATTGTGATCCTTTTTACCCTTTCAAGAATTTTTTGAAATTCATTTGACAAGTATTTCCCCTAGATGATGGGATCTTTTCCAAAATTCCTTAAGAAGCTTTCCTTTGAAAACAACAACATTTCTAAACAAAAGATGATTAGGTTTGAAATTTTGCTTTTGAAATTTCTTTGAAAATGATTTCTTTGATTGCAGAGATTTCTTGGATTATATTCCTTAATAAAAAGGTGATTAGGTCCAAATTTTGCTTTGAAAAAAAAAAAGCATTCCTTTAGTTGGTAAAACTTTTCAAACTCTTTCAACAATTTTTGGGTTCCAAGAATTTTAGGTTCTTTCTTCAAATACGGTTGGAAAGGAAATTTTAAATCCGAAAGTGAACTCCAAAAATTTTGAACGAGTGATTGAATGCCTTGGAATACAGATACCAAAAAACGTATTTAAAAATTCTTTGGGTAAGAGGATCATATGATCGGATTATTGTCATACTCTTCATGAATTTGGATGCATACAAGGTCAATGATGCTTAGCTTAGCAAGATGTAAGAGATGTAATCACATAATCAAGATCCAGCATGTTCCCAAATGTCGTGGGACATGAGAAGGAATTGCTAAAAGGTGATTAAAGGGTTACACATCTTTAGTCAAGCAAGCATCGTCATCATCTCAAATAACCCCTTTCGGGCATACAAAACTCCCTAGCACATAAATCCTAATCAAGAATTTAATTCCTAATTTTGAAAGGTTCTATGGAAACTACTATGCAAAGGCCGGGTTTTGGTCAAATAAGGGACCCTTGACACACACCCGATAGGATGCTTCATATACCAAAACATGGTACGAGATCAAGGGTGATCACACGGTCCCATGATGACTTGACCGACCGGGTTGCCCCGAGCCTCCAAGGTCATAGTTCCGTGCAATCGACTGGCGAGACATGCAAGTGCAATGCAACGGGCACACAAAAATTAATTAATTCGATAAAAAAGGATGCTTTCAAGTCTAATCCTCGAGTGAACCCAAAATCAGAAATTCTGGTCTGCGAAACCAGAGATTCTGGGTTCGGTCCCCAGCAGAGTCGCCAGATTGTGGATATCGCAGGTTTTCAAAATTTTACCCACTTTTAAAACAAATATTTTCAAATTCAAAGAGTCGCCACTTAATTTTTAAAAGGAAAAAAATTAAGAAACCATTTTAAAAGCAAACTGATCTTTTGCGAAACCAAAGATAAACTGGGTCCGGGGATTATGGAATGAAAGGGGAAGGAGCCCGGCGGACTAAAACACCCCCTTTCATCCTATCTCACGATAGGCCTCTACTCAACATCCTTTTTAATCAAATTAATAATCTAAGCATGCCCTCAATTAATACATATATGTAGGTATACATAACACAAGCATGTTGAAAGGGTGCAAAATTGCTAACGGTAAAATATCATTCATAAGTCACATAATTCAACTAGCAAACATCATGATATGCAATAGAGAACTAGAAAACATACCCGGGATCCGGCCGCGAATATCAAACGTGCAATGCATGCAAAAATAAACCTAAGAAAGGTCTCTAATACATATATACACATAAGGCAAAACCTAAGCTAAGGTGTCGCACATGGGGTCGAAAAATCAATTAAAATCAATAAAATAGATTAAACTAGAGAAGGGTTGAGAAATTGTACCTCAAAGCGCTACAAAACAAAGGTTAGTACACATGCCTTAGACAAGATATAATATCATAAATAAGTAAATCCTAAGTCATGTTCAATTAGATACATCTTAGGCAAGAGATAAGTCCTACTTATGGATATTAACATGTATGAATGAATGCATGAATATGAACAAATAGGGGACATGAATTTCTTCACCAATTTGGATCACTAAGCCTCTGGATTTAATCTAAATTATCGTTATTCAAAACATGGTTTGGGTCTCAAGACATTAGGAGACCATTTGAGTTAAAATAAATAAGATTAGATGAAAACAGTAGCAGTTTTTTTTGTGATTTACAGAGAGCAGACCAGACGTTCAAAAATAGAAATAAAATACTTTTGATGGTTGGATCTTACTGATTTTTGGATATGTTATGCCTCTGTGAGTCTAGTTTCTAACCCAAAAAGAAAATCGAGGTTTCAACGGTTAGATCTTCGGGAATACTGAAAATACTAGACCTCACTCAGGATTCTGCAACTCTCTGTCCAGAGATCTTGTATGATTTTCTAAAAATAGTAAAAAAATGAGAAACACTTAGATCTTTTTAGGGTACCTTCCTAACACATTAAGGTACTTATAAAAAATTATTTGAGACCCCGAAAACTTAATTAGGGTTCTGATTTATTAATTTCAAAACGGACTTACTATTCTGAAAGTATTTTAAAACTCTGGACAGATTGTATTTAGCTCACAAAAACCATGATCAAACCCTTCTAATCACAAGATCTTGCTAAAACAAAAATCACAGTGGTAAAACAATGTGTTATGAACATTTTCCCGTTGGTTTCATTCGATTCCAACGGTCGGATTTCAAACTAAAAATCCTTGATCAAAAACAGTTTATGAACCCACTGTTTCATTTTGCTAGTTCAAGTTTGTTGATTGGCCTCAACTATTAAAACATGAAGTTGGGGCTCAAATCAAACTACTTCTTCTACCATTTGATGGTCATTGAAGACTATGAGGCATATTATACTTATGGATCTTGATGAAGTATTGAAATGAACTTCACAAAATCCTCAAATAAAGAACTCAAACCTATGGACCCAAGTTTGAATTCAACTTATCACTCCTACCATTTGATGGTCATTGGAGTTAGAAACATACATGCTCATAGGTAGGTTTTAGATGAAGTATGAAAGACTTCTCAAAACCTAAGGGAAAGATTAGTCTAAGCCATGGGAGTAGACTTGAACTAACACATTTTCTCCTACCATTTGATGGTCATTGGAGACTAAATGAAGTAAAAAAAAACTACTAAAACCTCATTGGAATATAGTAAGGATTCTATAAGATTTCTTAATGAAGAGGTTCAAGTCATGGATTAAGACTTGAATCTCAACAATTATATATAGATTAAAATTATGATTCATTCTAATCTCCATGTAGATCATGAGATCTTAGAAGTTGAAGAATCAAACTCAAAGAGGTTCAATGAGATATGGAAGATCTCATGAACCTTTTTAGTGAAATAGAAGTAAGGAAAATCAAAGATTACTTAGAGAAACTAAGATTACTCCTACCATTTGATGGTCATTGGAGTCTTAAATGAAGTTAAAATCTAATGAAACCTTATTGGAATATGGTAAGGATTCCATAAGATTTCTCCATGAAGAGGTTCAAGTCATGGATTAAGACTTGAATCTCACTAATTATATATAGATTAAAATTATGATTCATTCTAACCTCCATGTAGATCATGAGATCTTAGAAGTTGAATAATCAAACTCAAAGAGGTTCAATGAGATATGGAAGATCTCATGAACCTTACAAGAAATGGTAGAAATAAGAAATCAAAATTTGCTTTGAGAAACCAAGAACACAAATTCTTCAAAATTGAATTTATTTTAAACCCAAGGCATCAATTAGACCCAAATCAATGAAGTAATATGAGATTCAATCACAAGTTCTAAGTGGTGTGTGATGAAATGAGGTAAGAAGAGAGGTTTTGAAAATGTGTAAAGTTCCTAGAACTATGAACTTGTGATTGAATGGCCTAATTCTATCAAATGATTGAGAGGTTACCTCTAAAACCTCAAGGGATTCTTCAACTTCTTGTGAAGATCTTCCAAGACTTTAAGATTTTCTTCAAAATTCTTCAAATTCTTCAAGCTTCTTCAAGAAATTCTTCTTTTCTCTATATGATTTTGTATCTCTCTCTCTCTCTAAATTCAAATATATGTGTTGATTCAAGTATTTTCCAAGTATATTTTTCAAGTCCCTCCACAATGAAGGTGAAAGTTTGTTTATATAGACAATTAATCCAGGGATAAATGGGTAAATTCGGGGTGGAAACCCATGTGCAAAGATTTCTTCTAGAACATGTGAGAAAAGCAGTCTGTTACAGCCGGCGGCACTCGACGGGTGCCGGCGGCACTCTCTGAATGCCGGGCGGCACTCTCTGAGTGCCGGGCGGCAAACACTAAGTGCCGGCGCGGCACTCAGTGAGTGCCGCCGCGTTTTCCGCGTGCCGGGGCTAACTGAATTTTGTCCCTCTTTTTGATTTTTCAAAAATATGTTGGTGTAAACACAATTTTTCTATTCTATATATATATATATATATTTGTATTAATATCCCACATGTGCATGGTATCAACCATGTGCATGGTATATTTTGAATATACTACTCTCTTTTTTTGTATTTTCTCTTTTTCCAAGATTTTTATTTATTTTGTCCTCCTATTTCTCTCAAAAGAACTCTTTATTATTTTTATTTTTCTTAAGATCCGGTTCCCAGACTGGGTTTCTCACGCGTTCTTTATTATTCGGGTTTCTCCCGAATACCCAAACTCTCTCTCTCTTCCTTCTCCTTTTTATATTTTTTTATTTTAATTTTGAAATTTGCCTTGAAGAATCACTTTGAATTTTCTGGAAGATCTTCGAATGCCACCGATCATTGTCATCATCGGTCTTTGAGAGGTAACCAATCCCTGGATTTGACATTTGGTCAAAATTGGGGTGTCTACAGTTTGCCCCTCTTTGACAGAGCTCGTGAAGCAACGCGTATCGCAAGCAAATGTCAAAGCCTGTGTGAAAGACAAGCCTTTGACCAAATAGTCGAATCCAGGTAAAAACAAAAGTGCGTTGCAAAAACAGGCGCGCAGATAGCCAAATGCTGGTCGTGCTCAATGGTGAGCTGCCTACGTATCCCAACGGGAATCAGACCAGGACGTAGTTCAGGCAAAGGACAACAACACACCAACGCAGGTAGTCACACAGATGAATGCACCTATCTCATCGTGATGCACATGCTCATGCAATCTTATATCTTATGCTTCCAAACGTGATGTTCCTGAGTCACGTTACTCTTCCTATTATCAGAAATGCACCCTATACATTGAATTATCCTATTATGACACCGTCTTACTCTAGGAATATTATGACTATTGTACACTTCATATGCATATGAGAATCGTCTGATTGACTGAGATGCGCTCTGCGCCTTATACCCCATAGCCGAATCAGGAAATGTGCTGAAAGACTGAGATGCGCTTCGCGCCTTATACTCTGGTGTTTTCCAAGAAATGAAATGTTTTGCAGAAAAGTCAGAATCGCTCCAGGTTCAATGACCCCAATGATCGCAGAAAAGTCAGAATCGCTCCAGATTCAATGACCCCAGATAGCAGAAAAGTCAGAATCGCTCCAGATTCAATGACCCCAAAGATCGCAGAAAAGTCAGAATCGCTCCAGATTCAATGACACCAATGATCGCAGAAAAGTCAGAATCGCTCCAGATTCAATGACCCCAGATAGCAGAAAAGTCAGAATCGCTCCAGATTCAATGACCCCAGATAGCAGAAAAGTCAGAATCGTTCCAGATTCAATGACACCAATGATCGCAGAAAAGTCAGAATCGCTCCAGATTCAATGACCCCAGATAGCAGAAAAGTCAGAATCGCTCCAGATTCAATGACCCCGAATAGCAGAAAAGTCAGAATCGCTCCAGATTCAATGACCCCAAAAAGCAAAAAAGTCAGAATCGCTCCAGATTCAATGACCCCAGATAGCAGAAAAGTCAGAATCGCTCCAGATTCAATAACCCAAAGATCGCAGAAAAGTCAGAATCGCTCCAGATTCAATGACACCAATGATCGCAGAAAAGTCAGAATCGCTCCAGATTCAATGACCCCAGATAGCAGAAAAGTCAGAATCGCTCCAGATTCAATGACCCCAAAGATCGCAGAAAAGTCAGAATCGCTCCAGATTCAATGACCCCAGATAGCAGAAAAGTCAGAATCGCTCCAGATTCAATGACCCCAAAGATCGCAGAAAAGTCAGAATCGCTCCAGATTCAATGACCCCAGATAGCAGAAAAGTCAGAATCGCTCCAGATTCAATGACCCCAAAGATCGCAGAAAAGTCAGAATCGCTCCAGATTCAATGACACCAATGATCGCAGAAAAGTCAGAATCGCTCCAGATTCAATGACCCCAGATAGCAGAAAAGTCAGAATCGCTCCAGATTCAATGACCCCAAAGATCGCAGAAAAGTCAGAATCGCTCCAGATTCAATGACCCCAGATAGCAGAAAAGTCAGAATCGCTCCAGATTCAATGACCCCAAAGATCGCAGAAAAGTCAGAATCGCCCCGGAAACCCCGCGGGGGGCGCTGCCCCCTCGACCCCCGCGAGCTGACCGGGCAGCTCGACCCCCTTTGCATAGTGGCGACATAGAGCTAATCGGGTTCAATGAAGATTTCTTCACAAGAGTTGCAGCTTGACCATAATAGTGGGATTCCTATTTTATTGTGGTTTCCTTATTTATGTGTGATTGAATGATTATTATTGTTTCATGTTTAATGAATAAGACAACATGGATAATTGTTCCTAGACCTATTTCAGATGTGTAGCTGCATGTTTAATTTATATTAATTTAAAATGATGGACAACTACATGTGTATTTAGAAATAAAACTAATTCCATAATTTGAAAACATAAGTACTTATTTTCTAAAATCATGAGAATAGAATAATTTTATTATCTACACATATGGGTTTCACAAGTAAGGATGAATTAATCCTTATCAAGTATTCCATTATTTTTTATTAATTAAATTAAAAAGTTTTTCTAAAAAATTATAACCCTCAATTTTTTTTTAAAAAATTCTAAGTGGGAGAGGGAATTTATCAAGTATAAATCCCATGGTCTCCATCACTGGTTTGAGATGATATGATTAATTTTGTGTGATGGCTCTACTGCCATCCTCCCTATCGGATGTAGTTGATCATGGAGTCATCAGTACAAACTTCTTTAAAAGAATGTTTTGGGTGATTGTTGGTGTGGGTCACCTCTCCATCAGAGGTGTTCCTCACAGAACTCTTGACCTAGAATTAAGTGATGGTATACACTTAGCTATAAATAATAATATCCTCTCCATCTGAGTCACTGTTATTATTTATAGGACCAAAGCAAGTCAGCAGTTTAATTTTATTAGGCAAAGTACATTGCCTGGATAGTAAAATTAAAAGGCAATTGTCTATCTGAACAAATGATGGATAGTATATGGCTTCCCATCGAGTCATACTATTCGCGGTGTATCAGGTTGCTGGCGGATTCCTTTCAAATATGGTAGAGGGAACCAATATTTTCAACTCGAATCCATAGTAATTTTTGCCCAAACGTAATTATTTATGTTATGTGATTCTCAGGCTTTTAAATGGGTACTATCAATCCACTTGCTGTTATACTTAAAGAAAACAAACTTACTGGACCAAACTATATAGACTGGAAAAGGAATTTGGATATTGTGTTAACTGCTGAAGAGTACAAGTTTGTGCTTACTCAAGAATGTCCTGAGCAACCTGGTGAGGGGCAACCGCTGAGGAAACCCAGGCTCACAAGAAATGGGTCAAGGCTGATGAGATGGCGCGGTGTTATATTTTGGCATCCATGTCAAATGTGCTACAACATCAACATCAGTCAATGGCCAGCGCCTATGACATGATGGAGAACCTCCGAGAGATGTTCGGAGATCAAAGTCGTGCTGCTAGGCAGGTTGCCATGAAAGACTTGATGAACACAACCATGGCTGAGGGGATGCCTGTAAGGGATCATGTTCTTAAGATGATATCTCTTCTTAATGAACTAGAGATCCTTGGAGCTACAATCGATGGGGAAACCCAGGTCGATATTGTACTCAGGTCACTGCAAGAGTCTTTTAAGCAATTCCGCCTTAATTACAACATGAATAAATTTAAATACACTTTGGCGGAGTTGCTTAAATAACTCCAGGCAGCTGAGGGTCTCAACAGAAAGTTAGGGAGTGCTCTTGTGTTTGAGAAAGGTTCTGCTTCAAAGCCGAAAGGCAAGAAGAAAATGAAAAAGGCTCAAAAGAAGGTTGCGGGTCCTCCACCAATCCAAAGGCCACGAGGACAACCGGGAAAGCCTAAAGGCAAATGTTTTGTTTGCAAGCAGCCAGGACACTGGAAGAAGCAATGTCCAGTTTATCTCGCCAGACAGAACAATCAAGGTAAATCTCATTTACTAGTTGTTGAATCGTGTTTAGCAGTCCGATCTACCGGTACCTGGTGTGTAGATACGGGAGCCACTGATCATGTATATAATTCTTTGCAGGGGTTCCAGGGAACCAGGCAGCTCAGTGATGGAGAGATTTATCTATGTATGGGAAATGCTACGAGAGTAGCAGCAGTTGCAGTAGGAGATCTACATCTTAGTTTTGGTAGAGATAGGATTTTAATATTAAGAAATTGCTTTTATGTACCTTCTATGAGAAGGAATTTAGTTTCAATTTCTAGTTTAGTAAAGAATGGATATTCAGTTCATTTTAATAAAGTAGTAGTTATTAAAGAAAATAAACGTTTTATTTATTCTGGTCAATTGGTGGATGATCTTTATATTATAAATCCTATCTCTCCTATACTGCAACTTAATGAATTGAATAACACAAATAGTTTGCCATTTAAGAGAAAAGAACCTTCGAGGATGAACCAAACGCATCTTTGGCACTTACGCCTTGGTCATATTAATTTGAAAAGGATTTAAAGACTGGTTCAAAATGGGCCATTAGGCTCATTGGAAGTGGAGGCACTTCCAGTTTGTGAATCCTGCTTGGAAGGTAAAATGACCAAGAGGCCATTCTCGGCCAAGGGCTATAGAGCAAAAGAGCCGTTGGAACTGGTTCACTCTGATTTGTGTGGTCCTATGACTGTCCAAGCAAGAGGGGGATTTGAGTACTTTGTCACTTTCATCGATGATTACTCAAGGTATGGGTACATTTATTTGATGCGGCGTAAGTCTGAATGCTTTGAGAAATTCAAAGACTTCAAGGCTGAAACAGAGAAGCGTCTAGGTAAATTTATCAAGACACTACGATCTGATCGTGGTAGAGAGTACCTTTTGGAAGAGTTTAGGGAATACTTATTGGAGCAAGGGATTACATCCTAATTGTCTGCACCCCGTATGCCTCAGTAGAACGGTGTAGCAGAAAGAAGGATCAAGACTCTCATGGATATGGTAAGATCTATGATGAGTTACTCAGATTTACCAATTTCCTTTTGGGGACACGCATTAGAGACAGCTTCATACATTCTAAACTTGGTACCATCTAAGTCAATACCGACTACTCCCACAGAATTGTGAACTGGGCGAAAGCCTAGTCTGCGGCATGTTCGGATCTAGGGTAGTCCAGCACATGTACTGAAAGGGAACGCAGAAAAGTTGGAATCAAGAACAGAAGTATATTTCTTTGTTGGGTATCCAAGAGGAACTAAAGGTGGTATATTTTATAGTCCTAAGGATTAGAAGGTTATTGTTAGCACCAATGCCACATTCTTAGAAGAGGACTATGTTATGGACCACAAGCCCAGAAGCCGTATTGTTCTAGAGGAAATGAGAGGAGAGACACCGAGACATACTTCTTCAATACCAACGGTACGAGAAGAAACACCACAAGAAAGAGTTATCGATATTCCATTACCACGTCGTAGTGGGAGGATTATCGAAACTCGTGTAGATCCTAAACTAACCATTAACACGCAGGTTCCTGAACCAGTACAACGTGTAGATAATGGTGTATTAAGTTTAGAATCTTCATAACGAAATATCAGTGATGCACAGACACGGGTTGTGCCTCGTCGTAGTGGGAGGGTTATTATTCAACCTGACCGGTATATGTTCTTGGGAGAGTCTTATGACCAGGTCCCTGATGAACAAGGTACCGACCCCTGTAACTACAATGAAGCACTCCAAGATAAAGATGCAGATCTTTGGCAAAAGGCTATGAAATCTGAAATGGAGTCTATGTACTCCAATCAAGTCTGGGATCTTGTAGAACCACCCAATGAAATAAAACCCATTGGATGTAAGTGGATCTATAAGAAGAAGAGAGGAGCAGACGGTAAGGTGGAAACCTTTAAAGCAAGGCTTGTTGCGAAAGGGTTCACTCAAAAAGAGGGAATCGATTATGAGGAAACCTTTTTGCCGGTGGCCATGCTAAAGTCTATCCGGATTCTCTTATCCATTGCTGCACATTTCGATTATGAAATTTGGCAAATGGATGTCAAGACAGCATTTCTAAATGGGAATCTTGACGAGTGCATCTAAATGATGCAACCAGACGGGTTCATTGCGAAGGGCCAAGAACACATGTTGTGCAAGCTTAAGAAGTCCATTTATGGACTTAAGCAGGCATCTAGGTCTTGGAATATCCGCTTTGATCAAGCAATCAAGTCTTTTGGTTTTGATCAATGTGCGGATGAATCTTGTGTGTACAAGAAACATGATGGAAGAGTAGTGGTGTTCTTAGTACTATATGTGGATGATATCTTGCTAATCGAAAATGATGTGGGGGTATTATCTTCTGTAAGGGTATGGTTGTCCAGTCAATTCGATATGAAGGACTTGGGAGAAGCCGGTCACATCCTAGGGATCAAGCTTATGCGAGATCGCAAGAATAGGATGTTGGGCTTGTCACAAGGCACTTATATTGACAATATTCTTGCAAGGTTTAGCATGCAAGATTCCAAGAAGGGATTCCTTCCCTTCAGACACGGAATTACTCTATCTAAGGATCAGTGTCCTAAGACACCTGATGAGATAGAGAGGATGAAGGCAGTTCCTTATGCCTCGGCAGTAGGAAGCCTAATATATGCTATGCTATGTACTAGACCTGACATCTGCTTTGCTGTTGGCATGGTTAGTAGATATTAATCTAATCCAGGGCAAGAACATTGGACTGCGGTGAAAAATATTCTCAAGTACCTGAAAAGGACTCGAGACTATATGTTAGTTTACCAAGCAGATAGTCTTGTACCCATTGGGTACACAGATTCTGATTTCATGTCAGATAGGGATTCTAGAAAGTCTACCTCAGGATATGTGTTTACCCTAGGAGGTGGAGCCATTACTTGGAGGAGTATCAAGCAGTCATGTATTACTGATTCCACCATGGAAGCCGAGTATGTGGATGCTTCAGAAGCCGCTAAGGAGGCCGTTTGGCTCAGAAACTTCCTTATGGATCTAAGAGTAGTACCTGCGGTACAATCGGCTATTACCCTTTATTGCGATAATAGCGGAGCGGTTGCTAACTCAAAGGAACCAAGGACCCATAAGAAGAGAAAACACATTGAGCGTAAGTATCACCTGATACGAGAGATCGTGCAAAGAGGTGATGTTGAAGTGACCAAGATAGCATCAGCAAATAACCTGGCAGATCCTTTCACCAAGAGCTTACCGCCCAAGACTTTTGACAGTCATGTAGATGGGATAGGAGTGAGGTGTGTGACATCATGGCTTTGAGTCTAAGTGGGAGATTGTTAGGGATATATACTAAAAGCTATGCTTTATGTAGTTGATTTATTATTCATTTAATAAAATTAGTTAATCCATTTTTTTTAGAATCTGTGTGGCAATGTTTGTATTATATTATTTATTTAATATTATGCATGTGTGTCTCTCATTCTATATAGTAGGTGGTTTGGTGTGTAGAGTTCGGCTTACACACGGAAGATCAGGCCATCAGATGTTATAGAATGTAAGATTTTGGTTTACAGTCTTAGATGAAATTGGACACACCGTCGGTAGGACTGCAGCATGGTGTTGTAGTAGGTTTGTCTTGACTACGGAAAACAGTATAGTTTCAACTTACTATGCTGGTACACTTTGTGTATTAAACGGGACTGACTTGGGGTAATTATCTTTATACTGACTTATAAGATAATTAATACCTCATGGCTATTATGAGTGCTTATGCTCTAAATCCTAAGTTAATTTGTAGACATGTACATTTGATATGTACACTTTGATCCCTAAAAGGGTGAGATCCTTAAATGGGTCAATATCTCATTGGATTGGGTGACAATACTAATTGTGTGGTGGATATTAATTAATGATGGAACCCATGTCTCAATTTTGGGATTGATGATATCCCCTTGAGAAAGCTTATAAGTTTTGATTATGTCAAACCCTGTAGGTGGATTTTGTATCCGACATATCAGATAAGTTAAGCAGAGGATCTCAAGGAATTTTAAGAAATTAATTAAATTTGATTGTCAGTAATTATATTTAATTAATGGATATCTGTAATCTTAACATGGGGAGATAATAAGCATTTAATAACATGGAGCTCGAAATATATTTTTGAGATAAGGGTAGGAGTGCAATTATAATTCTTTAGTGGTATGAATTATAATTTATGAAAATAGGAATCTGATTCAGTTCGAATTAGGGTTTCCTAATTCCATAAGGAAGCCTATTCCTTATTGACTTCTTATGGTCCCTATTGTAGCCTATATATATGCTGCTTTGGCTCTCTCTTCAGTTAGCATTTTTCTATATAGAGAATTATAACTCGGAATAGAAAAGATAGCGTAAAAGAGGGAGAGCAGAAAACAGAAAGGATTTCGAGAGCCCACACTCAGTTCGATATTCTGGCAGCAAAGGAATACCGTAGAAGATCGTGAGCTGTTATCGAACCTGTGTTCTCGATTCGTCTACTACAGTAATCCGTTTTAGCAGTTTAAGGTAACCCTAGTTCCGCCCTTGTAGGGTTATTGTAATTTTCACGTAATTTTTTTGTAGTACCAACTTATACGCGCTGTCAATGGATTCTGGGAACACAGTTTCCTAACAATTCTTGGTATACTTGTTGCTTATTTGTTTTTGAGACATTCAGGGTATACAACAACCTGTTGTGTTCTTGTGATCACGTGTTCCTTTATTAAGGGATCACTTTTGTTTTGATTCGATGAATTTGAGACATCCGGTTGTACTTTGTTTTCATTCAATTACATTTTTGGTTGATCCAATGGTTTGGAGGTTCATGTCCATTATTATTGTCGATCTTTGGAGTTGACACCATCGTTTAATGTTGAACCTCGCATGTCCCTCCCTTGCGTTTGTTCCACAGCACCTTTGGTATACTTACTGACTATTTTATTGAGCTTTCCTTTTCATTTTGGAATCGATGTGTGAAATGTTTCATTTTCTCACGTTGTGCTAGTGTTCACATTGTTTATGACACTACGACGTTTTGGTGTGGTCGTGGGCCATTCTTTGATTGAGCTTCTTTCGTTCTTATTCTGAATTTTGATTTCGGGATGGAATTCTTTTAAGGGGGTAGATTGTAGAAACCCAAATTTTATTAAAGGGTATTATAGTTATTTTGGACCAATGAGGGTTTTGATTTGGGATAGTGTATTTTTTTTAATTTGGTATATGTTGGTATCACTTTTTGGTTATTGGGTCATATATGGGTACACTTCTGCATTAAGATACTTGTGTGTGTGAGCATGTGTATTAGACCCTAAACTACCTACACCTACCCTATCACATCAAGCATTTGGGAGACAACTTTTCAAAAGTTGTTAACACACTCTCTCTCCTCCCACTCCTTTTTGGCCCGGCCATATTTCTCTTCCTTTTATTCTTTTTCATTTTCTCTTTCTACATCTCTTGTTCTCTCTCATATTTGGGAAGCGCCTAACCTCCATTAAACCTAGGCATTCAAGCTTCCTTTTGAAGGCCTTCAAGCAAGATTTGGACCAAGCTCATTAGAGCTCAATTTGTTCCCCTCAACTAGAGCTTCCCTTAGGTTCAATCCTTTTCCATTTTGTTCTCCTTTTTATTGTGTTTCTTGCTCAAGAACACAAGAGGTAGTTATATTGTTTTGAAGCACCTTAGTTATCTTTCCTTAATGTGTTTTTATTTTAACTAGGTTTGATAACTTGGGGGATATGCTAGTGTAGATGAGTTTCTCATTTGGATTTCTTGGTGAGAGTATTTGCTTAAATACTCAAGAGGTAGATTTTATTGTTTAAGTGCACTCATCTTTCTAATTTCATGGTTTGCTATATGTAGGATTAGAGATAATACAAATTAATCTTGTTTTGATCTCTTCCTACATGATTAGCTATTTGATTAGTTGTACTTATGTGTTAAGTTGACTACTTGCTTAACCTAAATGCTAAGTGAGTTGCTATGAATTAAATTACTCCTACTTCTTATTTTTAATAAATTCTTTAATGCCTAAGATGATGTTTATGCCCTACATGAATTTCTTGATTTATTTGTTTGGACATTATGATTCACCATAACCATTTCATGATATTGTGATCATAGAAATAACATTGTTAAGGCATGATCTCTTAGTAGCATTTCATATTTCGCCGAGTCGGCAAAGCATTCATAACATTGTCTTGGGAGTATGACATTGTTAGAATTCCCACGATTAAGGAATGTCTATTGAGATCCTCATTTGGGGATAGTTTGATGAAATTTCGGAAGCGGGTGTGAAGTGAGGAAGGTTGTTTGTGATCCTTAAAACATTCAAAAATACAAGGTCATATTCGGTTAGCTACCAGAGATTTTGTATGCTACACTCACGTTGGAGTGGCTCACATCTGGTGTTGAGAGTGAGTGTTTATGGAAATTGGTTTTGGAAGATGCACGGTTTACCTTACGGCAAATTGCATTGCCTTGACTACAAAACATTGCTCCGCATATCTTAGCATGATTTTAGAAGTAGTAGTACATTACTACAATGTTTTCTACTGAGTCATCGTGCTTAATGAATCTATAAAACTCCCTTTTTCAGGAAATGCTGATCAGGACAAAGCCCAAGAGTTATCCAATGCGTGGCGTCTCATTTTGGAATATTCCTTACGAGGAAGTCTTATGGTTTTGTTAAAGTTCCAATGACTAGTTCATGGTAGGAACATTGTACTTGTTATTCGTTATCTTATTTGTAGATTTGAATTACAAAAAATTATTTGTAAATTCCTTCTTGATCTTGAATTGTTATTTGATCCCCCCCCCTGTTAATCCATGTCTATTAAGCTTGAGTCCGTTTAGAACTCAATGATATTTCCTTTACTTATGTTTTCTTGTTGCAACTTTTGTTCAAGGACTGTACAGGGTACCTTCGTTCAGTCCAATGGAAACACTCAACTAGTCAAAGGGTACTCTGCAGGATCCTTGTATTATAGAGGGGCATTCGATCGGTCAAATGTACCCCTCGGACTGGTCCAAAGACCCTTTGTTTGTGAATAGTAACTTTTCAAAAACTTCAAAAAATTTCAAAATCTATTTTGGCTTATACTTAGCCTATGGTTAGTTCTTTACGAGGAAAAAAAATACTAATTTCATTTATTAAGGACCGTTTGGTTGTAATCTATCAAAACCTCTTCTATGGTAAACTTTCAAAGGAACTTCATTAATTGTTTCTTTTAAATCTTTGGGATTTCTTAATACTTTATAAACTCATTTAAAAAACAAACCTATGTTGATTGACCTCATTTGACCTGTTTGGTCCTCGAGGGTCAATCCTTGACTTATTGACTTTTCTTTGGAATCCACATAGGATTCCCCTATGCTTCTACCTTGTTGGATTGGTCCACGTAGGACAATTCTTTGCTTTTCTTTGTATTGTTTGACTTGTTGACCTTGTCTACGCGGCCTGGTTTTTGGGGCATTACAGAATTGTATCAGAGCTAATCGGGTTCGAATACCTTAGTACTCTGGGAGTTAATTGGGTCCGTGTGTGATCGTTGCACCTCTTGAATTTCAATCATTCATAGTTAAATGATTTGTTCCGTTTCATTTAAATGATGAGTTAATTATGATAGCATGTTTACTTGCCTATGAGATTACGTGTTAACATGCTTAAGTGCTTATGTGTTTATGTGATCACATGCCTATATATCTTGACTATGTGATTTGTGGACTTAAGGTGGTTATTACTTTTCAATTCACCTAAACATTATACTCATTAGAAGTGACTTTTGTAATACATCTTGGTGTGACAATCTATTGATGATTAATCATTGACCGAGCAAGGTTAAAAGATATATACACGAGGGTTTCCTTATTTAGATTATTGGCTCGACGTTCTGCACCTTGTCAGGTTGATAGTTAGGTATTGAACAGTGTCTTACATCAAGCTGTATTCTTAAATATCTCAATTATTTTTACTGGACTTATATTCCTCATTGTTTACATTTTTATTTGTTGAGGAAACATATTTAAGTGTTGCATGCCTATATGATGAAATTGTCATCGATTTTCTATAAGTTGGACGTTATTAAGCAAGCATGCTTAGATGTCACATGCCTTTGAGATTATGTGCCTCTATGCTTTCGTGCATATGTTTTATATGTTTACACTATTATAACATAATGTATTAGTTAATGCATTACACGATAGATTTTCATGTTTTAAGTGGAAAGGATGAAAAGTATGTTTACTTGCCTTTAGGATTATGCGACAACATAACTTCAGTGGAATTCCTATCCTTAAACTACCCAACTACGGGCCCCGTCTCTCAAAAGGCTGTTGTTCCCACTGTTAGCGTAGTTTACTTTCCGTGTCCGCCTATGCTACTGTCTCTGCCTTTGTTTATAGGTATTATTATAGGCACTTCATATGCTATAGTACTGGTTATGCTTAACTTAAAAAGTACACGTCTTAGCTACTAATGCTACTGGTCCTTCGACTGGATCTACCCTTGCTTCCTATGCTGCTACTGATACTGAGAGTTATGCTTGTGTGTTGACTGGTCTTGTTACTAGTGCTGGCTATGCCACTATTGTAACCTTTGTCTATGGTGGCTATGCCCCTGCCCTTAATGCATTTGCTCCAGCTGATGGGACTGGTGCTTTGGCTGGGGGATTCCATAGTTTGTTTTGCTAATGTGCTTACCTGATTACTTGTTTCAATATCACTAAATTGTTAAGCTTGATAACGATAGCATGTTGAGATAGTATTTCATGTTTTACGTGTTTAGAGTAGCTTATACGCGTACTTATAGATACTTTGATCGGCATTTCATAATAAGATTTCTTAGGTAGAAAATCTGCAAGATAAGTTTTGAACTTGTGAAAACTAACATGTTAATATGTTGCACATACTTGAAAACCTATATGTATATGTACTTTTGAAGTACTTAAAAGACATTTTCTAACCTGACAAATAACTTATTGGTTCTAATAACGTGGCGTTATGTATTATTAGATGGTTTTTATAGGTTGTGTCTTCGGACTAGAGTATTCCTATGTATTCGTGTACATTATTGAGATGCTTACCTTCGGATGGCATTGGTTTTGTTTCGCACGTGATGCAAAGTCTCTCTAAAGGCTATGTTGATCCTTGTGAGAGTATTTTATCTTGATATCCCTCGATTGTGGCTGGTAGTCCATATATAATTCATGTGGCTACAAATACTTATTGTTTATCGTTGGAGTAGTTCTTCCTTCTTATAGGATTGTTGTACTCCTTGTCCTATGAGAATTTCATCGTTCGGATGTCAGTTTGATATTGTAATTACTCTTCTGAGTAGATTACGAATTTTTTATCATATGGTTGGTCGGTTGACCCAAATTTTTGGTCACTATGTGATCATTACATATGATCAAATCCTATCGTATGAATCGTTGTGAGGATTCTAGCTTTTGTGGGAAATAGATTTATGTTGTTCCAAGTCTATTAGTTTCTTAATTCAGTGATTTTCACATTTGACTAAATTTTGCGACTCTGAGGATCGTCTCTTCTTTTGAGACTTCGTATCTTGTTGATTGGTAAAATCTTTCCTATGAGTTGTTTATCGATTGTTATCGACTTTCATTATGATTTTCATTGAGGATTTGCTGTTAACATTGTGTGGTTAATGTTGTGATGTTGGTATTAGAAACACATATTTTGTGGTGTTTCTTCCCTTATGAGTAAGTATGGATTCTTGTTTCTATTGTACTTCTTAGAAGTAGGTTTATTCTTGATCCTTATGATGTTTGAACTCTTGCTAGAGTGTTGTGGCTCCACTGTTCTAAGTCTTTTCTTAAAAGCAGGTTTATGCCCTGTTGATTCGATTATCGTGATTGAGGGTTGTTAATTTCAAACTAGTTCACCCTGAAGTTTTGAACTTGGGTATGTCACACTATAGTGCCGTGATGACCCTTTTTTTTTAACTCGTTAATTCTTGATCAATCTTTCTCCGACGGTTTTGCATTATTAAATTCTTGGAATTTATTTCGTCAAATTTAAACTTGAGTTGTTGAATACTCGGATCTTTCCCGACACCTTGAGGGATAGAAGTTGTTAGATGATTTATTGTAGAGATTCTCGATTCCGTTATCTCTATGAATTCAAGATCATACAAATTTTTGGGAGTATGATCTCTTACGTGTTGTGGATCTCTATTGTTGGCAGCCTTAATTTATTGTTCGCTAAGGCATAAATTTGATTGCGTCTTATTATATGCCTTGTCATTCGCATAGTACCTTATTGTTGGATTGTGCAAGATTTTCGTGTAAATCTGCATTAGATGTATCTTTTGTTGTGACTATATGGATTGTTTTCCTTATAGTTGATTGAGTTCCCCAATTCTGCTTTTCCTTGTTAAGGGACATTGTTGTAATTTCAATGTTATTTGAACTTTGGGCAATTGTCTATCGATGTTGCCTAATTTTGTGGCCTATTAAGGTGGCCTATCAATGTGAACCGTTGTTATTTCTTTGAGCTTATGATTGATCCGTAAGTGAGGATTTTAGTTTATTCGATGAATGATCCATTAGATTCTATTTAGTTTCATCGTTTGATTCCGTTGATTTATCTCTCACTCTGTTATTTGAATGAGAGTATTTGTTTGACGCCATCCACTTTATTTATGTATTGTTGTTAGGAGTATGCCTCGGTCATGTTCTTTTGTTAGTAATTATGATTACTTTGTGTTTAGAAAGTGGATCCTGTGAGATTCTATGCTTATGACTTTGGACCTCCTGGGTCGATCATGTTGGGGTTACGGATTTTCAATAGCTAGACAAACCCCTAGTTTTTTTTTTTACTTATATATCATCTTGATATATTATTGTTGATGTCATTGTTGACAAGTTTGATTCATGCATTTGGTGCATTCCTCATTTATCGTGATCAGTGAGTCCTTTTTCTTCACCCTGCCGTGAGATTATGTGATTGTGCTTTGTTCGAGATAGTTACGATCTTTAAATTTCATCCTTGCTTTGAGCAGAGGAGGATTCTTGGTGATTTTTTGTCTTAAGTTCACGTTCAATTAGTGTGGCAACTTCCGTAGAGTTGTCTTCATTCTGTTGAAAAACTTTGACTGTGTTTCCTTAAACACTTTCGTTATTTGTGGTCCATTTGTGATGTGAATTTGTTATAGCTCTTGTTCAAGACATGTCACCTAGTTTGTTTCCATCTTTCGTGTGACACTTCAAGATCACCCAATTCAGAAACTTCTAGTTCATTTTGATGTGAAATAGGCTTTCAGTAGTTAAGGGTTCGGGAGCTTGATATCGTTATGACCATATATTTTCTTATTTTTTTCAAGGGGTTATTCTTTGATATATTTTTGGTTATCGCATGCGACAACAAATGTTGGTGAACTCGTTGGTTTATATCTATTCGTTCACCTGTTTGAAATATTGTTGTCTTGTTGATGGCATCATTGTGTCTTCTTAGACACTTTTCCTTGTAAGACTCTTTGACTTTTGGCAGTGGCATTTCTTTTGCCATATTGTTTGGAGATGGGATCTCTCAATAGATACATCTATTATTGAGATCTTTATAATTGACTATAGCAACATTTATGTTTTGGGATGTGATAATCATTTCTTCTATTGACTTATCGTTGCCATTGTTGTAGACTATTGTGTCTATATCAATCATTGTCTTCTTGTGAGGAGCGACGTATTATGAGTAAGTGTTTGTGACTCGTATCTCCTATATGGTTAAGACGTAACTTTGAGTCATTACGGTCTTTATCACCTAGTATATCGTTTGCTTTGTGAAGTTTTCCTTGGTTTCATTCTTGAGCGTGTGGATCATTCCTTAGGAATTGACCCAATTATTGGTTCATTTTGGAACTCATGCCTTGAAACATCATAGTTTTGCTTCGTATGACGATTCTTTGATAGTCTATAATTAATCTGCTTTGAAAATCTTGTGTTTAATTGTAATTTAATCTCTGTATGATATTCACGCTTGTGTAATATCTTCCTTCGATTCTTTTATATATCGATTGAAGATTATCACATTTATTCCTTGGGTCTTGTGAATGTTTTCACCATGAGTGATGGTTGTAAAATGTTATTTCCATTCTACGGGTTACCCTCTATTCTTTGGATTGAGTTTTCGGTTGATGATTAGATCATATCTTTTGTTGGTATACACATCCTTGGTATATTTATTGCTTATTCGTTTGAGACAAATTCTGGGTATACCACAGCCTATTGTGTTTTTATGATCACGTGTTCCATTTTGGAGGATCACTTTTGTTTTGATTCGATGAATTTGAGACATTAGGTTGCACTTTGTTTTCATTCAAGTACATTTTTGGTTGATCCAATGGTTTGGAGGTTCATGTCCATTATTACTGTCGATCTTTGGAGTTGACTCCATCTTTTAATGTTGAACCTCGTATGTCCCTTCCTTGTGTTTGTTCCACAGCACCCTTGGTGTACTTCCTGACTATTTTATTGAGCTTTCCTTCCCTTTTTAGAATCGATGTGTGAGATGTTTCATTTTCTCAGGTTGTGCTAATGTTCATGTTGTTTGTGACACTATGGCATTTTGGTGTGGTCGTGGGCCATTCTTTGATTGAGTTCCTTTTGTTCTTGTTTTGAATTTCGAGACAGAATTCTTTTAAGAGGGGTAGATTGTAGAAACCCAGATTTTATTAAAGGGTATTATAGTAATTTCAGACCAACGAGGGTCTTGATTTGGGACAGTGTATTTTATTTTTGGTATATATTGGTATCACTTTTTGGTTATTGGGTCATATGTGGGTACACTTGTGCATTATTATACTTGTGTTTCTGTGTGTATGTGTATTACGCCCTAACCTACCCACACCTACCCTTACACATCAAGCTTTTGGAGACAACTTTTTAAAAGTTGTCAACACACACTCTCTCGTCCCTCCCTCCCTCCCCCCCCCTTCCCTTTTGGCCGGCCATATCTCTCTTCCTCCTTTCATTTCTTTTTCATTTTTTCTCACTATATCTCTTATTCTCTCTCATATTTTTTTCATTTCTTTTTTTATTTTTTCTCTCTGTATATCTCTTCTTCTCTCTCATATTTTTGGAAGCACCAAACCTCCATTAGACCTATGCATTCAAGCTTCCTTTTGAAGGCTTTCAAGCAAGATTTTGACCAAACTCATTAGATATCAATTTGTTCCCCTCAACTAGAGCTTCCCTTGGGTTCATTCCTCTTCCATTTTGGCCTCTTTTTTCTTGTGTTTCTTGCTCAAGAACACAAGAGGTAGTTATATTGTTTTGAATCACCTTAGTTATGTTTCCTTAATGTGTTTTTATTTTAACTAGGTGTTGATAGCTTGAGGGATATGCTAGTATAGATGAGTTTCTCATTTGGATTTCCTTGGTGAGAGTATTTGTTCAAATACTTAAGAGGTAGATTTCATTGTTTAAGTGCACTCATCTTTCTAATTTCATGGTTTGCTATGTGTAGGAATAGAGAATATAAATTAATCTTGTTTTGATTTCTTCCTACATGATTAGCTATTTGATTAGTTGCACTTATGTGTTTAGTTGACTACTAGCTTAACCTAAATGATAAGTGAGTTGCTATGAACTAAATTACTTCTTATTGTTAATAAATTCTTTAATGCCTAAGATGATGTTTATGCCCTACATGAATTTCTTGATTTATTTGTTGGACACTATAATCCACCATGTCCTTGTCATAATATTTTGATCATAGAAATAACATTATTAAGGCGTGATCTCTTAGTAACATTTCATATTTTGCCAAGTCGGAAAAGCATCCATAACATTGTCTTGGGAGCATGACATTGTTAGAATTCCCACGATTAGAGAATGTCTATTCAGATCCCTATTTTGGTATAGTGGTTTGATGAAATTTTGGAAGCAGGCATGAAGTGAGGAAGGTTCTTTGTGATCCTTAAAACATTCAAAAACAGAAGGTCATATTCAGTTAGCTACCAAAGATCTTGTATGCTACACTTATGTTGGAGTGGCTCGCATCCGGTGTTGAGAGTGAGTGTTTATGGAAATTGGTATTGGGAAGTTGCATGGCTTGGCCTTACGGCTAATTGCATTGCCTCGACGGCAAAACATTGCACCATATGTCTTAGCATGACTTTAGAAGTAGTAGTATATTTCTACAATGTTTTGTATTGTGTCGTCGTGCTTAATGAATCTATAAAACCCCATTTTTTTAGGAAATGTTGATTTGGGCAAAGCCCAAGAGTTATCCGACGCATGGCGTCTCAATTTGGAAGATTCCTTGCGAGGAAGTCTTTTGATTTTGTTAGGGTTCTAATGACTAGTTCATGGTAGGAATTTTATACTTCTTGTTATTCGTTATCTCATTCGTAGATTTGAATAACAAGGAATTATTTGTAAATTCCTTCTTGATTTTGAATTGTTATTTGATCCCCCCTGGATCCTTGGTAATCAATGTCTATTAAGCTTGAGTCCGTTTGGAACTCGATGATATTTCCTTTACTTATGTTTTCTTGTTGCAACTTTTGTTCAAGGACTGTACAGGGTACCTTTGATCGGTCCAATGGGACCACTCAACCGGTCGGAGGGTACTCTATAGAATCCTTATGTTACAGAGGGGCATTCGAATGGTCAAATGTACCCCCTCAGACCGGTCGAAAGACCCTCTGTCCATGAATAGTAACTTTTCAAAAACTTCAAAAAATTTTAGAATCTATTTTGGCTTATACTTAGTCTATGATTAGTCCTTTATGGGAAAAAATACTACTTTCGATTTATTAAGGACCGTTTGGTTGTAATCTTTCAAAACTTTTCTTTTATGGTAAACTTTCAAAGGAACTCATTGTTTGTTTCTTTTAAATCTTTGGGATTCCTTAATACTTTATAAACTCATTTTAAAACCAAACCTATGTTGATTGACCTCATTTAACCTGTTTGGTCCTCGAGGGTTAAACCTTGACTTATTGACTTTTCTTTGGAATCCACATAGGATTCCCTTATGCTTCCGCCTTGTTGGATTGGTCCACGTAGGATTATTCCTTGCTTTTCTTTGTATTGTTTGACTCGTTGACCTTGTCCACATGGCTTGGTTTTCGGGGCGTTACAGGACCATAGGGGTGGCTGTCTTATGTCGTCGACTATGCTTTTCGGCCATTGATCATTCGAAGATTTGTTTATTAAAGAAAATCTATAGATTCCCACTGACGGCGCCAAAAGTGATAATGCCAAATTCTGGTATACAAGTCGGGTGTTGTGTTTAAAGTGAAGTCAATGCGTAAAGAGAAAGAGATCATGATTTGTATATGGTTCGACACTGTTAATGAAGTAACCTACATCCACGTATGCTTATGTGTCAGTGCTTCTGCTAAGCATAAAAATGTTTACAGAGATGGGTATAGGTGTAACACCCATATTTTCTATTATCTATTATGAAATTTCTGAATAATTGTTATTTATATTTTCTACATATATGTAAATGATATTTTGAAAATGCTTGACAACCCGTGTGCATTCTTGCATTGCATAGCATAATTCATTATTTCAAACCAAAACCATTCAGAACTATAGAACCCGAGTGCTCAAGAGGAGTGCGAGTGCTCAAGGCGCATTTTGAGTGAAATGACCTTTTTGCCCATGGACTTTGAAACTCTATAAATACCAAGCCATTTCTATATTTTTGACGTTTAGAAAACTTTGTTTCCAGAGAGAGTGTTCTATAGGGAGTGTTAGAGAGAAAATCAAGTTTTTTCTTGCATGTCCTTGATCCATTCACATGAAAGCTCATCTATGCTTGAATTTATCATCCTTGTTGCATAATTAGTGTCCTCTCAAGTTCCTTGAAGTTCTAGAGCTGTAATCTTGAAGTTCTCCTCAAAGTTTTGGAATCCTAAGCTCAAGATCATCATCATCATCATCTCTCTTTCTCAACATACATTTTATCATCTATGTCATCTTGGTTGCATTATGAGTATTACAATTCACCTCCAATGGGTACATGTACATTTATAAGTTGTAAAATTGAGATTGTGTATGTTATATTGTTGTTGTTATCGACTGTTTTGCCTCTAGACTTTAGTTTCTTTTGGATTTGGATATTTGTATTATAAGTATGTATATTGGAGATTGTAAGACTCTAATGTTGCTTCCGCTAAACTTAGATCATTTCCACTGCTATTACTACTTAGATATTTAATACTTCGTCAGTATTTAGACAATCATGCGATCTGTAACTTATTACAAGCCTAAAGGTCTGAAAAGGATGCTTACTTCTCTTAATTATCACAATGCCGGGGCATGACATGATGAGACCTTTGTGATCCAACAATGAGATTGGAACTATTGCAGGGGCTTCCCTACACGACTATTTCTAGTATTCTAAGGAGAGCTTTAGCTGACTAGGATTTCGTAACCTCAAGGAGAGAGAGAGAGAGAGAGAGAGAGAGAGAGAGAGAGAGAGAGAGAGAGAGAGAGAGGAAGCAACCAGATGTGAGAGACTTGGGTTAGGGATGTAAAAATTGGATCTTTGTAGAAGGGGAGGAGAACCCTTTTTTAATAGTATAAAGGGGTTTCCTAATAAGAAGGCTGCCCTAACAAATTTAGAAGATTGATTGACAGCTAACTGTTTTCTTATCCTTAGCAGCCCCATATTAGGTTGTCTTTGGTCGACAAATTATCTAGGAGTCTCTCTGAGTCTGAGCAGTGTGGGACTTTCGGGAGAGTTGGCTGAGTTGCACTAGGACCGTTCTGCTTGATGAGGAGTCCGCCCAAGCCCTTTATCCTGACCTAGAGGTTAGGTAGTGCGATCGGTTGAGAGTAACGAATTACTCTGATCATTGCGGTATATCAATAGGTTTTCCTTTTCGACTTTTGGGTAGGTTGAACTCTAACTTCCCTTTTATTGTGGACAAGCGCCAATAGTTACCAGAACAACTTGGGGAGGTTTGGATATGAACTTCTGAAACTAATCTAAGATATTAGGCAAAAGAGAAATGATATCCTCTTTTTCCTTCCCTCATCTTTATAGTTGAACTTTCTTTTTATTTCACTAACATACAACATTTACAATTTACTTAAGAGTTCTAAAAAAGGAAAAAACCATCATAGTTCATTAGTATAATTTGTCCTGTTCTCATTGATTGCTGTGGGTGCAATAAGAAATAATGGAATGGCAATTTATTGCAAAACTTGTATCAAAAGATTTGCAAGTTCAACAAAAATTATGATAATATAGGAGGAATGCTTTTGATGACTTAGACACTTTGGACTCGTGACGTTGTCATTATCTAGGGGTTCAGAATTGTTCTCACTGTTGACTTATTTTATTTTATTTTATGAATTTTAAAATTTGAAACTCTTCCCACTGTTTACACCTTTTGCATTTCCCTCCTCTTTCTCTATACATCATTGATTCTCTCTCAACACTCCCTTCCTCTCTAAATTAAACATACATTTAAATATTAATACTATTAAAATAATTTATAAATATGAACAATTTAAATTCAAACAAAATTTTTTGGTAGTACCCATGCAAGTTAAACAAACTTTTTTTTGGAGTGTTTATAATATATTTATACACGTGTATATATGTGTGGGTTTCAATGATGATTATATGGTTTTGCGAATTGGGGGGTTATATATTGATCCCATTGATTAAATATATCCCTTACCTTGATACATCACCATTCACCACTTACCTCAAATGCCACAAAGGATTGTGATCTTTTTCTGAAAAAAAAAACAAAGGATGGTGATCTATATGAAAAGAGTAATGACTGGTGCACATAATAAAGTGTACATATAAAGATATGTGCCGTTAATTTTAGTGAGTCCTATATATGCAGGCATTGACCCTACCGAAATGAATGACCCAAATTTTTATATGCACGTAACATTACCCATATAAAAATATGACAAAGATAAAATAAATTAAAGACTTGTGGTCCATATAGATGAATTTAATAAAGATATTTTAAAGGCAAATCTAAAAATGCTTTCAAAATTAGTCAAATGGTTGTTTCAGAATTACTTTTATGGTTCATAAGTAATCAATTGAGTGTTTGATAAATGTCTTTTTATTGTTTAGGAGTACATATCCGATCTAAAATCACTAAGTACTTCTCAAACCAAAAAGATAAAAATAAAAAATAAAAAATAAAAATGAGACTAAAATCGATTATATTTTGGAAAATTTTAGTCAAAAAGTTCTATTTGATAATTTTTGGGGGTCTTAAAACAGACATATTATACGGATAGATTGCCAATAAGCAAGCAGGTATCTATGACTAGGAAGCTTAAGGCGACGTATGGAAGGCAAGAATAAGGGGCCTATCCATTTTTTTTTTTTACTTTAGTACAAAGGGTCCCTCAATATAAAATTTAATTAAGTTTTACTAAGGAAAAATAACCACTTTTTTGGGATAGACTAGTCACCACTAGAAACTTAAAGCTAAACTTGTGCAAATAATGCCACAAATATTTGTTAGGTACTGATTAATTAATGGTATAAGTTCAATCGTTAAGCCCAACAGTAATTTGTTGCATTGTCCTACTTAGTGCTATCAAATAACAATTCCTTGTATCCATTTGGAGTAATACTATGCTTTCAAATCTTAATTCCAAATCTCCATCTCAAATGATGTGGTAGTGAGAGGTCTACTGGCAATAATGATGGACCACTTCAACATCATTCAATCGAAATTTGATGAACCAACTATCACATAATTTAAAATGAGAATTTGAAATTAAGATTTGGGAAGCATAGCAATATTACTCATTTATTTCCGTCTTTTCTTTTCTTTGTTAGGATCTGTTGGAAAATTTATAAAACATGATTACTCTATATGTTCTGAAAGCTAACATTATGTTCTGTTCTAATAACGAATCAATTTTATAAGATTGGTTTTTGGGTAAATTACAAATTACACCCTTATAGTTTGATGGTTGTGATAGTTTAGTCCTTGTGGTTTCAATTTTGGCAATTTACACCATATAGTTTGAAAATTGTGCAAAATTCACTCAATTACAAAAAAAAGCAAGGGCATAATGGGAATGTCACATTATTTTCAGCCAAAAATGACCCCATGTACAGGGACAAACTCAGGAGTGTAGTTCAGTGGGAGCAGTAGCTTATACGGGAGTTCGGGGGCAACACCCGGACCCGAAATTTATTTATTTATTTTTTTTGTAGAAGTAGTATAATTCTATGTGTTTTTTTTTTTACAAACTAATCTATCCCATTATTCTTTCACAAAAAAATTTATATTATAAGCTTAATTAGTTATTTGTATTTAGCAGTTTCACTTTGATATTTGTGTGGCAGTGCGTTTCTAGCTTGAAATATATCAGATTGTTTAACAGATTATAAGATATTATCAGATGGTTTAAAAGACTATAAAATATTATCAGATTATAAGCTTTAAGTGTATCAAATTGTTTAAAAGATTATAAGTTATTTATATCATATAATAGTTTGTACAAAAAAAATCACATAGAATTATACTATTTCTATCCATAAAAAAATAATAAATAAATAAATTGGGGTTATTTTGGGCTGAAAATAATGTGATATTCCCATTGTGCCCTTGCTTAGTTTGTAATTGGGTGGATTTTGCACATTTTTCAAACTGTAGAGTGTAAATTGCCAAAATTGAAATCACAGGGACCGAACTGTCACAACACTCAAACTACAGGGGTAAAATTTTCAATTTATCCTTGATTTTAGGTTAAACACGAACTCCGATGCAAATAAAAGAGCCTCTATTAATTAAATTTCTAAAACCAATCCACTTTGAAAACTATAGAAACATCTTCTCAAACAGCCCCTTAGTATGAACTATTAAAAGGGGTCAAAATAAATATATTGCACTTGAACCATAGAAACATCTTCTCAAATAGAGCCCCAAGCCCCCTTGATGAATTTCCTCCAAAGCACACTGAGGAACTTCATCAACCGGGATGGACCCAAAAAATTTACAGTTCAACGTCCATTGGGCAATATTGTGTGCTACAAAATTAGCGAATCTACGTACTTTAGCACAAGACCAAAAAAACAAAAGAATCAGATATCATCTTCCGACCCCTCAAATTAATGCTCTCGATAGCCCACTCCGGTTGCGTAGGAGTTAACAAACCAGCAGCGAGTCCCCTTCGAAGATCATGCTCTTGTAGCCCAAAGAAGCTGCTTCAGTGATGACGAATAAGGCTGCGTTAGAGACTGCAATAGTTGGGTCCATGGGAGTATCTTTCCAAGTTCTAACAAAGGTGATATTAGCATTGGAATCTCTCATAACAATAGCGAGAGCAGTAGGGTGATTACGAATCGCCACATCAAAATTAGCTATGATCCAATCTTGGGTTGGGTTGTCCAACCTTCCTTCAAAATTCTGGCTGATTGGCAAGATTTCTTGAAAGAGGATTGATGATCGAAGGCCAAAGAAAAAGTCGGGTCGGGTCACACCATTTAAAAAAAAAAAAAAAAAAATCAAAAGTGGCCTCTTCAAAGACCACTTTGTTTCTCAAAATCCAAGTTTGATGCTAGCGAAAATTGTAAAGTCTTTGCCCCCCATCAGCATTGAGGCCGAACAAAGACTTACGATTGAGGATGTTTCTTACCCAACATCTAATACTAGAGGGGGCAAGAGAGGAAGGATCTAGAGGCCACACCTTGCATTTCTCCACAATTTTCTAACATTTAGACACTATAAGAACAAATGTCCCGGGGTCTCCAAAGATGATCACACAGAGGGCATTGGTGATTATCAACAGAAAAACGAGAAGCGAGAATCGATCTCGTTGAGATTGCATTACCAGCAACTTTCCATAGGAAAATTTTTTGGCGTTCATGCAATTTTGAATTACCGAAAGATGTTCATGATTCATATAATTTCACCAAAAAGGATAAAAAGTCTTGATTCAATCAAAAGCAACAATGAATATTTTTCTTCCCTAATTTGAGTTTGTAAAACATATTTTAAGCAACCATTCAATTAGACATTTAGAACCACTGAAAAAGAAAAATTAATTAATTTTGTCGAGCTTTAAGAACGAATAATCATCACATACTAGAGAATTATAGAAATTTGGAAAGCATAAATAGCATTACCCATTCAATCAATAGCATAAAATCTGTAAATGATTAAAAAAAGAAAAAAAAGCTTATGTATAAATTCTTTAAGTATACAGAGTCTTGTTCAACAATTTAATTGATCTTGTAATGTATATATAAATTAGGTCTAATTACATTTTACACCCTTATGCTATACTCGTGTTTTCAATTGGATACATGTAATTTTTTTTTAGTTCAATTGAACCCCGAAGCTTCAATTTTTTTTTTCAATTAGACCCAAAACCTGAAGTAGTTGGCTTAAACTAACGGAAATTATCACATAAGTTGTGCGTGATACTTACCTGTCACAGAATTTGTTAAGACAAACGAAGAAGAGTGTGAATGATGCAAAAAATCGCATTTGATTAGACCCAAACAGACCCAAAATTGCATTCAATTCACATTCAATCAAATCCAAAATTGCATCATTTTCGCACCTACTAAGATTACATTTTAAGGGTGTAAAATATAATTAGCCTTATATAAACTACATAATTGATTCATTGAGGTCCGTTTGATAAAACTGAAAAAATCAAGTGCTGAAATTAAGTGCTGAAAAATTTAAGTGATTGAATTTGCAATGTTGAAAATAGTATTTCATGTACTAAAATATACTGCATTCAGTGATTATGTTCAGTAGAAAAATTTCGCTAAAAGTTTTTAGTTTTTTTTTCGCTGCCTTTTCAATTAAGTGGTATATTATCAAACGCACTGAAAACAATAAATGCTAAAGCTTTTCATTTTCAGACTTTCAGCACTTAATTTGATTATCAAACATACTGTCGGAATGACTAAGCTTACATTTTATTTTACAGCTCATCAAAAAAAAAAAAAAAAACAAACAAACCTTAAATGCCACGTGCGATATAGTATTAGTTTAGTAGAAGATATTTCTGCGACTAAATTTGAAAATACAACCTCCAAGTAGAGGGCATTTTAGTCTAAGTATTACGAATAAAAACAGGTTCGTTTCGTAAATTTCGCCAGTACAGTGCTCCCTACCTTTTTTGTTGTTTTTAAAATAAACACAAGGAGAGAGAGAGAGACAGAGAGAGAGAGAGAGAGAGGGGAAAGGAAATGGTGGGTGACTTTATGGTGTGTGTTGATCGGATAATCGCTTCGGCGTGCTTCGAATCCGTCGATGAGAGGGAGAGACTCTTGACCGCTGTTGGTGTTAATGAAGTAGTGGTCGTCACAGACAACAACAACAACAACAACAACAACGCCGCAGTGAAGAGCATCAGCAGTAATGGTGATCAGGGTTGTTCGAAGAAGAAGAAGATGGTGAGAGAGTGTAGAATTTGTCAGGAAGAAGAAGATGATGATGATGATGATGAGCATGATATGGAGGCTCCTTGTGCCTGCAATGGCACTCTCAAGGTCTTATCTTCTCACCCTTTCTGCCTTTTTCATTTAATTCTTCTGCTGTAATTTTCTTATTTTCTCAGTTTGGTTTTTTTGAAAAATGGTGTTTTTTTTTTTAAATGGATCAAGGGTTCAATTTTTTATTTTTATTTTTATTTTTTGGGTGGGTTTTTGTGGGTTTGTGCATTTATTGACTCTTCTTCTGTGTACAGTACAAATTTCCCCATTTCTGTTGTCCCCCTTTCTTTTTCATACGCTTTAAATTTATTTTCTTGTCTTCCAAAAATATAAATTATTAAGTGGTTTCAAGTAGATTTCTTTTATTAAATTCGGAGTTTTTATCCATTTTCTGGGTTTTTTCTATTGGGTTTCTTATTATTATTATTAAAATTTATTTATTTATTTATTTTTTTTGGGTTTCAGGATTTGAGCTAATTAATTGGTCGATGGAATAAAGTTGCTTTAAAAGATGCCTACATTTTCAATGTGTGTCCCTTAGTCATTTCTTTGATTGATAGATGGTTATAAGTGTTCCACTTTTCAATTTGTTTTGATTTTTTTTTATATCATGATTCTTGTAGTACGTTTAGGGAATCACTTTTCTTATAGTATGCAATCGCATGTCAGGTACTGTGAGTTCTGAAGATTCTTCTGGAATGACTTCTATATTAATTTGGATTTGTATGTGTATGTGTATGTGTCATTAATGTACACTACTTCCATGAGTGTCTTTTTGTACAGTTATATTCATTCTGTTTTTGAGATTCCTTTATGATCCTTTGTTCTAATACTTATCTTTATTGGTTATTTAGTCCTCGTATTGTTATCTTATTATGCATTCTTGAGTTTTTTGATCTTTTTTGATGTGACGGTGTTAATACGCTCTTTTCTGCTCTGCTATGTAGTATGCTCATAGGAAGTGCATTCAGAAATGGTGCAATAAGAAGGGTGATATCACCTGCGAAATTTGCAATCAGGTTCGTACTTTAAAGCTTGCCGATTTTACTAAATAGACTAGTGTGTAAGATATGTTTGTAATAACGCTGAGTTATATATGTAACATTTTGTTTTATAGGTGTATTCTCCAAACTATACTCTTCCACCGAGAAGGAGCAATCCTGATGTTATGGCTATTGATATTAGGTGAGAGTACTCTTGGACTCATCATCCATACTACTTTCTCTTTGAACTTTACATAGAAGCTTCCTGTCTCCTCAGTCAGCTTTATCTTTGAATTCATCTGTAATAGCGACAAGTGGAACATTTTTCTATTTTCGATTTGGAATTATGCCACAGTTTGCGAAAGCAGCCGAAAAAAGAAGTATAATAGCACGGTGTGTCTATTGAATTTGAATGGTCTCATTCACAGTTTGTATAGTGTTTTAAATGTTGTATGTCACTATCAATGGATGTCTCACTAATTGGTGAAAAGTTTGAGCAATGCAAAATGAGAGTGTATCACAAAACTTCTTACATGGTCATTTCTATGTTTTATTGGAATGTCATTTTTCTCTAAAAGCTCACACATTACTTCTTACATGGTCATTTCTATGTTTTATTGGAATGTCTTAAGTCATGATTTTAGGCCTCATTATTTAGATGAGCAAAATTTTCTTAAAAGAAGCTATTCAAGATCATTCAGTTTTAGTTAAAATGTTATAACAAAAGTATGTATTTTCCTTCATCTTCATGATTTCCTTGCGTTCATCTTCTTAAATTACATTTAGCTATGTACTTGATTATGAGCTTTGGGTCTCTTTACAAACATCGTTTTGTGTTAAACAACCGAGTTCCAAGGGGTGTTGTTGAAATGAATTTTTGGAAGAATGACCATTTTTGGAAGAATGATTCCACTTGGCCTAATTTGGGGCACCTATTTTTGTGCTGCCACTCTTTTAAATTCGGTCAATTTAGTAAGAGAGTTCTTATTAGGCAAGTGTCCCTTCAATGTACTATATCGTGAAGACCTCCCTTTTCATTGACCTTTACTGGCATTATCTTATTTTTCGTAATAACTCTTTTTTTTTCCTGGTCTTTCTAGAGATGTTTATTTCAATCTTGCGTCTTGGGTTAGGTGAAGTTAGCAAGAAGGCAAGTTAACTGGAAAGGTTCCTTTTCGGCTAATTTGCAAATTATTGTGTGTTTGTTTTTGTTTGTTTGTTTTTTTTTTTTTTGCATTTGTTGTACATGGTTTGTCAAGAAAATTTATGTATTCTCTGGGTATGACGTGGCATAATCCCGTGGCTCGTGGTACTCTATAGCCAATTATTTTGGTTGGGGGGACCCACAAATAGTGGGATACCTTGTATGTAGGGGATTGGTTCCACCCGAAAAACCCACTCTATTGGCTATAGTGTACTTGGTAGGCATGCCACATAGTATGTTCAAGCAACCCAAAATTTCTCATGGTTTGCACTTAGGTTTGTCCCTTAATGTCAGAGGTGGTATTCTGTGGAGAGAGAAAACCTATAGCATTGGCATCCAGTTAAAGTACAACGATTATGACCATCAATTTTACCATATCAAAATGAATTCAAAAGTTGTATGTCAGGGTGAGACTTTCGTAACAAAATTACAATGGAGCAAAGTGGAAGAGAATGAAAACAACCAAAATCACACAAATCCCCTGCATTGGCAAACTACATAGTTAAGTTAGGTACACTAATATTATCAATAGATTTGGGATGGTCAAATTAATTCATGGACAATTGACAATTCCATAGAAAATGACAAGGGATGGTCCTAAAATCTTTCTTAGGTCTTGAGAAATGTTTTACACCTTAAAGACCCTTGGAGATTGAAATTCAAGAGACTGTCTAGGTGAAAGTCTTCTTGATGATATGGAACCCACATGAATAGCTTGGCCAAATAAGAATCACTAGTTGACTTTATAGTTGAAAAAGTTTCTATTTATTATGGTTGTTGGAATTGTGTGTGCTGCAGCCTGCATGCAAATAGAATATTTTTTATGCTTGTATTAAACTTTCCATGAGTACGTTAAACTTTCATGGTATACAACCTTGGCTTCCATCCCCCCCTCCTTCGCTCTGGGCTAAAAGCAAGCTCCTCTAGCTCTTATTCTATACTTGGTGTATATCCTCATCTTTGTAGCTGAAGAATGCATCCTTTTAAATCAAGCATGTACATTTCTAGAGAAAGGTTGCAGTAGCCGCATTGAGGGTTATGCTTGGGGAAGGGGAAGGCCAAAATTGACTGTGATAGAAGCAGTAAAGAAGGTTTGATTATGTGTGGCTTAAGTAGAGATTTTGATCTCAGACAGATCGGAATAAAGAAAAAAGATTCATGTAGCTCAACCCAAGACAGAGCTTGAGTTGAGTTCGATTATGTATATTTTAAACAATTATCCCATTTATGGTATCCGAGAACTCAGAAAAATATAATGTGTTTCTGCATTGACGTCTCATAATTAGTTGTTGCTTGTTGGACCTTTACTCCTATATAATGGAAATGTGGTTTCCTCAATGTAAACATCAACGATGCTTTGAGATCTCTGTGTGTGGGTGGGTGGGTGTGTTTTTCCTTATTCTTCCAACTGTGACGCGGGGATGGAAGTAGCAAATATCTGTGAGGACAGTAGAATTTTGTCCATACTTCCTAATACCTTTGTCACTCATGCCTGCCTAATTTGAAATCATTAATCATGATTCATGGTACTTGTTAAAGGAGAATTCTTGGATGTTCATCCATTTTTTTCCCCCTCTATAATGTTCAAATTTTACCTACTCGATATATGGTATCTCACTCCTCTCCCCCCTCCAAACTAAAAAAAGGAAAAAAAATGAAAAAAGAAATAGGAGAGAAGTAAGTTCGATTTGCCATGCTTGACCTTCGAAATGTGCAATAGCTGCTAGAATTCTGCTATCTAGCTTTTCCAATGAACTTCTGACATGTGCTTGTTATATAATCTTTCTCAACTACAAACTCATCAAGCTCCACATTGCTCTCCCTTCCTGATTTACCTCATTTTCTTCAGGCAAACATGGGGCCAACATATTGATTTTCGGGATCCTCATTTTCTGGCTTTAACTGCTGCTGAGCGTCAGTTCCTGCAATCTGACTACGACGAATACGCTATTGCAAATAGTGGCAGCATTGCCTGTTTCCGCTCTGTGGCTATCATTGTAAGTAACCAATCATAGTACTGTTTAAAATCTTGAAAACCCAATTGACTTTTCTCTTTATGTAACTATATATGTACATATTTTGAACAGTGTTAATGTCGGCTTGATGTGTGTAGTTGATGTTAATATTGCTTATACGGCAAGCTCTGATGCTCACAAGAGACTTTGGGATGTTGCAGCAGCCATCAACATTCTTCAATGTAAGTCTAAGATGATTCGATTAAATATCCGGCACATTTACATTTACTTGAAAATGTGTATATATGTGTTGAGGCCCCCCTTTCTCTACAAGTCTATATATGTTTGTGTATGTGTCTTTGACATATTATGTAGAATAAAGTATGCGTCTATGTAGCATGGATACTGACACAAACACGCCGGCACGTCAAATCCTAAAAATGCAGGATACAGACACGGCTAGGATACGACGAAGAAATAATTGTATCTTTTAAGTTTAATTTACAACTCGCAGTTCTGTGTCTACTCTTGTTCCATAATTCTAAAATGATGTAATTGCATATCCCCGAATTTACTATATTAAGACTAAATCAAACCAAACCAAACCAAACCAAGCCTTGTGTCCCAATCAATTGGGGTCGGCTGTATGAATCCTTTTTCTCCATTCTGCACGATTAAGAGCTATATGCTCATTTAAATTATATATATTCATATCTTGTTGCACCACATATTCCTAAGTCAGTCTAGGTCTGCCTCTCCCTCTAACCATTCCAGGCACTACGATCTTATCACTCTTTCGCACAGGTGCATCTACAGGTCTTCGTTACACATGGCCGAACCATTTAAGTCTATTCTCCCTCAACTTATCCTCAATGCGTGTCACTCCTAAAGTCTCTCGGATGTACTCATTTCTAATTCTATCTTTCCTAGTCTTACCACACATCCATCTTAGCATCCTCATCTCCGCTACACTCACTTTGCTAATGTGTTGTTTCTTAGTTGCCCAATACTCTGTCCCGTAGAGCATAGCTGGCCTAATAGCTGTCCTATAAAATTTTCCTTTCAATTTTGCTGGTATTCTCCGATCGCATAATACTCCAGAAGCACTCCTCCACTTAAGCCAGCCCACTTTAATTCTATGGGTCACGTCATCTCCAATCTCTCCGTCTCTACTGATCATTGAACCTAGATAGCGAAAGTGTTCCCTCTTTGGGATCTCCTGATCTTCAATCTTCACTGCTTCGTTGTCTCTACTTCCACTGTTGCTAAAAGTACATTCCATTTATTCTGTTTTCGTCCTACTTATCTTTAGCCCCTTAGTCTCCAGTGCTTCTCTCCAAGCTTCGAATTTAGTGTTGAGTCCCCTCTTGGTCTCATCAACCAAGACAATATCATCTGCGAACAACATACACCATGGGACCTCATCTTGAATGTGTCTAGTCAATTCATCCATAATTAGGGCGAACAAATAAGGGCTCAAGGCCGACCCCTGGTGCAGGCCTACAGTAATTGGGAATTCGCTGGTTTCCCCGGCTGGTGATCTAATTGTAGTAACCGCTTCATCATACATATCCTTCACCACGTCAATATGACCCTTGGTCACTCCTTTCTTCTCTAGCACCCACCAAATTAAATCTCTAGGCACTCTATCATAAGCTTTCTCTAAATCAATAAAAACCATATGTAGATCTTTTTTCTTCTCTCTATACTTTTCCATTAGTCTTCTAAGTAAATAAATTGCTTCCATAGTTGATCTCCCAGGCATAAATCCAAACTGATTTTCTGACACTGATGTTGCACCTCTTAAGCGATGCTCCATCACTCTCGCCCATAGCTTCATAGTATAGCTCATCAACTTAATACCTCTATAGTTGTTGCATTGTTGTACATCTCCTTTACTCTTATATATAGGCACTAGGATGCTCTTCCTCCACTCATCAGGCATTTTTCTAGTCATTAAAATCCTATTAAAAATTTTTGTAAGCCAAGATGCCCCCACATCTCCCAAGCATTTCCAAACCTCAATGGGGATCCCATCTGGTCCTAAGGCCTTATTGGGTTTCATCTTCTTCAAAGCAAATTCCACCTCAAACTTCCTTATTCTCCGATAGAATCTGTATTCTCTAGTTTCATCGTAACTTCCAGTTTCTTCTTCCATTGTGTTATCCATATGTTTTTCATTCAGCAACTTCTCAAAATAGCTCTTCCACCTTTCCTTAATCTCTTCGTCGTTCACTAATACCCTAGAGTCATCGCTTTTTATATACTTAACCTGATTAATGTCTCTTGTTTTCCTTTCTCTCGACTTAGCAAGCTTATAAATACATTTACTATATTAAGACTATTGCCTCAAAATTTCAAAAGCATTTCTAATGAGAGGTCACCATGCCGTGTTGTCTCAAGTGTTCATCCATGTCAGCCGCGTGTCCGACACGTGCTCAAGGTGTGTCCGATGTTAGAAAATTTAAGATGTGTCTTTTAGCGTGTCTGACACGTGTTGACGCGTGTCCGACGAGTGTTGGTGTCTGACTCGGGCACGATACGGTGACGGCACCCAAAGTGAAGTGTCCGTGCTACATAGGCTACTATGCGTAGATGCATGAAGGTCTCCCTTTCTTTACCTGTCCGTATATGTCTCTCTGAGTTGTACTACCGTCAATGCAAGATTAAGCTAAGCAGTTATTTTCGATGCTTATTCCACAAGGATACATACTAAAAAATTTATTTTCTGGTAAAGCTAGAGAAGTTAGTGAACATTGTTGAAGGCATGAGACCTTTTCAGTAGGCCATTTGGAACCTGTTGATGGCCAGTGTGTACTCTGTTGATTTATTTGGAGAGTATATGTGTGACTGTGTTTTAAAATTTTTGACGTATATGCAAATGGAAAATAACTTGGTGAATTTCAGTTCCAGGTTTCCCTTCTTCAGCTTGCTGGTTTTCTTTTGCCGTGCTATGTGATGGCCCGCTCATGGTTCATCATACAAAGCCGAAGAAGAAGGCAGGTTTATTCTCTCTCTCTCTCTGGACTCTACCTTCTACTGTTATACATTGTTTCAGAAGCAAGAGAAATAGCTAAGAATGCCACATTGCAAAGTGGTGTGATTTGTTTGGCCCCCTTTTTTTTGTTTTTGTTTTTTGTTTTTTGTTTTCCTGCTCCTATCTCCAGCTGATAATACTCTTTAACTTCAAAGTAGAAATAGTTTGTTTTAATCTTTGTTTCTATCATGCCTGATAATCTGAAAAATTGCAAATATGGTAAGATTTGGCCTCTATTGTTTGTGCCTCCAACCCAAAAAGTGTGAAAAATATTCCTCCAAGGCTGTGCTTTGTTTGGTTTGCGGCTTTGCACATTTCGTGAGAGAAAAGATGAAGAAAAGGAGCACAAGATGGAAACTATTTCCTTAATTTTATTTTATTTTATTTCTCCATGCTTAAATAACATTAGAAATTAGAAATTTTTTCGCAATATTGTAGTATCAAGAAAAAAGGAAGGAAATTAACTCACAAAGAGTCAAAAATTTTAATCTTAGTTTTACTCTATTTTCTTTTCTTACTTCCCTCAACCAAGCAAAGAAAGTGTTTACCTTTGTGTTTTTTTTTTTTCCTTTTCTTTTGCCACACAAAATCCATGAAAGGACCATAGCCTAAAACAATGTTGTGGCGGCCTGTGGGTTTTCGGGGCAAAATTTTTTGTTGCAAATATAAGTATGCTTCATTTGTTCTTTGTTCTTGAATCTAGTCTTTCAGTTACATGACGTGTTATGAAGACACAATGTGTCTGTAGTGTCTTGTTAAGTTACCAACTACTCCAAAAGCTTAAGCTGTTGGAGAATGGACCCAACAATGTATATAAAGTTTCTACACCCTCCCTTGTGTTGTTAAGTTACCAAGGCTTTGAGTGCTGCTTGTGGTACACCCATGTGGTGTTTGTTGTCCCTCTTGTGTTGAGGGGGGTTGTCCGCCTATGTTGAGGGTGAGGGTTCGAGCCTGGTACCAAACAAAGTTGAAATTCAAAAAAATGAGGTATTCTAAAACCCCAACAATGTATATCAAGCTTCAACACCCTCCCTCACATGTAACATTGTAACCCCGACTTGCACGTGGAAAGCAAACAAACCAAACTCTATCATAGTGGAGACAAATAACAAAGTGCAAATATGCACAAAAAAGGGGGGATTGAGAGTCGAACCCAGGACCTCCCACAAACAAAGCTCTAATACCATGTTAAGTTACCAACTAGTCCAAAAGCTTAAGCTGTTTAGAGAATGGACCCAACAACGTATATCAAGCTTCAACATATCTCAGTTTCTGTGGTATACACTCTTCCAAAGTTCAGTAATCGTGAGTCCGCGACTACTGTAATTCAGTAGAAGACAGAAATTGGTGTGAATCTGTTGATTCACTTTATATATTATGTCAAGTTTATCCAATCATTACAGGAAATTACAGTCTGAGCTGTCTCCTTGTATATTTTTTTTAAAAAAATGTCAAATTTTTTGAATTTTCTCCTATCGTTTGACTATATGTACATTACCATCAATACCTGTCGATTGTAATTTAAAGCCTACTGAATTTGGGTTATTTTAGAGTAATAAAATCTGAGGATATAAGTTGACTGCTAGCATAGTCATTATACTTGAGGGTGTATGTGGAAACAAATTTCAGAATGCTTTTAATTATGCGCTGTCCATTTTAATGGAGTACGACTTTTACTTTCTCAAAAAAGCAAGTCTTGCTTGCTTGCGCTGCCATGAGTTGGGAATTGACAGGACTTCTAGGATATTTGTTTATGGATGCTTGTGTTTCTTGATATATTATTGGATTTCGTCTTAAAGGTGATTTCTGCAATGTAATTCAATCTGTTTTTTTGTTTCTTTTTCTTGCAGGGGTCAGTAAATTAAGAAGCCTTTAATTGATGCAAATGAAGTCAACCCTTCCTCGACGAACTCATTTTTACTTCTTGCTGAGCTGCCATAGGCAAAAGCTCTTTTGTGTATTTTGTTTTTCTTAAAAATTAAAATGGGTAGCGACGGTCGAGAGAAATTTAGTGCAGTGCAGTGAAATCCTATGAAGTAGCTCTTCCTCAAAGCTACGGTAGCTACCGATGAACTCAAAAAAGCAAATGTAAATGGAAATTTGAGTTCATAAGGCTGTATTAGTTTTTATTTCCTTCCAATGTATGAGCCATATGCTATGTTATAGCACATAGTTTGAAGTTTCAATTGTTGTGGATGATATTTTTTGTGTTCTCGGTGTTTTTGCCTTGCAGATTGAGTTGGAGTTGGTGGACCAGCAGTAGCCTAGAGGCCCCAGACTTATATCAGGGTCTCGTTTGGCAACTACTTTTAGAATCCATAATTGATTATTGACTCCAAAAGCCAAAATGCAATTGCTTGCCAAACCAGATTCTGTGTTACAATCCTTGAAAATTTTATGACTGGCGAAAAATTTAGCTTGAGCAACTTTTGCTCAAAAATATTTTTTTTATGCAATTGAATCGCAGAAGCAGAATCTGTTACAAAACACACCCAAAAGGTTAGACTTGAAGTTGAGAGATTGCTGGCCATATGTGTACATATACCAGGAATTAGTGCCACAATTATTTCTATAGTGACGTGTTTCCCAAATTTGAATTTCAAGTTTTAATTTTCAATTATTTTGCCAGTTGTACCACTGAAGTGGTATTTGATACCACCAACTATAAAACTTCATGTGGTACAATTATAAAACCATTTGGGAATCAAATTTGGGATTCAAATTTGAGAAGCAAATCATTATTCAAAAAAAAGTTTACCCTATCACATTACCCTCTCTGTTTTAAATTAGGAGTCCTTTATTCTATTTTATTATTTATAATAGAATAAAGCTATAATTTCTAAATTTGAATTTTGTATATGCCTTCCAAATACTTTGCCATTTGTATCACATATAATGGTATGTGAAACCATCAACCACTGTCACATCGTATGGTACAATTGTTTAACGCATTTCAGAGTATGAGATCCAAATATGGGTAACATAGCATTACTCTTTAGAATATTCCATTTCAAGAGTCGTCTTTGAAAAGTCAATAGACCATATCAAGATACCTTTCAAATTTATTTACTGTATCATTTACTCTTTGGACTCAATAGAAGGTCTACAATGTGAATTTAAAATTTTCACCAAAATAAAGTCACTTAGATAAATTGTGGAGTTGTATGCTTAGCATCATTCGATGTATAAGTGGGCGGAGAGGTAAGTATACTAGTTAATGTATATTTAGTTGCTTCCCTTAATTTGGGAAGGGAAAGAAAAAATTATTGCTTTGTTTACTATGGCCAAGTTTGACAAAACATTTGGAGTTTAAAAGTGATTTTAGAACTCCAAACACTAAAATGAAATTGTAACTATCTTCTTCTGCAATTCAATCACAAAAGAGTGTATAATTGCAAAATTTGTTGTTGAATCACAAGGCAACTTTGAACCAAAAGTAATTTTTTGAGATTAAATCACCAAAGCAAAAGTTATTGCCAAATGGGGTCCTATTTGCTGTACTTGTAGGATTGAAAGTATGCAAATACCCTTATTATGGATATCCTAGAGAGATTTGTCATGAGACTGCAAATTGGACATACATAATCTTACATTTCAAATTAATTTAACAACAAATTAGTGGTATTATTATCTTAAATTAAAACACTTGTACACACGGGAAAATTAATAAATTAACATGTCCAAGTAATGTAGTCCAAGAAAATCATGGGGAGGAGTGATAATTTTGAAAATGCTCGAGTAGAGTACACTTGCACACCCTGCAACCTACATGGATTTTATTTACCTTTTTCCCAAAAAAAAAAAAAAAAAAAGCAAACATACATGGATTTTATAAGAAAAAAAGGATTGAATACACTTTTCCTTTCGTGGTAGTTTCTGTCCGTTTTCACTTCACTCCTTTGTAACTCAAATATTGACACTTAACTCTTTATGTGGTTATCATTGAAAGCAGATTTTTTTGTTGTTAAAAGTAACATATTAAATTCATTTACCTCATGTGGTTAGACTTATTTACACATTTTCTCCCTATAGTTCAAAAGTTCATACTTTAAATTCATGTGGTTGTGAATAAAATGAAGGGTGTATTTGTTATAACAAATCAAAAATTAACTTAGAATTTGCACCTTATTCACAACCAACGGGGTTGAACATCAACCTGTTAAGCATATGGGTAAAGTGAAGAAAGAAAAACCTCACTAAAGGGAAGTAAAATATATTTAACCCTATAAAAATTTGTAAAACTATGCAAGAAACTAAGAAAATATTTTCCCAGAAAATACAGTAAAATCAAGGGAATTGTAGTCAAGAAATATTCTAAAATAGACTTTTTTATTATTAGGTTCATTTATTTATTATTATTATTATTATTTTTTATGTTAGTGAAAAGTCCATACGTTACAAAAGTAGTGTGAAATTCACATAACTTTTGTAAAAAATTGAACTTGTTATGCAACATTTCACATATTTTAAAACATAAGGACTTGATCCGTTTAAGTTTTATTAGTCATGGTGTTTTGACGTACGAATAAAATGATGTCATATTTCTATATTTCTATAAAATCATGTTTAGGTATAGCATTGCATGACTTGAAATCATTTTAAAATCATTTTATTCCCGTCACTAAATTTCTAAAAAATCATGCAATGCTATACCTATACGCTTGCTCCTTTTATATCATATTTCAAGCAAACATACAAACCCACCAATTGGAATATTGGGCCAAATTGTTGCAGACAATGGCCCTATTTATATTTGAGTACCTTCTATCAATGGCCCAATGATTGAAGACAATTTCACTCGCGTGACTTGCCCATCACTAACCTTGGAGGTTAGGTGCGAATGACATGACACCACTTAGAGTAAATATACTAGTCTGGAAATGCACAAAATAAGACTATATTGAGTGTCACTCCTATTTTTATTTGGCTTTGATAAAAACTAACATCCTGTAGATTTGATAAAGAACCAGATTTAGGAGGGATGAGAGGTAGATCATAGAATCCCATGCAATCAAAACGACCTCTTCAAACACTTGAATTTGTAGAACCAGTTCAGATGTAAACCACATAAATACTGTGTCTAGAAGTCTGAACCTTCCCAAACAACTCCTTTGGTTCCTAAATTTTTAACCAAGTTTGTTGTCCAACTCATACAATAGCAAAACCACATTGAGCAGTACTAAGATCATTTGATTATTTTTTAAAGTTATTGTATGTGGTTCCACCGTCTTATATATTGAGAAACAAATTTTGAATACAAATTTAAAAACTATAACATTACTCTTCTAATATATACTAGGTGACAAGCAGGTGTTTTGCATGCTTCTTTAGCTTTTATAAAGGGGAAAAGGAAAAAAGTCGTACCAAAAGATGACCATTTTGTAATTTTTCTTACAAAAATTGCACGTGCCTATCCCCTCATATTAGCCTCTTTTGCTTTTACAACTATTTTTGTGAAGGGAAAAAGCGAAAGAGCCTCTGTGTCAAAAAATGATCTTATAAAATTGGCCTATATGTAAATATGATGTCAGCAGCATTTTGTGTTGACTTATTTTTGAAGCCATTTGTAATAATGGTTGAAAAGTTGGTTGAACCTAAAATATTTAGGCCAAAATTGACCTATGTTATAGGCACGAGCTTCGCACGTGTCTATCCTCTCATATTAGTTTCTTTGGCATTTACAACCAATTTTGTAAAGGGGAACAAAAAAAAAGCCAGTTGGGTCAAACGATTCTGCGATTTTCCTTATAAAAGTTGACCTATATGTAATATGATATAAGCAGACGTTTTTGTTAACTTTATTTTGAAGTTAATCGTTCTCATATTAGTTTCTTTGGCTTTTACAACTATTTTTGTAAAGGAAAAAAGCTGTTGTGCCAAAAGATCATTTTGTAATTTTTGTACAATCATTGATATGTGTGTAAATATTATGCCAAAAGATGATGATTCTGTAATTTTCCTTACACAAATGACCTATGTGTAAATATTGTGCCAAAAGATGTCGCTTCTGTAATTTTTCTTACAAATATTGACCTATATGAAAATATAATGTCACCAGCCCCTTTTCCCTTTTGTTGACTATTTTTTTTAGTGAAGTGTAATTATTTTTGAAAAAGTTGATTGAACCTGGAATATTTAAGCCAAAGTTGATTGAACCTGAAATATTTAAGTCAAAGTTGATTGAATCTTCATTATTATATTAAATATAATTTTCAAAGTTGACCTGAATGTAATGATTAGTCGACTTGAATGTAGTTATTGTATAAATGACAGAATTAGCCTTACCCAAATTAATATATCCTTATGTAGTTAGTACACACGTACGAATAATTATAATATACTAAAGGGATATGATAATATTTGAGTAATTATGCAATTATTGTAAAAGACAGAATAAATAAAAAAATATCAAAATTAGAAAAATTAATTGGAGAATTGAGCACGGATGCATAGAAATGTGAGATTCTTTTATGTAAGAAGATATATATAGAAGTTCCTGAGTTCTGAGTCACCACTCTTGGAGCCACCCTAGACCCAAAAGGTTGTTTTCAACATGCCAGCTCACCAATTCTTCGCAAAGGCCATTCCAAAAAAGATTAAAATACAAATACAAACTTGAACTAGCTACAATGTGTCACTAGTTAATGCGAGGAAGAACTGAATTCGTAAATTTCACATGCAATACACCTAAAATTCAAAGTATCTCTGTCTAATTGTTCATAAGATTTAATTCTTTCACTCAATTATTCAGTGTGGGACCAACCTATAGAAACCAACGATGGTAATTAGAAAGGACAAGAATGAAAAAAATAAATAAATTATAATAGTATTGTAAAAACAAGATTGCTTTTACATCATCCTAATACTACTTTTATTGTTTTGTTAGTTGCCAAAGTCATTTTTGTGACATTTCAAATTATGAATACCTTATTTGTTGTAATTTTTTTTTTATTATATTAAATTGAATCCTTTTCAATGGCTTCTAGTCATTGTAATTTTGCTAAATTTTTGTAACACAATTGATAGCTGTCTGCTACCCAAATTATAGTTTTATTACAATTATTCTCATTATCACTACTATTGTAGTAATTATTATTGGGATTGACTAATGCTAATATCAAAGCAGAAATTGTTAATGCTAAAGTAGAAAGTGTCGTTAAAAGTTTTAACGATAGTTATTTTTTGTCTCTAAAACTTTAGCGACACTTTCTGTTTTAGCATTAGAAATTTCTGCTTTGGCATTTCCCAGATGATTTTGTTATTATATAAAGGGTTAAACACAAAATATACTTCTGAGGTTTGGCCCCTGTTTCGTTTTAGTTCTTGCAGTTTCAATTGTGTCAATTTGGGGTGAGCAAAAAATGTACAATTTTGAGGTGAGCAAAACTGCACTCTAAAACATAATATCAGTTGATGGATGAAAAATTTGAGCAAGTGTAAAAGAATTATTAGGACAAGATATCAAGCGACAATGAAGAAAGCATGTACTCAACAAGATTTTTCCCTCCATTTTCTATTCATACTTTTTTGTTAGCATCTATAAACTATAATTAGCATACTAAACTCCATGAAAAGCTAACAATTATTTAAGAAGATTAACACAATAATCTTCTTATAGAATCATGCGACAACATAATCTCATCACTAATCTTGTCCCATGAGAGAGAGAGAGAGAGGGAGAGAGAGAGAGTTTAATAAAAATTTAGAAACAAACACTTACTAAGCCTATTTTAGTATGACATGATAGGTATGTTCTTCTTGGTAGAAGATAAAAAAATAAAAATAAAAAATGTTTAGAATAGTAATTATGGTGAAGAGTCATATCACTTCCATTAAAAAAGTATAGAAGGTACAAATTGGGTAGGTTCTTTTCTTTGCAAAAAGCTTTCTTTTTGATTTCTCAAGGTGGATATTGACCCCATCAACCTTTGACATTATTAACCAACTACATTAATATTATGGACTTTTTTGTTACAAATGTCGACAAAATTGGCGCGTTCTTGATTTTAAATTAAATTGATTTCTATTATAATATTTTAATGATTCCCTAACCTAAAATTGATAATACTCGAAAAGAAGAGTATACAACTTTGTGATTTTGACTAATCAACTTCTCCTATTCTTAAATGTTTTACTATTGAAAGTTGGCAAGAATTGCTAAGGGCTCGTTTGGTAACGTTGTCGTTTTCTGTTTTCTGTTTTTGTTTTCGTTTTTTAGAAAATGAAAATTAAAAACACATTTGGTAACGTTTTTGTTTTTTGTTTTTAAAAAACGTTTTCAAATTTTGGATAAAAAATGAAAACAGCAAAAAGTCGTTTTGAGTTTCCTGTTTTTGTTTTTTTTTTAAAAAAAATCAACAATGTTACCAAACAAGTTTTTGTTTTTTTTTTTTCATAAAAACAAAAACCAAAACTGATTTTCGTTTTTAAAAAACTGAAAACTCAAAACAGGAAACGTTACCATGCGAGCCCTAAAAAAATGAATGTATATATGATATATAATAAAATGCAGTAACATCATATTAGTTTAAACGAAATCATTAAAAAAAAAATCTACATTTTGTTGGGTAAGTGAAAAAGGGAGGAAAAAAAAAAACAACATTAGTATACAAAGGTTAGATAACTCAGATTACTAATTTTTCTGAACTAAGGTTTTCCATTCCAAAATCTATTTATAGAGCTGCTCTGTAGCTCAACACTAGAGTGTAGTTGTAGTCACTGTGTAGTGAAATTACAATTTATTTGCTTACAAAAGTATATTTTTAAAAACTTTGGGCCAAAGAATAAAGATATATGATGATGCCAAAAATTGGTAACAGTAAAGTAAAGCAATTTAGGAGAGAGAGAGAGAGAGTGAGAGACTATTTTTTGTATGTGGTTCGGCCCTGTTAATGAAGGTACCTACGTCCACGGGTGTGTCTGAGCACGTTCACTAGTAGATCACCGGCGGGCCTGGTGAGCCAACAAAGAGGGGCGGCACTACCAGTAATACCGGCCGGGTGTATGCATATAATGGTGAACTTTGTAGAGGTGTTGTGTAGACTACAAAATTATCGGCCCCTTCAATGGGGGGTGAGAGGTCTCTTTTATAGATGTAAGAGACCTACTCATACATGGATAAGGAAATATAATCCTATTAGGGTGTGATTGACACCAATCAAGTAAGCTTCCTAATTGTATTAGGATTGATCGACATTAATTGCGGGGGTTTCCCAATTGGATTAGGAAATAGATGCACTTTCCATTAGTCTTCTAGCTTGAGTAGGAAACTGCCCTATAATTTTGGGCGTATCAGCTGCCCCCCATTTCCAAGATTGGCCAGATGCTATATCGGGGCAAGTTTGGAAATTAGTTGATGCCACTTGCCACTGTCTGAGTGCTTGAGGAAGCTGCCTCGGGGCTTTTGAGCCTGGTGAGTCCTCGGGAACTGGCTGAGAGTTGAGACCCTGCCTAGCTCGGGACCTTTAGGTGCTCGGGAACTGACCGGGAGTTGAAACCCGGCCTAATTCGGAGTCTTTGAATGCTCGGGAAGTGACCGAGAGTTGAGACTCGGCCTACTTCGGAGTCTTTTTTGCTTGAGTTAGCTCCCAGGATGGTTATCTTATGCCCGTGAACCTTCGTCAAGGCTGTGGGAGAAGAATTTGACCATGTTGGAAAAGCCGACCTAAAGCGTATTGCTCTAGGGTCCTTTTTACTGTTAGCTCCCCAGGATGGTTGTCTTCCGCCCAGTTAGCCTTCGTCAAGACTGTTGGGAGAAGAGCTTGACCATGTTGGCGGAGCCGACCTAAATCACATTGCTTTAGGGTCCTTTTGCTCCTCAATCGTCGGCCAACCTAAGAGATTTTAGTCACCTCTATCGTCGGTCTGGACCTAAGCGGAGTGAATGCCTCTGAGTACTGTAGGTGCTCGGGTTGTCCAAGATTTTGACTTGGCTATCCGCGAGGCCTGTAAATACCCGGTGTGATTACCTGTTTAGTTCACTACGCCATCTTGCCCCCCAAACTTTCGCTAAGATGAGGGTCTTAAAGAGGCTATGATCTGTAGGTAACCGACCTCGAACATGGTGGTTGCAGGGTCTTTTGAAGCTTGCCATCATCAGCCACCTAGGGGGTTTGCCCCCATCGTCGGCTGGACCTAAGCGAAGCCGATGCCTCGGGCGTGACCCCGAGGTCTTTGGTGCCTGGATTCGGAGCCCGAGGTCTTTTTAGTGCCTGAGTTCGGAGCTCGAGGTCTTCTTCGTGCCTCGGGGTTAGGCCCGAGGTCTTTATGTGCCTCGGGGTTAAGCCCGAGGTCTTTGTATGCCTCGGGGTTAGGCCCAAGGTCTTTGTATGAGTTCCCTGACAACCGGTGGAGCCTCATGTGGTGATCAAGCAAGTATCACTGTAGTCGGGCTCATCTAGACCGATGGAGACAGGAGGTCGGATCAGGATTGTTGGGCTCCAGATTTCTCTGTGCTGGAGGCAAAGTCAGAACTGCTTGATCCTGACCGATGTGAACTGGAGGTCGGGTCGGAACTGTCAAACCATGCCTGTTGTGAGCTGGAGATCCGGCCGGGGCTGCCTGACCCGGATTGCTGTGAACCGGTGGTCGGGTCGGGGTTGCTGGACTCAGATCCCTGTGAACTGGAAGAACTGTAAGAACTCCCGGGCTGATCTCGCTTTCGCTTACTTCTGGAAGACTTGTTGCTGTCTTGGCCGGGGTTTTTGATCTTTAGAAACTCTTCAGTGTCGATGTATTTTCCAACCCTCTCTGCGAGTTCGACCAAGGTTACCGGTCGGTTTTTGTGGAACGAAGCGGCGCACTTGGTGTGTTGAACACCCGAGCAGAAAGCTATGATGGCAATTGTCTCGTTCAGATTGCGGATTTGAAGCTTCTGTTGGTTGAACCGGTTGGTGAACTCCTTGAGGGACTCATTATTCCGTTGTCTGACTGTCAGTAGTTGCATGTCTGGCTTTGGCCGCTCATGCATACCGGCGAACTGGTTGATGAACTGCTTGCTGAGTTGTTTGAAACTGCAGACCGATCGAGGCTCCAAGGAGTAGAACCACTGCATGGCCGGGCCTTTCAAAGTGCTGGGGAAGGCTAGGCAGTGTAATTCATCGGAGTTGGTGGCTAGGGCCATCTGAACCTTGTAGGTCCGGACGTGGTTGACCGGGCTTCCCGAGCCGTGGTATGAATCTAGCCGAGGTTGCTTGAATTTGCACGGGATGGAGAACCTCGTGATCTGGCTGGAGAATGGTGACTCTGTCTCGGTATTGGCTTGATTCGGAACACAGTTTTGACCAAGCCTTTTGGCCACTCCGTCGATCTGTTTCTTCAAGTCCTTGATTCGGGCTTCCACTCCTTCCCGACCGGTATCTGAGGAGCTGGTCGGGTTGGTGGAAGAGGCTTCTTCATGGCAGGGTGTTGGCCTCTGGGATCGGGCTCGGCTATGACTCCGGATAACCGTTCGCCTAGGGACGAATTGGCTCTCGACCGAGTGACCCTAGACTGATTCCCGGGCCATATGCTCCTGCCTTTCCTCTCGAGCAGCACGCCCACTGTTGATGTCTCTGGCATCCTCAACATGGGACGGGTTGGCTCGGATCCGTTGTCTGGTCAAGATCGGTTCTCGACCGTACGCAATGTTCCCGGGTCGTTTCCCGGCCACTGGAGGATTGCTTTACTGGGCTAGCAGTGCTTCGATCTGTTGCTGGATTTGACGCTGGCCCTCCAAGAGTTGTGTGAGGGTTGCGGTGATTTGCTCATATGTCGGGACTGCTGCAGTCGACGCCGGGGCCGAAGGAACATCCCGATCGGACTGCTGCGCAGCCTTCTTTGGTGGCATATTGATCAGTCAAGAATTTGTTGATGAGAAGAATTGTCGTTCCCACAGACGGCGCCAAGCTGATGATGCCAAAAATTGGTAACAGTAAAGTAAAGCAATTTAGGAGAGAGAGAGAGAGTGAGAGACTATTTTTTGTATGTGGTTCGGCCCTGTTAATGAAGGTACCTACGTCCACGGGTGTGTCTGAGCACGTTCACTAGCAGATCACCGGCGGGCCTGGTGAGCCAACAAAGAGGGGCGGCACTACCAGTAATACCGGCCGGGTGTATGCATATAATGGTGAACTTTGTAGAGGTGCTGTGTAGACTACAAAATTATCGGCCCCTTCAATGGGGGGTGAGAGGTCTCTTTTATAGATGTAAGAGACCTACTCATACATGGATAAGGAAATATAATCCTATTAGGGTTTGATTGACACCAATCAAGTAAGCTTCCTAATTGTATTAGGATTGATCGACATTAATTGCGGGGGTTTCCCAATTGGATTAGGAAATAGATGCACTTTCCATTAGTCTTCTAGCTTGAGTAGGAAACTGCCCTATAATTTTGGGCGTATCAATATATAAAAGCCCGAGAGCTAGCAACAACATACGTATCTACGTCGAATCCATCCAAAACATTTCGGACTTAATTTAAAACAAAATTTTGGAGAAGAGAAAATCGTTTTGATTTTAAATTAGTATAGTACTCCGTATCACATAGTTGCATTTACAGAAAAAAAAAAAAAAAAATCTTATACCGTTTGCTCATGATCATTGACTAGAAGAATGTTACACAATTATTAATATATATATATAAACTTGAAATTGGGTCCTTATAGGAAAAACCAAAAGGGATAAAGAAAATCAATTTCAGAGTTGGGATAAATTGTATTTTCTGCCCTAACTATAATTTGCACTTGGGTCCTTACACAAAAATGGGCAAAATTGGTCCCCAAACTACCAAAATGAAGCATTTTTCACCCTCCATTACATTTATCAGTCAATGTTGACAGAAATTGCATTTTACAAACTATTCCTCCCATCAGTCAATGTTGACAGAAATTGCATTTTGCAAAATTAGGGTGCAAAATCCTTCATTTTATTAGTTTATGACCATTTTGTAAATTTTTTTAATTATTTAGAGACCAAAGTGAAAATAACAGTACAATTTAAAGGTATAAAATTAAACATGCTTTACATTTAAAATTGGTCTCTTAAAAAATTGTTCATATTTGTTTTTTTTTGTTTAAAAGATGTTTAAACACCGAACTCATGTAATTCTATGTTTAGTCTTCTATTAGGAATTCTTAGTTAATTACGATGAAATAATCAATGATCATGACATTGACAAGTATATTTTATAGATACATATTTTAGTTTTATAAGTTTTCTTTATCATTTGAAAGTATTGCCATTATGCAAAATTCAAGACTTGATGTCATTTTCTTCATAATTACATTAGATATCAAAATCCATGTTTTGTGCCACAATTTCCGTTGGCTTCATTCTTGTTACACTCTAAGCATTAATGGCCATCACCTTCAAGGTCAAAGAAGACTAACCAACTTCCATGCCATTCCTTACGTTAACAATATATATATATATATATATATAAATAAATATACACACTACCCTTTCAATCTGTGCAATGCACGAGAGAATTTTTTTAAAGATGAATTGAAAATTAGATTGAGTGATATTATAATTGATAATGAGAGAAAATGAGTAACGGACCTAATTAATAGCAGGGCCGGCCCTGAGGGTAAACAAAGCAAGCAACCGCTTAGGGTCCTGCCTTCAAATTAAGGGCCCCCAAATCTAATTGTAGATGTGACAAAAAATTAATTTTACATATAATTATGTATTGAGTAAGACCAAAAAAATTCGCTTCCTTGTATAACCTTAACGCAGGGCCCCCCAAAACTCAGGACCGGCACTGATTAATAGTGTAATTAAGAAGAAATATAAAGTATAGGATAATTTGAGAATCCTCAATATGGATAGATTTACCTTGATTGTCCATTAGTTTGACACGTGGCACTTTGAGTTTTTCATAATATAATAACAATAATACTAAGGTGACAAACATTCTTTACAAACACTTAATATAATAAGATAAAATGCATGTGTGCGCGCGTATACCACCTGCCATATCATTCACGTTAACAAATTATTTATTTTGCCTATTTATCCATTTAATTTTCTTTAACATCAACTCTAGGAATTGCTTATAGCACTTGTTTGGTAATACCTAAAACAAGATTAGTATTTATAAGGAATTAATTAAGGGCGCTTAAAATAGGATCAAGTTCAGCCATAGTATCACATTTGATTGGCTTTTATGATAACTTGGGATTCTGAGGTTCATACGTAAATATGTTTTTATAGATTCAAGTATTTGGTAAATGTTTAATTCTTCGTAGCCAGTTTGATACAAAACTTTTGAAATTGGTTCTTTGTTAAACCAATATAACATTGGTTCTCATAGAAACTAGATAAAAAAATGAGAATTTGTGTGAACCAGATCTATTTCTGAAATGCTCAAACAAGCCCAAGTATAAGCTGATTTGTAAAAACAATCAATAATTTTGAGACATTTTTAAGTAAGGTAAAGACTCCTATACATCTGAAAAGCAGCTGACAGTAAAATTAAACTATTTTGAACCAGTTTTTTTCTCCATCACGCAACACCCATGCACCAATATAAGGAGAGGGACAATAAAAATAAAATAATTACAGAAAGATCGATTCTGTTGCCATTGGCCCATTCCAGAAGAAAACAAGGGTTAGTTTAGTAGTTCAAGCTAGTTTGAGATGGGGGCTCATTGATTGCTTATATAGTTGATCAGTTAGAAACAACCTGGGACCCCTGCATTCATAAAAAGGGGAAAGTCTACAGCACAGTTTCTTAGAAAACTGTGCCTCCTGTGACTTTTGTAAGAGGAATAGTGAAAATACAATTTTGACCCTTGTTTTTTGTCAGGCTCAGGTCTCTTTGGATTTTTCAAAATTAAAATTTTATCCTAAAAAAAGTTATATATTTGAAATTAGGCCACCCCTCAAAAATATGTAAGCCATATTAGGCCTCTCTCAACTTATGTTAAGGTCTCCCTCAACTCATGTTTAGGCTCACAAAGGACCCAAAGTCTAATTTAGTGTCATCAACTATATATATATATATATTGATATATATGTATATACAACTCAAAAGCAAAGCTTTTTAGAATTTTAAAAATTACACTTTTAGTGTAAGAATTTTATGAGTTTTAGAAATAGGTCCCCTAGAATTTTGAAAGACACCATTCAATATTTATGTGTCACCAAATAGACTCATATTATAAGTAGATACAAAAAAAATCGTCAATTATGTATAAGTAGACCCTAAAAAAATCGCCTATTATATAAATAGATACCAAAAAAATCGTCTCGGCTAGGCCCCCTGACCAAAATTTCTAGCTACGCCCTGATCTTGGTAGAAATTAAGTGGTTTATGATATTGATATATATATATATATATAGGGCTTGTATTTATTCCTGCGTGTATGACAGTGTGTGGACATAATATAACTTGCATGTTTTCTAGATAAAAATGAACTTCAATGGTAGAAATAGAAAAAAGAAAGAGAGATAGAGAGAGGTAAAGTTTTAAAACTAAAATGTGATATAAATAATATTCATAATTTTTTTTGAAAAGGCTGGGTCCACGGGGGTCAATTATCACAATTCAATGTTTATTCTCATCTCCATCTTAAAAGTGAAAATCACTAGAATATGCTTTCTCAAATAAATATATCGTGTGCGATAGCTATTAATTTTTAGATTCCAATTGTACCAGTTTAATTTGTAGAGGGGAAGTAAATGAAATTTAAAAAATTATTTCACTCTATTACAGATTTTTGGCGATACAATTTTGAAATGAGTAAATCTTCTGTTAAGAAATAAACAGCGAAAAGGTGGACTTTACACTTGATAAACTCAAGCATTGGAGTTCTAGGGTTGAAACAATTTCACCCTAACTTCCTCTTGCATGCACTTATGTATGACAAAAACTAACAAAACTATTTTCGTCTATTAATGTTTGAATGGAGTGAATAAACCTGAACAAATTTTTTAATTTTTAATTTTTTATTTTTTCCACCTTTGTTTGGTTTAGAAGAGAAAGTATAAAAAAAAAAAAAAAATTGGAGATGAAAGAAAGAGAAGAAAAGGAAAGATGAGTCAGTTGTTTTGTTTGAATGGAGAACAAAAAGAGACGAGACTAGAAAGAATAATAAATAGAGAGACAGAGAAGGAAAAAATAAGAAAATAGAAACTCACCTTATTTTATTTTTTGTTGAAGAGAAAGTGTGAGAAATTTTTTAAGGGTGAATTAGGGATTAATCCAAATTACAGAAATTTTAATTGTTTAAGTACGTACAAGTAAGAAAAGTTTTTGGGACTAGATCCACTCCTTGCTCTTTTGACAAAACTGTTAAAGTATATCATATAATATATACAGTCATTAACATAATTGATATGAATATCTTATATGATATATCACGATATTATTTGATATTGTGATATCTTGATTAATTAGCTTGGTCATCAATGACCTATATAAAGGCTCTCAATGTTTTGTGATTAATAATCCATTCTATTTTAAACCCTTCTTTTATATTTAACATGGTCTCAGAGCTATAAGCTCTTAGTGGCCTCTTCCTCCTCCCGGTGACCTCTTAAGAGAAAAGTATACTCTGTGGTTGCCACTATTAGCGGACCTCCACATCAGAAATGCTTCTAGTGATAGCCTCTTCGTAGTGGCCACCCCGTCGGGCGGCACACCGCTGCCCGCCGGACCACTACCTGGAGCCGAATGCCATCCCCTTCCACCTGACCACCACCCTCCCGGCTACAACCTCCTCCGTCTAGTTCCCTCCACTGATGGACCACCTACAACCTCCGACTGTCCGCCCTCCTCCGTCGGACCTCCGACCGGCTGGACATCAATCAACTACCTCCTCAGTCCTGCCTCCTCTATCGGACCTCCGACCAGCCGGACCTCCGTTCACTGCCTCTTATACTATCCGGCTCTTTCATCACCAGATTTGCATGTTCAAGCTGCCGCTGGTCCGACCTCTAACCACCACCTCTTCCAACATTGTCACATGTCAGACCTCTGTCATCACCATCATCTCGCCTTAGGCAATATCATTATGTCGGAACCATCATCATACCGACCGCCACCACTGTCTGGTCGCCTGCTCTACCTCAGTTCGACTATACTATCGCCTCTGCTCTGTCCAACCTGACACTATCATGCCGGTGTTTTCCGGTCTGGTTCTAGTCAGCATTTCCATTCATTGGTTCTCTCAGCCCAACTCGACTTTATCATGTCAGTGTTTTTCGGTCTGGTTCTAGTCAGCGCCATCATCATTGGTTCTCCCTCTCTAACTCGACGCTATCATGCTGGTGTTTTCTGCTCCTTCATTGTTGGATCATTGAGGCTCTTCTTTTGCTGTACTTCCACTGTCCCTCATTAGCTCCACTCGGTCAACCCGCCAACAATTTCAGGATTTGGTTTCTAAACTCAAGTTGGCCTAAATCTCACCACCTTGAGTTTGAGGGAGGCTGTTAGAATATAATAGTCCAGATACATATGTCTAGGTTCAATGTACATATTTAATTGTATCCTTAATTGTCTCCTTTTCATTATTAGGTTATTCTTTCCTTTATTAGCATCCTCTCCCAGCCTATATAAAGGCTTCATATTGTAATGCTTTACATACAACTCAATAATACATTTTGGTATTATTTTCTTAACTCTCTCTCTCTCTCTCTCTCTCTCTCTCTCTCTAATACTTTAACATGGTATCAAAGCTATAAGTTCCTGGACTTTGGTTACAACTCTATCGTATTCTGTCGCTATGTCGGCGGGTGACAATCTTGTCACCCACCTACCGGACCTCGATCTAGATTTCCTTTCGCTCTCACCGAGGATAGGTCTTCCTATGCCACGCTCCGGCACCATCGTGGGTAGATCTTATGATCTGTGCATCTCTGTAGGATACCCTTGGTACGTACATCATGATCCACCGACTCATGTTGATACGACATCTTTAGCCGTGCATTGTGCTCACCTGTCACTCTTCAGCAGTCAGCGAACTCATCATCTGCATACTCTCGTTCATTGTGAACCTGATTTCCACTCGGGGATAAGTAGGCGAACCTCCCAAGGTTCTCGGTCCGTAACCATCCCTAAACTGAAAAACATCACCCTTTGCACATTTGGTTTCATTCCTTCAGACTAGGGGCAAACTTGTGTTTGCCTAGAGCCGTATATGTACTGTCGAACCATGGGCAAACAAAGTTTGCCCATTAGCATTAGGACGTCCCACTTTAGCCCACCACATTCATGGTGATTGCCTTTAGGTTGAGAGTAAATGCACTGTAGGCATCCTGTACCATCATGTTCTCAAAACCCTTGGGATGAGCCTATTTGCCCTTAAGACTAGGGGCAAACTTCATTTGCTGAAAGCCCTATCTTACCTTAGAAGCGAGCCCCCTAGTCTCTTTCAAACTAGGGGCAAACTTTGTTTGCCAAAAAGCCCTCTATGCCAGAAGCAAGTTCTCAAGTCGCCAAGTTCGTTTTGAAATGCTTTGAAATAGACTGTCTTTTATTCTCTAGGCTAGAGCATTTGATTTGAAGCACACTCGGGGATAGGCAAAGAATTAACTAAATTAAAAAGGGGAGAAATTATCAAAGTTTGGATTTATCAATGAAATGATACCATGAGAAGATGAGGGGTAAACAAGGAAGTAAGATGATACATGTATTCACGACGAAAACACATCAATTCAGAGTATGGTTCAATCACCTTGTGTCTGCTGAGTTTATCCTCTCTTGATGAGTCGATAATGGTCTCAAATGTGTGGGTTAAAGATGATGAATTAAAATTTGAAGAGTATCCATGAGCCTCCTGAGAGCAATGCAAGCAGAAGAAACACTATCACAACACAATGCTAAAGTGGAAATAAGAAGAGCCCAGATCTAGGGGCATAAGTGACTTCCCTCTTTCAAAAATCATTTCATTTCTTTCAAAGGTCCACAAATATAGGAAATCGTTTTTTCCAAACCCACTTTCCTGGCAATTATCTTTGGAAGCCCATTCATATGGCACCCTCTCATCGAGAGCCTACTTTTGGGGCAACTCTCATCATAAGCCCACTTTGTGACAAATCTGCCTCATAAGCCCACTTCGTGGTAAACCTGCCTCATAAGCCCACTTTCGTGGAAAATTCATTTCACGAGCCTGTGGTAAATCTACACTCATGACAGAATCATCCGAACGAGCTCACTTTGGTGTCAAAGCACCTCGTCAATCTAGCACATCATCATCATCAATCAATCAAAGAATTGAGCCTTATTTGGTTCCGTTGATTCTTTGAGTCCTCATGGCTTCGATTTTGCAAAATTTTCAAATTCTTTAGGTCTGAGAGACTCCAGTTTAATCCTTTTTGAGTCCATGCGACTCTCATCTTGTAAAATTCAATTCTATTTTCCAAGCACCTTATAAACTTTAAATTCTTTGAGTCTAAGATTCGAATTCTTCAAGTCTAAGCGACTCCACATTTGTAAAGTTTTGATTCTTTGAGTCGAATTAACTCCGATTTTGTGCACATTCAATTCTTTTGAGTCGAATTGACTCTGATACTATAAATTGAAATTTTGTTGAGTTGAATTGACTCTAGATTTTGAAATAGAAAATGTTTTGAGTCGAATTTACTCCCTATTTTTAGATAGAAACTCATTTGAGACCAATTGACTCATAATTTTTGGAAAAAAGAAATTCTTTGAGTTCGACTGACTTCTGATTTGTAGAATTAAGAATTATTTTGAGTTGAACTAACTCTTGAATTCTGAAAATTTGAATACTTTGAGTCCGATTGACTCCTGATTTATTGAAATAGAAATTGTTTTGATTCGAATTGACTCCCGATTTCAAAAAATTTGAATTCTTTGAGTACGATTGATTCCTGATTTGTTGAAATAGAAGTTGCTTTGAGTAGAACTGATTCCCAATTTCAGAAAATTTGAATTCTTTCACGTCTGATGGACTCCAGATTTTGAGAAATTAAAATCGAATTGAATCTGATTGACTCATTGGAAATTTGAAATCAAAATGTGTCTGATTGACTCCCGGGTTTAGACATTGTAAATTGAAATGAGTCTGACCGACTCCTGATTTTAGAAATAGAAAATTGAATTGAGTCTGATTGACTCCCGAGTTTAGATATTTGAATTCGAAATGAGTCTGGTTGACTCCTGGGCTTAGAAATTGAAAATTGAAATGAGTTTGATCGACTTCTGATTTTAGAAATTGAAAATTGAATTGAGTCTGATTGACTTCCAAGTTTAGAAATTTGAAATTGAAATGAGTCTAATTGACTCCCGAGTTTAGAAATTGAAAATTGAAATGAGTCTGATCAACTCCTGATTTTAGAAATTGAAAATTGAATTGAGTCTAATTGACTCCCGAGTTTAGAAATTTGAAAGATGAGTCTGATTGACTCCCGAGTTTAGAAATTGAAAATTAAAATGAGTCTGATCGATTCCTGATTTTAGAAATTGAAAATTGAATTGAGTATGATTGACTCCCGAGTTTAGAAATTGAAATGAGTCTGATTGACTATTGATTTTGAAAAATTGAATTGAATTGAGTCTGAATGACTACTGATTCTAAAAAATTGAATTGAATTGAGACTGTTAGACTATTGATTCTGAAAATTGAATTGAATAGAGTCTGACCGACTCTTGATTTTAATAGAATTGAGTCTGACTGACTCCTATTTTAGAAATTGAATTAAATTGAATTGAATTGGGTCTAATTAACTTTTGATTGTGGAATTAAATTGAATTGAGTCTGATTGACTCCCATTTTTAGAAAATTTGAATTCTTTAAGCTTGAATGGCCCTGAATCTTTGAAAATAAATTAATTCGAGTCTGAACCCAGCAAACCAAAGATTCTTTGAGTCTGATTGACTCCTAATTTTAGAGTTGAGTCTGATTGACTCTCGGTTTTATGAGATAGAATTTTGCTTGGAGTCCGATTGACTCCTGTTTTTTAGAAATTTAGAAATTCTTTTGAGTATGGTTGACTCATGGTTTGGAATTAGAAATTCTTTTGAGTCTGGCTGACTCATGATTTGGGATTAGAAATTCTTTTGAGTCTGATTGACCCCCGATCTTGAAATTAAAAATTCTTCTGAGTCTGATTTGACTCCAGATTTGTGAAATTGAATTGATTTGAGTCTGTTGAACTCCCAATTTTAGAAATTTGAAAAGATTTGAGTTTGTTTGACTCCCACTTTGAAAAATAAACTGAAGTGAGTTGGATTGAGCCTGATTGACTCCGAATTTTGAAATTTGAAATGAATTGAGTCCGATTGACTCCGGATTTTGAAATTTGAAATGAATTGAGTCTGATGGACTCCTGATTTTGAAAATTGAATTGATTAATAGTCTGTTTGATTACTCTTGATTTTGAAAGTTGAATTGATTAAAGTCTGATTGACTCCTGATTTTGAATTGATTTTAGCCTGATTGACTCCAGATTTTAGAATTTGAATTCAACTGAGTCTGATGGACTCTAGGTTTCATGAAACTGAATTAAATTTGACTCCGGATTTTCAGAAATTTGAATTGTGTCTGATTGACTCTGGATTTTGAAATTTGAATTGAATAGAGTCTGTTTGACTCCTGATTTTGGAAATTAAACTGAATTGAATTTGATCAACTCCGAATTTTGAAATTTGAAATGAATTAAGTCCGATTGACTTCAAATTTTGAAATTTGGAATAAAATGAGTCCGATTGACTCTGGTATTTGAAATTGGAAATGAATTGAGTCTGATTGACTCCAGATTTTGAAATTTGATATGAATTGAGTCTGATTGACTCCGGGTTTTAGAATTTGAATTCAATTGAGTCTGATGGGCTTCGAGTTTCATGAAATTGAATTAAATTGAGTCTGATTTGATTCCAGATTTTAAGAAATTTGAATTAAATCTAATTGACTCTTGATTTTGAAATGAATAGAGTCTGATTGACTCCTGATTTTGAAAATTGAATTGATTAAGAGTCTGTTTGACTCCGAATTTTGAAAGTTGAATTGATTAAGAGTTTGTTTGACTCCTGATTTTGAAAATTGAATCGATTAAAGTCTGATTGACTCCTGGTATTGAAAACTGAATTGATTAAGAGTCTATTTGACTCCTGATTTTGAAAATTGAATAGATTAAGAGTCTATTTGACTTCTGATTTTGAAATTGAATCGATTAAAGTCTGATTGACTCCTAATTTTGAAAATTAAATTGATTTGAGTCTGATTGACTCTTGATTCTGAAAAAATTCAATTGAATTAGGCCAGTTTGACTCTCAGAAACTTGAATGTAATGGATTTTCATCCTCGGTCCTCATAATGGATTTGCATTGACCTGTTTGGGGGTGTAATGGATTTGCATCCTCGGTCCTCATAACGAATTTGTGTTAACATATTTAGGAATGTAATGGATTTGCATTCTCGGTCCTCGTAACAGATTTGCATTGACTTGTTAGGGGGTGTAACGGATTTGCATCCTCGGTCTTCATAACGGATTTGCGTTGACCTGTTTGGGGGTATAACGGATTCGCATTCTCGGTCCTCATAACGGATTTACGTTGACCTGTTCGGGGGTGTAACAGATTTGCATCCTTGGTCCTCGTAACAGATTTACGTTGAGTTGTTTGGGAGTGTAAAGGATTTTCATCCTCGGTCCTCATATGGATTTACGCTGACCTATTTAGGAATGTAACAGATTTGCATCCTTGGTCCTCATAACAAATTTACGTTGACCTATTTAGGAGTATAACGGATTTGCATCCTCGATCCTCGTAACGGATTTGCGTTGACCTGTTTGGGAGTGTAACGGATTTGCATCCTCGGTCCTCGTAATGGATTTGCCTTGACCTATTTAGGTATGTAACGGATTTGCATTATTGATCCTCGTAACGGATTGGTATAATAGATTTGCATCCTCGATCCTCGTAATGGATTTGAGTTGACCTGTTTGGGGGTATAACGGATTTGCATCCTTGGTCCTCGTAACAGATTTACGGTGACCAAATTTCCTAATCTTCTCGGTCCTTGCAACGATTTGTATTACCAAAATCTTTAGTTATTCTTGGTCCTTACAATAGATTTGCATCGAGTAAAAGCATGAAAATTGCATCGACTACCATTATTTGCACGAGCATGTGCATGTGCATGTGCATCACAATAGGATAGGTGCACTCATCTGCATGACTACTTGTATTTGTACAGGTAGTCCCTTACCCGAACTACGTCCTAGTCTGATTCCCATTGGGATACATAGGCAGCTTGCTGTTGAGCATGACCAGCACCAACCATGCATGCCATTGTTTTTGCAACGCACTTTGCTTTTACCTGAATTCAACAGTTCAGTCAAAGGCTTGTCTTTACACAGGCTTCGACATTTACTTGTGATACGTGTTGCTTCACAAGCCCTGTCAAAGATGGGCAAACTGTAGACACCCCAATTTTGACTGACCGTCGAATTCAGGGGATGATTACCTCTAAGACCAATGACGACAATATCCGATAAAAAATTTGAAAGTTTTCTAAATGATTCGAGTTCTTCAGAAGATTCTTCAGTCCTAATAGAGTTTTCAAAGTAAAGTTTTCAAAAAGACCAGGTGTTCGGGGAAACTTGGATATGAAGTACGTATAAGAGAGACAGTTTGAAAATTAAATTTCAGTATGAAAATATATATAATAATGCAAAATTATTTGAAAAGGAAAATTTAAAAAAAAAAAGAAGAAAAGGGAAGGAAAAGAATTTTGAAAAGAAAAGAAAAAAAAAGGATTTTCGAAAAGAAAAGAAAAAAAAAGGATTTTCGAAAAGAAAAAGAAAAAGAAAAAGAAAAAAAAATGATATAAATAATCCTATAATATATATGCATCTAATCTATATATAAGTATCTATTAGTATATAATAATATATTTAAAAATAAATAAAAAAAGATGGGAATTTTGTTAACAGCGGCACGCGGCGAAGCCGGCGGCACTCAGTGAGTGTCGGCTATAACAGACTGTTTTTCTTCAATACGTATAGAATATCCTTGCACATGGGTTTTCACCCCGAATTTACCAATATAACCCCATGAAAATGGTTTATATAAAGAGATGTTCACCTCTATTATAAGGGGCTTCCATCTTCTTCCATGATATTCTTCTTGGGCAAGAAAATATATTGAAATATAGATAGAAAATTGAGAGAAACTAAGAAGGTTTTGAAGAAAACAAGAACTTCTTGAAGAAGAATTTGAAGGAGAATTTGAAGAACTTGTAAAATCTTCATCAATAATCAAGAAATTCCTGAGGTTGTTAGAGGTAACCTTCTAATCTTACTTAGATTTAGGTTAGAATTCAATCACAATTCATAGATTTAGGACTTTTTACACATTTTCAAAAAGTCTCTTCCTACCTCATTTCATCACACACCACATAGAATTGTGATTGAATTTTTACTTGCTTCCATTGATTTGGATCCAAATAGAGCTTTGGGCTTAAAATAAAAATTAATTTGTAAAGAATTTTTACTTGGATTTTCTAATAAACTTTGATTCTACTTCGTTTTGTCTATATTTTCTTTTCCATGAGATCTTCAATATCTCATTAGATCTCCTTGAGTTTGATCCTCTAGTCCCCTATGATCTTATGATTTATATGGGGTTAAGGTTGATCATAGTTATATCCACACATGCTTGGATGGATTCAAGTCTTAATTCATGACTTGGAGCCTTCAACTTGAGAATCTCATAGAATTCTCTCTATGTTCTATGAAGGTTTATGTGGATTTGGTCTTATTTAGTCTCCAAGGACCATTAATTTGAGAGGAGAATATGATATAATAAGTTCATATCCCTCAAGGATCATCAACTTGAGAGAGGGATTAACTTGATAACTTCTATGACTTAAATGTTGGTATTGGTGCAGTGAGTTCGCTAACCAACTGAGATCAAAGATTTTTAATTAAATTATGATCCATTGGAATTGAATGAGACCAATCGGAGAATATTCATAACTCATATATCTACTACCATAATTTGTTTTGATGAAATTCCTTAATTAACATGGTTTGGCCTTATGATTTGTGAATTAGCCACTCTCTATCCAAATTTTCATAACAGTAAACCAACCAGGTTTCAAATAAATCAGAGCCCAAATCATATATTTTTTTTACCTCAAATAATTTTTTCAGTATAGTTAAATGTGTTAAGGAGATCCCCTAAAAATAACGAAGTCATTCGGAGTTATTTGCTATTTTTAGAAAATCATACAAAATCTCTAGACAGAGAGTTGTAAAATTCTGAGTAGTGTCTAGTTTTGGTTCAATTCCCCGAGATTTGACCGTTTGATCTTTGATTTTCTTTATGGGTTAGAAACTAGACTCACAGAGGCATCTTGTGCCCAAGAATCAATAAGATCAAACCATGAAATCTTTGGTTTTTCTATTTTTTGATTTCAGGTTTCTTCTCTGTAAATTCTGAAACTCAGTTACAACTTTAATAAACTTTGGTAAATGATGACCTAAATGACCTTCTCATGATATAGGGCTTAGACCACGTTTCAATAATGGATAATAAGATTTAAACCCAGAGGCTAAATGTTTCAAATCAATGAATAGTTCATAGCTCATTTTTATTCATGTCCATGCATTCATTCATGCATGATGGTACTTGTAATTAGGAACTATTTTGTATTGGGTTAATTGCATTTAATTGAACCTAGTTGTGAGTTCCTTATGATCGTTTTGGGATTATACCATCTCTATATGGACATTACACTGGCTCCTAGTTGAGACTTGTATATCTATAGAGACGTTGTGTTTCCAACTAGTTAGAAGGTATTCATGATTATGTCAATTCTTTCTACGACTTGATAGGTTTAAGCTAAAAGTTTGGGTATGTTAGTAAGGATTTGTTATTGTATTTTGTTCAAAGCATGTGGACTAACCCTTTATTTTGTAGCGCTATTAAGGTATGATGTCTCAAACCCTCTTTAGTTTATTTGTTTCTTGATTTTATTGATTTTCGACTCCATGTGCGACACATTAGACTAGGTCTTGCCTTATGTGTATATATACATTAGCGACCTTTTATTAAGCTTTTGATTTTGGATGCATTGCATGTTTCTATATCACAGCTGGATCCCGGGTAAGTTTCCTTGTTCTCTATTTGCATATCATCTTGCTTGCTATTTGAATTATGTGGTTTTGAATGCTATTTTATCGTTAGCAATCTTACACCCTTTTGGACATGCTTTTGTAATGTATATTTACACACATGTATTAGTTGAGGGCATGTTTAGATTAATAATTCAATTAAAAAAGTTATTGAGTAGAGACCAATCACGAGATAGGATGAGAGGGGGTGTTTTAATCTGCCAGGCTCCTTTCCCTCTCATTCCATAATCCCTAGACCTAGAAATCTCTGGTTTCCAAAATATCAGTTTGCATTTAAAATGGTTTTTTAATTTTCCTTTAAAAAATTAAATGGCGACTTATATTTGAATTTGAAAATTTTTTAAAAAGCGTGGTTAAACTGTGAGTATCCACAAACTCATAAATCGCTTTTTTGCATCTTGCAATTATCGCAACAAAACCAGAACGTTTTCCTAGTCCAGCAAGATACGCACAGTATCGTTTAACACTAGTTGGAATGGTAACTCTAATGCAACCCCAGAGAAGAACATATTACAGAGCTGAAAAATATGCCATTCTGGTACATATCTGGTCCGTTGATCATCAAGAAGATAAATACCCATGCAAGAAGGATGGACTCTCAGAATGAATAATTCAACAATATAGAGCATCGACCAGAAAGTTCCAAATAGGTCCAACTTTCTTACCTACCACTCTGAAAGAAATAACACTGATCTTTGCATCTTCTCAGGGGATAGAAAGATGAATCTTAAATACAAGAAGAGGGAACCCATACCATTTATAAGAAGAAGGTTAAGAACAACAAAAAGAATAATTACTGAAAATATCAAAACAGCACTTGGACAGGCCATAGTAGGAAAATCAGCGAATGATATTGAAGATGCCACAAGGCTCATGTGCCTACTTCTATGTGTCTACTTCCTCTTTGGGACAACTGGTAGCACTATCAAGTGTGGGTTCATAAGATATATAGAAAACATCGAGGAGATGAAGGAATATGCATGGGCGGACGCTATTCTGACCACACTACTCCACTTAATTGAATCATCGTACGGAGAAGCTGCTAAGGTTACTGGATGTCTGATGGCTGTATATGTATAAGTTTTTCTACACAAATAACTCAAACAACAAAACAAAACCAAAAAAATAAAATAAAAATCATAATCACATTATGTCAGGATTGTTGTTTTTCAATACACTGTATTGGTGTAGACACCCCATTTCGTCAGCTATCAGATTTAGGAAACCCATAGTTTGGTGGTTCACAATGATCAAAAGGACTCAAAAGGACTCCTGGAAGTTAGTTCTATCTCTCAAAATGCTCAGAAAGTGGTACAAATGACCAAATGCCTCGAAAGCCTAAACATTCCCAGATCTGGACCAAATGTTCTAGAAACACGCTACGTTGTACGAAGAGTAATAAAATGAGTTTTAAAGCAAAATCAGGTAAAATCGTTAGCTCCCAGAAACCCCCGAAAGTCCCTGAAGTTCCCAGAAAGTCCCCGTTGACCTGTTTGGCCAGGGTTTGACCGAAATCATCCAAATTCTCCAAAAAGTTTCAAGATCATTCTAGATCATGAGAAAAGTATAAAAATGAATTTTAAAAGAAAATCAAACAAAAATGTCAGCTCCTGGGGGCTCCCAGAGGTTCCCAAAACTTCCTAGAGGTCCCTGATTTGACCGGGTTGACCAAAAGTTGACTCAAAACTGGAGCACCGTACCATTTTTCAAACATTTTTCATAGTTACTAGAGGTCAATGACTTTCCAACGGTATATGGCACGTAATTTTTGGATTTAAACGAATTTATTATGAATTTCCTAAGGAGAAAAAGACGAAAATCAGTTTTTATCGCGAATACCACAAAATTTTTCAAAGTGACCTATCTCTAATTTTTTTTTTATGAAAAGTAGACTCCATTACCTTTCCAACGGTATATCACAACCTCGGTTTGGAGTTCGTATGCATTTTTTGTGAATTTCAGACGAAATAGGGCCTTTTCGCAAATACCGGCACCTCTGGGGGCCTAAACAGTATTATTTGGACGTCTGAGGAGCAGTGCTGCCTTAGCACTGGCCCACTGCTATCGCGGTACTCTTCCTCAGAACAGTCCATTTTTGTAATTTTATTTGGGGGTCCAAATTGATTAATTGAAAGCCAAAACTACGTAGTTTCTTGTTCATAGATGTTTGGGACCAATGAGAGCACTCTTTAAATCCCAAAATCCCCCCAAATTGGCCTATATATAACCCCCTTGACTCCTCATTTAGGGAGAGAAAAATATAATTTTATAGAAGTTGTAGAGAGAAAGTTGTAGAGATAAGGTTAGAATAGAAAGAAAGAGAGCTTCCTCCTTTGATTTTTCAATAAGAAAGTGAGTTCCTAACCTTGTTTTTACTTCATTACTCCTCTTTACTTCATATTCAATACACTCAACCATCATTTTTGTGAGTTTTTATGAGATAGGAAGCTACTTCAATGTCCAAATGTCCATATATGAGTGAAACACCAAGCTACAAGTCCAATATATCATTGAATATCATCTATTGATTGTTTATTTGCTTGTTTATATACAATGCTCATCTCTTCTTACCTCATTTCTTTTTTATTTTTCTTTGCTTTACTTACTAGTTCATCATCATCTAAATGATGACACGGTGTTTGTGGTGAGTGAATCCTTATGGACAATAGCTCTTTACGTCATAAACATGTTTGATAGATGATGATTCCAACTTCAATATTTCTAAAGTATTCTTAAAGTTATGCTCAAATGAAAACAAATCTCTCCAACAATCTTGGAAGTTCTTGACTTGAGTTTGTTGTTGATATTCTAAGAGGTTATAATCTTCATTTGATGTTGAAAATATGCTTTCAAAACCCCTCTAAAATCCCAATATTTGGATTCCAATAAATAAACCTTGTTTTCTCAAAAATCTTCAAAGCAGTGAATTATTCAACTTCAAAATAATATTCTGAGTTCAATACTCAATGGGTCATTACAAGATCACTTGGAAAGTGTTCCTAACTCATTAGAGAATGCCCATGATTTTTGGTTTGATCTAAAAACACTTGGAAGGGTTCCATTTAGGTCCAAACATTCCTTCTAGACATTCTATTTTTGCTATCATAGTAGCTAGGTTGACTTCCAACTTGTTTTTTCAGAAAACTTTTCCAAAAGGATTGGCCCCAACTCATCTTTCCCTTGAACTTCAGTGTCTTAGGGAACTTTATGTATAATATGGGTTGTCTTAGACTATAGATTAAGAGACATTCTATTCCTTCTAGATGTTTTGTTTTCATTTTCTAAGATTTTTCTACATTTCAGTCGACAGTACGGGCTCTGTTTCTGAGCAACCTCACTTAGTCATATGATTTCTCTTAATCTATAATAGTTATTGTAGTTTAGCTTTTGATATGTGTTCTAAACACAATAAGGATGATCTCCATAAAAAAATGATGCATTAAAACATTCCTAACTCCAGTTTTCCATTTTTACAAAATCAACTCACTGATCTGTCCACTATTCACAGCAAGCATGTTTTGAGTTCTTTTCTTTGATTTGATGCTTTCATGCAATCCAAATTAGCTCATGTCTTAGGAAGTAGTTCATACTACATTTTCACACATCCGATAATAACATCCCTCATGCATTCATGCATATTTTAGACTCTTAAGTCACTTTAGAGAAATCCATGAACTCAAACACACTACTACCTTGCACATCCTAGGATCATACATTGCATCCATGCAAGATTTGGGATTTTTGTGACTCCTAATCTAAGAAGATTATAAGGAATGAACTTGATCACACGTTCATGCTTTCCCCGATCTAATATTCCTTTCTCATCCATCCCGGGGATTGAGAGGTCTTCTTTTCTCAAAGATTAACATGCATCATTCTAGCTTGCTAAGTATATTTTTGATTTCTTTGATTATTTGTTTCAAGAACAATCCATGTCTCCTCTTAGATTAGAAAAACTTGATTACTCGATACATGATTAGACAATTTTTCCTAGGTTTGTTTGTGTGATCTTTCACCTTTGCATTGTGTGATATTTTGCTTAGATCTTATGAATGATATCTTATCTTTTAATCTTCCATTTCAAGATTCTTATGAAATGTAATATATTATCATAGTATTAATTGTTGAACCACACATAATATAAGTTGATTATTTGAATGCTAATTGAGGCCCGTCGAGAGATGGGGCGAGTTGAGGGTGTTTTAGTCGTGACAAAGGCTCCTTTCTCTCTCTTACAAAAACCCAGAGCCAAGTTCTTTGGTTATGAAGGGCCGGTTCCCTTTATCCATTTGGGTGAGTCAAAATTAGGTTTTTGGTTCCTTAAAGACCAAGTGGCGACTCTGTATCTGTTTTCTACAGACCTCTCCTTTTTTTCTTCCATCAAACAATTTCAAAACAAAAGGGAAACCAATTCCGCATGTCTACAATCTGGCGACTCAACTGGGGATTTTTATTTTCAAAACAAAATAATACAGAGGTTTGACTCATAAGAAGCATCCTTAAAATCATCTTTTTACTGTGTCTGGTTCACTGCATTGCACTTCTGCATTTCCCCCTCCGACTGTGTTTGAAACACGGCGCTGACACTGTTCAGGTCTTGCTGTGCCAAGGCACAAGTCACCGTTGATACTGTACCTTCCAAGGTATATCAAAAGGAGTAAAAACTTCCGTACGGTCTGTCTGATGGTATATTGGAACTCTCGTCAACGGACCCTCTTTGACTAAATCTATCCTTTGCATATAGATTCCTGAAGAACTTTTCATAGGACTGTTGATTTATCTTTTCAGATAGGACAATGTGATATAACTGTTGTATGCCCTGGTGGAATTACCTACGCGATGTAGACACTTATGTGTCATAGAACAAAACCTCTTTCTTATGATTCCCAAGGCAATCACTCACATGTGATCACATTGAGTTGACCTGCCCAGGCACCATGATAAGGATGTCTGCTCCATGCTCACAAAGATATACACTGCAAACCTTGCTTGTTGGTCCTAAGACATAGGAGTATGAAAACTTGCTAGACAGTATGATTACCATCATCACATGCTCTTGTTGTATATACCTGTTTCTCCCAGAAACTCTGTCCAAATTTCCCAGGAATGCCCAGATATGCCTATTTCTCCTAGAAACTCTATCCAAATTTCCCAAGAATACCCAGATATGCCTGCTTCTCTTAAAAACTTGGTCCAAATTTTCCAAAAATGCCAAGATATGCCTGTTTCTCCTAGAAACTCTATCCAAATTCCCCAGAAATGACCAAATATGCTGGTTTCTCCTAGAAACTCTGTCCAAATTTCCAAAAAATGCGTAGATATACCTGTTTCTCCCAGAAACTCTGTCCAAATTTCTCAAATATGCCCAGATATGCCTGTTTTTTCCCAAAAACTCTATCCAAATTTCCTAAAAATGCCTAGATACTGTTTCTCCCAGAAACTCTGTCCAAATTTCTTAAAAATACCTAAAATACCAGGTTTTCCCAGAAACACTGTCAGAAATGCCCAGATACAACTATTTCTCCTAGAAACTCTAAAAAATTCTAAAAAATTCCTCCGAATCTTCCAAATCCTTATTTCCCCCATAAACTCCTTCCATACTTCCCAAAATATCTTGGAAATCCCTATTATCCCTTAGTGATCATACTGGAAAGTAAGATTAGCACACTCTGTATGGCTAGGACCTTAATTGTTTAACTACTATCTGCTAGAAATAGGGGCATCATATAGATTAGGACCTGCATCCGCATGCTTGTCATATGCATGCACCATTCCTATCAGTCTGTATACACTATCTCAGTCAGTCTATACACGAGCCAGTCCATACTTGTTGCTATCACTATCATTGTCTGTCCGATTGTCATTATCATAACCTAATACACTTCCTTTTCTCGAATCTGTAGGTCAGTATAGATTCTCAGGGTCAGTAACTAGGGTCCTATTCTTGGGTTAGAAGTTCCAATAGCTGAGTAGTCAGGGTCATTCTACAAAAACCCAGCTTTATGGATCCAGAGAACTTGATAAAGTTGATAAACCAACAGTCTGATAAGTTGAACTAGATTTTGAATTTCATGGAAGAATTCCGACAACAACAACAACCGTATCCACCAGGTTTTTCACCACAGCCAGGGTTTGTACCACTACCAGCTACCGCGACTCCGAATCAAGATGGGATTAAGGATTGGTTTAATAGGGTCCTACCTCCTGTAATCGATAAGAGAATTCAGGAGAAGCTAGACAAGCTGAAAAATGTCCTAAGAAAGAGTAATGGGGTTAACGATTACATGATGGATCTGGAAGGCTTGTTCGAACCCATGAAAGTGAAACTACCTAAGAACTTCCAAATGCCAGAAATTGATCGCTTCGATAGGACCAGGAATCCAAAAAGTCACATCAAGTTGTGCATAAACATCTTTCAATCTATGGGATGCACTCATGAGCACATAGCTTTGCTGTTCCCTCAAACCCTTAAGAAAGACGCACTGTCCTGGCTCCTAACTCTTGAAGCCTCCAAGACCCGAGTCTGGGAAGATGTTGCTAGAACTTTTATTGATCACTACTCTTACAACAAGAGTTTGATGTCACCATTCGGGACCTAGAGACGACCATGTAGAACATTAATGAATCCTTCGCTATGTTCTTGAGCAGATGAAGGAATAAAGTGGCCCAAATGATCCACAGACCTATTGAGAAAGAAGAAGTATGTATGCTGGCCAAGAACATGAAACCAGTATACCACGACAAGCTATTATACCAATCCATCTCCACATTCGAACAACTATTTGAAATAGGCGCCACAATAGAGGATGCCACTAAAGAAGGAAAGTTCAAGAATGATGAACCCCATCACCAGTCTAAGAGACCCAACTACTCCTTGGACTCCCCAGATATCAGTACGCCTAGCAACCACCCAATGGCCTGCGCCCTCCCTCCATACCAGTCCATTCCGTCAAATCGCCCAAAAGGCTCTCGCGAATTCTCCAAACTTAATATTCCCCTTTCCACAGCTTTGGACCACCTACTCAAAAAGGGCCACCTACAGCTTCTCCCTCATAAACCACTACTGGATCCTATACCCTCCTACTATAACATAAGCCTACGATGTGATTACCACCAAAATCTAGGCCATGCCACCAATCAATGCATCCGCCTCCGCCATGACATCCAAAATCTCATAGAGGATGTACCCCATTCTAATCCCATCTACTATCTTGGCTTTAACCAACAGCTCGAATGATCCCTTTTGCTGATTCCAATAAATGTTGAAGCTACGCAGTAAAGTGATGGTGTCTGGAACTTCTGCTAAAAAAAAGAATAAGTGAGTCGCTGTGACACTCCACTTGAGACCAAGTCAAGTCAAATCGAGTCTATTCTATGTTTTGAGTCTATTTCAAGCTCATTCTTGTGGTCAAGTCTGTCTTTTTTTAAGTTCGATTGAACCTGTATCAAGAAATGTAATCCTTTTCTTTTGATGGGATGAAATCTCAATTTGCTTAACCTGATATGTCTAGTCATAAATTCATGAATCACTAAACTGAAGTGTCACTTTTCAAATTACCATGGATATTACTCTGCTAAAAAATTCTTTGCATCAAACAAAATAATCCTAAAAGGTCAAAGTCGATTTTGAGCTAACACCAATGAGGAGCCGAGAATTGAATAGTCTTACTTTAAGAATTTAAGAGATGCTCTTGCCCCAATCTTTAAAAGACATACTGGGAACTGACTTGGGACTTTCCCAACACCCTTTCTGCCATTTCAAAGCCTTGGGCCCAACCCAATTGAGAGCCATGTAATCTGTGCAGACTTGGTCCTTGATGGCAGCCAAACAATTCAATGTGTTTTTTCTCCCCTTTAAAAAAAAAGAAAAAAAGGAAAGAAAAGAAAAGAAAAGAAAAGCTCGCTAGGTTGAAAACCCGAAAGGGCACTTAGGCAAAAGTTAGAGCTGAAAAGGAATTGATTTCCAAGATCTGACCCTAGCCAGTCAAAATGATGGAGAAAATGAAAAAGAGAAAATTTTGGTGATACAGAGAATTGTACACTTTAAGGTACATCATGAGAATGTGCTAGATCATATTTCAAAAAGCTCCGAACATCCATAAACAAATTCTGAGAGCTGACATGCACATTATAAAATTTTGAGATTGCGATCGAAAGATCTCACATGAATCAACTATGTGAAAAGAAAAAAATGACTGGCTAGGCAAAAGTGAAAAGGATCAATCCCCAAAACAAAATTAAAAGAAAAAAAGACAATAAAGGGGGAGATTGAAACTGAATCCTCTTATTCAAGGCTACTACAAGTGACCCAAAGTTGAACTTGTATAATAATTGGCTTGAAAAACCCCTCTTTTTCAAGACCTTACCTTGAACTACGCTCGACCTAATTCCTACTAGGGGATGCGTAGGCAACTACATCGGTTCGGTCGACAACATAATAATCAACCCCTTTTCTTTAAGACCTTGCCTTGAACTACGCTCGACTTGATTCCTACTCGGGGATACGTAGGCAACCGCATTGGTTGGGTCGACACCATCATGATTAACCCCTCTTCTTTTAAGGTCCTGGCCTGAACTACATTGGACCTGATCCCCTCTAGGGGGTACGTAGGCAGACTTTAAAAAAAAAGGGATGGCTCTCTAGGTCAAAAATCTAAAAGGACACCTAGGCAAAAATTAGAGCTAAATCCAGAGTGAGTAATAACAAAAGAGAAAAAATAGCTCTCTAGGTCACTTCACCAGTGCCCATGCAAAAGTTATGAGCATCTGAGAGATTGAAAGTCGCAGTCCTTACCTTAAGCCAGAAAATCACCTTCCACACTAGGGACAAACTTCGGCTACCCGCCTCATTTTGCCTGAATTTTACTATTGACCCTTCATACAAGGGGCAAACTTCAGTCACCTACCTCGTTTGCCCAAAACCTCCAATAAACCATCATCCAAACTAGGGGTAAACTTCGGTCACCCACCTCGTTTGCCTCTGAATTCCACTTCCTATACCTTAAACTTGGGGAACACTTCGTTTGCCTAACACGATCCCTTCACACCAAGGGCAATTTTTCAAGTCACCAAATTGTTTTGAAAATTTTAAAAGGGAGCATCTTTTATTCTAAAGCTAAGGCACTAATTCAAAGCACTTGTTGGGAGAAGTAGAGAATTGATTAGATCAATTGGGATGAATTTTCAAAAACCAAATTTATCAGTAAAGTGCTATCATATTAAGATGAGAAATGAACATAAAATATGAGCAGTACATCATTTATGATAGAGACACATTGAATTATGCTAATTTAGGCACTTTGTGTCGTTACTTTTGTCGAGTCAATCATTCTTTGGTTGAGTCAGTAATAATCTAATCGAAACTATATCAGAGTTCAAGGTTCATACAAACCAATCCAACTTTCCTTGTCATCATTGTTTCTGTCAAGTCCATTTGTCCTAATGGTCTCAAATGTGTGGGTTTAAAGTGATTCCCAATTATAAAACCTGTGGATACAAGTAGAAGTTCCAAACACCATTAATGCACTTGTCAAGCCTGCAACATGATAAGGGTCCCAAGAAGAGCATTAGTGGCAGTCATAAGTCAGTCCGTGAGATCCATTAGCAATCTTCCTCCAGTTCCCCAACAACCAAACCAAAATCATATCTCAAATTTCCTTCATCCCCAGCGGATTTGCTCTATTCCTAGTGCAACCATCCCCTTCCTAGCAGAATCTTCTCATCCCCAACAAAGTCATTCCCAACAGAGCTAGTTCATCTTTAGAAAAGTTTCCTGAACAAATGTGGTGTATCTCAATCAAAACCACATCCTCTCTTCAGAAGAAACCATTTTATTCCCAAAAAGGTTTGTCACCTTCCCCACATAATTAGTTCACTCCTAGAAACATTACCCCCAAAAGAGATATTTTTCCTTCAACAAGTTCAGTTCATCTTCAATACAATCACTTACTCCATTAGCTCTTAAAAGAGTCATTTCATCCCTAGCAAATTCAGTTTTATCCCCAACAGGCTTATCGATTAGTACATCGTCAGTTCAATCTATGACAATCACAATAGTTCATTATCGACTCATCATCTCAATTAGTACATTGTTAGTCCAATCCATGACAGTCACAGTAGTTCACTGTCGACTAGTCATCTCAATTTGTATATCGTCAGTTCTTTTGATCATGGTTAGTCCAACCGTTGATCCAATCTATGACAGTCACAGTAGTTCACTATCGACTCATCATCTCGATTAGTCCATTGTTAGTTCAATCCATTACAGTCACAGTGGTTCACTATCGACTCGTCATCTCGATTAGTACATCGTCAGTTCAATCCATGACAGTTATAGTAGTTCACTATCGACTCGTCATCATGATTAGTACATCGTTAGTCCAATCCATGATAGTCATAGTAGTTCACTATCGACTAGTCATCTCGATTCATACATCGTCAGTTCTTCTGACCACGGTTAGTCCAATCATTGATCCAATCATGACGGTCACAGTAGTTCACTATTGACTTATCATCTTGATTCGTACATCGAGAATTCTTTTGATCACGGTTAGTCTAACCATTGGTCCAATCCATGGCAGTCACAGTGGTTCACTATCGACTCATCATCTCAATTCGTACATCATCAGTCCAATCGTTGGTACAACCCATGACAGTCACAGTATTTCACTATTTACTCATCATCTCGATTCTTGCATCGTTAGTTCATGTTTGTACCACAAAATAATATTAAAAGTGGAGCCCACCAAATATGAGAAAGAGCAATGTGTGAAGTGTGTACAAAGGTAGGCTGATGAGAAAGAAGGCTGATGCAACATAACGGTACCATGATTGAGGAATTAAGCCACATCAGAGGCAGTATAGTTATTGACGATTGTGTTAAATTAAATGAATGACACGTGTGAAACAAAGCATTAATGAGTGTGGTTGTGGATGAAGCCCATGATTCTGAGATCATAGAGATATTGGGCAATTTCTCAGCGAAGGGGTAGCGGTTATCACCACTATTATCTACTTAAGGGAATAAAGAAATGAGAAGAGGGGATCCCAGAGATCAAGAAGACCTAGCATTTTCATTACTTTGTGTCATGTATTTCCTTTATCTTCAATTACTAGTTTATTTAGGAGTAGCCTTGTAATTAGATTTCAGTTAGAAGATAAAATCTTCACTTCTAATTGTACTTCGTTTGATGAATCGTTTACTAAAATTCACACTCTATTTTCCTTCAAGCTAATTTCAGTTTTCTTCACATCCCAAGTCCTTAATCTTTGGTTAAGGCAATTCGAACTTATTTTGGAGAAATCTCGTTCCTCTATTTCCCTAACTCGTCTGATTTATCAAATCGTTCATTTCAAAGAGGACATTTGTCTGGCACGCCCGCACTGTAACACATACATAATTTTCTGCTATATAATTTTTGGCATGCTCGGTGGGACACTTGTGTGAAATTGAACAATTTATCATGCCACCAAAAAAGAACTTGTCAAAAGATAAAGAGGTCATAGCGCTACCAGAGATGGATGCGCCGATAGTGGAAGAAAATGCGGAAGGGGAGGTTCATGGTAATACCAGTGGTCAGTCTCACACTAGCAGTCATGAATCACTCCAACAACAACCTGGAACTATTAAGGCCACTACAAGTGGACCAGACCAACAGGCTCTGAAAGATTACGCATCAGCAATGCGCTTCAATTTGGACAGTGCACTACTTGATTGGCTTCAAGACAATTCACAGCAAACATCCACAATTGTGAAACCATTTACGGACATGATGCAGAAGATGGGAGATCAGATTACTAAGAGTATTGACTGGCAGATGTCGTACATGACAAAAAAATTTGGTCCAGCATCTTCTTTGAAAAGCAGCACACAAAAGGAGCCTGTGCAGATTCCTATAAATCAAGCCCCATAATTGAGTTATGGGAATGTGAAGGTTATAGCCTGGCCTTTAGTGCCTACTGCTTCAACTCATCCTGGATTAGGTATGTTTGACCATATGTCAAGTTCTAGTAATCAACCGAGATAGAGTCAAATGGGACAGGGTGTGGGGCCTATAGGTGTTCAACGGCCATCGAATGGTCCTAATATGAGTATTCACCCTGATTTCTAAGTTGGACAAATGATGGTTCTAGTTCATCAGCCTGGTTCCTAAGAGGGTTCTCACCTACATACTATTGTTTTCTCAATAGGAGGACCCTCAACCTAGCCACCGATGCTAAACACAAGTCTACCTGTCCAACAGGGACCCACATAGCAAGCTCGGCTTAAGTGCAAACTTATCAGACTGGGGGGTGTTATCAGCCAACAGGGCAGACTGGGGGGCATCAATACTCGGTAGTGCAGACTGGGGCAACCTAGGCCATCATTGGGACACATTAGAGGGTACCAGCAACCGATTGCACTAACTGGAGCCCAATTTCTGCCTTATAGTACACAATGGAATACTTGATTTTCCAATCCATCAGCCTGCTAGAAATGAGGTACGTAATCCTTATCACCCTAATTTTCAGGGCCATATTCCTATAGGGATGAAATAATAGATGTAATTAGAGAGTTGGTACATGGGTAAGTCAGGGAACAAGTCAATGACCAGTTGAGAACACAAGGTGTAGAGGAGAAAAGTATATACCAGTTAAAAAGTGAAGATCACCTAATGACCAAATATGAAGAACAAGCAAAGAAAGTAGAAGATTTAGGGATGAAATGAGAGGGCTCTAAATAAATTTTGCCTGAAGCACATGCAATATGTTGGGATACACTACTCAATACTGTCCCAACGTGCCGTATTTTCAAGAATAAGCCCCCTTAGTGATGAACGCCATGCAAGGATACAGAGGGGCGGGGAATTCCTATAATAACAATTTTCAAAATAATAACAATTGATGGAATCACCCCAGTTTTGATTGGCAAAACGATGCTAGGACTCAAAATCAATATCAATAACAACCCTACAATAACAATAATCAATATCAAGGGCAATACAATAGGCAACCCCAGCCATTCAATCAAAACATGTCTAATAATTACAATTCAGCTCAACCCTCGAATAATCCACAGTCAAATGTGTACGTGCCACCTCATAAAAAGGTGCAGGAAGAAGATCCACTCTCTAATGTGAACTTAACACAATAGTTAATTCAAATGATGAGCAAAATGTCTTCAACATTAGAGAGAATGGATGCACGACAAGAGGGCTCGGGTGGGACGTTTCCTGCCCAACCACTTCAAAACCCTAAGGGATACAATAATGGTCCCAATAATCAAGAACATGCAAAAATCGTGATTACTCTAAGAAGCGGCAAGATCATAGGGCACAACATGCTTCTCTCATTCCTAAAAAGTATGAGGAGGATGAAGTGGTAAACAAAAATGAACCATCCACTCAGGAAGAGGAGGAATCAACTAATAACGAACCATTAGACTCAAATGATGAAGCTTCTAAAGAAGTGGAAGAAGTAGAGAGAAGGCTCAGAAAGGAGCCTGTTATCCTCAACGCCTAAAGAAACCCAAAAATAAGCTATAGAATTAGGAGTTCTTGGAACTATTTAAAAAAGTAAAAATAAACCTTCCACTCCTTGATGCTATTAAACAAGTACCGGCCTACACTAAGTATCTCTAAGGCTTATTCACGGTCAAGAGGAGGCAAAGTGTAAAAAAACACACATATGTCACTTGCCAAACAAGTGCAATTATCCAAAATGAATTGCCTCCTAAACTCAAAGACCCTGGTACTCCCACAGTCTCATGTCGAATTGGGAATCAAAGAATAGACAACGCACTCCTCGATCTAGGAGCAAGTGTAAATCCATACTCAGTTTATAAATAACTAGGGTTGGGTGAACTCAAACCTACCCGAGTTGTACTATAACTAGCAGATAAGTCGGTCAAATACCCTAGAGGAGTACTAGAAGATGTCCTTGTTCAAATAGACTCGTTTGTCTTCTCGGTTGATTTCGTGATCTTAGACACTGAACCTGTGTCTAATCCTGTGCACAAATTCTGATGATATTCGAACGTCCATTACTCAACACAATTGATGTCACAATAAAAATAAGAAGTGATATAATGACCATCGTATTCAGGAACATGACTTTAAATGTCAAAATCTTTTTAAATCCCCGACTTGAAGAATACGAGGATGAGGAAGAAGTTAACTACATCGAAATGGTCATTGAAGACGAGGTTGATTTAGTCGACTACAAAGATCCTTTGGAAGTAGTGGTGTCACAATTTGACGCTGTCTATCAACCTAAAAACTCTACCCCATTGGAAGGCGTCCTAAATTTAACTTGCCTCATGATGGAAACAAAAGAGGAGGATAGAGCTGAATGCATGTGGGTAACACCATATGAACCATTACCTCCAAAAATAAAGCTAGTCATGCCCTCAAACTTTCAGTTTCCTGATATGGAATTAAAGGAGCTCAAATACGCTTTCCTAGGAACTGAGAAGACTTATCCTATCATAATTTCATCTATGTTAAATTCTGAACAAGAGGGTAAATTAATCAAAATGCTGAAACAACATAAGGGAGCATTAGGATGGACTATTGCCGACCTCAAAGGCATAAACCCATCTATTTGCACCCATAAAATATATTTAGAGGAAGACGCTAAACCGTCGTAACAAATGCAAATGCGTCTGAATCCCAACATACAAGAAGTAGTCAAAAAGGAAGTTCTAAAACTACTTGATGTTGGGATCATATATCCTATATCTGACAGCCCTTGGGTCAGTCCAACCCAAGTGGTACCAAAGAAGGCAGGCATAATGGCCATTCCTAATAAAGACGGGAGAATTGGTATTAACACGCGTCACCACTAGATGGAGAATGTGTATCGACTACCGAAAACTGAATACCGTGACCCAAAAAGACCACTTTCCATTACCATTCATGGATCAAATGCTAGAACGAGTGGCGGGTCATAAGTATTATTGCTTTTTGGATGGATACAGTGGGTATAACCAAATCGAAATCGCTCCTAAAGATCAGGAGAAAATAACTTTCACGTGTCTGTTTGGTACTTTCGCTTATCGTCGTAAGCCCTTCGATTTATGTAATGCACCTACTTCTTTTTAGCGGTGCATGCTAGGCATATTTGGTGATATGGTCGAACAAATACTCAAAGTTTTCATGGATGATTTTTTCGTGTTCGGCCATAGTTTGAAAACTGTCTAGACAATCTTAAATGTGTGCTAGCATGATGCGAGAAAAAACACCTGGTATTAAACTGGGAAAAATATCATTTCATGGTAACCAGTAGAATAGTCCTCGGCCACATTATATCTGACAAAGGTATCCAAGTGGATAAAGTAAAAATTGACATTATCTCAAATCTACCTGTCCCCTGAGCAGTCAGAGACATCCGCTCTTTTATGGAACATGCAGGATTTTATCGTCGATTTATCCAGAATTTTAGTGTAATGTCCCAACCACTCTGTCAACTGCACATTAAAGACACACCGTTCGAGTGGTCGGAAAGCTGTCAAATATCTTTCGATGCACTAAAAGAGCACCTTACCTACAGGCACCCGACTAGGGTTTGCCATTCGAATTAATGTGCGATGCTAGCAACTACACCATTAGTACAGTTCTAGGACAGAGGAAGGATAATAATCCATATATTGTCTACTATGCCAATTGAATGCTAAATGAAGCTCAAATGAATTATACAACTACTGAAAAAGAGCTACTGGCTATAGTATTCGCATTGGATAAATTTAGGTTAAATCTGATAGGGTCCCCAATCGTCTGTTTTACAGACCACTCGGCCCTTAAATACCTGTTATCCAAAAAAGATGCAAAACAAAGGCTTAGCCGTTGGATACTCCTGCTCTAAGAGTTTGATATCACAATCAAAGATAAGAAGGGAGTAGAAAATGTGGTTATGGACCATTTATCTCGGTTAACGTTTGTTGACGATACTGAACCGCTATCGATTAAGGATGAATTCCTAGATGAGCAACTGATGACTGTTTCCAATTTACCCTAGTATGCGGATATATTAAATTACTTAGTCACGAGAGAAACCCCCGAACATTGGTGAAAGCAAGATAAGAAATGATTCCTCTCATTCGCACGTCACTTCTTTTTCGATGATCCGTACTTGTTCAAATATTGAACTGATCAGGTCATTAGACGTTGCATTCCAAATGAGGATATCATTGTAATTCTGGCCTCATGTCATTTAGAAGCCCGCAGTGGCCATTTTGCTTCACAGAAGACCGCACAAAAAATCTTACATAGCGATTTCTATTGGCCAAACATATTCAAGGATGCCTATTCTTTTTGTAAATTGTGCCAACGCTGTCAAAGGTTGGTACAATTTCCAAACAAAACACTATGCCCCTGACTCCCATAGTCACAATTGAAATTTTTGATTATTGGGGCAAAGATTTTATGAGCCCATTCCCAAAGTCAAATAACTGCGAGTATATACTCCTTGCTGTAGAGTATATCTCAAAATGGGTCGAGGCAATCCCAACAAGGTGAAATGATCATCGAATAGTTGTTTCTTTCTTAAAAAAAACATCCTTTAACGTTTTGGAACCCCTAATGCGTTAATTAGTGACCAAGGAAAGCACTTCTGCAACAGACCCTTGGAGTCACTTCTCAAGAAATACAGGGTGAATCACAAGATCGCCTTAGCCTACCACCCACAAACTAACGGGTATGCAGAATTGGCTAACCAAGAAATGAAACATATTCTTGAAAAAACGGTTAGTTCAAACAGAAAAGACTGGGCATACAAGCTGACTGATGCTCTATGGGCATATCATACTGCGTATAAAACAAACCTGGGAATGTCCCCATATAGGGTGGTGTACGGAAAAGCATGCCATCTTCCTGTCAAAATTGAGCATAAAGCTTATTGGGCGACGCACTCATTAAACTTCGATATCAAAGAGGGAGGGCAGTTGAGAAAACTTCAACTTGCAGAGCTAGAGGAAATCCGTAGAGATGCGTATGACTCTACTAAGTTGCATAAGGAGAGGATGAAGGCTCGCCACGATAGAAAAATCTTTCGTAAATCATTTGAGCTGGGGCAGAAAGTCTTGTTATATGACTCTCGCCTTCACCTTTTCCTAGGTAAGCTCCGATCCTGCTGGACGGGTCCATTCCACATGGGGCCGTTGAGCTCATAAACCCCAAGAATGATGAAAATTTCAAGGTTAACGGCTAAAGATTAAAACTGTTCCTGGAGAACTTCTAACTAGAAGCTGAGCACATCCAGCTGGATGAGCCCAGCTATTCCTCTACTTAAAACACTAAAGAGTGTTCTCACACTGTTATTGTATTTGTTCCATTTACTGCACTTTGTTTTTTTTATTTATTTCTGTCTTTTTTTAGTGTGACTTCGACTCTAATCTACTATTCCATATAATTTCTCCCTTGCAAGCTATAAGAATGAGAGATGATGACGTTCACTCGATTGGGTCATGGGCTGATTTAGAATATCCTAACTCGCCATGGACTGCTGAGGAGATTACATTATGCCTTTCTACTTATCAAGGGCCAGGGGCAGATGATGTGATTGACTTAACCCAAGGGTACATCCCTTACAACCCTGCTCTCCTCAATATTAACCCTTTTGAACATATGGATCTCCCAGAGGAAGAAGGAGAACCAGAGGGGTATTTCATTGGGGAAGTGGATGATGCACTCTTGGAACAATGGGAGAACGACTCGATGTGGGGACCATGGGATTAAGACAATTTAAAAGATGTGGTGCCCAAACGCCATAATGCTATCTTCACATATGTGGATAAATTCATCGTCATCGAATCGATTCCATACATCTTTGTGCATATGAGCTATTTGTTGTTCTGGCTTCAATGCCCCCTACCTGCTAGTGCACGTGGTCCCATCACGCCAATAGTGAGGTTAATTCATTGTCATATTTCATTTTCTTTTTGTTTTCTTTGTTTGTTCCTTTCTGTTACTTCTTTCATTTATTTTAATTTAATTTCCTTTCTTCTTGGTTTTCTTCTATTTTCCTTGTCCAGGATTGTCACTATGTTCCACAACGGTCTACCAGTGTTCTTTCTGCATTTATTATTTCATGGGCCTCCCATAGGGTCCCCAGGTACTCCAGTACAAGAGGAAGGTCCATTAAGAAATTACACTCCTTTGCCCATGTCTCCTTCTGAATCACCTCCTGCCTGTCTAATCAATTCCTTTGCGATTTCAGACTTGCTCGATGATACCCTAGCTGCTTTCCGACTATTCTGGGAAAGGGAATCATCAAGTTTGGGCTCCACACTCAAAGATTTGGCGGAGTATGAAGCGGTTGTGGAAGAAAAAATTTTCATGTTCGAAGATTAGTGATCCACTTCAGTTGTGTTTTGTCATTTGGTCAATCTTTTCTCAATTGAAGTATAATGTTGGACAAAGAATTGATAGTTTTGTTTTTTAATTTTAGTTTTTCTTTGTAATAAGGTCTTAAGTGCCAATTTGGGGATTATAATTTTGCAAAATAGATGCTATTAAAAAGTTAAATTCATAAAATTTGTAACTTTTTACTATGTTAATGGTGAATTCTGGCTTACATGTCTGCATTTGCACTGCTTTTCGACTATTCTTGTATGTCCAGCACAGTTGTTGTTAGTTGGGGGTGCATAGGTATTCTTTTCAAAGAGATCTAAATTTTTTTGAGTTCGATCGATCGAATTTATCTCGATTGATAGAACTTATCTTGATCGATCAACGTCTTGGAATCCTTAAGCGCTTTCACAGGTCTCAATCGATCTAATTCTCGATCGATCGAAAGAGCTCAATCGATTGAGACTTGTATTTAAACGAGGCGTCCCAAACACTCTTCTTAAGTTTCTCTCCCTCACTCATACCCTCAAGCGATTCAGCACAGAGAGGGGACTCCACGGCGAATTGTCTTCTCTTTATACACACACACCAATTGCTGGTTTCCAACTGCGCCCACATTGTCCAAGCCCTCATCCTCATCACCCCTTCAGTGCACATCACCAAGGTAAGGTCCTGAGACCCCCCTATTCATTTTCGTTCAAAAACATGAGAGGGTGCCCCCCTTTGGTCCTAAGACCAATTAATGAATGTCTTGATCTCTTATGTCGTGTTCTCTTTTCATTCATGTTTCCTTTTCTCTGTCTCTGCAATTTTCTATGCTTGATCGATCGAGCTGGGCTCAAGCGCTCGATCGATCAAACATTTGCAGAGGCAGATTCCTTGATTTTTCTTCTCTATTTTGATTTGTGTCTTCTTTTTCTCTATTTTCAGGGACTTCAAGATGAATCCTATTACACGATACCACAAAGAAAAGCCCTTTGATCTCATGATTCCCGATCTGGACCCACACCATAGTTTTTGTAATACTCCGGATCGGCAGTGGTTCACACGATACTTCCAGTCTTGAAAGGTTATGATCAAGCGCCCTCTCGAGATAGCATGGCTCTCTATCCCCTGGTACTTAGCCCGAATATGGGCCACAACGTATTGTTACGATTTACTCTCCCAGTCTAAGAGAGTAAATTTTTCTTGGATCCGGGAGGCGTGCACGACGATGATCTAAGACTCGGTCGCCCCTTTTACATATAGATCGTTCTTCTGTAACCGGGAGTTTATATTCAGTCCAGCCACTATCACCTCCTCTATTGGGGTACTTGAGGTATAGGGTTATGTGTGCCCATACCGTCCAGATGCACCTGAGACCTCATCGACCACTATCATCAGGGAGATAACTGGGGGTGCTGTGGCACAGTGGAATAGCTCTTCGTTGATCGAGGACCACTACCTCATAGATAATTATCATATGCTTCATCTCACTCTTAGTAATTGTCTCTTGGTGACATCTTACCGGGAAAAGATAGCAGCCTGGTACGCAAGGGTTCTTTTTGCGGTGGGGACGGGGCAGCCTATCTATTTGCCTCGACTTTATATTGACTTTATGATTCACCCCACCCGCTACATAGCCGCCAAGAAGCACCTGAAAGGTGCTTGGGCGATACATTGTGTCATTGCTCAGGAAGGACTTCCTCAGCTACCCACTAACGAGGTGCGGACTTCATCCAGTCGATTTGGAGATACGGCCTTCTGCCGCTTGGATGCCCAGAAGAGGAAACGAAAAGGAAAAGGCGAGGCAAAAGTTAGGGTAAAGAAACAGAGGGGTGGAGGCACCGATACAGAGGGTGCTGCTTCTGGGATGCCTTCCGAGGCTGAAGAGCGTGATTCAGAGGAGGAAGTTGATCCTGTTGAGGAGGTTGAGAGATTCGAGCTAAGACAGCAGTCTCAGGCTCCGGCCTAGGGAGAGTCTTCTTCCATGTCTCTACAGACTTTCCACACTTTATTCATCGAGGAGAGGGAGGCCCGGATGAGTCTCGAGGGAAAGGTTGATCACCTGGTCACCCAACTTGATACATTAATGGTTCAGTTGGGGGTTGCTCAGTCGTTGCACACAGCTTCACATCCACCACCACCCACTACTGCTCCTTCATCATCTATACCGCCACCGCCGTCTCATCTAGATGCCCCCTCCACGTCGACAGACCCACCCACTCCTGGTCCTTTATCTTCTACTGTACCTCCTTTTGTTGATCTTTTCACCCCATCATCATCATCAGCACCACCTCCACCACCTCCGGTTGTGGCTGACCCATCAGTGTCTACATTAGATGCCCCGACTGAGAGTGACCCGGTGAGTGCTTCAGCGGTTGCTAAAGGTGAAGGTGAGGATATAACCCCGACTATGGATATACCTTCTGATAACACTGTTGATGTTTCTGATGAGCCGATTGAGATCCTATCCGATGTGGCCGATGATTAGTTCTTTTTGCTAGATAAGAGTTTGAGAGTTTTGTTGTATTTATTTTCTTTCTATTTTCTCTATCCTCTCTCTTAGTTTCTTTTGGGTGTTTAGCTATGATGGGACTGTTGGATATTTTAGACATTATGATCACTGCTCTGTTATAGTTCTTGCTTTATCATCTCAGTGATTAGTTATGTATGGATCTTATGCTATCATTATATATTATTTCTTTTGATCTTGGTTGTTTGGAGATTGTATGTTCAGTTACAAGTTGCTATGCTTGATGTTGTTCATTTTCTTAATCAGGTGATATCCATCTATTTTGATTTGAAAATCAACTTCTGAGGACATTGTTATTTGCAGTTGGGGGTGGGATGCAGATAGATAGTCACCTGTGCATGTTTACACTTAGTAATCTGAATAATTCTATTGTATTTTTCATACAATCTCAGTTAGAATTGAATTAAAAATTAAAAATTGAAAATTTTAGACTTATTGAACTTTATTGGTAGAATAACTCTGAACATTCACTCCTGCTTAGCTGTTACCAAGTAATGACACATTCATATTATTCTCATCTTTTCATGAATTAAGTTCACGCGTTTTTCTAGTATCACTAGGATGATTGCATGTTTTGACCTTTCATGTATCCAATAGCCATATGCACATGTTGATAGCTATATAAAGAACCTTAAAAATGAGTTAATACGACTATTGTGCTTAAGGAATCAGTAGTGGACACTAGTACCCTTAGTAAGCTTTTGAGCCAATCTTCAATTCTGAGGGAATTATCACATAAAATGCAAATTGTTTTTCTTGAACATGCGTATTAAATTCGTTGAATAGTCTCAATTTATTCTTCATTTTGTCTGCTTATTAGAGGAGAACGTTCAGGACTTACCAACTAAACTCAATGAACACTGAAGTGCTAAACTTAAGATGTTAAGAAAATGATTTAAGCCATTGTTATTCACTCCTTAACCTTTGCATATACCATTATCTACATTCAAGAACCTATTTCGTTCCTAACCCCACACCGATTAAATATCACCAAAGGTATTATGAAAATCTGAACTCCTAAATCTTATACTTTGACCTCAATGAACCCCATTGCACAACTAATATGACTAAACTGTTGAAGTATGTGACTGGAAGGGAGTAGTTGTGGGAGTGACCTTATAAAAAAAAGAAACATACAAGGAGATGTTTGAATGTGGAAGTAAAAAAAAAAGAGTAAGAAAAAAATAATATATATGAAAATAGAAGATGGTTGGAATAAAGTAAAGAAGAAAGAAAGGAAAAATTAGACTCTATCACATGCTAAAGATGTGCAATTCCTTACCCCTTTATTTCTATCCTACGATATAAAAATTGAAAAGTCAAAGCTTTAATGATTCTTAACAAATTAGTTTGAACATGAACATGCAAATTGAGTTATCCACGGTATTTCGCTCCTCTAGTAAGTAGAATTCTATTCGCGACACTATACACTCTAAATGTTCGTTTTTCATAGAGTCAAGTATGAAAGCATTAGCATCCATAAAAATCACTCCTATCAAAGCTTTTATACACTGTGTGATCATTCTTAAGCCAGTTCCGAGAGACGTTCATTTTTGAGTGTAAACCCATGTGAGAATTGAGTTGAAACTACGAGTTCTAGAGGTATAATAGTCTAAATAACTCTTAATAAGGTTTAAAACATAGCTGTTAATTTCACACACACACACACACACACGAATACATGACTGTGATATATATATAGATGATATCTATCTTGGTGACATGAGGAGCATGTGAGTTTCTTTCATGGTTTGTTTGAGGTTACTATGTCTTTGTAGAGCTAAGTTAATAGTTGAATGGGAGGGAGTGTTTTAAAAGTTGTTCTATTTCTTTTTGAACATAAATTGGAGAATTTTGTGGTTATATTCTCTGCACCCTCATAAGACAACACTCGTCCACTAGGGGAACCTAGGGGTTTAACGGCTTGTTGCATTCGCTAAATGCAACCGCGATTCCTGCGAAAGTGAGTTAGGAGTTATCTCTTTCTATTTAGTTTAGTTTGTTTTAATTATAGTCGTTGCTTTATTAGTTTAGCTTGTTTCATTATCGCTTTATCGCTAGGGACTAGCAATTTGCTAGTTGGGGGTTGTGACAAGCGGGGGTATTTGTAAAATGCAACCGCGCTAAAATAAAGAAATACACTAATAAAGTCTACAAATCCCTGTCTTATCTGCGATTTGTATTAAAACGCCAGCTTTTATACAATATGACTAATCTGTGAGAAGTTGTGTTGTTTTAGCTATTCTTTTTGCATATCACTGTTTTGTTGTGTGAAGAAATGAATAGCAGGATAAAAGGGAATGCTTGATTATAAGGAAGACAATTCAAATATGAAAAGTGAAGTTCAAGCGATTGAAGATCCCTCAAGTGATCGAGCTTTTGATCGATCGAGGAAAGTTCAAGCGCTCGAGAATCCCAGAAGTTCAATCGATCGAGTGATGTTCAATCGATCGAACATGGCTTTTATCAGAACTTACATGCAAGCAGTAGAGACGTAGTTTTTAACCCTAGTTTTAGGTTTTAGTATAGATATATGTTTTGTTTACGTCCATAAGGACGCCCACTTTGTTTTTCTTCAGATTATAGAGAGATAGAGAGATTGGTTCTTGTTTTTGTAGGTTTCCCAAGGATTATTATTATTTTTGGCTTGGATTCTTAGTGTGTAATCAAAGTTCTTCATTCCAAGTTTTTATATATTGTTTGATTTACATTCTTCTTTAGTAAGCTCGTAGTATAATCTGTTGGAATCATAGTTTCGTTAGTTTATAGTGATTAAACCATAGTTTTTCATAGTTTTCATGTTTAAATCACAACCAAATGCAAACTTAATGAATTTTCACGTTAAAAACAGATCTATGACACTCCAGACCATGTCTGAATAGTCCTAGGGTTGGGAGATCATGATAAAATAGTGATCCCCAGCCTCTACCATGCAGCAGTTTAAAACTTGCGTTCGATCGATCGAAGTTAGTTCGATCGATCGGACCAGTGATACAGTCAAGCGATCGAAGACATTTCGATCGATTGAGAGATGATGATTTTCGATCGATCGAAAGCGTGCCGATCGATCGAAACCTCAGATTCTTGAGAACATCCTATGCAGTATTCCTAGACTTTCTATTTTTGAGATTTGTTATCAAATTGTCCCCAAATGCTCAGTTGGTCAAAACATTTCTGAACTTTAAGCCTTAAGGCATTTTTCTTCAATAAATTTTGCAAACCACTTTGAATGCTAACACCATTCAAAGTGCGAGTCTTAACTATTGATTTAAACCAATTTCTTGTATTTCGAATCAACTGTGATGATATAGTCCCAGTCATGGAAGGGCTATGGATTCTTTATTTTACGAAGAAATACGGAATACTGTAGAAGATGTACTCCATTGAGCTTTAATGTAGCTGCATGGTAAATGGTTAGGTCACAGCAGATTCGTGTGATCCCAACGTTTCCTATTTATTAAATAAAACCCGTTTTAAGATACCACCTTAATTAATTAGTTAATTTATAGTTTAATTCAATTGCTTTACTTTTAGTAGTTAATTTGTGGAACTTCGTGTTCCACACCTTGCTTAAATCTTGAATTTTCATTTTCTTTTAGAGATTAATCTAAGTAATTAGTTTACAACCTTCCCTGTGGGATCGACCTGGTCTTAACTAGAGGAAAGAAGATGGGTATTCATCGGTAATGGCATGGTGGTAAAAGCATTAGGTCATGGATGTGCCTACGCCATTCATCTGACTTAAAAGGAGTAACTCTGGCCACCCAGGCTAGCCACTTTGGCAAGGGTTTTGAGGGCCAAAAATGAATATCATTACTGTTGTTCCATCTTTTCAGTGGGGGTTAGGATGTTCAGTTAGGAACATACCATTACGAGGAAAGAGATTAGAAACTTGGGGAAGGATAAATTTTTGAGCTACACTTGGGCCAAGGATGGGAGAGAGGAGGTCAGGAGAAGATGCCATTACCTGCAGGTTGACGCCCTCAAAAGTAGAAGTACGAAATTGTGTCAAAGATTCCTTGGCACTCGATTGAGGATCTGCAGCGATTTCCTCCGTACTTGGGGATGAAGTGGACTCTGGAGGGTTTTCAGCCGTGAGGATTAGGAGATTGAAAAAGAAGATGCAGGTTAAAAGGACTCGAGAAAAAGGGTATAAGTAGTAGAAGTATAGAAGGATACGGAAGGGCTCTGAATGAGAATCTTTTCAAAATTGAAACTTTTCCAATATTTGCGTAGCACACGAGCTGGAGGCTTCCCAAGGGTCAGGATGAAGATGGCATAACGATACAAATAAGAGGTAAATGAGGGTCAAATCAGTGTCTTTTCACGGAAAGGTTGTCTCTATTTTTAGACATCAATTTGTCATTCCCTTAAACTTGGCGGTTAAAGGGATAATAGATATATGATAGTTCTTTGAAGAGAAGCTATGATTTGGTGGGCCTGTGCTTAAGTCAATAACATCCCATCAAGTTTGATTGCTTGCGCCTTTTACTTGACAGGGATGTTGGGGAGCATTATTTGCACCACAAAATAACATTAAAAGTGGAGCCCACCAAATTTGATAAAGAGCAATGCGTGAAGTATGTACGAAGGCAGGCTAATGAGAAAGGAGGTTGATTCAACATAACGGTACCATCATTGAGGAATCAAGCCACGTCAGAGGCAGGATAGTTATTGATGATTGTGCTGAATTAAATGAATGGCAGGTGTGACACAAAGTGTTAATGCGTGTGGTTGTGGATGAAGCCCATGATTCTAAGATCATGGAGATAGTGGGCAGTTTATCAGTGAAGGGGTAGCGGTTATCACCACTATTATCTATTTATGGGAACGAAGAAAGGAGAAGAGGGGATCCCAGAGATCAAGAAAACCTAGCATTTTCTTTACTTTGTGTCATGTATTTCCTTTATCTTTAATTACTAGTTTATCTAGGTGTAGCCTTGTAATTAGATTTCAGTTAGAAGACGAAATATTCACTTCTAATTGTACTTCGTTTGATGAATAGTTTAATGGAATTCACACTCTATTTTTCTTCAAGCTAATTTTAATTTTCTTCACATCCTAAGTCCTTAATCTTTGGTTAAGGCAATTCAAACCTATTTTGGAGAAATCTCGTTCCTCTATTTCTCTAACTTGTCTGATTTGTCAAATCGTTCATTTCAAAGAGGACATTTGTCTGGCACGCCCGCCCTGTAACATATACATAATTTTATGCCATATAGTTCATTAATCATCATTAGTTTACCATCACTCTCATTCAAGATATGTTGTGTTCATCATTCTCATTCAAAATCTTGGGCTTCCATGTCCATTAATAGGGCTTCCGTGTCCGTCGCTTGACATCTAATTAGGTCTCCTAATTTCCAGGGCTTCCATGTCCATCGGTTATCTGTCAAACTTCATCTCCGATTAACATCCTATGGGTCCCAACATCTGATCATATTCGTTTAGAAAGCACACTTCCCAAAATTTAAGAAGTTTGCCTCGAGACCCAGAGTCTTCCAAACCTTGTTGTCTTTATCTAAGTTAGCTACTGCATCATAGTCAAAAACACTAGCACGACATACGTCCACTCAGAGTGGCACACACCCCACAACACTGGCTCATACTTGGATTATAACACTAGGCATGATAGGACTCATGACACAATTCATATCACATCCATGCATTGCATATCATTCTCATGACATCGCATCTGCCTTATTGTCGTATATTTGCATGTGTTTGTTTTCTTTTTGCCCCGAACTACGTCCTGGTCTGATTTCCTTTGGGATACGTAGGCATCCTTATGCAGAGCACGGCCAACACTGACCTCAGCATCATGTTTTTCATCATTACATCTTTTGCAACGTTTTTATCCTAAATCTATAGCCTCTAAAAGACCTATCTCTTCAAAGCTTTGGCACTCGCTTGCGACATGCATTGCCTCGCAAGTTCATGCCAAAGGGGGGCAAACTGTAGACACCCCAATTTGTCGACTATCAGATTTAGGAGACCCATAGCTTGGTGGTTCACGATGATCGAAATGACTCAAAGGACTCCTGGAAGTTAGTTTTACCTCTCAAAATGCTCAGAAAGTGGTACAAATGACCAAAATGCCCCGAAAGCCTAAACATTCCCAGATTTAGACCAATATTCTAGAAACACGCTACATCGTATGAAGAGTAATAAAATGAGTTTTAAAGCAAAATCGGGTAAATCATCAGCTCCCAGAAACCCCTGGAAGTCCCGGAAGTTCCCAGAAAGTCCACGTTGACCGGTTTGACCCAGGTTTGACCAGGATTTGACCAAAATCATCCAAATTCTCCATAAAGTTCTGAGATCATTCTAGATCATAAGAAAATTAATAAAATGAGTTTTAAAAGAAAATCAAACAAAAATGTCAGCTCCTGGGGGCTCCCAGAGGTTCCTAGAACTTTCTGGAGGTCCCTGGTTTGACCGGTTTGACCAAAAGTTGACTCAAAAGCTGGAGCACCGTACCATTTTTCAAACATTTTTCATGGATACTAAAGGTCAATGGCTTTCCAATGGTATATGTTACGTAATTTTTGGATTTAAAACGAAATTATTATGAATTTTTGAAGGTGAAAAAGACGATCAAATCGGCTTTTATCGCGAATACCGCAAAACTTTTCAAAGTGACCTATTTTCGAACTTTTTTTTTATGAAAAGTAGACTCCATTAATTTTCCAACGGTATATCACAACCTCGGTTTGGAGTTCGTATGCATTTTTTTGTGAATTTCGGACGAAATAGGGCCTTCTCGCGAATACCGGAACCTCTGGGGGTCTAAACAGCATTTTTTGGACATCTGAGGAGCATTACCGCCGAGGCACTGGCCCAGTGCCTCCGCAGAACTCTCCCCTAGAATAGTCCATTTTTGTAATTTTATTTGGGGGTCCAAATTGATTAATTGAAAGCCAAAATGACGTAGTTTCTTGTCCACAGATGTTTGGGACCAACGGGAGCACTCTTTAAATCCCAAACTCTCCCCAAATCGGCCTATATAAACCCCCTTGAATCCTCATTTAGGGGGTGTAAAATACAAGTTTATAGAAGTTGCAGAGAGAAAGTTGTAGAGATAAGGTTAGAATAGAAAGAAAGAGAGCTTCCTCCTTTGATTTTTCAATAAGAAAGTGAGTTCTTAACCTTGTTTTTACTTCATTACTCCTCTTTACTTCACATTCAATATACCCAACCACCATTTTTGTGAGTTTTTATGAGATAGGAAGCTACTTCCATGTCCAAATGTCCATATATGAGTGAAACACCAAGCTACAAGTCCAATACATCATTAAATATCATCTGTTGATTGTTTATTTGCTTGTTTATGCACAATGTTCATCTCTACTTACCTCCTTTCTTTTTTATTTTTCTTTGCATTACTTATTAGTTCATCATCAACTAAATGATGTCATGATGTTTGAGGTGAGTGAATCATTATGGATAGTAGCTCTTGACCTCAAAAACATGTTGATAGATGATGATTCCAACTTCAATACTTCCAAAGTATTCATGAAGTTATGCTTTAAGGAAAACAAATCTCTCCAACAATCTTGCAAGTTCTTGACTTTAGTTTGATGTTGATATTCCAAGAGGTTATAATCTCAATTTGATGTTGAAAATATGCTTTCAAATCCCCTCTAAAACTCCAATATTTGGATTCCAAGAAATAAACCTTGTTTTCTCAAAAATCTTCAAAGCAGTGAGTCATTCAACTTCAAAATAATATTTTGAGTTCAATACTCAATGGGTGATTACAAGACCACTTGAAAAGTCTTCCTAACTCATTTCAGAACACCCATGATTTTTGGTTTGATCTAAAAACAATTGAAAGGGTTCCATTTTGGTCCAAACATTCCTTCCAGACATTCTATTTTTGCTGTCACAGCAGCTAGGTTGACCTTCAACTTGTTTTTTCAGAACAATTTTCCAAAGGGAGTGGTCCCAACTCATTTTTCCCTTTAAATTCAATGTCTTAGGGAACTTGCTGTATAATGTGGGCCTCTAGATGTTTTCCTTTTCATTTTATAAGATTTTTCTACATATCAATCGACAGTACGGACTCTATTTCTAAGCAACCTCTCTTGTTCATATGATTTCTCTTAATCTGTAATAGTTATTTTAGTTTGGCTTTTTGATATGTGTTCTAGACACAATAAGGATGATCTCCATAAAAAATCATGCATTAAAAACATTTCTAACCCCAGCTTTCCATTTTTACAAAATCAACTCACTACTCTGACCACTATTCACAGCGAGCATGTTTTGAGTTCTTTTCTTTGATTTGATGCTTACATGCAATCCAAATTAGCTTATGTCTTAGGAAGTAGTTCATACCATCTTTACACATCCTATGATAACATCCCTCATGAATTCATGCATATTTTAGACTCTTAATTCACTTTAGAGAAATTTATGAACACAGACACACTACTACCTTGCACATCCTAGGATCATACATTGCATCCATGCAAGATTTGGGGTTTTTGTGACTCCTAATCTAAGAAGATTATAAGGAATGAACTTCATCACACGTTCATGCTTTCCCTGATCTAATCTTCCTTTCTCATCCGTCTCGGGGATTGAGAGGTCTTCTTTTCTCAAAGATTAACATGCATCATTCTAGCTTGCTAAGCATATTTTTGATTTCTTTGATTATTTGTTTCAAGAACAATCCATGTCCCCTCTTAGATTAGGAAAACTTGATTACTCGATACATGATTAGACGATTTTTTCTAGGTTTGTTTGTGTGATCTTTTACCTTTGCATTGTGTGATATTTTGCTTAGATCTTATGAATGATATCTTATCTTTTAATCTTCCATTTCAAGATTCTTATGAAATGTAATATATTATCATAGTATTAATTGTTGAACGACACATAATATAAGTTGATTATTTGAATGCTAATTGAGGCCCGTCGAGAGATGGGGCGAGTTGAGGGTGTTTTAGTCGTGACAAAGGCTCCTTTCTCTCTCTTACAAAAACCCAGAGCCAAGTTCTTTGGTTATGAAGAGCCGGTGCCTTTTATCCATTTGGGTGACTCAAAATTAGGTTTCTTGGTTCCTTCAATTTTAAACAGACCTATCCTTTCTTCTTTCCTTCAAACAATTTCAAAATAAAAGGGAAACCAATTTCGCGTGTCCACAATTGGCTGTGCGAGCACACCAATATCATAGCACCATCAACCGAACGTCACGCACCAAGATTTTTGAAGTGGGATTTGCAAAAGTCAAACAAGTTGCTCAAGGGAACGTTTATATTAGATCTTGTTGAGAAATAGGTAAATAAACAAAAAAAAAAAAAAAAAATGTTAGCAAACACTAAATTTATGCTAAATTTCGCAAGTTTGGATTTAGTCACTGAGTTGTCAAAATATCCTTGTAGGTTAAAGAAGTAGAAATAAGGGCCACACTGCCTGACATAAAGGCTTATGGAGACCTTTTTTCAAACTTTTTGCCAACTTCTTCAAACAAAAATGTCCAAGAAACTTCTGATGAAGAGATAGAAGTAGATGAGAGTGATGGACAAAGTATAGATAAAGAGACAGAAATAGACATAGACGCGTTGTCTGAAAAGGAAAATGAATCTGACGATGTTGTGCGTTTGGGGTCTGATGAAGAGATTGAAATCTTAAAGGAATCTACGAGTATTGAGATCAGTTCAGAGTGAACACAAAGTGATGAAGATTCTATAGAGGGAAATCACACTGGGGAAGAAACTCATGATGACATTAATATGCTATATGAATCAGACAATTCATCAGATTCAGATCCCGTACCTCAAACACCTATTCATCGATCAAGCATGCCCTTCTATGATGAACATTTCACTACCTATTCCTCAACTCTAGATATCGTGAAGAGCTTTCACCAAATAATCCAGTCTTTCTCCCAGAGAGACTAATACCAGGTTCAAGAACTCGAGCACTGCAAAAGGAAAATGAAGAGCTCCCAAAAAAGATTGAAACATCTACCAGAAATGAGCTAAAACAACAGGAGGAAATAGGGTATAAAAGCAAAAAAAAATTGAAGACCTTATCTCACATAATCAAAAGCTCAGCCATGACAACAATCTGCTGAAAATCAAGATTCATACTGAAGACTCAAAAATCAACTTACTCGAACAAAGTATGGCAATCAAAGAAACTGAGTTCAAGAGAATAGTTGAACAACTTGAAGAATAGCATGCTCATACCAACAATCAGCCGCAATCTTCGACAACAGGTGTTGAGAAGGAAAGTCAAACAATAAAGACAATCGAAGAAAAAATGGGAACACTAAAAAGGGAAATAGCTCAAACCCTATCTTTCGATGCCAAGTTGAAGGCTAAGGATGACCAAATTTTGTCGTTGCAACTACAAATTGAAGATCAAAGCAAACAAATCCAAGATTTGGATTTCGTGATAATCGGCTATAGTGTCAGCAAGTACACATATGGAGTACATCTTCTGTGAAAATTCATCAAAATAATCCTTAAAAATACTTGAAAATTACCTTACTAGTTTAATCTTTGAATAGACACTAAAAAATAAAAAATTATTTATCACTATAGGACCAAAGAATCGATTATCGCATATAGCGTCACTTGTATGACCTCGAAGGCGACACCATCATTTCGTAGTGGTCGTCACCAGACCCTACTCTTGAGGGCTTCTATTCCCTTACTATGGGACTAATAAATGATGGACATTACTTGACTTTCTTTTGACCCACATAAGCATATAAGCAACTCAACATATATGCATGACAATTTCATCTATTTAGCATGCTTTTCACCATTTCTAACATTTGTATATATATAACTACGTAAGCATGAATTAAGCTCTCTAAGTTATCAATTATCACATATACACAATTAAATACCCAACTTTGGGATTAGAACACTCACCTCCTCGATTCTTAGTCCAATAAGCTTAGAAAACTCCAAATTCTTGCTAAACCCAGCTTAATTCTTACTCTAGAGCAATTCCTACATGAATTTGGTAAATTGCGTGTTACCGAATAAATCAAGTCTCCAAAATTCGACGATTAAAATAGAAAAGAAAGGTATAGAAACATTCGTCGCACCTCCATGAGTCCGAAAATGGCTTCGGTTCGTGAAATAGAGACCGGATGGTGGAGAAATGGCATCACGAAGCTTGACGGAACCTTTCTCTTCTCTCTGTCGCCGAGCTCTCTTCCTATACGTGATGTGTGTTTGACACATATGCAAGACATGAATATGACACGTCTCACATTTTCCCTTATTTCTATTTATACCCCAAAGCTTTTGAATTGTTTATTATGACCCCAGAAATATCTATATTAACTACCCACATTTTTAAATGGGTTTAGTCTAAGCCTCATGTGGGTTTCATACGTAGTCCCGCATATAATATGAAGTTACTATTAAACTTACCAATTATGAACCGTATTTTTAACGCCCTCAGATGGGTACCCAAACTAGTCCCCAAAAAATCTAACATATGACATAAACATAATTTTAAACTAAACAAATATTCATTTAATCATATAAACGCATCTAAATGTAAATTATATCATCCAGACCCTCGTCGAGCCCCACTTTTATACCTGTCCCACCTTACACAAGACTTTTATCTATATTTACATCTGAATACCCTTTTTACCTATGGGTTCATAATCCCATCCTAAACTATTTTATGCATTAATTATCTTTAATTAACACACTTTAATAATATGTAACCCTTTTTTTTTTTTTTTTTTTGCGGGTATGGGCCTAACATTCTTTCTCACCCACTTCGAAACCATAGGTTTCTCCCTAAGTGAATTTAAGTGAACAACTTCAGTTCTTAATGTTGTGGTGAATATTTGGGGGTAATATGGTCATTTTAACTTGCTCCGTTAGCAATTTTAACAGTTACACTTTGGTCTGACACATAGGGGGTGTTAATGCCAAAATCTAAAACACGAGAGGGTAAGTGAAAATTGGCAAATCATAAAAGTGTAATTGTATTTAATCCATAATGTACATGTAGAATTTCAAATGCAATCAATAGTTGGAATCTCAATTTTTTTTTTTCAAGTCAGGGTCTCAAGAATATTTGATAGTACATTATGTTGTATATATGTATAGGTTGTGATAGGATCAATTTGTACCAGCGTAGTCATATATATATATATATGTATTATAAAGTGGAATCAGAAGCCTGCTTTTTTTTTTTTTTGATAAGGGTCTCAAGAATATTTGATAGTAAATTATATTGTATATATGTACAGGTTGTGATATGATCAATTTGTACCAGTGTAGTCATATATATATATATATATATCATAAAGTGGAATCTGAAGCCTGTTTTTTTTTAATCAGGGTCTCAAGAATATTTAATAGTACATTATGTTGTATATATGCACAGGTTGTGATAGGATCAATTTGTACCTGTGTAATAATATATATTATAAAGTAGAATCAGATGTCTACCACATGGTGGCTCTGTGATTTTTTTTTTTCCACTTTTTTTTGATATATTTCTTTTTCTTTTTCCTATCTCTAGATTAGTACAGATATATATGTATAATCACACACACACACACATACACATACACACACACTCTCTCTCTCTCTCTCTCTCTCTCTCTCACACACACACACACACACACACACACACACATACACATACATAGCAGCTATAGTATATATCCAAAATTGTAGCAGTTCAAGATTAACTATAATATGCTTTTTTAAACCATATTTAATCTCATTAGTATCTAATCTCTCTAATCTATTTTAGTGTACATATATACATACATCTCCAAAAATACACACATACATGCTATAAACTAAATTAATTGATTAAAATAATATAACTATGTTATATATAAAATAATAATACCACTAACAAATTTACGTACATAAAATTTGCTTAGCAAAAAAATATGTAAATAAAATTTAGAAACATTTTTTCTATGCATCACACGGGTATTGATTCTTGTTATAATTTATTCTCAAACTCATCCAGAACTTCTATGAATTCAACTATTAGATTGTCACATGTATTAATGTATTCAAAAAACCAAGAAATTATTAAATTTAAATATGAGAAAGAAAAGAAATTATTTTATCACAAGAAATTATTATTGGTCATTTTGTTCTCTAATAATTAGTATTTAATTTTTTTTAATTTTTTATTTGTAAAAAGCGGATGCTCCCTCTTTCTCTCTATAAAAAATGTTCTCTCTCAAGTGCTCCCTCCTTGGTTCTTGTGGAGGATTTTGTCCTCTTGAAGGGAGTTTCCCTATCCCTTATTTTGCGGATTTTTTTATCTGATCTAAAGAATACTTACGATCTCCTTGTTTTCTTCTTGTTGTAGTCAGATTTGGCCATTCCTCTTCATGGCATAAACTTTTTAGATTTGGTGATCTTCTCATGCAGATATCTTGTTGTCTGCATCAGTTCTGGAGTATTTGTAGGGTTTGTTCATAGACCTGGAGAGCTTTTGTATGATTTTTTTTGTAGGTCTCTCTAGCGGCTTCCTCCTTTAACCGGTTAGTATCAAATTATCAATTTAGGAGGGAGGGCAATGGTATTGCAGATGATATTGCTAGATTTGTTATTGGAATAGAATAAGATATCTTTTGATTTGATATTTTTCGTGCTTGGATTGTCGATAATACATATTGTGATGTTATATCTTATGTTTCTTGTGTAATTTGCCTAAAAATTAGTGAAATTTCTCTTTTCGTGGGTGAAAAAAAAGGTACTCGGTAATCTATTTTTTGGGTACTAATTTTGAAATTTAATAAAAAGCACTTAGTTGCCACACACCTATATATATATATATATATATATTCAAAGGGGAGTTTGTACGTTATTTCAGATATATTTTAAAAATTCTCCAAAAAGACATTATTATTCTATTTAGGATATAAATGACTTTGGTGAAGAATTTTGAGTGTGTTAGTGATTTTGCTGGAAAGGAGATGGGAAAGATAAATTGTGCTCATCATTTTTCATGAAAACATATCAAGAGAGTGAGGGTTAGATCTTCCTACCCGCTAGCTTAGAGTGGTTAATTACAAATATACCCCCATAGTTAGCATATTTTTAGTTTGTCCCTTGCAATTTTAAATATCAAATACATATTATAGATGTACCTTATGGTATTTTGAAATTTTAGTGGATCATGTTCATCTCTTTTTATTATTAAAATACATAGAAATTGTATTATGTGCCGAAGGCACATGGAGGTATGCATGGTAAGAATAGTTTGGTAGTGCCTTTAGGCACGAGTTGTACATAGTTATACTTTGAAGTAAGTACATGTGTATAGATATATGTATTTACATACATCTACTTCAATCCAATAATTGACACTAGACATATTTTCTCTGAAAAGTTACAAATTGTTAAGTCAAATTCATTAATATACTCATCACTTTAACACTCTGTTTGGATTGAGAGAACTAGAGAGAAGAGAAGAGAAACTCATTAAGAGAATAATAAGAGAAGAGAAGAGAAAAGAAGAGAAAGCATGTGTTATGTCCACCTTGTTTGGATAGAGAGAAGAGAAGAGAAGAGAAGAGAAACATAACATTCTCCTATTTGTTTAACTGTCATAAGAGAAGAGAAAAGAAAGGATTTAGTGACAATTCATTTTTTTATCCTCCCATATAAATTCATCTAAACTAATTTCTCCGCTTGTGGAGGCATCGATTTAAAACAGTATCTTTTTGCACAAACATATATACGCTCAGTATATGTCAACTGAATTCATTATCCTTCCAAAAAAAAAAAAAAACAACAACAACAACGAAGTGATAATAAACAAACATCCTTCAAATTTAAAACAATATATGGTCTACTAAGTCACCTTAAAATAAACATAAAATAAACTTACATCTAATTAACATAACTAAACATGTAATCTAAATAAAAAACATTTATTATCATGTTCATTCTAAGAACATAAGTGACTCTTCAAATAAGTCCTGCACTTCAAAGTTGGGAATATAAAAACCGCACACCTTCGGCAGGAAAACCAAAGAATGCCCTAGCCTTAGCAGAATTTTCAACAAGTAACGTGTAACCACTAAAACGCGTATCTTCATCAACCTCCAATCTTAACAACTCATCATATATTTCCTCCTCCTTGTATATACATGGTTGACTTCTTTCAGTAAGCTCATGACTTGACTTCTTTCAACAAGTTTGTTCCTTTTCTATAAAATTGCATTTCCCTTGTACATTACCAATGCAATATTGTGTCCCCCTTCATTCAGCTGTATCAATTATGTTGCCTTTCTTTTTTTCGAATTTGAGGAAGGGTCTGTAGTTTGGTTAGTTCCCGCAGAAGCATTAGAAATAGGAGTTGTTGGACAATTCTGATCACCATTCACAGCTTCAAAACTTTCTAGTGTAACGTTATCATCTGCGTCAATTTCTTCTATAGCAGGCACACGATTCTCGCCCTTACCACACCATCCTCCTTTTGATTATCTTTAGCCCATCATCATGCTTTTTCTTTTGTAGTTTTAGTCCCCCTCCCAGTAGCCCTGTCCTTCCCAAAGAGTGCTAGCAAGTTCTCATAGTTAGGTACATGTGTTGATGTACTTCTTTGCTTCTGGTTTGGCCTACAACAAATAAGATTCTAATATTTATAAATATTTTTCCACATTCACAAAAAAAAAAAACAAGGCAAAGATTGTTTTAATGACCAAACCTCAACCAATACATTCCAAACTGCAGGTTCAGCACCCCACATTTTTGTGATTGGACTCCATGAAGAACCACTCATACCACCTTTGAAGATGTCATAACAATCATTGAAGTTTTTCTTAATAGTTTTCTAGCGGTTCTTCATGTGTTGTTTGCTAAAATCTCTGCCAAGGTTTTCAACCAATACAGCTATAAAATTATCATATTCGGTAGAGGTAAAAGTTCCCCAGGCCTACTCCCTATGTCTTGTTCATGTAGAAGTGCCTCAATAAGAATACTATCTATTTGAGCTGTCCATTTTAGTTCTTCAATTTTGTCAACTATATTTTCATTGAATAGTCCACTTCCCTTCGACTTTGGCCTACCCATTTCTAATGTAGAAGAAAAACAGAAAAAAATTACATCTAACTAAGCTTACGAAGGTTGTAATTACAACATGTCTTATAGGAAGTAGCTTGATAACCACAAAAAATTGTTATAGTCAATAAATCAATCTAGAAAGTAATAACTTCAAGAGTATTAGAATTAGACAATACAAAATCATACAGCATTGCATCACGTAATATATTGAATAAAAAGTTCATGTATTAGACTCAATTCACTACATAGTCATTGCACATCGTTGGTGCTATATTATCCCTAGCAATTGCTGCTTGACTAGCATCCTCGTCAGCATTGTATTGAGAACGAATTTCATCATGAGGTTCAGTATTATTTTGAAGTTCTTGATTCACTTCAGCAATAAGATTTTCATCAGGATCAACACCCATCAAAAAGTTATGCAAAATCCAACATGCTAAAGTAATCTCTATTTGTTTGTCAAATGAGTAAGTAGGCTTTGTTGTGCTTTCGATTATGGAAATCTTTTTTTAATACTCCAAAACACCTCTCAATAGCATCACACAATGATGAGCACCAATGATTAAATAGCTCACGAGCATTCTCCAGTGCACAAGTAGAATATTCTGTTAAATGGTAACGAACACTTCTATAAGGTGGCACAAGGCTACTCCTGAGCATGTATCCAACATCGACAATTTAATATTTACCTATGGAAATTGGGATTCAGCGTTTATATATTCCAGTGTTATTCCAATAAACAAAATTATTGTTAATTTATAAATACATTATCGTGTAAATTTATAAATACATTGCCGTGAGGAATTTTCAAATTATCTTCTCTTGTGAGTGCATTTTTTATTATTCTTAAATCAGATGCAGTCCCTTCCCATCTAGGTAAGACGTACGTAAATCTCAAGACAAATGCACAAGCAGCCAACACATTTTGTGTTGGATATCCCTTTCTATCACAATATCTTGGTGCATCAATGTTTGAAACTTCACACATGCATGTGTTCCATCAAGTGCACCTAAGCAACCCTGGTATTATTACATGTAACTTTAACATATTTATCAATAAGGAATTAAAAATAAATAAACAAATTATCTATTATAGTGTACTTGCTAGTTACCTTAAAATATGGAAAGAATCTACTACTGCTGAGTATTTGTGGAGGGACTTTTGCTCCATTAGGCTATCTAAGAAATTGATCCTCCAAGGATATGATAGCTCTCAAAACGCAGTGAAAATGTTGAGATGAGGTCTCAAAAGAACGTTTGAAGAAAAATGAAACAGCATGATTTCTTACATTATGACTTAATATGTACACAAACTTTGTAAATTGCTCTTCAACAGTTGCTCTTCGGGTGTCAGTGAGACGAGCAACAGTCTGAAGAATATTGCAAAAAATTTCAAATGCCGCAAACATCATGAGTGTAATATCGTGACTTCTTTCATCAGTCCTACTATCTCGAGGGTTTGGACTAAGACTTAAGTTGCTCTGTACCATAATATAGCATAAAATATAAGCAATAAGTTGTGAAACCATTCACCTCCTTCGATCTCACTCACCTAAAAATTTATCTGATTGTTCTATAGTATCCATCTATGCACAAGTTGGTGGTCGAAATCATGACCAAAAAGAGACATTTAAATTTTTTTTGTATTTTTACAACTTAATAAATTAGGGAGGAAAGTGACTTACAATGGGAGAGAAGGGTGAGCAAAGGTGAACAATTTTGGGGTGAGCAAAAAAGTATATTTTTTTTTCAAAACTATACAAAAAGCAAAAGCATCACAACACATAAAATCAACGATGGTCTATATATATTATACCATTTTCAAAACTATTGTACCACTTTTTTTTTCATTCCACAGAATACACCCAAAAGCATCACATCACATAAAACTATACAAAAAACAAAAAACAAAAGCATCACATGACATATCCAATTACGGATTTGTTTGATCCATACCATTATCAGAACTATAAAAAAGCAACTACATAAAATAATCTCACCCATGCATATAGTGACAAAAGGTAATAGAAGGCACAATATGTTGAGAAGAACTATTGTTTGAAGTACCTGTTGTTGACAACTGTTGGCCGTCTTCTTCACGTGTTGTTGACAAGTAGATGTTGTGCAGAGATGGCACAATGTGTTGAGAAGATAATAAATACTCCTACATTTTTGCTAGGGCTTTACTATTAAGGGTATGATTGAATTATGAAAAAAATATTTAGGGATTTAATGGTCTTAGCAAAAATATTTTATTATTAATCTCTTCTCTTCTCTCCTTGATCTCTTCAATTTGGAGAGAACCAAATTTAGGCTCTTTTTCTCCTCCCTTTTTCTCAGGTTCTCTCCATTTACGTTCTCTTCTCTCCTAACTTAACTATCCAAATGAGAGAACTGAAGAGAAAGGCACTGATCTTCCATGGATATAATACAATGCCTTTATTTTTGTAACCCCTGAGTAATTTTAATAGTAATATTATTAAAGACTGCGCCCCTAAGATACCCTACGATTTGGGGTAAAAGCCATTTATAAAATACAGTATTATATCGCCTACATTTTTGTCCCTAATATTTATATTTGGGGTATTTTCCTAAGCTACTCGAACCAACTTAGCTAACCTAACTAACCAAACCAAATCGAACTGTTCAACTAACTAATTAATCAAACCAGTTGCATTATTGACGTGAACTGATTGAAAACAATTAGTTCACAAGCAACATTATTTACTTCTAATGATTTCGTGCAATTATTTACAGTGCAAATTGTAGAAACAAACTGATTGCCTATATGTGTTCACATTGCAAACACATTACACACACACATAATAGACTTACATTTGTAAATTCAAAACTCACAAGCCTCTATTAATCTCTCCCTCCATTTGACTCTCTCAAGATCTCTCATTTGCTCTTCCTCTCTCTCAAATCACACACAATTATACTTATACATTCTGGAAGTCAAAGAAAAGAAAACATATACAGTAAGAGGAAGAAGAGAAAGGCCATAGCCATTAAAACTAAGCTTGAAGTTAGAATTCAATTTTCTCTGGTTTCTTCGACAGCCTGAGCACGTTAAACCAGAGAATGATGAGTCCCTTAAACCCACTCCTAAGGTAGTATAAGTCATTACCCAAGGGTTCAAAAGTAAGTGAATACAAATAGATATGTATATATGGCCATGGAGGTCTAAAATTTGTGCTACCATAAAAGTCAACAAAAATTGATTATTTAAATTAGAAATAATAGATTGTAGTCCCAATAGGTACAGTTTCAAGTATTAGGTGCTAATTCATAACGATTGCAATGTACGACTTTCATATTTTACCTACGTTAATAATTGGCAAACAACACTTATATATTTGTAATCTATGCGAAAAAATGAAGAGAATTGTATATTATAACCATGGTTAGATTCGTTTTGCAAAACCCAAAATACTCATTGTAATTGAAAAGTTGAGTTTTGAAAACGATGGGCTTGATCGATCAAGAGATGATCGATAAAGGCTCGATCGATCAAAGGCTCGATCGATCAAAGGCTTGATTGATCAAAGAGCAGTTTTTATGAAAAGTTCTGCTTCATGTTTTAAAACTATTGTACCTTCTGCTGGGACTACAGTACCATACTGTATTACTGATTTGAAGAGAAAAATAGTGTCCAAACTTTATGTTGGTATTATCAAAGTAAATCACATGTATAAATCGCTCTAATACTGTCACGCCCTGACGTTGCATAAATAGGGAAATCATTTAATTTCCTTTATGGACCTGTAGGTCACGATAGTATGAAGGATCGATTCCATCCCAAACGTCAAATAGTATATTAACTTATATCAGAGTAAGAGCAATCAAGACTTATAAAATTTTTCAAACATAATAATTATTACATCACGTAGGAATCTTAAGGCACAACCCGCATTGCAAAAACTTATAAATGTCTATTACATCAATCCTTATTATAAGTTCAGTTCATAATTTAAAAGTAGAATTAAAACATTTCTCTCCACGAGTAGTTGTTCTCAATTGGCATAGTCATATTGTCCATCTTGATCATAACCTACAAAGCCTAGACATAAATGTCTAGGGCGCATCAACGCCGACAGCTTCAAGAAGTTGGTGAGTATTAAAAACATATACTTGTAATGTAAAACATACTTTTTTTACGATTTTCGTTTCACAGGTTTATTATTCAACATGTTAGAAATACATAAGTGAATTCCTATTTAACAAAAATGAAAGATCAATATTTATTACAAAAGTTCCCTTTTTCAGATTAACATTATAATAAGAAAAGGAATAATAGGAAATAGTCATCATCAACAAGATTATCCATAAAACATGTGACCGTGCATGAAACAATGCAGCCCACTCATCTCACTGACTCTTTTACCTTGACTACAAAAGCCAACCCAAATGGTTCTGATTAGTGTTCAATATTGTAGTTGTGCATGCATGATTTGCCCCTATTGGACACGGCATATCACGTGGGTTTAATGGATAAATTGTACCTATGTTAATCCTCATTTTTATTGTCATTTTACTAATAAAAATCTCTTTCTTGTGGATGTTTTGAGGCTTGGTAGAAGATTGGAAGGAAAGTTTTGGGATTAGACTTCAAAATGAAGTAAAAAATCAAGAAGATGCCAAGCCAGATTGATCCATGCCAAAAAGGCGGATCGATCCACTCGTTTGAAGAAGTTCTCTGCCCAGAAATTGCAAGTCAGATCGATCCGCACATTTCACCTGGATCGATCCGCGTGTTTGGACGAACATTCTGCGACTAAGTTATATAAGCGGATCGATCCGGCCCTTTTCACTTGGATCGATCCGCAGACTCTGAGGGGTGTCTTCTTAATTATAAGTTTGTCATTGTATGCCAAAAATATAAATAGTTAGAGATGGATTTTGTTTAGGGTTAGCTTTTATTTTTCTTTGTAATGGGTAGTAGTAAACTCTCCCTCTCTCTCTCCATCTCTCCCTCTCATTTACTCCTCTATCTACCTCACCTTATTTGTATTGAAGGCTAATAGACAGAAGTTGGTTTTTGTATTGAAAACTTTGAAGCCTAGCTTGGATTTTTATTGGATTTTCTATGACATTTATGATGGATTCTTCTAGTAGGTACAATCTTTATTTCCCTCTCTTCAATGTTAATGTTTTTTTTGTAGTCATGAGTAGCTAAATCATGTAGGTTGGGGATCATAAACCCACCATTGGACCCATGTGTGTTTTAATGTAGGATTCTCATACTTTGTAGCATATATAGAGTTCATGGGTGCAAGGTTTGAATTCTTGAGACTCCACTTACAATGTCAAGCATTGAAAGTTGTTAAATCTCTAGACTTCAAACCTATACTCATGTATTGCATTGAAACATCTATCTAGCATGTAGGTTGTCTACCACATGTTTGATAATTTGTTATAATGGGATTCTCAATTCTAGAATGTGCTATAAGCATGAGATCCATATGTTGGTTGGTCCAAGGTGGGGGAATGCTCCCCAACCTCGATTTCTCCATTTGCAAGCCTCAAATCTCTAAGTAAAATTTGCTTTTGATTAAATCTCATTTCCATTGTGTAAATTGTCATTATAGTATAGCTTATGATTAATTGAATCAATCCAAAAAAAGTCAAAAAGACATAATTTTACTTCTTAGCTTGTTAATTACTTCTGGCATTGTAATTGGCTATTAAGCTCCCACCAAGTATTGTTGCATTCCAATCCCTGTGGACTAGACACCCTATTTTTTACTTTACTACGTTTTTAATAGGGTAACAAAGAACTTGATTTTGACAATATTAGGTTCCCCTGAACCACCGACCCATGGCTGTTAGGTTTAGAATGCCTGTCGGTATATCTACCGTATCCGAATCGGCCTAGATGTACCTAGACATTTAAGGTTATAATAACCTGATCGGTCTACCGTATCCGACTCGGCCTGGATACGATCAGACTGGCCTGCCATATCCGAGTTGACCTGGGCTTAATCCCTCTTAATTAACCTACTATATCCGAATCGACCTGGGATAATTAAGACTATAACACATCGCTGATTGGCCTACTGTATCCGAGTCGACCTGGGCTCAATCCTTCCAAATTAATCTGCCGTATCTGAATCGACCTGGAATAATTGGAATCGCAACTCACATAACACATTTTCTCGACTCTTCTCAACTCACCAACGCATACCATGTTGGTCAACTCGACTCTAACATGTATTTTATATGACTTATGCAGGCAATACATAACTACCGAAAAGTAATAACAAATAAGCGTACGAGAAATCAAGTCTTTTTAACTTAACCTTTCAAAAACAAATTTTGAACTAACATATTTCCCAAACAGCACCTTAAAAACCTTTAAAACTTCTTCTAAACAGTTCCTTATACAAAAATGGTCAGAACTGGAAAAATGCCCAGTCGCACGAGCGGGTCGCGCACGCAAAAGGTCGCTCGCGTGGGCTACGTGCATGATATGGGTATTTCTGAATTTCTTTGTAAAAATTTATAGAACTGTTAGAAATTACACAAGTCAAATGAGAGGTCGCTCGCGCGATCGCATGCGTGAGATATTGCAGAGATTTCATCTTCTTCGTTTTTATCCCCTGTTTCAGTTTTAAGGCTTGTTTTTTACTCATTTTTAATTTCGAACTAAATCAGGGCATATAATATATGATTCTCTTGGTTTATTCGCAAGGATTACGAATCTATGATCGAATTAACATGAATCGAACTATAGCTCTCGGATTTTACGAAAAATCGAGAGGTGATGAAATTTATTTCTAATATACTTTCTAGTATGAATGAATTAAGCTCTAACACTTTAACCATGGCTTCTATAGACTGTAATCTTTCCTAATTATGTTACAAAACAAATTTTGGTTAAGTTTTGAAAATCACCATTTTTAAAGCTTCAAGCTTCAATAACAAATCAACAATAGCATCTACCAATTAAACTAATAAGAATAGCAACTAAAGCATAATTTACATTTTAAGTGAGTTAATAATACTCATTGTGATAGAAGCTAGAAGTAATTGTTGAGAAAGAATCAAGAATAAGAATTCTGACTTTGAGCTTTGGCAATGGAGTTGGAGCTCTCTCTCTCTAGAATTCTGTATAAACTCTCTGCAACACTCTCTTTTCTCTTTGTATTTCTTATGTAAAAAAAATGCTGAATGTGTATATGAGAGTGTTGTATATATAGAAAACCAATTAGAAATCCTTGGGGACCAAGTTCAACATCCTTCACTCTACGAATTCTTAATATACACATAAATACATAATATACAACAATTATACATGATATGTATATACGTATAAGCAACAATTTCAGATGATAGGGGTTGTATAGCTAAGCTAGAGATCACAATAAGTGTTTAGGAATTTTAGCTTATGGACACAAATACACATACAGAAATGGCATTCCCAAACAAGCCTAATCCAATGATTGCTTGAATTAAATAAGTATAAAGCACTAGTCAAATCCTGATTAACAGAGAATCTCAAATTATGGGAGTCCATACGTGGCGCGAACAATTTTCGTTCATAAACTGGTATTTTTGCGGCGCAGTGATCACCACAAAAATACAAAAATTTATATTAGCGTAGGAAATTTTTTGTCAGTTGTATAAAAATACAATTTGAATCAAATGTAAATATTTTCACCATTATTGAAAATGCAATTTTGAAATCACGTCGCATGTATACATAAATTTATAAAAGTTATAGTTTGATCTCAACAAAATATTGAAATTACATTTAGCAATTAAATGAAAATACTGGTTGTAACAAACACCATTATAAGATAATGTAAAAAGGAATAAGCCTTACATTTACATTTGTCGAGCTGGCATGTTTGAAAGGGGTCAAGTGGTTCAACATGTATGTTTTGTGAGAAATGAGCAAAGAAATACATTTGTGACATTGTGGACATAATTATCTGTATTGATTGGCTTTTATGGGCGGTGATACTATCTTGATCAAATAGAGTTTGACCAAGCGACTTTTATGGGCGGTGATGGTATATCAAATAGGATAACTGGGTTATTGTAACTTTGAATATCTTATTGGGTTTTACCTATGCCACATCGGTCCAATAATCCTATCAAGAAGCTTTTATGGGCGGTGATGTTCTAAATTAACGGCATTGTGCTGGATGATTCTGGTAAATCCAATGAGTCGAGAGATTGGGTCCGAGATAAAAGAGTCGGTAAGATGAGGTGATTTCATTGTTCATGCATGGTCTTAAATATTCATTACTTAAACTGTTTGTTTCGTCCCATATCCCTTAGATGTGTTGTTACCTATCTAGTTTATAAGGGCCTTAGTTCCCCTCTCCTTAACACCTTGGTTTTAAGGAGTTGAATGGGCTGGGCCTTACAAGTGGTATCAGAGCCTTGTTTGTCCCCTATCTCCGTAATCCACATGTGTGCCTTTTCCACATGTGCGGGGGCGCGTTATCGTCCCACATTGGTTATATGTGTTGTTGCTTGTGCAGTTTATAAGGCCTTAGTTCCTCTCTCTCTCCTTAACACCTGAGTTTTAGGGAGTTGAATGGGCTGGGCCTTACAAGTGGTATGTTGTCGTCCTACATTGCTTAGGTGTGTTGTTGCCTACATGGTTTATAAGGCCTTAGTTCCCTTCTCCTTAACACCTAAGTTTTAAGGAGTTGAATGGCCTAGGCCTTACAAGTGGTATCAGAGCCTTGTTTGTCTCCTATCTCTATAATCCACATGTGAGGCTTTGCCACACGTGCGGGAACATGTTGTTGTCCCACATCGCTTTAATGTGTTGTTGCTTATGCGGTTGTGGATATCGCAGTTTAACCACGCTTTTCAAAAATTTTTCAAATTTCAAATTCAAATACGAGTCGCCACTTAATTCTTAAAAGAAAAATTAAGAAACCATTTTAAAAGCAAACCGATCTTTTGGAAACCAGAGATTTCTAGGTCCGGGGATTATCGAATGAGAGTGGAAGGAGCCCGGTGGACTAAAAGACCCCCTCTCATCCTATCTTGTGATAGGCCTCTACTCAACATCCTTTTTAATCAAATTATTAATCTAAGCATGCCCTCAACTAATACATATATATTTATACATTACAAAAGCATGTCGAAAGGGGTGCAAGATTGCTAACGATAAAATAGTATTCAAAACCACATAATTCAAATAGCAAGCAAGATAACATGCAAATAGGGAACTAGGAAACTTACTCGGGATCTAGCTGCGAAATGGAAACGTGTAATGCATTCAAATAAATGAAAACCTAAAAAGAGTCTCTAATTCACATATACACATAAGGCAAATTCTAATTCTAAGGTGTCACACATGGAGTCGAAAAATCAATCAAATTGAGAAATAAATAAACTAAAGAGGAGTCGAGAAATCATACCTCAATAGTGCTACAAAACAAAGGGTTAGTCCACCTGCTTTGAACAAAATATAATATCAAATCCTTACTAACATACCCAAACTTCTAGCTTAAATCTATCAAGCATGGAAAGAACTGACAAGCTATGAACAAGTCCTAATTCCAAGTATCAACATGATGCATGGACATGAACAAGAACAAGCTATGAACTATTCATTAATTTAGATCATTTAGCCTCTGGATTTAAGTTTAACTATCATTATTTAAAACATGGTTCAGGTCCTAGGTCATAATAAAAGACATTTGATTCGTCATTTATAAAGTTTATCAAAACTATAGCAGAGTTTCAGAATTTACAAAGAGCAAGTCAAACTTTCAAAAATAAGAAAATCATACTTCCCTTGGTTTGATATTAATGATTTTTGGAGATGATGGGCCTCTGTGAGTCTACTTTCTAACCCAAAAAGAAAATCAAAGATCAAGCAGACCGATCTCTGGGAATTGGACCAAAACTAGACACTACTCCTAATTTTACAATTCGCTGTCCAGAGATTTTGTGTGATTTTCTGAAAATAGTATATGAATCAGAATCACTTTGGTCTTTTTAGGAGTCTTGTTAACACATTTAAATTCATGGAAAAAATTGTTTATAGCTTAAATAACATGTTTAAGGCTCCGATCTATTCAAAACAAAACTGATTTACTGTTATGAAATTTTGGACAGAGAGTAGCTAATTCACAAATCCTAAGATCAACCCATTCTAACCACTAAATCTCAATAAAACAAAAATTTAAGTGGTACATATATGAGTTGGAGACAAGCTCCAATTGGTTTCATTGAATTCAAAGGAACATGATTTAATTAAAAATCTTTGATAATAGTTGGTTAATAAATTCACTGCACCAATGTTGAGATTTAAGCCTTGAAAATTGACAATTCCAATTCTCTCTTTAGCTGATGATCCTTGAGGCATATAGACTTATTTTATTCAATTCTTCTCCTAAATTAATGATACTTGGAGACTAAACATGACTAATCCATATAAACCTCCATGGAATATGGAGAGAATTCCATGAGATTCCAAATTGAAGGATCTAAATCATGTATGCATATAACTATGATCTACCTTACTTTCCATATAAATCATAAGATCATCGAGAATTAAAGGATCAAACTCATGGGAATCAAAATGAGATATTGAAGATCTCACAAATCCCATTAGTAGAATATAAACAAAGAAGAGATAAAATCAAAGTTCAATTGATGATCCAAGTCAAAATTCTTGTTAGAAATTTATTGCCTCAAATACTTAGCTACTTAGGTCCAAATTAATGAAAACAAGTGAGAATTCAATCACAATTCTAGTGGTGTGTGATGAAATGAGGTGGGAAGAGAGTTTTTAAAAATTGTGTAAAAAAGGTCCCAAAGTTCTATGAATTGTGATTGAATTCTATATAAACTAAACCAAGGTTTAGAATATTACCACTAGAATTCCTCAGGTTTTCTTGTTTCTTGGTAAAGATCATTCAATTCTTCAAGTTCTTCTTCAAATTCTTCTTCAAAATTCTTGAGTTCTCTTCAAAAATTATCTCAATTCCTCTCAATTCTCTCTATATCTTTAATATTTTTCCACGTGTTTTCCAAGATCCCAATAATGGAGATGAGCATCTCCTTATATAGACCACTCTCAAAGGGTTAATTTGGTAAATTCGGGATAAAAACCCATGTGCAATGATATTCCATATGTATTGAAGAAAAACAGTCTGTTGAGATTGTTTCTTATTTGAGCATTGTTTTTGTTTATGTTCTCAAGATCTAATGGGTCTCTGAAAAAAAAAAACCTCTCCCTCTCTCCAGGTGGTTGTATGTATAAATAGATCTAAGAGTCAAGGCTAGCTCCTCTGCTACCCATCATTCTTTCATTCAAAACATCTTTCTTTTCTTTCAATATTCCTTGTTTGGCACTATTTCAAGATTTGTCGATGAAAACTAAAATCGACCGAAAACCGACTGTGAAAATACAGTCGGTGAGCTTGTGATTCAAAGTTGCATTGGTTGGTTTTGGTGTCAATTTTGCAACACCAAATTAGTACAGTTTTATTAACATTTTTGTCCAATACCAATCGAAACTGACCGAATTACACCCCTACGTCTCCCTAACAAGAATCAGACCAAGACAAAGTTTGGGTATAGGACAGTACTTAGGCACAAATAATCCTACGAATGAATGCACCTATCTTATCGTGATGCACATGCGCACGTAATGATAGTTGCCCATGCAATTTCATGCTTCGTGTTATGCAAACAAAATGTGATGATTGGAACCCACTATTTTGATGCTTATAGATGCGTCTCAAGCCTTATGCATTTTGACGCTTGGTTTTCATTATCAGTAACCATCTCGATTCTTTGGATAAGTGTTATTGACTGGACTGCGCTTCGCGCCTTATGCCCTGGTACCAACATAGATTTGTTTTCTCAAAATGTAATTGACTGGACTACGCTCCGCACATTATGTCCTAGTGTCAACATATGTTCGTTCTTAGTATTCGCAGCCCTTCGGCCCCATCATATATGTTTGCTCTCAGTATCCGCAGTCCTTCGGCCCCATCGGATATGTTTGCTCTTAGTAGCCGTAGCCCTTCGGCCCTGTCGGATATGTTTTGTCTTAGTATCCGCAGCCCTTCAGCCCTGTTGGATATGTTTGCCCTCAGTATCTGCAGCCCTTCGGCCCCATCGAATAAGTTTGCTCTCAGTATCCGCAGCCCTTCGACCTCGTCGAATATGTTTGCTCTCAGTATCTTTAGCTCAAAAAATAAATCTTTTCAAATTTCAAGGTCGAGAGTCAAATAGACTCTTTTCAATTCATTTTTCTAAAATTGGGAATCAATCAGACTCAATTCAGTCCAATTTTGTAAAATCTAGAGTTCATCAGACTCAATTCAGTTCAATTCTCGAAAATCAGGAGTCCATCAGACTCAAATCAATTCACTTCCAAAACGGGAGTCTAACAGACTCAAATTATTTCAAATCTTAAAAAGATCCAGAGTCGATCATACTTTTATCAGCTCAAATTTCAAAATCAGGAGTCCATTAGACTCGATTCACTTCAATTTCACAAAGTTTGGAATCCATCAGACTCAATTAAATTCAAATTCTAAAAACTGAAGTCAATCAGACTCAAATCAATTCGAATTTCAAAATTTGGAGTCAATCAGACTCAAATAAATTTAAATTTCTAAAATTGGGGGCCGATAACTTAGGTTCTTGAAATCGAGGAATCAACCAAATTGAGATTAATTCATTCTTCTAAAATCAGGAGTCAATCAGACTCTAATCAACTTAGGTTCTTAAAATCAGGGAATCAATCATACTCAATTCATTTCAAATTCGAAAATCCAGAGTCAAAAAGAATTTCTAATTCCAAATCGCAAGTTAACCAGACTTAAAAGAATTTCTGATTTCTTAAAAACAGGAGTCAATCTGACTCAAAGAATTTCAAATCTCTAAAATAGTACTCAATCTGACTTAAAGAATTTCAAATTTCTAAAACAGGGGTCAATCTGACTAAAAGAAATTCAACTTTTCAAAACCGGAGTCATTCGGACTCGGATCAACTTAATTTTTTCAAAATCAGGTGTCCATTTAAACTCAATTCACTCTTACGAAATCAGGAGTTAATCAGACTTAATTAATTTAAATTTTCAACATTAGGAGTCAATCAGACTCAAATTATTCAAAATTTTAAAATCAGGAGTCAACCAGACTCCATTCAATTTAACTTTTCAAAACCAGAGTCATTCGGACTCGAATTAAATTAAAATTTTCAAAATTAGGAGTTAAGCAGACTCAAATCAATTCAATCTTCTCAAAATCCGGAGTTGATTAGACATAAATCAATTCAATCTCAAAATTAGGGCTAATTTTAGCTTATGAGAAGGGCATTAAAACTTATTTTTCAAATGCAGGGGTTTATTCAAAATGAGGGAAAACCTTGAGGGACATCTAAGTAAATTTCAGTGGTTCCCAATACGAATATGAAAAATTTTGGGAGAAGGCCAACTCTCCCACGCAGCGGTACTCGGTGATAGTGCGATAGCACTCAGTGAGTGCCGTTGCGGTAGTCAGTGACTACCGTGCGGCCCTCAGCAAGTGCCGCTATCTTTTCATCGACTGCCGATGGGTCTGGCAGTTTGTTTACGTATAAGTTATCTTTTTTTTTTTCATTTCTCATTCTCCTCTTTCTCTCATACGACTTTTCTCTTTGATTCTCAACTCTCACATCACTCAAATCAAGATATGTTTTACTCTTTTATAGCATCAAGTTCTTATCTTTAACTTGGTTCATGCTCAAAGTTGAATCTTTTGCATTGTGTTTTTCTAAGTTCTTTACATTGATTTTATTTTTCATATTTTCTTGTAGACTTGCACAAATGGCCAGTGGTTCAAGTTGCCATGGGCCTTTGAGGAAGAAATACAAGCCTTTCCCTGGCCATAGTTCCTTGTTTCTTCTTGCCGACCCCAGACTGCACCTCTCAGCGCAGGCATTTCGCAAAGAGGTATAACTCACAAATTTCTTACTCTCTATGATGATAGATGCAATGCAATGCATATGCCTAATGTATGCATGAATACAACCTTAATCTTGTGTATTTTGTGCTCTTTTGACACACCTAAGCTATTGTCATTGTAAGTCAACCCTGCTCCTTTAGGTTGATTTTAAATGCTTTGTTAGATGTTAGGACCATATGCGACATCAAAGATTATACCCTTGCTCATTCTTATTGTTGAGGATTCACCTAATTTTGCACTGAGACCATGCCCAAAATTTTCATTATCTCACTTATTTTTTCAAACTGGGGGTTGCATCGACCAGACGAGCTCTTAAATTCCACTTAGACAGAGTCAATTAATATTATATGCGAAAGAGAGCCGTACGAACCCAAATGTCCTCATTTTTGCATGGGCAAAGTCAGACGAACCAATAATTCATTTTTCTAAGACGTGTAGTCACTCGGACTCAAGAATTCATTTTTTATAAAACATGGAGTCACTCGGACTCAAGAATTCATTTCTATAAAACATGGAGTAACTCGTACTCAAGAATTCATTTTTATAAAACATGGAGTCACTCGGACTCAAGAATTCATTTTTATAAAACATGAAGACACTCGGACTCAAGATTTTTTTTTTCAAGACGTGGAGTCACTTGGACTTAAGAATTTATTTTTTTCAAGACATGGAGTCACTCATACTCAGAAATTAAATTTTTACAAGACATGGAGCCACTCAGACACAGAAATTCATTTTTTTACAAGATATGAAGTCACTCGAACTCAAGAATTCATTTTTTTTTACAAGACATGGAGTCACTCAGACTCAAGAATTTATTTTTCAAAACATGGAGTCACTCGGACTCAGAAATTCAATTCTTTACAAGACATCGAGTCAATCAGACTCAGAAGTTCATTTTTTTACAAGACATGGAGTCACTCAGACTCAATAAATCATTTTTTTTCAAGACATGGAGTCACTCGAACTCAAGAATTCATTTTTTTCAAGACATGGAGTCACTCCGATTCAAAAATTATTTTTTTCAAGACATGGAGTGACTCGGGCTTAGAAATTCATTTTTTACAAGACGTGGAGTCACTCGGACTCAGAAAATCTTTTTTTTACAAGACATGGAGTCACTCGGACTCAAGAATTCATTTTTTTACAAGACATGGAGACACTCAAACTCAAGAATTTGTATTTTTCGAGACATGGAGTCACTTGGACTCAGAAGTTCATTTTTTTTACAAGACATGGAGTTACTCAGGCTCATGAATTCATTTTTTTCAAGACATGTAGTCACTCGTACTCAAGAATTTATTTTTTTTCAAGACATGGAGTCACTCGGACTCAGAAATTCAATTTTTACAAGGCATGGAGTCATTCGGACTCAGAAATTCATTTTTTTTACAAGACATGGAGTCACTCGGACGCAAGAATTCATTTTTTTACAAGACATGGAGTCACTCAGACTCAAGAATTTATTTTTTCAAAACATAGAGTCACTCGGACTCAGAAATTCATTTCTTTACATGACATGGAGTCACTCGGACTCAGAAGTTCATTTTTTTTTACAAGACATGGAGTCACTCAGACTCAAGAATTCATTTTTTTCAAAACATGGAGTCACTCAGACTAAGGAATTTATTTTTTCAAAACATGATGCATATTATATTTATTTCTAGATTTCATTGTCGTCACTTTATCTTTTGTCGCCTTTCTTTCTTTGTAGCCTGCTTATTTGTTTGTTTTACTCATTCATTTTTCTTTCTCTTATTCTTCTTCTTCTTCTTCTTTTTTAGATTGCCAAAAATGCACTTAAGGCCATGGGAGCTTGCCTCATGGATATAGGTGGTACAAGGAACTTCCAGATACCGTCAAAGAAGGAATCAATACTGCGGGTTTTGGGGTTTTTGTGCAATTACGAGAGAAAAGCTCCAACGACATGGCCCAAATCCAAGCCTTAGCAGAGCTATTGTGGGATACTACGAAAACCTTCCACCTTCCATTCGGGGAGACGATGATGACACCGCTGGATTTTGTGATGATTATCGGTATTCCTTTCCGTGGTCTCTCTGTGGCTCGATTTGATGATATGGGGAGTCGGCACAAGCAGATCATTGACATCCTTGAAGCTCACCCAAGGGACCCCATTGTCCCAGTAAAGTGGTGTCTCGATACCTTCATGGACCATGACTTCACTGATGAACAGATGATCCGAGCATTCATCATGTATGTGTTGAGTTTCTCCTTGATGAGCACTAGAGGGGATAGGATCAATCTGGCATACCTGGCATCTTTGGAAGACATCGAGCACATCAATTAGTATAACTGGGGAGGAGCAGGATTAGCCACCCTCTATCGCCATATGAGCGATGTTTCCCGGGGTAATTTTCCCTTTACTGGCGGGATCTGGAGGGCCTGGGAGGTAAAATTTTATTCATATCTTTTTATTTCTTTCTTTCTTTTTTTTTTCTTTCTAAAATTCTTCCTGATTTTATTCAATCATTGGATTCACCTTTTGATGTTTTCTTTGTAGATATGCTCCTATAAGTACCTTCACATGAAGGCCCCTAGCACCAAAGCAAATGAGAGTGCCATCCTCCCTCAGGGTTTTAAATGGAGAAAATGAGCGACAGGCCGGAAGGTGGGAGCCCACGACTTCATTGGTTGTAGGAATTTCCTCACCAACCTATGAGATGTGCATGTGATATGGAATCCCTGGTTAGCGGCCCTCCCGAAGGCTAGTGTGGAGCTCTAGGCTACTTCAGCCTTCTTGAGGATGAGGATTTTAATGGTTGGGGAGGCGTGCTGAGACTGGTATCTAGGTGAGAGGGTGACGAGACACTCCCTCGTCGCTCTTGCCTTCTATGTGCCGATGGCTCCTCCGCCTACCATGAGAAGTACTGAGACCTTGGATCATGATGACTTCATCATAGCCTTGGGTGGGGAGGACATTGTGAACTATATCAAGGGCCTTGATGGAAGTCACTCGGGTAACTCCTTTTTCATTGTTTTTAATTTTCTTTAGCCTTGCAGTAATGACTACTAAAACTTGACTTGTTTCTTTCGCAACCTATCCCTAGAGCATCTGATCCTCCAGCTCTCCCCCAATGGAATTGGAATGTGCCTATGGTTTATATAGGTCAGAAGACTCTATACCAGCTACCTCCGTATACTCAGGGCATACCGACTATTCCTCTGTAATATGACATTGTTCCCAGGGATTTTACAGAGGAAGGACTATCGTATGCTCACACGGTTCAGCATTGGATCCACGGCTATGAGTGGAGGTGTGGACATGCGGAATCGGTTTCCATTTGTTTGAAATTGATTTGAAAAAGGTAAGAAAGGTTTGTTGAAAACATATACATAGTCGCCACTTGGTCTTTAAGAAACCAAGAAACCTAATTTGACTCACCGAAATGGATAAAGGGCACTGGCCCTTCATGACCAAAGAACTTGAGAGAAATTTTGCGTCTAGAACACATATCAAAAGGCCAAACTACAATAACTATTACAAATTGAGATAAATCATATAAACAATAGAGGTTACTCAGAAACAAAATTTGTACCATCGACTGAAATGTTGAAAAATCTTAGAAAATGAACATAAAGCATCTAGAAGCCCATATTATACAGAAAGTTCCCTAAGACACTGAAGCTTAAGGTAAAAATGAGTTGGGACCACTCCTTTTTGAAAAGTTTTCTGAAAAACAAGTTAAAAGTCAACCTAGCTGCTGTGACAGTAAAAACAGAATGTCTGGAAGGAATGTTTGGACCAAAATGGAACCTTCCAAGTGTTTTTAGACCAAACAAAAAATCTTGGGTGTTCTATAATGAGTTAGGAAGACTTTCCAAGTGGTCTTGTAATCACCCATTGGGTATTGAACTCATAATATTATTTTGAAGTTGAATAACTCACTGTTTTGAGGACTTTTGAGAAAATAAGGTGTATTTCTTGGAATCCAAATATTGGGGTTTTAGAGGGATTTTGGAAGAGGGGGTTTTGAAAGCATATTTTCAACATCAAAGGGAGATTATGACCTCTTGGAATATCAACTAACTCAAGTCAAGAACTTCCAATATTGTTAGAGAGGTTTGTTTTCATTTGAATGTGACTTCAAGAATACATAGGAATGTATTGAAGTTATAATCATCATCTATCAAACATGTTTTTGAGGTCAAGAGCTACTATCAATAAAGATTCACTCACCATGTCATCATCTAGATGATGATGAACTAGTAAGGAAATAAAGAAAATAAAAAAGAAATGAGATTAAAGAAGAGATGATCATAACATGTAAATAAGCAAGTAAAGCAATCAATAGATGATATTCAATGAGATTTTGGACTTGTAGTTTGGTGTTTCACTCATAGATGGTGACTTTGGACATGGAAGTAGCTTCCTATCTTATAAATACTCAATAAAATGGTGGTTGGGTGTATTAAATGTGAAGTAAAGAGGAGTAATGAAGTAAAAACACGGTTGAGAACTCACTTTTTTGTTGAAAATCAAAAGGAGGAAGCTCACTTTCAGTATGCTAACCTTCTCTCTACAACTTTCTCTCTATAACTTTCTCTAAACTTTGTATTTGCACCCCCCAAAATGAGAAGTCAAGGGGGGTTTATATAGGCCAATTTGGGGGTGGTTTTCGGATTTAAGGAGTACTCCCATTGGTCCCAAACTTTTGTGAACAAAAAACTACGTCGTTTTGGTTTTTAATTAATCAAAATGGACCCCCAAAATAAATTACAAAAATGGACAGTTCTGGCAGAGAGTTCCACGGCGGCACTAGGCCTGTGTCGTGACAGCAGTGGGCCAGTGTCGCGACAGTACTGCTCCTCTGACGTCCAGATAATGATGTTTAGGCCCCTAGAGGTTCTGATATTCGCGAAAAGGCCCCTATTTCGTCCGAAATTCACAAAAAAATGCATACAAACTCCAAACCGAGGTTGTGATATACCGCTGGAAAGGTAATGGGGTCTAATTTTCATAAAAATAGTTTGAAGTTAAGTCACTTTGAAAAGTTTTGCGGTATTCGCGAGAAAAGTCGATTTGATCTTCTTTTTCACCTTCAGAAATTCATAATAAATTCGTTTTAGATCCAGAAATTAAGCGCGATATACCGTTGGGAAGATATTGACCTCTAGTATCCATGAAAAATATTGAAAAATGATACGGTGCTCCGGTTTTAAAGTCAACTTTTAGATCAAATTGGTCAAACTTGGGATCTCTAGGAAGTTCTGGGAACCTCTAGGAGCTCCCAGGAGTTGACATTTTCGTTTGATTTTCTTTTTAAAACTTATTTTAGTACTTTTCACATGATCTAGAATAATCTTGGACCTTTCTGGAGAATTTGGATGATTTCGATCAAACCCTGTAAAAACTTGGCCAAATTTGGGTCAAACCGGTCAACAGGGACTTTCGGGGACCTTCCGGGACTTCCGGGGGTTTCTGGGAGTTGATGATCTTACATAATTTTTCTTTGAAACTCATTTTATTACTTTTCACATGACATAGCATGTTTCTGGAACTTTCGATCCAAATCTGGGAGTGTTTGGGCCTTTAGGGGCATTTTGGTCATTTGTACCACTTTCTGAGCATTTTGAGAGATGCTCAAAATGGGGTGTCTACAGTTTGCCTACTAGAACTTTTGATCCAAATCTGGGAGTGTTTGAATCCTTTCGATCATTGTGTACCACCAAGCTATGGGTCTCCTAAATCTAATAGCCGACAAAATGGGGTGTCTACAGTTTGCCTCTCTTTGGCATGAACTTGCGAGGCAATGCATGTAGCAAGCGAGTACCAAAGCTTTAAAGAGACAGGTCTTTTGGAGGCTATAAATTTAGGAAAAAAAGCATTGCAAAGATGCAATGATGTTAAGGCTCGTACTGGTTACGCTCCGCGTGAGCTGCTTACATATCCCTGGGGGAATCAGATCAGGACGTAGTTTGAGTCACAGAGGAATATACTATGCATGCATAATAAGACAGGCAGAAGCTAAGCTATGAGGATGATATACAATGAATGGGCATCATATTACTTGTGTTACGAGCCCTATTATGTCTAGTGTTCCAATCCTTGCATGAGCCGGTACTACGGGGTATGCCACGCTGAGTGGGCTCGTGTTGTGTTAGTGTTTATTTAAATCTAATGCAGCAGTTGATCCTGATAAAGATATCAAAGTTATGAAGACTCTGGGCCTTGGGGAAAACTTCTCAAACTTCGGGAAGTGTGTTTTACGGGCGAATAGAATCAGATGTACGGTCCTAGAGGACGATAACTAAAGATAGCTGACAGGTAAGGGAGCTCACGATAATTGACAGTTTGGGAAAATTTAGGATAATCGAAGTAAGGATGCTCACAAAAAGTAAGGAAGTTTACGATGACCGATGAGTGAGAAAGCTCACAGTAGTTAATAAGTGAGGGAGCTCACGACGACTGATAGACGAGGAAGCTCACAACAATTGACAAGTGATGACGATAATCGACAGACGTAGAGTCTTGGACATCATAAGAGTAGTCTGGCTGTGACTAGGAAATGCTTGACTTGGGAACCAGGATTTGATGATATTTTGATCATTGATCGACCCTTGTCCAATCTGGGAAGCCAATTTTGGTTTCTAAAAGCCGATGTTCCATGTTCTCTTCTGCTAGGGATGATAGGAGACTTTTTGAGAGTCTCCTTTAACTATCGACTGAGAACTAGGACCCATCTCTGAATCTCATACAGTTGATCGAATCTTGCTGATCAAAAACTAGGACTCTTCTCTGGACCTCTCATGGTTGATCAAATTTTGCGTTGCTCAATCCAAAAGAGCCGGTCAGGGTCTTTGGGAGCTAATTTTGTCTGTTATAGATAGCGGGGGATTCTCTGAGAGTCTCTCTTAATTGTCGACCAAGAACTAGGACCCATCTCTGAATCTCTCATGATTGATCGAATCTTGCTGACCAAGAACTAGGACCCATCTCTGAATCTCTCACAGTTGATCAAATTTTGTGATGCTCAATCCAAAAGAGCTGGCCAGGGCCTTCGGGAGCTGATTTTGTCTACGTGGATAGCAGGGGACTCTTTGAGAGTCTCTCTTAACTGTCGACTAAGAACACGACCCATCTCTTAATCTCTCACGGTTGATCGAATCTTGCTGACCAAGAACCAGGACCCATCTCTGAATCTCTCACGGTTGATCAAATTTTGCGATGCTTAATCCAAAAGAATCGATTAGGGCCTTCGAGAGCTAATTTTGTCAATTGGACTCTCTGAAAATCTCTCTTAACTGTTTTCTTCGTATTCTGACCAAGAACCAGGATGTATTACTAAAAATTTCACGGTTAGTCAAATCTTGTGACGGTTGATCTGAAAAAATTGATTCGAACCCTTCAGAGTTGATCTTTTTCAATTTGTGCCTACTGGAGATAGCCTTGATGACTTTTGGACCGTTGGTGGTAAAACCTCATAAATCCTGACTGAATGGGCCACTGGGGCTGATCGGGACCAAAAATAGGCTGAAGAAGGCCAAAACGGGTCAAAAATGGGCTAAGATGGAGTGAAGCGGGGCCCGGGAGGAGTAGTGCCGTTGTGGCACTGGGCCACTATCACAGTGGTAGTTAGCCAGTGCCATGACAGAACTGGGTGGTCGGACTCTATTTTTGTATATTTTGTGAGCTCTAAATACTCATTCTTGGCCATTTTGGGGTGCTTTTGGAGCCAAAATTCGTCAAAAAGCAGCTTGTGCGTGTTCAGGTGAGTAATCTTTCCCCATGATTGGATTTTTGATTGGTGTTTTATTTTTCTCCAAATTTCAAAAAGAAAGTATAGTTCTAACTTCCATTTTCTTCACAGATTAATGGCCTCAAGCTCGAGTAGGCTCTCTAAGAAGGCCAATAAGAAGGTAAGGGTCGAGAGCCAACCCTTGGAGTTGATTTTACGCGATCCTAAATGTCGTCTTTTGGCTGTAGCTCTAGCGAGTCAGGTACATGAAACTTTTAGTAGTTCAGGACTATTCTTGTGCTTTGTGCTGGTTTTGTGAACTGTAGTGTCCACCTAGAGATGGTTGGAAGCTCGTTTTGTGCTCATTTATTGATTTTGTGAAGTTGGACTTCGGATCATGAATAGTGACTTTGTGATTGTTTTTGCTATTTTTGATGTATACAGGTGCTGGAGGTGACCTTGAAGGTCCACGGTAGTCTTGCCCATACATTCCTGTGGTACACTCAACTTTCGCCTGCTGTTAAACAATTGGTCGACAAGGTGGGGTTTAGCGACTTTGTCCGCTTGGTTTCGAAGAGTACCAACGACCTGGCACACGTTTATGCTCTTGTTGAGTGATTGTGGGACACGATAAATACTTTTCATCTGCCGTTTGGTGAGATGGCAATGACGCCCTTCGACTTTTCCATGATTACCAGCTTGAGTGTTGGCGGGAAGCTCCTGCTTGGACTATTTTTATGAGATCGATCCTGAAGCTATTGAGATGCTGATCGAGGCTATTCCTCCTAATCTGGAGGGGCATCGATTACCTTGCGGCTGGCTTTACCGGGCATACGAAGAAGGGAGGCACAACATGAATAACCATCAACTATTGAGGGTATTCCTTCTGTATGTCCTTGGTTGTTCGATCTTTGCAACACGGGATGACCAAGTGAGCTTGAGGCTCCTTTCTTGTTTGGCGACTGTCGATGAGATTCCTTCTTATGACTATGGTGGCGCCGCCTTGGCGCATCTTTACAAACATATGGGTGAGGTTTCCCGTGGGGGTATCAAATCGACCGACGGGTTCTGGCGAGCTTAGGAGGTATGTCTTGTGACTTTTCCTTTTCTCTCAGCTCTTCCTTGCTTTTATTTTCTAATTTGTGCAGCTTTGGTGCTTTGAATATCTGAAGATGTTGGCTCCTACCCCTGCTGATGAGTCAGGTGAAGATGAGGATGGCATGGCTCCTGTGCCTTTATTCCCTCAGGACTTGAGATGGCAGAGAGATGTTGTTGGGGTCAAGAATGGGGCCCACCAAATTATCCTCCTGAGGAACTTCTTATCCGAGTTGACGGTTGCTAGCGTTGACTAGACACCTTGGGAGACTGTTTCCTATGCTACCCCAGAGGAGATTCAGGCGGTCAAGCCTCTTGCCTTTTAATGACTTCTGATGGAGAGTACTGAAGGTAGGCAGTGGTACCTCGGTAAACGAGTGTTTTGGTAGGTGATTGGTGGTCCAAGGTACCATGTTCCTCATACTTATCCCGTAATGGATGCTGACAACCTTTCTGGTACCACTTTACTAGCGGCTTTGGCTGGCACTGATGCTTGGGATCATTTCCATTCTGAGACTGGTTATGAGACTTACCATGGCTGCTTTCTGATGCCCAATTTCTCACTCCTGGCTGTGAGTTTCTTTTATGTTTTTGGACTTACCTTTTCCTAACTTTTTTTATGCCTACAATTTCATGAGATGTGTAGGAGGCAGGCTCCTCCAGCTTCTGATCCTATCCCTCCTTGGGATTGGATCGTCATTATCTTGGGTGCCAATGGTTCCCCTCAGGTTATGGAGGTGCCATGATTCACGTGCAGGTAACCCACCCATCCAGCAGGCGTCCTCAATGCCCTTTGGAGTTATGCTGAGGAGGGTCACGCTTTGGTAGCTAGCCTACGATCTCTGGTCCTTACGTGAGATCATCGGGTATGTCTCTAATTTTTCTCTCCTTAAGGTTATGAGGTTCTAAACCTAGATTTTACCCTTGACTGATAGATGGTATGAAGCAGTTCTCTACCAGTCAGATGGTGTCCTTTGTAAGTTTCTGACTCAACTATGTTTTTATATTTTTATTGCTTCTCGACTGATTACTTTTATTTGTGTGTACAGTGTTGTGGAGGTGGTGCTGGCTTGTCGAGGACTAGGCCAAGGTGCAGGGGCAGCAGGAGGCTATCGCTAAGGCAATCGTCAATGTACATTCCGGGTGGGCTGATAGAGTACGAAAGATGAGGAGGACTGAGGCCCCTAAGTGGGGACTTTTGTTTTGTCTCCATTTCATGTTTTCGATTGGGTTGTGCTAGTATATTTTGTGAATGATGGACGATGTGTAGGTTTATCACCTTTGACAGAGTATTATGATGTTTTGCCTTTTAGGCCGGATAGCTTCCGGCTTAAAGAAGCAGTTGTATGCTTGTTTTATTTGGTGATCGTGTGACGATATATATGTGCACTGTGATTCTATGATTGTTGATGTTACTATGATGAGCAGTCTTGTGATAGTGAGTGTGTTTGCCTTGCAGGTGGGATAGTCCGTGAAATGGGGAGGTGGTGTTGAAATTTCAACCTTTGCTAGAGCTATGACAGAAAATATGGCATTGTATGATCCCTCTCAACTCTTCACTTGGCTAAACATCACAGATGGTATAGAACAGATCAACTTTTTCAGTTATGGCTTTACCGAGCTATTCTCCGTTCGCCAAATGGCTTTGAATGCTGAGTTCCTGCATGCTTCCATTGCCCACTGGGACCCGGTAAATCATGTCTTCAATTTCAATGGCCTAGAGAAATGCCCCCTACTTGAGGAATTCTGTGCTATTCTCAGTTTCAACCCAGATTCAGACTTGATTCTTCTTTCTGTCGATACCCCCAGTCCTACGCACGGCTTGGCTGAATATCTGGACTGTTCCACTGCTATCTCTTGCCGACTAATTCATGGTGAGGTCCTCAAAATTACCTCCATCATTGCTCGGTACGTTAATCCTAGAAATCCCAATGTATATGACGCCACCATGGGGCCGCTCTAATCTTACGTATGACTTCGCACTTCCGGTTCTCGAGTACTTCTAATGACTTGGTGCATGTATGCCTTGGACTGAAATTGGGTAAGAATCCCATGGCTATGGTTCTAGCTGAAATCCTGAACGGTTTGGATAATGCCTTTAACCAAGGAACTCTTCTTTTTTCTGGGCCACCTTTGGTGTTGTAGGCTTAGCTATACGAGTGCCTCCAGTTGTGGACAGCCCGAGTGCCACCAGTTTATTTTTGCAGGGCCGTGCTTCACTCTCACTACACTTTTACATGACTGGGTTCATATGATGGGTACTTTTTCTAAAGCAGACATTTGTTGGATTGTGGGGCATTGGGGCCTTCATGCTGTTACTACCAGCCCCGGGGATCACCCGAGAATGTGATTGATGGGTCTGAGAGAGACTTCTTTCTATCATCCTCATCAATTGGCCAGGCAATACGGGCAAGTTCAAGAGGCCCCCGAGGATTCACTAAGAGGGTCTTTGCTTCCAGAGTCAGGACTGTCACTATTGCTGCTTTTAGCAGGGGTTGGACCCACTGAATAAAAGCCTATTTCTAAAGACCTTTGAAGAAATGAAAGACACAAAGTAAAACAAGATTCGACTGATTTTGCTTCTTCCTCCAAGTGTCTTTAATATTTATGACTGCTTTTTGTTTTGGAGACTTTTCATTTATAACCATTCCTGCTTATGTAATATTCGAAGTTTATTCATCGGTGAGCCTTGGTTACTGTGAGAACCTTATTTTATGCATTTTGGTTTTTTGAAAACATTTTGTAGCAAGATTTCGATTAGGTGTTACTTTCGGTACTTGCTTGGGCATGCCAAGTTGATTTAGAGGCAAACGAGGTGGGTAGCCAAAGTTTGCCCCTAGTTTGGGATATGGGTGGTTGTAAGGCAAACGAGGTAGATGACCGAAGTTTGCCCCTAGCTTAAGGATGGTTTAGGCAAATGAGGTGAATAGCCAAAGTTTGCCCCTAGTATGAAGGGTGGTTTATGGGTTATGGTAAGGAGACGCTCATAATTTTTGCCTAGGCCCCAGTAAGGTGACCTAGCGAGCTCTTTTCTCTCTTTTGTTATTGCTCACTTTGGATTTAACTCTAATTTTTGCCTAGGCATCCTTTAGGATTTTTGACCTAGCGAGCCATCCTTTTTTTTCTTTTTCTAAAAGTCTGCCTATGTACCCCCGAGTGGGGATCAGGTCCAACGTAGTTCGGGTTATGGTAGGAAAAAGTGGGTTGGTATTGGTGTCGACTGAACCGATGTGGTTGCCTATGTATCCCCGATTGGGAATCAAGTCGAGCGTAGTTTAGGTCATTGTAGGAAAAAGGTGGGTTGGTATTGGTGTCGACCGAACCAATGTGGTTGCCTACGTATCCTCAAGTGGGAATCAGGTCGACCGTATTTCAGGGCAAGGCTTGAAAGAAATGAGTGAAAAGTTAAGCATAGTACTTTTTGAGAGGTGATCCATGTTGGTTGGTTCTTTGAATTCGACACCATCGAGGTCCATGAGGTAGGTCGCTCCTCTAAAAAGGATAGTTTTGACAATATAAGGGCCAACCCATTTAGGTTTGAACTTCCCACGTGGATCAAAGATCAGGGCTTGCAGTTATTTAAGAACAAGGTCACCCATGACAATTTTCCTCGGACAAACTTCTAGTTAAAAGCACGGGCTGTACTCTTTTGATAGATACGCACATGGTCGCCTGCTGCTAGGTGATTTTCATCTAGGAGGGCTAATTCCTCGTATGTTTCCCTTAACCAATCAAACTCTGAAATTTCACATTCTGCCATCACTCACAGAGATGGTAACTCTATTTCAACCAGAAGCACTGCTTCTATACCATATACTACTAAATAAGGAGTTGCACCTATAGACGTCCTTATCGAGGTTCTATATCCCCAAAGAGCAAATGGTAGTTTCTCAAGCCAGTCTTTGTAAGTATCGGCCGACTTCTACAATATGGCCTTGACATTCTTGTTTGCAGCTTCGACTGCCCCATTGGTTTGCGGCCTGTATGGTGATGACTTATGATAAGTGATTTTGTATTCCTCAACCAGATCCCTGACTTCTACTTTAAAATGATTTTCGTTGTCTGAAATAATCTCATGGGGGACTCCAGAGCGGCAGATGAGATTTCTTTTGATGAATTTGGCCACTTCCTTGGCCCCCAACTTGGTGTAGGATGCAGCTTCTACCAACTTGGTGAAATAATCAATGGCTACCAAAATGTATCGATTTTTATTCGAGGCTTTTGGAACAACTTTGCCAATGATATCGATTCCCCAAGTTGAGAATGGCCATGGAGAGGTCATACTATAGAGCAGAGATGACGGTACATGCATCATTTTTGCGTGGATCAGGCACTTGTGGCACCTTCTCACGTATTCAGAACAATCTTTTTCCAATGTTGTCCAGTAGTACCCTTGTCTTACTATCTTCTTGGCTAGCATGTGACCGTTCATGTGTGGACTGTATACCCCCTCGTGTATTTATTCCATTATCCTTTTGGCACTTTTTTTGAACAAGCAAGTCAGGTCGTGACCATTGTACCCTTTCTTCAACAATATTTTGCCAGAAATGATGAATTATGCTGCGAACCTTCGAATTGCTCTTTTATCTTTCTCAGTAGACTCTTGGGGGTACGTTCCCCTTTCTATAAAGTCCTAGACATCTTAGTAGCACGGTGTTTCCTTTTCTTCTTTGATTGCAGTGATCATGCTGAATGAAGGCTCCTATCTTTGATCAATTACGAGAGGAATCATCTTGACTCCCATAGGGATTTGATCATGGAGGCTAGGGTAGCTAATGAATTTTCTAACTGGTTCTCCTCCCTAGGCAGGTAAAAGAATGTCACATTCTTGAACTATCTCTTGAGTCTATCGAGATGGTCATAATAGGGCTTCAACCTTTCTTCTTACACCTTCCATTCTCCTCTAGCTTGCGATATGATGAGGTTTGAATCTCCGAAGACATTGAATTTCTGAACTTTGAATTCTATAGCCGCTTCCATCCCCAAAATGCATGCCTCGTATTCAGCAGTATTGTTGGTGGAGTTGTAATTGAACTTGACTGCTAGTGGGGTGTGGTCCCCATTTGGTTATACCAGAATCATTCCTACTCCGTAGCCTTTCATGTTGGCTGCCCCATCAAAGTACAACATCCACTACTCTTCTTTGATTTCTATGATATTTTTGTCTAGGAATGGGAAGTCTCCATTTTTCCTTCAAAGTCGACAGCGTGTTCTGCAAAATGCTCAGCTATAATTCTCCCTTTCACCGATTTTCTTGTTACATACTTGATATCGAATTCGGATAGTAGAAGAAACCAACGTAATATAAGACCGGTCAGGGCAGGTTTTTCGAGGAGATATTTTAGAGGATCTATGCGGGATATGAGTACAATTGGAAAGGCTAACATGTAGTGCCTTAATCGACTGTTGCTCCAGGCTAAGGCACAACACGTTTTTTTTGAGGGTAGAGTAATTGAGTTCATACCAAGTCATCCACTTGCTAAGGTAATATATGGCTTTTCAGAGTGTCTCTCTTCTCCTTCTTGGGCTAGCATGCAACCCATAGCATTTTCAGAGACAGATAGATAAAGATATAAGGGCTTGTGAAGGGTGGGTGGTGAAAGGACAGGTGTAGGATATGAGCAACGTAGAAGTAACCAACGTAATATATGACCGGTCAGGGCAGGTTTTTTAAGGAGGTATTTTAGAGGATCCATGCGGGATATGAGCACAATTGGAAAGGCTAACATGTTGTGCCTTAATCTACTGTTGCTCCAGACTAAGGCCCAAAATGTTTTTTCGAGGGTAGACTAATTGAGTTCATACCCAATCATCCACTTGCTAAGGTAATATATGGCTTTTCAGAGTGTCTCTCTTCTCCTTCTTGAGCTAGCATGCAACCCATAGCATTTTCAGAGACAGATAGATAAAGATATAAGGGCTTGTGAGGGGTGGGGACACCAGAGCGGCAGATGAGATTTCTTTTGATGAATTTGGCCACTTCCTTGGCCCCCAACTTGGTGAAGTAATCAATGGCTACCAAAATGTATCGATCTTAATTCGAGGCTTTTGGAACAACTTTGCCAATGATATTGATTCCCCAAGTTGAGAATGGCCATGGAGAGGTCATACTGTAGAGCAGAGATGACGGTACATGCATCATGTTTGCGTGGATCTGGCACTTGTGGCACCTTCTCACGTATTCAGAACAATCTTTTTCCAATATTGTCCTGTATTACCCTTGTCTTACTATCTTGTTGGCTAGCATGTGACCGTTCATGTGTGGATTGTATACCCCCTCGTGTATTTCTTCCATTATCCTTTTGGCACTTTTTTCGAACAAGCAAGTCAGGTCGTGACCATTGTACCCTTTCTTTAACAATTTTTTTGCCAAAAATGATGAATTGTGCTGCGAACCTTCGAATTGCTCTTTTTTCTTTCTCAGTAGACTCTTGGAGGTACGTTCCCCTTTCTATAAAGTCCTAGACATCTTGGTAGCACGGTGTTTCCTTTTCTTCTACGATTGCAGCGATCATGCTGAATGAAGGCTCGTATCTTTGATCAATTACCAGAGGCATCATCTTGACTCCCACGGGGATTGGATCATGGAGGCTAGGGTAGCCAATGAATCTGCTAACTGGTTCTCCTCCCTAGGCAGGTAAAAGAATGTCACATTCTTGAACTATTTCTTGAGTCTATCGAGATGGTCATAATAGGGCTTCAACCTTTCTTCTTACACCTTCCATTCTCCTCTAGCTTGCGATATGATGAGGTTTGAATCTCCGAAGACATTCAATTTCTGAAGTTTTAATTCTATAGCCGCTTCCATCCCCAAAATACATGCCTCGTATTCAGCAGTATTGTTGGTGGAGTTGTAATTGAGCTTGACTGCCAGTGGGGTGTGGTCCCCATTTGGTGATACCAGAATCATTCCTACTCCGTAGCCTTTCATGTTGGCTGCCACATCAAAGTACAACTTCCACTGCTCTTCTTTGATTTCCATGATATTTTTGTCCAGGAATGGGAAGTCTCCATTTTTCCTACGAAGTCGACAGCGTGTTCTGCAAAATGCTCAACTATAATTCTCCCTTTCACCGATTTGCTTGTTACATACTTGATATTGAATTCGGATAGTAGAAGTAACCAACGTAATATGTGACCGATCAGGGCAGGTTTTTCGAGGAGGTATTTTAGCGGATCCATGCGGGATATGAGCACAATTGGAAAGGCTAACATGTAGTGCCTTAATCGAATGTTGCTCCAGACTAAGGCCCAGCACGTTTTTTCGAGGGTAGAGTAATTGAGTTCATACCCAGTCATCCACTTGCTAAGGTAGTATATGGATTTTCAGAGTGTCTCTCTTCTCCTTCTTGGGCTAGCATGTAACACATAGCATTTTTAGAGACAGATAGATAAAGATATAAGGGCTTGTAAGGAGTGGGTGGTGAAAGGACAGGTGTAGGATATGAGCAACGTAGAAGTAACCAACGTAATATATGACCGGTCAGGGTAGGTTTTTCAAGGAGGTAATTTAGAGGATCCATACGGGATATGAGCACAATTGGAAAGGCTAACATGTAGTGCCTTAATCGACTGTTGCTCCAGACTAAGGCCCAACACGTTTTTTCGAGGGTAGAGTAATTGAGTTCAACACAGTCATCCACTTGCTAAGGTAATATATGGCTTTTCAGAGTGTCTCTCTTCTCCTTCTTGGGCTAGCATGCAACCCATAGCATTTTCAGAGACAGATAGATAAAGATATAAGGGTTTGTGAGGGGTGGGGACTCCATAGCGGCAGATGAGATTTCTTTTGATGAATTTGGCCACTTCCTTGGCCCCAACTTGGTGTAGGATGCAGCTTCTACCAACTTGGTGAAGTAATCAATGGCTACCATAATGTATCGATTTTTATTCGAGGCTTTTGGAACAATTTTTCCATTGATATCGATTCCCCAAGTTGAGAATGGCCATGGAGTGGTCATACTGTAGAGTAGAGATGACGGTACATTCATCATGTATGCGTGGATCTGGCATTTGTGGCACCATCTCACGTATTCAGAACAATCTTTTTCCAATGTTGCCCAGTAGTACCCATGTCTTACAATCTTCTTGGCTAGCATGTGACCGTTCATGTGTTGACTGTATACCCCCTTGTGTATTTATTCCATTATCCTTTTGGCACTTTTTTCGAACAAGCAAGTCAGGTCGTGACCATTGTACTTTTCTTCAACATTTTTTTGCCAGAAATGATGAATTGTGCTGCGAACCTTCAAATTGCTCTTTTGTCTTTCTCAGTAGACTCTTGGAGGTACGTTCCCCTTTCTATAAAGTCCTAGACATCTTGGTAGCATGGTGTTTCCTTTTCTTCTTCGATTGCAGCGATCATGCTGAATGAAGGCTCGTATCTTTGATTAATTACCAGAGGCATCATCTTGACTCCCACGGGGATTTGATCATGGAGGCTAGGGTAGCCAATGAATCTGCTAACTGGTTCTCCTCCCTAGGCAGGTAAAAGAATGTCACATTCTTGAACTATCTCTTGAGTCTATCGAGATGGTCATAATAGGGCTTCAATCTTTCTTCTTTCACCTTCCATTCTCCTCTAGCTTGCGATATGATGAGGTTTGAATCTCCAAAGACATTCAATTTCTGAAGTTTTAATTCTATAGCCGCTTCCATCCCCAAAATGCATGCCTCAAATTCAGCAGTATTGTTGGTGGAGTTGTAATTGAGCTTGACTACCAGTGGGGTGTGGTCCCCATTTGGTGATACCAGAATCATTCCTACTCCGTAGCCTTTCCTGTTGGCTGCCCCATCAAAGTACAACTTCCCCTACTCTTATTTGATTTCCATGATATTTTTGTCCAGGAATGGGAAGTCTCCATTTTTTCTTCGAAATCGACAGTGTGTTCTGCAAAATGCTCACCTATAATTCTCCCTTTCACCGATTTGCTTGTTACATACTTGATATCGAATTCGGATAGTAGAAGTAACCAACATAATATATGACTGATCAGGGCAGGTTTTTCGAGGAGGTATTTTAGAGGATCCATGCGGAATATGAACACAATTGGAAAGGCTAACATGTAGTGCCTTAATCGACTGCTGCTCCAGACTAAGGCCCAACACATTTTTTCGAGGGTAGAGTAATTGAGTTCATACCCAGTCATCCACTTGCTAATATAATACATGGTTTTTCAGAGTGTCTCTCTTTTCCTTCTTAGGCTAGCATGCAACCCATAGCATTTTCAGAGACAGATAGATAAAGATATAAGGGCTTGTGAGGGGTGGGTGGTGAAAGGACAGGTGTAGGATATGAGCAACGTAGAAGTAACCAACGTAATATATAACCGGTCAGGGCAGGTTTTTCGAGGTGGTATTTTAGAGGATCCATGCGGGATATGAGCATAATTGGAAAGGCTAACATGTAGTGCCTTAATCGATTGTTGCTCCAGACTAAGGCCCAACACATTTTTTCGAGGGTAGAGTAATTGAGTTCATACCCAGTCATCCACTTGCTAAGGTAATATATGGCTTTTCAGAGTGTCTCTCTTCTCCTTCTACCCATAGCATTTTCAGAGACAGATAGATAATGATATAAGGGCTTGTGAGGGGTGGGGACTCCATAGCGGCAGATGAGATTTCTTTTGATGAATTTGGCCACTTCCTTGGCCCCCAACTTAGTGTAGGATGCAGCTTCTACCAACTTGGTGAAGTAATCAATGACTGCCAAAATGTATCGAATTTTATTCGAGGCTTTTTGAACAACTTTGCCAATGATATCGATTCCCCAAGTTAAGAATGGCCATGGAGAGGTCATACTGTAGAGCAAAGATGACGGTACATGCATTATGTTTGCGTGGATCTGGCACTTGTGGTACCTTCTCACGTATTCAGAACAATCTTTTTCCAATGTTGTCCAGTATTACCCTTGTCTTACTATCTTCTTGGCTAGCATGTGACCGTTCATGTGTGGACTGTATACCCCCTCGTGTATTTCTTCCATTATCCTTTTGGCACTTTTTTCGAACAAGCAAGTCAAGTTGTGACCATTGTACCCTTCCTTCAACAATTTTTTGCCAGAAATGATGAATTATGCTGCGAACCTTCGAATTGCTCTTTTGTCTTTCTTAGTAGACTCTTGGGGGTACCTTCCCCTTTCTATAAAGTCCTAGACATCTTGGTAGCACGGTGTTTCTTTTTCTTCTTCGATTGCAGCGATCATGCTAAATGAAGGCTCGTATCTTTGATCAATTACCAGAGGCATAGGCTAGGGTAGCCAATGAATCTGCTAACTGGTTATCCTCCCTAGGCAGGTAAAAGAATGTCACATTCTTGAACTTTCTCTTGAGTCTATCGAGATGGTCATAATAGGGCTTCAACCTTTCTTCTTTCACCTTCCATTCTCCTCTAGCTTGCGATATGATGAGGTTTGAATCTCCAAAGACATTCAATTTCTAAAATTTTAATTCTATAGCCGCTTACATCCCCAAAATGCATGCCTCATATTCAGCAGTATTGTTGGTGGAGTTGTAATTGAACTTGACTGCTAGTGGGGTGTGGTCCCCATTTGGTTATACCAGAATCATTCCTACTCCGTAGCCTTTCATGTTGGCTGCCCCATCAAAGTACAACATCCACTACTCTTCTTTGATTTCTATGATATTTTTGTCTAGGAATGGGAAGTCTCCATTTTTTCTTCAAAGTCGACAGCGTGTTCTGCAAAATGCTCAGCTATAATTCTCCCTTTCACCAATTTGCTTGTTACATACTTGATATCGAATTTGGATAGTAGAAGTAACCAACGTAATAAAGATATAAGGGCTTGTGAGGGGTGGGTGGTGAAAGGACAGGTGGATTTTGAAGGTAGGCTTTTATTTTGTTGAATGCGGCTTGACATTGGTCATCCCATTAGAACTACTCTCCTTTTCTTAGTAATCAAAATAAGAAATCACATGTAGTTGTGAGCTTTGAGATAAAGCGGCTGATGAATTGGATCCTCCCGATGACCCTCTCACTTCCTTTTTATTCTGCGGCGGTGCCATTTCTAGAATTGCTTTGATTTTAGAGGGATCGACCTCTATCCCCCTCTGTGTAATAAGAAATCCTAGGAGCTTCCTAGAGGTCACACTGAAAGTGCATTTCTTTGGATTAAGCCTCATCTTGTACTTACACAACCTTTTGAAAAACTTCTCCGATGCCACCAAGTGTCCTTCCCTATCCTTTGATTTTACAATCATGTCATCTACATACACTTCTACTTCCTTATGAATCATGTCAAGCAATAGAGTGGTGGCAGTTCTTTGGTAGGTTGCTCTAGCATTTTTGAGCTAGAAAGGCATCACTCTATAGTAGTAGGTCCCCCAAGGTATGGTGAATGTCGTCTTTTCCCGATCTTCCAGCGCCATTAGAATCTGATTATACCCTAAAAAACCATCCATGAATGACAGTAGCTCATATCCTGTAGTGTTGTCTACCAAAACATCAATGTGGGGGAGTAGGAAGTTATCCTTCGGACTGACTTTAGTTAGATCACGGAAGTCGACACATACACGAACCATTCCATCCTTCTTGGGGACTGGCACGATTTTGGCATGAATCCTACCTTGAATTGTTTCTCTACTTCTTCTTTGACTTTGAGCACCCATTCTGGCCTCATGCGCCTCAGTTTTTGCTTGACAGGTTTAGAATTGGGGAGGAGAGGAATACAATTTTGGACAATCTCGGGATCGACCCCGGGCATGTCCTCGTAAGACTAAGCAAAAACATCTTTGAATTCTTTTAGCAAGAGAGTCAATTTTTCTTTTTCTTCTTTATTAAGTGTTAAGACAATTTGCACAATTTGTGGGTTATCTTTTTCACCTAGGTTAATCGATAAAGTATCTTCGATAATTTCATAAGCAGGTGGTTTTTCAATTAGTTACTTAAGTTTGATTGGGAGATCCTCAGAGGGATCTATGAATTTATAAGTATTAGACACAGAGGAATAAGCAGAACCGTCTTTCATTTCACTTATAATAGGTGGAATGATTACATCAAATAGTGGTGGGTTCTACAACGGCCGACTCTGGTACAGACTTGATAATTGGAAGTACAGACTATGGGAAAACAGGGGATTGGGTGACACAGACAGATGACTCTATAGCTTGGTTGCTCAGACCCTCCTCAGCTGGTATGGTCAGATCATCTTGGCTCTTGGCCCTCTTTCCTTCCTTTTCTTCAGCAACTTCTTCCCACATTTTCTTGATAGCCTCAGTGTCCAGATACTTCAACCAGTCTTCCTCTGGGGTTTTCACAACTTCTTCCAAATAGAATGGATCTTGATAGGGGCACCTTTCACAGTCAGTGAAGATTTTAAGTCCAGGGTACCTTTTTTCTGGTAGTCTGATGGATCCAAGGTTCAGGGAACCCAAAACAAGGGAAGTCAATCCCATCTTTGACAAATTGCATGTTCAAGGTCTTGCGGTATGGTGGGAGAATCCTCACTCTCTTCGTCCACACCTTTTTTTGCTCGAGATCTTCCTTGGTGGGCTTGTACCCCAATTCAAAAGTGCCTTTTTGTCCTTTAATCTGGGAAAACTTGCAAATCCCTTATTGTCATTGACCCAATCCCATCCCAGGGAAGTAGTTCATTTTGCGAATGATATTGACAATCGCGGAGTGGATTTTAGGCAACTTGTCTTCATTATCGATCATGTGGACTTTTTCCATGAAGAATCCTCCGATTTCCCCCTCTTCTAGTTTAGGTATTTGGATTTCAAAGACGGGAGCATATCTTGGGAAGGCTTCATTTCCCTAACTGAGTCAAAGATGATTTTTACCTTTTTCTCATGAATGTACTTAATCATTTGGTGCAAAGTGGATGACACAGTTTTATTGACATGCAGTCAGGGCCTTCTAATCAACAGATTAAATGAGGTAGGTACATCCATGACTTGGAAGATTTTAGTGCAAACCAAAGACCCCACTTTGATTTGGAGAGAAACAATCCTCATCACAGTTCTCTTGGTGTTATCATAAGCCCTCACAGATCGTACAGACGGAGTGATGTCTAGGATGTTGACCCCCAAGGTGGTAGCGGTTCTTAGAACACAAACATTTAAGGCAAAGCTTGTATTGACTAGACAGAATGGCACTTGCTGCCCCTTGTACCCAATAGTGATGTACAAAGCCTTGTTATGTGCAGATCCTTTCGGTGGCAGATCCTCAATGGAGAAGGTAATGACTAGATTAGGGGTGAGTGTACCTAAAAAAGCCACCATATCTTCCGGTACAACGTCAATGGGGACCTCAATTCTAGCTAAGGCATTCAACATGACCTGTCATGCTTGTAGGATGTCACCATGATGTCCCATATTGAGAGGTGTTCTTTAGTTTTCTTCAATTGCTTTATCAACTCATTGTCCTCTTTGATGACCTCATCCATTTTTCCCTTTCCCTTGTCTTTAACCGGTCCTTTCTCGATGGTTTCCGTGACAGGCTGTGGAGGCTGATAATGACGGCCCAACCTAATCAGATGATCAATCTCGACAGGAGTAGGTCCTTCTACAGTCCCATCTTCTTTGAACCAATTGCAATCTGTTCCCACAAAAGGTTTCTCTAGCTCTTTCTAGATAGAGGCATCACTTTCATCGTTGGGATCATACCATTTAAGGTCTACTGCCCCTAGATCATGTTCTTCCAGAAAGAAAAAATATTGTTCATCATCTAGGTACTGTTGCCATTCATCATTCTTTCCTTCAATCAGGTGAATTCTCCCAAACTCTAGGATGTCAATGAGGGATAAGGGATGTCCTAAGGGGGTGATATAGGTGATAGGGTTGAAGGATACGGGGACGGATTCGATGAGGCTGATATTTTGGTGGTTTGGCAGGGGATTTTGTGTAACGTGGGGATGCTTTATTGGTGGCTCAATGATATTCTAGTCAATGAGATCTTGGATATCATGGCGGAGGCACACGAAATCATCAATGTTGTGGCCAGGGGCTTGGGGGTAGGTGCAATGTTGGACATGTCACAGCTTGGTGGTGGCAGGGTATTTTGAGGTTAGAGCAGTTGGAAGTGGCCCTTTTTGAGGAGACGATCTAAGGCCGAGGAGAGTGAGATTTCTAGCTTGGCAAAATTACGAGGAGGCTTTTTTTGGAAAAGGGCGATTAGACGAGTTTGCTTGGTTGGAGGCTTGGTACGGCCTAGGAGGGTATGCCATGGGTTGACTGCTAAGGGCATTGACATTTGGAACGTTGCGGGAGTAATTGGGCCTTCTTAACTGACCCAGAGGCTCTTCTTTCTTAATCTTTCCTTCCCTGATAGCGTCTTCAATTTGAGTTCCAACTTCAAACAACTCCTCAAAGGTGGAGATGGATTGATAGAATAACTTCTCATGGTAGAGTGGTTGCAGATTTCAGATTAACATTCTTACTTGTTCCTTCTAAACTGGCCGGTAGGTCATCTGGTCCACTTTCTTCCTCCGTCTACTCAGGAAAGCAGCGAAGGATTCATTGTTATTCTGTCGGATAGTTTCCAAATCACTAATCATGACATCCAGCTCTTGATTGTAAGAATAGTGATTGACAAACACCCGAACGATATCTTCCCATGCCCGAGTTTTGGAGGCTTCCAAGGTAAGGAACCATAATAGTGCAGACTTTACGAGGGTTGTGGGAACCTGAAGTTTAAGGTTGCTCCCAACTTTACGAGGGTTGTAGGAACCATAATAGTGCAGCCCATCGATTGGAAGATGCTCATACACAACTTTACATAGCTTTTCAGATTCCCAGTTCCATCAAAATGGTCAATGGCGGGCATCCTGAAGTTTTCTGGCAGTTTCAGCTTACAGGCTCGAAAAGCCCTTCCAGGTCCAACATGTAATCATCAACCCCCTTGCTCTTCCTTAATACACTTTCTAGCTTGTCAACTTTGTCCATTTTCTACTGGAGTTTTTTCTCATGTACAGGTGGTAGGACCCTTTGAAACCAATCTTCTTCCATATTATTCTCATGTACAGCGATGAGAGGTGGTACAAACCCCGACGGTGGTGGTGGCATGAATCCCAGTGGTGGTGGGAACCCAAGTGGGTACTGTGGCTACTGTTGTTTTAATTCTTCAATAAACCTCAAAACTTGGGCCAGGCTGTCGGACTGCTGGCTTAAGGTTGCTCCCAACTTGGTAACCTTGTTTTCCAACTCTTCCAGTTCATGCTGAAATAACTTGTTGGGCTGATTCTGACAAACAATTATCTGAATTTTCAACCCAAGATGAGGATCCCAGCTGCTGACTTTGGGAATCTATACTGACCTATAGATTTTGAGAGGACTGTATCAGATTCTGACAGTGACAACTTTAGACAAACAACAGCAGTGATGTTAACAAACGTGGACTGACAGGTGTATAGACTGATTAAAATGATTAAAATAGTGCGTGCAGACTAATAGGAAAGGTGTATGCATATGAGACGAGCATGCGGATGGAAGCACTAATCTACATGATGCTCTTATTTCTAGCAGATAGCAGTTAAACAAGGTCTCAGCCATACAGAGTGTGCAAACCTTACCTTCCAGTATGATCACTAGGGGATAACAGGGGTTTTCAGGATATTTTAGAAGTTTGGATGGAGCTTATGGGAGAAACTAGTTATATCTAGGTGAGTCGGATAGAGTTTTCGGGAGAAACTGGTTATATCTGGGTAAGTTGGACAGAGTTTCTGGGAGAAACTGGTCGTACCTGGATGTTTCTGGGATATATGGACAGAGTTTTCGGGAGAAAATGGTTATATCTGGGTGAGTTGGACAGAGTTTCTGGGAGAAACTGGTTATATCTGGGATATCTGAATGGAGTTTCTAGGAGGAACTAGTTAAATATGATGGTGATCATACTGTCTAACAAGTTTTCATACTCCTATGTCTTGGAACCAACAAACAAGGTTTGCGGTGTATATTTTTGTGAACATGGAGCAGACATCCTTACCATGGTGCCTAGGCAGGTCAACTCAATATGGTCACATGTGAGTGGTTGCCTTGGGAATCATAAGAAAGAGGTTCTGCCTCATGCCACATAAGCGTCTACACCGCGCAGGTAATCCTTTCAGGGCATACAATAGTTATATCACATTGTCTTATCTGAAAAGATAAATGAACAATTCTATGAAAGGTTCTACAGGAATCTATATGCAAAGACTGGATTTAGTCAAAGAGGGTCCATTGACGAGAGTTCCAATATACCGTCAGAGAGACAGTACGGAGGTTTTTACTCTTTTTGATATACCTTAGAAGGTACAGTATCAATGGTGACTTGTGCCCTGTCACAGCAAGACCTGAACAATGTCAGCGCCGCGTTTCAGACACAGTCGGAGGGAAAATACAAGAGTGCAATGCGGTGAACCAGACACAGTAAAAAGATGATTTTAAGGATGCTTGTTATAAGTCAAACATTTGTATTATTTTGTTTTAAAATAAAATATCCCCAACAGATTCGCCAAATTATGGACACGCGGAATCGGTTTTCCTTTTGATTGAAATTGATTTGAAAAATGTAAGAAATGTCTGTTGCAAATAGATACAGAGTCGCCACTTAGTCTTTAAGGAACTAAGAAACCTAATTTGACTCACCCAAATAGATAAAGGGCACCGGCCCTTCATGACCAAAGAACTTGGCTCAAGGTTTTGCTACGAGAGAGGAAGGAGCCTTTGTCACAACTAAAGCACCCTCAACTGGCCCGTCTTTCGTTGGGCCTCATTTAGCATCCAAATAATCATCTTATACTAAATTTGGTTCGACAATTAATACTATGATAGTATATTACATCTCATAAGAATCTTGAAATAGAAGATCAAAAGATAAGATATCACTCATAAGATATAGCCAAATATCACACAATGCAAAAGTGAAAGATCACACAAACAAACCTAGGAAAAATCTTCTAATCACATATCAAGTAATCAAGTTTTCCTAGTCTAGAAGGGGGACATGAATTGTTCTTGAAACAAATAATCAATTAAAAATGCTTAGCAAGCTAGAATGATGCATGTTGATTATTGAGAAAAGAAGATCTCTCAATCCCCAGGACGGATGAGAAAGGATAATTAGATCTAGGGGAATCATGAACACGTGATCAAGTTCATTCCTTACAATTTCCTTAGATTAGGAGTCACAAAACCTCCAAATCTTGTATGGTTGGAATGTATGATCCTAGAATGTGCAAAGGTTGTAGTGTGTTTGTGTACATGGACTTTCTAAAGTGACTTAGAAGTCTAGAGTATGCATGAATGTATGAAGAAAATTATTGTAGGACATATACAAATGTAGTACGAACTACTTCCTAAGATATGAGCTAATTTGGAGTGCATATAAGCATCAAATCAAATAATGAAAGTAAAAGCATAGTTGCTGTGAATAGTGGACATAATAGTGAGTTGATTTTGTAAAAATGGAAAAGTAGGGTTAGAAATATTTTTAGTTCATGATATTTTATGGAGATCATCTTTATTGTGTCTAGAACACATTTGAAAAATCCAAACTACAATAACTATTACAGATTGAGAGAAATCATATAAACAATAAAGGTTACTCAGAAATAGAATCCGTACTGTCGACTGAAATGTTGAAAACTTTTAGAAAATGAAAACAAAACATCTCGAAGCCCATATTATACAGAAAGTTCCCTAAGACACTGAAGTTCAAGGGAAAAATGAGTTCAGACCACTCCTTTTGGAAAAGTTTTCTAAAAAACAAGTTGAAATTCAACCTAGCTGCTGTGATAGTAAAAATAGAATGTCTGGAAGGAATGTTTGGACCAAAATTGAACCCTTCTAAGTGTTTTTCGACCAAACCAAAAATCATGGGTGTTCTCTAATGAGTTAGGAAGACTTTTCAAGTTGTCTTGTAATCACCAATTGGGTATTGAACTCAAAATATTATTTTGAAGTTGAATAACTCGCTGTTTTGAAGACTTTGAGAAAACAAGGTGTATTTCTTGGAATCCAAATATTGGGGTTTTAGAGGGATTTTGGAATAGGGGGTTTTGAAAGCATATTTTCAACATCAAAGGGAGATTATGGCCTCTTGGAATATCATCATCAAACTCAAGTCAAGAATTTCCAAGATTGTTGGAAAGGTTTGTTTTTATTTGAATGTGACTTCAAGAATACATAGAAATGTATTGAAGTTATAATCATCATCTATCAAACATGTTTTTGAGGTCAAGAGCTACTATCCATAAGGATTCACTGACCTCAAACACCATGTCATCATCTAGATGATGATGAACTAGTAAGCAAATAAAGAAAATCAAAATGAAATGAGATTAAGAAGAGATGATCACATCATGAAAATAAGCAAGTAAAGCAATCAATAGATGATATTCAATGAGATTTTGGACTTGTAGCTTAGTGTTTCACTCATATATGGTGACTTTGGACATGGAAGTAGCTTCTTATCTCATAAATATTCAAAAAAAAAAATGGTGGTTGGGTGTATTGAATGTGAAGTAAAGAGAAGTAATGAAGTAAAAACAAGGTTGAGAACTCACTTTCTTGTTGAAAATCAAAAGGAGGAAGCTCACTTTCACTAACCTTCTCTCTACAACTTTCTCTAAACATTGCATTTGCACCCCCCAAAATGAGAAGTCAAGGAGGGTTTATATAGGCCAATTTGGGGGTGGTTTGGGATTTAAAGAGTACTCCCATTGGTCCCAAACATCTATAACAAGAAACTACGTCGTTTTGGTTTTCAATTAATCAAATTGGACCCCCAAAATAAATTACAAAAATGGACTGTGCTGGGGGAGAGTGCCGTGACGGCATTGGGCCTGTGCCCCGGAAGCAGTGGGCCAGTGCCGCAGTAGCACTGCTCCTTCAACATCCAAATAATGGTGTTTAGGCCCCCAGAGGTTTTGGTATTCGCGAAAAGGCCCTATTTCGTCCAAAATTCACAGACAATGCATACGAACTCCAAACCAAGGTTGTAATATACCGTTGGAAAGGTAATGGAGTCTACTTTCCATAAAACAAATAGTTTAAAGTTAAGTCACTTTGAAAAGTTTTGCGGTATTCGCAGTAAAAGTCGATTTGATCGTCTTTTTTACATTCAAAAATTCATAATAAATTCGTTTTAAACCCAGAAATTAAGTGCAATATACCGTTGGGAAGCTATTGACCTCTAGTATCCATGAAAAATATTTGAAAAACGATACGGTGTTCGGTTTCAAAGTCAACTTTTAGGTCAAATCGGTCAAACCTGGGATCTCCAAGAAGTTTTGGGAACCTCTAGGAGCTCCCTAGAGCTGACGATTTCGTCCGATTTTCTTTTAAAACTTATTTTAGTGCTTTTCACATGATCTAGAATGATCTTGGAACTTTTTGGAGAATTTGGATGATTTCAGTAAAACCCTGGTCAAACCTGGTCAAATTTGGGTCAAACTGGTCATTGGGGACTTTCGGGAAACTTCCGGGACTTCTGGGGGTTTCTGGGAGCTGACGATCTTACCTAATTTTGCTTTGAAACTCATTTTATTACTTTTCACATGACGTAGCATGTTTCCAGAACTTTTGGTTCAAATTTGGGAGTGTTTGGGCCTTCAGGGGCATTTTGGTCATTTATACCACTTTTTGAGCATTTTGAGAGATAGAACTAATTTCCAGGAGTCCCTTTTGAGTCCTTTCGATCATCATGAACCACCAAGCTATGGGTTTCCTAAATCTGATAGCTGACAAAATGAGGTGTCTATAGGAGGGTGAGTTAAAGAACTATCTTACTTTCGATTGTTGCTTTATTTTTCACTTTCAATGATTCCAATACTGATGCTCGACACTCAATTCTTTTTCAGGCTGATGGAGCAAGAACCATTGCAAAGCTGTAGGCTAGGGCTCAGGTATATATCTTGATTACCCTTTCTACCAGAAAGCCAGAAAGAACAAATTCTCAGAACACCACGTGAGTCCGTGGACTCAAAAAGAATTTATATTTACAAAAGTGAATTCGTAAATTCAAAAACAATTTATATTCACAAAATGAGTCCGCGGACTAAAAAAGAATTCATATTTACAAAAGTGCATCCGCGAACTCAAAAAGAAATTATATTTACAAAAGTGAATTCGTAAATTCAAAAACAATTTTATATTCACAAAATGAGTCCATGGACTCAAAAAGAATTCATATATACAAAAATGAGTCTGCGGACTCAAAAGAAATTACATTTTCCTCTCTTTTTGCCTTCTCTTTTACAGGAAGAAGAGATCGCTGCTCTAAGGAGACAAATTCAAGAACTCCAGATGAGCCAAAAGGCGGGTATCATGGTGGTGCTGGAGGCAGCGGCCAGGGCGGAGATGGCGGTGATGATGGAGCCGGGGTAGTCAGATAGCTCCACAGGCAGCTAGAAGGAATCCTCATCGCAGACAAGGATGATCTGTCATTTTTTCCCCTTTTTTAGGATGTCCTTGTATGGACAGAGAAACAATCCGAACTTTCTTCTCTCTTCTCCTCTTTTTTTTTTTATTCATACCTTCCTCCTTCTTTCTTTTATGGACTTAAGTTTAGATGGATGGATGGATAGGTGACATATATGCATGGTGTAGCCTTCGAGCCAATTTTTTTATGCTTGTGCTTGACTAGGCTTATGGTATCGAACATGTATTTTGTCTGCTTTTATTGAAATGTGAATACTCTTTTAGTCTTACTTATTGATGAATGGTGCAGAAATTGCTGCTTAAATACCAATTTTGCGACATTTTCAATTTTCTTATGCAGGTTTTGGGTTTATTTATATTATAAACTGCACTAGCAACTGTCTGGACTCTAACCGGTACTCAGTGAAGCTAACCAACACTCACTGAATGCCGCGTGACACTCAACAAATGCCGAATGGGAGGCAGCTTCCTTATGACTGCCTAGAGGTTCATTGCCCATTTCACTCAATTGGTGACTGGTTTTCCTGGCTTCAAAGTCTCTTCTATGAGGACATCCATTGGATCTGCCCCCAGTGGGTTTATTGCTCTCACAGTGCGGCTTCCCAGACATCCCAGGGTTTGGCTACCTAGCTTGCATGCTACCACCTTTTATATTCTGAGCCAGGTATTCCGTCAGTTCAGGTTACTTCAGGACGCCCCAAATGATATCACTTTGGACTTTTTGAGGAATTTCGGCCTGTACCCTTCCACTATGAGGATTTTCACTGAGGCTTGGCATGACAGGGTGTCTGTTCCCTTTTAGAGGGTTCCTGCTTCGATTGTGCCTACCGCAGAATACCTTCTCGAGGTCTAAACTTTGGTTGAGAGGCAGTCCCATGGCTAGACAGATACAGTAAAAAGCAACAAAATTTGAACTTTATTTTCCAAAATTTTGACAAATCCTGTCTTACTCTTGTTGCGCTTATTTAAACATGTGATATTTGTTTTTCAAAAAGACTTTTCTTTGTACTTAGAAAATTTTATAATCATGTTGAATCAAAGTTTGCACTCTTTCAATATTATCTTTGGGTTATGAAAATTTTCCTCCTAATGTCTTTCTTGACCTTTATTACCTCGCTTTGAGTCTTGCATAGAGCTTTAATCATTCTATGCCATGATTTCTCATTTGTTTTTCACATAATGCTCATTTTGATAGCTAGTAGATCCAAAGACGGGTTTAGGGCATTTGTCTAGGTTCTTCGGGTAGCAACTAAAGTTTACCCCTAGTTTTGGGGCTTTGTCATATTTTTGGGAAAATGCAAGTTTGCCCCTAGTTTAGTATGGAGAAATGCAAGACATAGAGTTTTGTTTTTTTGGTTTTAATTGGACTGAAGGCTTTGGGAGCTCACCTACTTATCCCCGAGTGGGTGTCAGGTCCATAGTAGTTTAGCCAAGGCTTGAAGGAAAGTGCCTTTCAGGCAATCTTATTAATGACCGAACCGATTAGATTGCCTACTATTTGCACCACAAAATAATATTAAAAGTGGAGCCAACCAAATCTGAGAAACAGCAATGCGTGAAGTGTGTACAAAAGGAAGGCTGATGAGAAAGGGGGCTGATGCAACATAACGGTACCATAATCAAGGAATCAAGCCACATCAGTGTAAAGGCAGTTGTTGACAGTTATATTGAGGTAAACGAATGACACGTGTGACACAAAGTAGTAACAAGCATGGGTATGGATAAAGCCCATGATTCCAAAATCATGGGATAGTGGGCAGTTTCTTAGCACAGGGGCAACGGTTATCACTGTTGTTGTCTATTTAAAGGAACGAAGAAAGGAGAGGAAGAGATCCCAGAGATCAAGAACACTTATCATTTTCTTTACTTTTTTCATGTATTTCCTTTATCTTTAAATTACCAGTTTTTTTAGGAGTAGCCTTGTAAAGACTTTAGTTAGAAGACGAAATCTTCACTTCTAATTGCACTTTGTTTGATGAATACTTTAATGGAATTCATACTCTATTTTCCTCTAAGCTAATCCCAGTTCCCTTTGCATTCCAAGTCCTTAATCTTTGGTTGAGGCAATTTGAACTTATTTTGGAGAAATTTTGTTCCTCTATTTCTCTAACTCGTTTGATTCGTCATATCGTTCATTTTAAGAGGACATTTGTCTGGCACGCCCGCACTATAGCAATTACATAATTTTCTGCCATACAATTTTTGGCACGCCCGGTGGAACCTTTTGTGAGGAATTGAGCAATTCATCATGCCACCAAGGAAGAACTTATCAAAAGATAAAAGGGTCGTAGCGCTACCAGAGATGGATGCTCTGATAGTGGAAAAAAATGTTGAAGGGAGTGATTAGTCTCACAATGGCAGTCATGATTCGCTCCAACAACAGCCTAGAAATGTTGAGGCCACTACAAGTGGACCAGACCAACAGGCTCTGAAGGAATACGCATCAAAAATGCGTTTCAATTTGGATAGTGCGTTGCATGATTGGCTTCAAGCCAATTCACAACAAATATCCACAATTGTGAAACCATTTACGGGCATGATGCAGAAGATGGGAGATCAGATTACTAAGAGTATTGACCAGCAGATGTCGTATATAACGGAAAATTTTGGTCCTGCATCTTCCTTGAAAAGCAGTGCCCAAAAAGAGCCTGTACATCTATAAATCAGGCTCCACAATTGAGTTATGGGAATGTGAAGGTTCTAGCCCGGTCTCCAGTGCCTGGTTTTTCGACTCATCCTGGATCAGGTATGTTTGACCATATGTCAAGTTCTAGTAACCAACCAGGATAGAGTCAGATGGGATAGAGTATGGGGCCTGTAGGTGTTCAACGGCCATTAAATGGTCTTAATATAAGCACTAACCCCGAACTCCAAGTTTAACAAATGATGGTTCCAGTTCATCAACCTGGTTACTATGAGGGTTCTCACCCACATACTACTATTTGCTCAATGGGAGGGTCCTCAACCCAGCCACTGTTGCTCAACATAAGTCTACTTGTCCAAACAAGGACCCACATGGCAAGTTCCTCCCATTCGCTAACTCATCAGACTGGGGGGTGTTATCAGCCAACAGGGGACACTGGGGGGCAATAACAGTCAATAGGGCAAGCTAGGGGCAACAACAGTTGGTAGTTCAGATTGTGGGGCAACCTAGGCCATAATTGGGACACGTTGGAGGGTACCAACAACTAATATCACCAACTGGAGTCCAATTTCAGCCACCTATAATACACAATGGAATACATGATTTTCCAATCTATCATCCTGCTGGAAATGAGGTACGTAATCCTTATCACCATGATATTCATGGCCATATTCCTATGGGGATAAATAGGGATGAAATAATAGATGTAGTCAGAGAACAGGTACATGGGCAAGTCAGGGAGCAAGTCAATGACCAGTTGAGGACACAGTTTGGTGGAGCGTTTAGGGCCCCCATACATCCATAATATCATAAACCATATCTAGACTTTATTGATAAAATGTTCGAGTTCCCTAGATACTTTAGAATACCTGAGTTTACTTTGTTCTCTGGTGGGGATAGACAAACTACTTTAGAGGACATCGCCCATTTCATGGCACAATGTGGTGAGGTTTCATATAATGTTAAAACTAAGGTTGTTTGCTAATTCACTTACTGGACATGCCTTCACTTGGTATGTGAACCTCCCTACAGGTTCTGTCCAAACTTGGCAGGATATGGAAAGAATCTTCCATAGTCAGTTTTATCAGACTGACCCAGACGTAACTATTGCAAATTTAGCTAGACTAAAACAAAATGCAAGAGAGAATGTAGAGACATTTATCACTAGGTTTAAATCTGCACGGAATAGGTGTAAGGCTAGGCTGCCAGAGGAAGAATACACGCGATTAGCCATCAACAATTTGAAATCTACACTCAGAATGCAGTTTATGGGTCAACAATTTATTGACTTGTGCTATGTTGTTGATGTCGTGGCACGATATAAAAAAGTGATGGATGAGGAAAATAAAAAGAAAAATCATACAAGGGGTGTGTATTATAATGGAAATCATCAGCCTGCGCACTTGATGGAAATCGAGGATGAAAGTCAGGCTGATGAGGAAAATGACAACACATATGAATGCGCTACCGCTGAAATGGCCACTCAAAAGCCATTCATATATGATGTCCTATGTATACCAACCCAAGTCTAAGAAAAGAATACCACCAATTAGGTTGAAAAGCCTAATAAAAATGTGATTTTGATATTACCAGAGCTGACATGGTCTTTGATTGGTTTGTGAAAGAAAGGAAAATAAAACTGACACATGATTTGCCATCGAGCGATGAAATAAAAGGGAAATTTTTTTGTAGATGGCATAATAAATGGACTCATAGCACTAATAAATGTACAACATTTCGTGAGTCCATACAAAAGTGGATAAAAAAATGGACTTATAAAGTTCCCTAATGATAGGCCTATGCAACAGATTGACAAAAACCCGTTTGTGACTGAAGCACATGTCAATATGGTATTAGCTGATTTTACCAACGTGACAAAGCCAGCCAAGACACAATGGCAGATTAAAAATGCTTCTAAAAAAGAAAGGGTGAAAAGTGAGATTTCAAGGCCTAAAGGTCAGTCTAGCAGCCTCAACCCAGAAGCACCACCATTCGAAACAAGAACGGGAGTGTATTATCATGCTTCTAATCCTTATAAGTCATACATTATGATAAGAAAGTCTTTGCATGAATTAGCGGAGGCCAATGAACAGCCAGTTCTCTGTATCAGTTGTGTAGAGAGGTTGACAAACCGCTCCGAAAACAAGATGGTGTGCTTGAAAATGTTGGTGGAACCTTCAAAAAACAAAGCAACCAGGGTAGGTGGTCCAACGACCAGGAGGTTTTCGGGTTACAATGAACATGGATAGGCCAGACAAGGGTAAAGAGGTGATGACATCCCAAACAAGCAAGCAAAGCAAGCCACAAAGACACAAAAATTGTCATCCCTAGAAGCCACTGGTTCAGTCAGTCAAGGTCCGGAGCAAGCCACATATCCTAATACCATGCCAAGAATGGTGTTGCCACCTGTACCACAAGATGGGCGTTAGATGTATGTCTAGCATCCTAAATTCCCTCAATACCATGACCCATCATTTTTAACTCGAACCCAAAAAAGGCGTATGCTATGGAAAAAGGCTGCTCGGATGAATAAACAACCATTGTTTCGAAGATTTGAAGGAAAGTCTAATCAATGGGTTCATAAAATTGATGAAAGTCTAGGGAATCAGGATGATGCCATTAAAGAAATGGGTGATGATTTATCAAAATTTGATGAGCATGATGGTCAGGCAACAGTAAAGAAGGCAGATTGCCAACCCTCAGACAATGATAGCTTTGATCAGTCTGAGTTCAGAAGCTTGATTCGGGAAGATGAGGATCCCCCTAGTGGACAAATTTAGACTGAAGCCGAGCATCCGGCAAACATTCTAAGCCCTGACCACTCAGAAGATGACAAAAACCTTGCCTAATACGAGCTAGGGGTATTATCTCGGGATGATGAAACTCTTATAAGCGATCAGATCCAGACTGATGCCCAAAAAATAGTCAATTTCCCAGATTCAGGCCAGTCAGAAAATGTAAATAGGGAACATGATGTTGCCTTCCAAATAGGATGATCATTGTTATCCTTCTATGATAACATGGTTTACATAATGTTGCAGGATTTTGTGTCTCTTCATTGGCAGCCTGATGGTTTAGAATGGGACGTTAATGATGACTCAGAACCTATGGTATGCATCACGGAAGAAGCTCAAACTTTAAAGCCCTCTGTTCATAATGTGCCAATTTCAGAATCAAAATAGAAAATGGCTATCGTGTTTGATAAGCCAAATGTTGGAATGGCCAAACACTTGAAACCATTACATGTCAAGGCCAATTTTAACAGTGTACCAGTATCCAAAGTACTGGTAGACAATGGAGCCTCTGTTAACTTGTTGCCTTCACATATGCTTAAAAACTACAAAAAAAACCAGTGATGATTTAATAGATATAAATGTAGCCATAGCGGGGTTTTCTGGGGCATTAGTCCAGCCAAAGGGTGTACTCCCAGTCACAGTGTCCATTGGGAGCAGGACTGCCTTAACAGCATTTTTTGTGGTAAATACTACTTCTCATTATAATGCTTTGCTAGGTCGTGATTGGATTCACACTGCTTAGTGTGTGCCATCAACTTTACACCAATGCTTAATTTTTTGGAATGAAGAAGAGGATGAGCCTGAAATTATGGAAGCAGATATAAAACCATTTCTCATATAGTCTCATCTGGCTGAGGCTAAGTTCTATGACATGGAGATAGCACCATTACAGTTTTGGGGAATTAACAAGAATGGCCGTCCTAAGGGGATCGTTCCCATAGTAAGTGGAGGAATCCATGAATATGCTAAAGCTGCCAATGTTATTTAATGGAAGAACACCATATTGAAGTGTATCTTGACATCATGCGCTGAATTCAGGATGATGCGCTGTCACAAGTCCAGGAACTAGTGTGTTTAGCAGATTGTGTGAAGGAAAAGACTGATCAAGACGTGCTAGACCATATTCAAGCATCTGATATACCACATGCACCATCTAAGTTGGATGATGGTAATGCTAAGGTCCAAGATCCGTTAGAAGAAGTTAGCCTGGGGGGATAGATGGTCCTCAGAGAATAAAATTCATAAGCCAACTCCTTCCAACGGATTTTAAGAAAAATTACTCAATTTGTTGGTCTAATACCAAGATTGCTTCGCTTGGAAATACCATGAAATTCTTGGTTTGGATAGAAGTCTAGTAGAACATCAAGTCCTAATAAAGCCAGGATATAAGCCTTACAAGCAATCCCCAAGAAGAATGGCAAGTGAGATCATCCTGAAGGTCAAGAAGGAGGTAGAACGATTATTGAAGGCAGGATTCATTCGTACAACCAGGTATGCCGAATGGCTTTCGAATATTGTTCCTGTTATGAAAAAAGAATGAATTGTAAAAATGCATAGATTTTAGAGATCTTAATAAAGCCACTCCAAAAGATTAGTATCCTATGCCCATTGCGGATATATTGGTTGAGTCTGCATCCGGGCATGAGATCCTGAGCTTTATGGATGGACACTCTGGCTACAACCAAATTTTTATAGCCAGAGACGACGTTGGAAAAACAACATTTCGATATCCAGGGGCAATGAAACATTTGAATGGGTGGTGATGTCATTTGGATTGAAAAATGCTGGGGTAACCTACCAACGTGCAATGAATGCCATATTCCATGTCATGATTGGGAAATGGATGGAAGTCTATATAGATGACGTGGTTGTAAAATCAACTTTCGATGACCATATCAAGTTTTTGAAGAAAAGTTTTGAAAGAATGAGATGCCATTAATTAAAAATGAACCCCTTAAAATGTGCATTTGGTGTCTCAGCAGGAAATTATTGGGTTTTTTAGTTCACCAAAGGGGAATCGAAGTTGATAAAAATAAAGCTAAAGTCATCATAGAGGCTAAGCCACCAGCCAACAAGAAGCAATTACAGTGATTGCTTGACCAAATTAACTTTTTGCGCCGCTTTATCTCTGATTGTGCAAGCAAAACTAAAGTTTTTTGTCCACTATTGAAACTGAAAGGTGAGGAAGAATTCGTGTGGAAATAAGAGCACCAGCTGGCTTTTGAGCAAATCAAGGGATATCTTGCCAAGCCGCCAGTCTTAGTTTCGCCAAAGCCAAACAGGCCTTTGAGATTATACGTTTCAGCTTCTAATGATTCAATTGGAAGTTTGTTGGTTCAAATTAATAATAGAGACATAGAACAAGCGGTTTATTACTTGAGCCGCATTCTAACTGATGTAGAACAAAGATATACATCAATTGAAAAGTTATGTTTGGCTTTGGTCTTCTCTTGCATCAAGTTAAGATATTATATGCTGCCTATGACAGTGGAAGTCATGTGTAAGACTGATGTTATTAAGTGCATGTTTTCAAGACCAATTATCACTAGTAAAGTGACAAAATGGTCCTTAACTTTATTAGAATTTCACTTACAATACATCACCCAGAAAGCTATTAAGGGACAAGTCTTGGCTAATTTCCTGGCCGACCATCCTTGCCTAGATATAAGTCTTGAAATCCTAAAAGGGGTTGAAATTGGATACATATCTGTTACCCCGTGGGTATTATGGTTTGATGGATCCAGCACTGAAGAATAAGCGGGGGCAGGGATTATCCTTACATTCCCATGTGGAAAAAAGACACAGTTTTCATTTAAATTTGACTTTAAATGTTCCAACAATCTGGCTGAATATGAAGCCGTGATCATTGGCCTTAAAATTTTATATGAAATGAAGGCCACAACTGTGAAATTGGTTGGAGACTTTCAATTAGTAATCAACCAGTTAGGGGAAAATATAAAGTGCATAATACCATTTTAGAAAGGTATCATACAATTGCAGTAAGTCTAATATATAATTTTTCTGAGTCAGCAGTGCAATATGTACCAAGAGAAGAAAATGAGGAAGCCAATGAATTGGCTCAGATTGCTTCAGGACTTAAGATCCCAGCAAACATTTTTTGAAGGATGATTACAGTTGAAAAAAGATCTCAGTCATCAATTATAGAAGAGGAGGTCATTGTGTATGCTATGCCTCTTAAAACTGGTAAGGATGATTGGAGGGAACCAATCATTAAGTTACTAGAAAATCCTAATATGCATGCTGATATCAAGATCAGAAGGAAGGCTATGCACTATTTCTTGGCTGATGATGCGTTATTTAAAAAATGGGCAAATGAATCAGTATTGCAATGTCCCAGTAAAATAAAAGCACTGAGACTGATGAAGCAAGTACATAATGGATTGTGTGGAGCTCATTAGGCTAGGACAAAGATGAGATAGTTGATAAGGAGATATAATTATTATTAGCCTACCATCTTAAAAGATTGCATTAATTTTGCTAAGGGTTGTCAGGCTTGTCAGAGACTTGGGCCAATTCAGCATGTGCCGGCCATCAACCTCCACTCTATCATTAAACCATGGCCATTTCGAGGATGGGTAACAGACGTGATAGGTAAGATCAGTCCACCTTCATAAAAAAAACCATGCATATATTCTAGTGGCTATTGATTATTTTACCAAATGGGTCTATTCCGCTTAAATCAGTTAGCCAGAATGAAGTGATTAAGTGCATTAAAGAAAATATCATTCATAGGTTTGGATTGCCACAAACCAATACGGCTAACCAAGGCACTCCTTTTACTAGGGATGATATGTTGGAATTTGCTTTTGAATATGGTTTTACTGTTCTGAATTCGACCTCATATTATGCTCAAGCCAATGGATAAGCAGAATCAACCAACAAGATTCTTAAACTGAATATTCAAAAAATGGTTGACAATATTCCTAGAATTTGAGTTTTGTGGGCTTACAGAACTTCAAAAAGGTCAAGCACCAGTACTACACCATTTGCACTTACTTATGGTCATGATGTCGTGTTACCTATGGAGTTAACAGTTAAGTCTTTAAGAGTGGCTAAGCAAAATGATTTGGATATGGATGAGTATAGTCAGGCTATGCTAACGGAACTAGAAGGTCTTGATGAGGTAAGGCTTTTGGCTCTGGATCATCTTAGGTTGCAAAAACGTAGAGCTGAAATGGTCTATAACAAAAGAGTAAGAGCCAAATCATTTTCCATTGGAGAACTAGTTATGAAGGCTATTCTGCCACTAGGACTCAAAGACCATAGGTTGGGTAAGTGGTCTCCTAATTGGGAGGGACCCTTTGAAATTCACGAAGTGCTAAAAGGAAGGGCTTACCACTTGAGAAATTTAGATGGGCAAATACACAATAGGCATATAAATGGAAAATATCCAAAGAAATATAGGCCCTGTATGTGGGAATCATATTTACGCCAGTTGGAGCAAGAAGCTGAGAATACCCAGAATGTTAGGGTTATTCTTGATCAGTCTAAAAATTTGGATGACAGGAATGTCCAAACTCAGACTGATAAAGCTAAATAAGGACTGACGAAGCTATTAAAGCATGGCCTGAAAGTAAATAAGTTGATATACGAATATAAGCATGCCATAATAGAGCCAAACATGCCTATATAAACAAAATAAGTAATTCTAACCCTATGGACATTTAATAGAACATAAAGTTTCAAAAGCTCAAAAAGCTATAAAGGCCTAGGAGGAAAAGGAGAGGAGATCATGGAAAAAAGGGAACCAAAAGGACCAAAGCTTGAGTCCATTGTTCATCAATTTGGGACAGGGCAGTGTTCCCAGTATTTTAAGTGGCCAACCATGATCCTTCTTGGACATCCAAGGATGAAATCTCGTCAGTCAACTGATCAAGTTGCTCTAGAACTTTCTCTTAGTCAGCCTGTTGAATAGCATAGTCAGCTTCCATCCTTTTAAGGGCAGCCTTCATTTTCGTGATCTCTTCCAAGAGTGAGGCAAAACTTTCCATCCAGCCTCCGCGGTGCTAGCCAATTGAATACATTGGTTGATCAATTCCTCTCTTTCCAAAAAACTCTTTCACATTAGCCAGTTTCTGGGTTGCCTCAGCCATGGTACTAGCAATTCTCTTGAACTGTTCTAAAAAAGAGATTGATGGCGAGGAAGAAGAAGAAGATCCAGCAAAATCATTGGAGAGCATAGAGATAGCATTCTCAATGGCTTCTTGTTGTCCTATAGCTTCCCTAAAAGTTGAAGAGCGTAAAGAAGCCGAAAGGTTCCTTGCTTGGAGTTTAGCCTCTGTACAAGCTGGACTGGATTTAATCAGGCTAGGCTTTAAAGGCAAGGGTACTGAACCAAGCCTTTGAGCCAGGGCTTGTCTGAGGTTCTAGGTTCGAAGACAAAGGTCCTTAATGTTGGTAGATAACTGAAGATTTGAAGAAGCATGCCCCATCGAAGCAGAGGAGCTGAGTCCTATTATTGAGGAAGGAGGTGGAGGAAAAAGAGTCTTCGAACATGGGGAGAACATTTGGGTCATCCACAAGATCTTTTGAAACTCCGGTGTCACTTTAGCCAGTGAGAGGGGAAGCCTTGTCAAGAGAAGGATTCTTTAAAGAAGACGGGGAGAGTTCTGTTGCTTTCACAATCTCTGATTTCTGAATAGAGTTAGGAGAGGGCTGGGAGTTGCTCAATGCCGACTTATCTTGCATCCTTTTTTGGGCCCGGGCCTTAAGCCGTGCCTTCTTGGCTGTCTTTGGGGTTTTTTACTGCAAGATGGGCTCAATCTCCTCCTCTTCTAGATGCATAGGGTGATCAAAGGTGGTGTCCTCTAAAGAGCCTTTCTTCATTGTTTCTGTATAATCTGAGCGCTTGATGTCCCGGGAGCTACGATGAATTGGAATGGAAGGGGGAACCTTCAAAGGAACAAATTTCTTCTTGGGAGACACGGTGGCAGCTGGGTTTGGAGAACCTGACCAAGAGAAAAGAAGCAATAAGGGAAGATAACATCAAAACAAAATAAAAGTCACATTTCTTAGTATCAAGCTTTTAAAGAAATTTTAGAAACCAAGGGGACAGACTGACCGGAAAATCTAGGAAATGACCAAGCAGCCTGACAACTGGTTATAGGGACGCCACCAAAGGTAGTGGGAATGGAGTGTTCAAACTGATAACATGCTACAGTGACTCCTATAGGCACATCAGTCTGAGCCACAGGTTCCGCAATGCCAAAGGGTGGAAAAGGACAGGTCTTTCTGATCCAATTCTCAGCAGAAGCATAAAGCTGCTGCTAGTTTAGAGTATTACCATGTTTTTTCCGGTATTCACGAGCCTTCCATTCCACTCAATCCTTTTTTAGTCGGATTCTAATGTGGCTTTCCTTAGAAATTGACTCAGAAGGCTTTAGAGGATTACATTTTAGCTTATAAAATTATTTAAATTTGACGATGGAATCATAATCAGCTTTGGTGTCAAGATCCATACCTGGGTTTCTTTTCCTTTTGATTGTAGTCTGAACAAGTGAAGGATTAGTAGTTGGTGATGGCATCAGAGACAATGTATTGAGTAATAATTCAAAATCACCAAAGTAGTGATCAAAGTGTTCCATCCGAAAAGTGTCGAATAAAGGAATAGACGCAGGATGAGGAGAGAATGATTGTAACTCAAATTGATCAAGGAGAAACCTATTGAGTTCATCTACTTGCTGGACTGATTCGTAGGACCTAAAGATAATACGAGTCAAAAGGTTTGAGTTGGCTGATAGAAAATTGGGATAAGGAATTGCTTGAGTTAGGCCAAACTAGCACACGTAATAGTTTGGAAAATAAGATTCCACGCCGCATTGGTTATTCCCCGAATTTTCGTTTATCACTCGGTGATGGCAGTCCCAAGAGACTAAATAGCATGCCCATAATTCAGGGTGACTGCTTGGTTCAAGAAAGGAAGCTTTAAACCAGTCCGGCCCGGTACAAAGGAGGGTGATAGGGCAAGAATCTGTTGGGAGAAGGGGTCCTGAGAGAGAATAAGAAGCTTAGGAAATTCGAGAAACCAAAGGGGCTAGAAGGGTATGCAACCAAGTTCTAGCCATAGACTAATGAGTCTGATATAGTTGTGCAAGAGGGGCTGACCTCGGGAATGTACAAATGGAGCCACAGCTGTAGGATCCATAGAGGACCTCCCCAAGTGTCCAGGTTACTACTTATTAGCCTAAAACAACCTCTGTAAATCTGAGCCAAAAGGAAAGGGCCTAATGCCAGTACTTACCCAAAAGCCAAAGCTAGGGCTAGGGGGAGATCGTATTTCACTACTTTAAAAGAAGGGGGACAAGTTAGATATCTGCTAACCCCAAAGGTGAGGAAGGCGAGGTACTCTGTATTAGTCAAAGGGCCATCATCCTTTTTGTGTTCTAGGATGAAGGACTGATAGCTAGTGTTCTTTTCAAAACCAGAAGTAATGGGAGGAATGGAGTATGCCTGCTGAGATAACAGGGCATTGATTGGACTACCATCTGGCCTGACACCAATCAAAGCAGCTAAATCAAGGAGAGTAGGGGACATCATCCCACAAGGAAAATGAAAAGAGTTAGTAGAGATGGACCAAAAGGTCAGAGCAGAAGAAAGAAGAGGGGTATTCATCGGTAATGGCATGGTGGTTAAAAGCATTAGGTGATGAATGTGTTGCCTACGCCATTCATCTGACTTAAAAGGAGTCACTCTAGCCACCCAGGCTAGCCACTCTGGTAAGGTTTTGAGGGCCAGAAACGAATATCATTACTATTGTTCCATCTTTTCAGCAGGGGGTTAGGATGTTTAGATAAGAACGGACCACTACGAGGGAAGAGATTAGAAACTCGAGGAAGCACGAATTCTTGAGCTATGCTGGGTCCAAGGATAGGAGAAAACAAGTCAGGAGAAGATGTCATTACCTGCAGGCTGACGCCCTCAAAAGTAGAAGCACGGAATTGTTTTAAAGATTCATGAGCATGCGATTGTGCATCGGCGGCAGTTTCTTCTGTACTTGGGGATGAAGTGGACTCTGGAGGGTTTTCAACCATGAGGATTAGAAGATTGGGAAAGAAGATGCAAGCTGATACGACTCGAGAGAAAGGTTTAAATAGTAGAAGTGTAGAAGGATACGGAAGGGATCTGAATGAGAATCTGTTTAAAATTAAAACTTTCCCAATTTATGCACAGATTACAAGTTAATTCCCTAAGGATCAGGATGAAGATGGCATAACAGTACAAATAGGGAGTAAATGAAGGTCAAATTAGTGTCCTTTCACGAAAAAAAACTCTCTCTATTTTTAGGTGTCAACTTGTCATTTCCTAGAAAATTGGCGATTAAAGGGATAACAGATACATATTAATCCCTTTAAGAGAAGCTATGATTTGGTGGGCCAGTATTTGAATCAACAACATCCCATCAAGTTTGATTGCTTATGCCTTTTACTTGAAAGGGATGTTGGGGGGGGGGGGGGCATTGTTTGCACCAAAAATAATATAAGTGGAGCCCACCAAATATGAGAAATAACAATGTGTGAAGTGTGTACAAGAGGCAAGCTGATGAGAAAGGAGACTGATGCAACATAACAGTACCATAATCAATGAATCAAGCCACGTTAGTGTATATTGACGGTTATGTTGAGGTAAACGAATGACACGTGTGACACAAAGCAGTAACAAGCGTGGGTTTGGATAAAGCCCATGATTCCGAAATCATGGAGATAGTGGGCAGTTTCTAAGCACAGGGGCAGTGGTTATCACTCTTGTTGTCTATTTAAAGGAACGAAGAAAGGAGAAGAAGAGATCTCAGAGATCAAGAACACTTAGCATTTTCTTTACTTTTTTGTCATGTATTTCCTTTATCTTTAAATTACCTATTTATTTAGGAGTATTCTTGTAATTAGACTTCAGTTAGAAGACGAAATCTTCACTTCTAATTGTACTTTGTTTGATGAATAATTTAATGGAAATCATACTCTGTTTTCCTCTAAGCTAATCCCAGTTCCCTTCGCGTTCCAAGTCCTTAATCTTTGGTTGAGGCAATTTGAACCTATTTTGGAGAAATTTCGTTCCTCTATTTCTCTAACTCGTCTGATTCGACAAATCGTTCATTTCAAAGAGGACATTTGTCTGGCACGCCCGCACTTTAGCAATTACATAATTTTTCTCCATACACCTATGTATCCCCTAGCGGGAATTAGGTCAAGCGTAGTTCATCAATGTAGGAAGTTTTGAAGAAAAAGGTCTCAAGCAAAGTATTTTTTTGAGGCGATCAAGGTTGACTAGTTGTTTAAATTCAACCCCATTGACAAACATTGAATATTGCACATTTATGTACCAATATAATAGACACAGTGCTCATTTAATCCCCCAAATCCCTAGTTTTACATGCATATTTGAATTAATATAAATTAATGGTGATGTCACTCAAATGCATGTAATTCTTTGTTTTTACACATTTTTTATGTTTAGGTAAAAATGAAAGTAAAATAAAGGGAAGGAAATAAGTAGCAACCACACTGTAATATCTCCCATATTATTAGTCAAAAGTGAATAGTAATAAATAGTAAAAATTAGGGAAAAATACCTTTTACCCCCCAGTGGTTACACCCATTTTCTCATAACCCCCCTGTGGTTCATTTTGTAACACTTAGCCCCCTTGTATTACGGACTGAAGTGAGACTGTTAACTTTTCTAATGGAGAAAAGGAAATGACGTTAATACCCCCAAGCCCCTATACGTACTCTTTAGGAAAAAATACCTTTTTCCCCCCCTATGGTTACACCCATGTTCTCATAACCCCCTGTGGTTCATTTTTGTAACACTTAACCCCCCTGTACTAATGACTGAAGTGGGGCTGCTATTAGAAAAGTTAACAGTCTCACTTCAGTCCGTAGTACAGGGGGGTTAAGTGTTACAAAATGAACCATAGGGGGGTTATGAGAAAATGGTTGTAACCACAGGGGGGTAAAAGGTATTTTCCCCTAAAAATAACTGTTTGAATGAGACAAAAAAAAAAAAAACGAATTCAACATCTTGGATGTTGATGGCTGATAGTACATAATATACATACTTTTGATTCTTTTTTTTCTTTCACACTTTCTGCTCTCTCTCTCTCTCTCTCTCTCTCTCTCTCTCAGCTACGTTTGTCAAAGTGTCAGAGAGGGAGGAAGAAAATCAAGGCGCAAAGAGGAAAAAACTGTCAAACGCTACCTTCGAGTGACGAAAGCAATGATGGAATTGCACAAAAATCGTCTATAAAATGAGGCATACCAACAGCGTAAACGACATCATCACAACAATCTCAACACACTGTTAGGGAGAGAATAGTTTAGGGAGGTTATCATGTGAGCACTTCATATTGTCCTTAGAAATAGGAGACTTTAGTTTTTCTTAGCTTTTTCTAGTTCTAGTAGTTGTAAAAATTTTCTTTTATGTCAAACGCTATATCCATATCTCACTCCCAAATTAGATTAGGATTCGGTTTGACCTTATTTGTGTTCTTGGAGTTCAACCACTGTGACCCCACAAGAATCCAAAGTCAAATGTTTAGTATTTTATTTTGGTTTAGTATTTTCATTTATGTATATTTTATTAGCCTAGTTGTACTAAACTTTGTTATTTTGCAGATGCCACAAATTCAACCCCAACTCATGTTAAGTGGAGAAAATAATATAATAATATTAGTTTTTACCGTCACCTTGGTTTTACAACTTTAATTTTAATTGGACGGTGATTGCGTGCATCTATTTAATTTATCTTTAAATTTTATTTGGAAGACAGTTTCAACTCCAAAATGGTAGGCTAAAACTTTAATTGGGGATATGCAATAAAAACTTAAAAACCACAGCTTCTGTGCACTAATTTTTAAATGGGCAAATTTATCTAGATGTGTTGTTTTTCCATTTATAGCAAAAAAAAATCTATATATCTATAGTTTATGACCATTTAACATGTTTATAGACTATGGCTATATTAAGCTCAAAAGATTACATATTTGAAATATGAATCTAATTATGTTGATTGTCAAACTATGCCTTTTGTCATAAAAATACACCTAGCATACTCAAACAACTCATATGATAAAATTTATATATCAAATATGTGTTTATATATTTATATCCACTAATGGACATGCAATTGTGTAGTGGCAGAGTGGTGGGGATTGGACGCCGAATAACCCACGTCCGCGGTAGGCACGGTTCGAACCTGGCTACTGCCCAATTGCCTTTTTATTTTTCTTTAAATCAAACGACGTCGTTTCATATCAAACCTAATACACTTGATATGACCCTGACTAGTGAAAGTTTATTTTTAAATAAAGAATGACTCTGCGGTCTTAAATGCCAAATGCTTTTCAAATGCACAAAAGTTGTGTGATCTAGTGCTGGTTTGCATATTCTCAATTCTTTAAATCATTTCTTCCAACTTAATTAATATTTCCTGTTTTTAATAACTTTGCTTAAATATCTGTATTATTTCTATCTTTCGCTATTATTAAATCCAAAAAGTTTATCTCACAAATTTTTTTGCGTTTATTTCTTTTTCTTCCTTTTCTTACTAGTATCTTAGTTAATTTATTTTGCACTGTTAAAATCTTTACCGTAAACTACTTCGGAAAAAATAGATTTCAATTAGTTTTATTGCAAAAAAAATATATAAAAACTAGTAGTTAGTAAAACCCCACAAAAATCCATCATCTTTTATTTTCTTTTTAAGTGACAAAATAGTTATTGCCTATCTTTATTTCCTGTTCCCTATGGCTTCGACCTGGACTTCCAGAACTTTATTACTTGTACGATCACCTACACTTGGGTGTGATAAGAAAACGCGTCAATAGGATATCGTCAAGTTTTTTGGCGCCGTTACTGGGGAACGGTTAATAAAAATAATAAATAAAAAAAGTTAGGTTTAAAACTAATTTTCTTACTATATCTATATATATACCTATTCTACCTTATAAATAATCTAGTCTTTTTTTAAAAAAAAAAAAAAAATTTAAAATAATAATAATAATAATAATTATTATAAAAAACTATATATAATTTTTCCTTGTGAAAAATATATGAATATATATTTATAAGTATGTTCGTATCTACCTTATAAAAAAAAGCATATATATACCTATATAAACCTATCTTCTAAAAATATATATATATATAAATATAAAATGTATAAAATAAAAAAAAAGATTTTTTTTACTTAGCTAATAATAATAATAATAATTTTTTTAAAAAACTTAGTTTTTCTTTTACTTCATATATCATTAGGTACTACTGAGGCTTTATATCAAGTACCACATAATTCTAATATTTCTACAAATTCATCTAGTATACAATTTCCTAGAATAATGGCAGAAATTGAAGGAGCAAAAGGAATCGCTGATGATGCTCATAGTGAGCAGGGGGAAAATATACCACAATTTGTTTTACCATAACGTGAACAGCGTCCTTTACATGATTTATTTACCCCAGAAAGAAATATCACTGCTTCTTGCATCACTCTACCTAGACATACAGGAAATTTTCACTTTAGACATGGCATGATTTCACTCTTACCAACTTTCCATGGAATGGGGTCAGAACGTTCTTATTTACATATTCGTGAATTTGAAGAAGTTTGTATTACGTTCTCTGATCAAAGCTATCCAATTGAAATAATCCGTCTTAAGCTTTTTCCTTTTTCTTTAAAAAATAAAGATAAAGCTAAAGCTTGGCTTTTATTTCTGCGTCCTGGATCTCTAACTTCATGGCATGATATGAATGAAGCCTTTCTAAAAAATTCTATCCAAAAAATTTAACTAATAGTATGATGCATCAAATTAAACTTTTTACTCATAAGGAAAATGAACCATTCCCTGAAGTTTGGGAACGTTTTAAAGATCTCCTACTACCTTGTCCACATCATGGATTTGAAAAATGGCGTCTAATTAATTTCTTTTATGAAGGATTAGAACCTAAATCAAAGAAATTAGTTGAAACTATGTGTCAAGAAATTTTTTTGAGTAAAACTGCCGATGAAGCTGAATCATATTTTGATTGGCTTAGCGAAAATGCTTCCCAGTGGGAACAAGAAGAAATTGGTAGAACGGAAAAAGCTAAAAGTTTATACCAATTACAATCAAAAGATGAATTAACACTGAAATATGAAGAATTAGCACGTAAAGTAGAAGCTATAACTGTAGAAAAAAATAATCCACCTAAGAAGAAAAGAAATCTTTGTGACAATTGTCATACGTTAGGACATCCTACGAATGAATGTCCTAACAGTTCAAATTTTCAAGAAATTGCTCCAGCAGAGATAAATGCTGTGAATAATTATAGGGGTCCCCAAAACTCCTATGGTAATTCATACCAGTCTAACTGGAGGAATCCTCCAAATCATATGTATACCAAAGAAGGTATTCTACAATTTCAAACTCAACATCAACCTCCTCAGATTAATCAATATTTACCTCTTCCGCCTCAATTTCAACAAACAAAAAATACATATCCTAATACACAGCAAAATTTTAATGTTTATGTGCCTCCATACAAGAAAGTACAAGAGGAACCTTTATAGTCTATGATGCAACAATTAATACAAATCATGGGAAAACTACAAACATATGTGGATAGGATTAATAATGAACACGATTCTAAAGGAAAAGGCATTTTTCCTGCCCAACCACAACCTAATCCAAGGGGACAACCACAAGGTGATCCCTCAACTTCTGGTAATAGTCAACATAAACAAATAAAAGCTATAACTGTACTAAGAAGTGGTAAGCCAGTTCGACAAGAAATTTCACCTTCTTTAGAAGAAATTGAGCATACAAAAAAGGATGATAACATGCAAGAAATTGAGGAAGAAATAGATGAAGATAAAATTGCTAATGAAGTTGAAGTTGAAACCCTTGAAAAACTGCAAATTTCTCAAGAAAATGAAACATCTGATTTACCAATGGAAAAAGAAACAGAGGAAATTCTTGAATATTCTCCTCAAATTAATTATCCACAACGTTTAAGAAAACACCAAGATACTAAGAATCAGGAATATTTAGAATTATTTAAACAAGTACACATTAATATTCCTCTTATAGATGCAATTAATCAAGTACCTGCTTATGCAAAATTCTTAAAAGATTTATGTACTGTCAAACGTAAGCAAAATGTAAGAAGGGATGCGTATTCCGCTGACTTCGTTGAAGAAATTAATTCCATCATACAGCATAATTTACCAACAAAATTTAAAGACCCAAGTACACCAACAATATCGTGTATTATTGGAAATCACAAAATCAATCACGCACTCCTTGATTTAGGAGCTAGTGTGAACTTGCTTCCTTATTCTGTTTATCAAGAACTTGGATTAGGTGAGCCAAAGCCTACTCGCATGGTATTACAACTTGCTGATAGATCTACAAAATATCCGCGAGAAATTTTGGAAGATGCTCTTATCAAAGTTGAAAATTTTATTTCCCAATAGATTTTGTCATCCTTGATACAGAACTAGTATACTAATGTACAAAAAGCAGTATTTTGGAAGGCCCTCTTAACTACCATTGATGCCACTATTCGAATCCGTAGTGGTATGATGACTGTAGTATTTGGAAATATGACTTAAAATATTAAAGTTTTTTCTTATCCACAACATCAAGAAGAAGATGAGAATATTAAAGAAGCTCATGCTTTTGAATCTCTATCACGAGAATATTTTAACTTGACTTGTTACAATGATCCAGTAGAATATGTTATTAATAACTCTATTCAAAAACTAGACAGTAATAATCTGCAAGAACATCTTATGAGTCAAGTATGTTTTAATGAAGATTTTACAGAAGAAATAATTCAAGAAGCAATGTGGACAACACATTTTGAACCTTTACCACCAAAGACTACATTAAAAATTCCATCTAATTTACAAACTCCACAGTTGGAATTAAAAGAACTCCCTAAAGAGCTTAAATATACTTTCCTTGGTATTAATAATACTTATCCTGTAATAATATCATCTCTTCTAGACTCCAGTCAAGAAAATAAACTCATCAGTATGCTTCAAAAGCATAAAAGTGCCATTGGTTGGAGTATAGCAGATTTAAAAGGAATAAGCCCTTCAATATGCACTCACAATATATATCTTGAAGATAATGCTAAAACCTCAAGAGAAATGCGAAGAAGACTTAATCCTATTATGCAGGAGGTAGTTAAGAAGGAAGTTCTCAAGCTACTCGACATGGGTATTATATATTCAATATCCGATAGTAGATGGGTAAGTCCAACACAAGTTGTGCTAAAGAAAGCCAGAATTTCAGTTGTTCCAAATTCAAAGGGAGAATTAATTCCCACTCGTGTCACTACTGGATGGCGTGTATGCATAGAATACAGAAAACTCAATGTCGTAACCCGTAAGGATCATTTTCCTTTACCTTTTATGGATCAAATATTAGAAAGAATAGCGGGCCATAAGTATTACTATTTTTTAGATGGTTATAGTGGTTACAATCAATAGAGATTGCTCCAGAAGATCAGGAAAAAAAACTACTCTCACATGTCCATTTGGAACTTTCGCTTATCGCCAAATGCTCTTTGGTCTTTGCAACGCACCTGCGACCTTTCAAAGGTGTATGCTAAGTATTTTAAGTGATATGGTAGAAAAGAATTTAGAAGTTTTTATGGATGATTTTTCAATTTTTGGCAAATCCTATGATGATTGCCTTAGCAATCTTCAGAAAGTTCTCCAGAGTTGTGAAGAAAAAAGATTAGTTTTAAATTGGGAAAAAATGTCATTTTATGCTCACTAAAGGTATTGTCTTAGGACACATTATTTCTGAAAATGGGATACAGGTACACAAAGCCAAAATAGATCTTATAACTAATTTACCTATTCCCAAGACTGTAAAAGACATCCGTTCATTCTTAGGACATGTAGATTTTTATCACCGATTCATAAAAAATTTCAGTACTATTTCTTGACCTTTATGTCAATTATTCGCCAAAGACACACCTTTTGAATGGACTAAAGAACATCAAAACTCCTTTGAGCAATTAAAAGAGCATCTCACTACTGCACCTATTATGCGATCTCCTGATTGGAGCTTACCATTTGAATTAATGTGTGATGCTAGCGACTTTTCCATTGGAGCTGTCCTAGGGCAGAGAAAGGATAAAAAGGCATCAGTTATATATTACACCAGTAGAACTCTGGATAGTGCACAAATGAACTACTCAACTACTGAAAAAGAATTGCTAGCTGTGGTATTCGACCTTAATAAATTCAGGCAATACTTGATTGGTTCCCCTATTGTCTATTTTCCTGACACTCAACTCTTAAATATCTTCTTTCAAAGAAAGACAGTAAGCCTAGGCTTATTAGGTGGATACTCCTACTACAGGAATTTAATTTAATAATTAAAGACAAAAAATGAGTAGAAAATTTGGTAGCTGACACTTATCCCGCCTCACTTTTGAAGACAATACTAGTGAACCCTTACCTATTCAAGACTCTTTTCCCGATGAACAGTTATTTCTATGACTTCTCTGCCATGGTATGCTGATCTTGTTAATTATTTAGTAACTGGAAAGATACCAAGCAATTGGTCATCATCAAATAAAAAGAGATTTCTAGCTATTATTAGGCATTTCTACTTTGATGACCGATTAGGTAATTAGGAAATGTGTTCCTAATGAAGTAATCGAAAATGTACTTTTCATGTGTCATTCGTCCTTTTGTGGAGGACATTTTTCATCTCGAGTAACTGCCATGAAAATTTTACAAAGCAGTTTATATTGGCCCACTCTATTCAAAGATTCATATTTATACTGTAAGGCTTGTAACCATTGTCAAATGTTAGGCAGCATTACAAAAAGAAATTAAATGCCAATGACCCCTATAATTACAATTGAAATATTTGATTGTTGGGGCATTGACTTTATGGGACCTTTTCCTCCATCTTACCAATATGAATATATTTTATTAGCAGTCGAATATGTTTCAAAATGGGTAGAAGCTATTGCTACAAGAAAGATAATCACCGTACAGTTATTGCATTTTTAAAAGATAATATACTTTCTCGATTTGGAACTCCAAAAGCAATAATAAGTGATCAAGGAACTCATTTCTGTAAAAAGCCATTTGAAAAATTAATGAAAAGATATGGAGTGACCCATAAGGTGTCAACTGTATACCATCCACAAACAAATGGACAAGCTGAATTATCCAATAGGCAAATTAAGCATATTTTCTCAAAAAAAAAACTGTTGATTCTAATCGTAAAGACTGGTCTTCAAAATTAACAGATGCTTTGTGGGCACATAGAACTGCTTATAAGACCCATTTAGGGATGTCTCCATACAGACTTGTCTATGAAAAAGCTTGTCAACTACCAGTAGAATTAGAACATAAGGCATATTGGACTACTAGAACTTTAAATTGTAATATTGAAGAGGGAGGAATTTTAAGAAAATTACAATTAAGTGAGCTTGAAGAAATTCGTAAAGACGCATATGCTAATGCCCGAATTCATCAAGCAAGAACTAAAATATATCGTAATAAGAATCTTTTGCACAAAAGATTTACCCCCAGGCAAAAAGTTCTATTATATGACTCAAGATTACATCTTTTTAGAGGAAAAATGAACTCTCGATGGGCTGGTCCATATATAGTCATAAATGTTTATCCTTATGGAACTGTCGAGATTGAAGAATCTAAGGATAGAAATACATTTAAAGTTAATGGACATAGATTAAAACTATTTTTAGAAGGATTTGAACTTTAGTTGGAGTCCATTCCTTTGGAGGACCCCAACTATAATACTCCTTAATATCTTAAATCATAATTAGTATAGGACATAGTGTATCAGAGTATTTATGTTCTAATAGTCCTATACTCCTAGTTTGGTCACTTTTTATATGTATAAGTTAATTTTGTCATTATTATTATATCTTTTCTTTGTTTATTTCTTTTTATTACAGGTGTTATCCTTGGCTTCTTTTTCTCATCTCACTCATTGAGGACAATGTCAGACTTAGTTAGGGGGGACGGTTTCACGATTAACACCTGTTGGTTTGTTTTATCTTTATTTCTTAAAAAATAGTTTCTTTTTAGAGAGACATATACTAAAAAAGAGAAAATGGCTATATACATAAGTTTCTTTTTAGGGCTTCGAACCCTAAAAACTTTCCACATCTCTCTTTTTTCTTTCTTTTCTTCTTCCCTCTCACCGTGATCTCTCTCTCGTCTCCTCTCTGCAACTCTCACTCTCACTCTCCCTCGATCCGATCTCATTCTCTCTCATTTACTTTTCATTTTCTTTAATTTACTCGATCTAAAATCAAGACCCACTCTATAAATCACTAAAGGTAAGATCTATAATCCAGAGAAAAGCTTGATTTTGATTTTATTTTTTATTTTTTTCGATTTCGGCTTAAATCTTAAATTTTTAGTTTTTTTATGTTTTTATTTTCTCTCTTTTTCATTATTTAACAAAAAATATAATACATAAGTTGTACATACCCACTCATCAAAGAAGTTTGGAAATATCACTCGATCTACGACCCTATCAGGTTCTCAAATTTTTAAGAAACAGGTGATATTTCTCCATTTCAGCTTTTAAACTACAAAAATGGACGACGCACTAGCTATTGGTCTTATGTATTTTGAACTTTATATTGTCATTTTCCTAATTGTTGTTATACTGCGTTGCCTTTGCTAAAAAAAAAAAAAAAAAAGAGAAAAAAGAGAAAAATATAATTATTTTCCCTAGCTTTCTGTTAAAAAAATAAAAAAAAAATGAATGATGAACATGTCACCGCTCTTATGATTTTTGAAGTTTATACCATAATTTTCCTTATTATCATTATTGTAATAATACGTTGTCTTGGACTTTTCTAAAACAAAAAGAGAGAAAAAAATGTAGTTTTTCTTTTTGTATGTTCTAGTTTTTTGTTAAAAAAAATGTCATTTTTCTTTCTAAGTTTTCTGTTCTAAAAAAGAAAAAAAAAACTGTTTTCTTTTTAGTTTCTGAATGTATATATTTCTTAATAAAAATATTTTTTTTAAATAAAATTCCCACCCACCCCCTCTAAGCTCTCTTTAATTAGATCTTAGTTGATAGTTGGAAGGAGTGGAGGGTTGAGTCTAGCCTCTCTTGTTGGCTGAGAGTATAAAAAATGGATCCAATAGTCTATGAACAGACATTAATGGGTCGCTCACTTATTTTTGAGCAGAAGAAACCATTTGCTGGCACTAGCCTTTATGCCATCAAAACGAAAGCTAAAAGGTCAGGATGGTGTTTGAATTGTTATAGAGAAGAATGTCCTGGTTTAATTGCTCACAATGGCACGTCTTTTAAAGTTTACTATTGTTACAAAAGACAATTCAAATCAAAACAAAAGAAAATTTTGGTTGAGAAAGAGGACTGGATGCGCTTAGGATTTTTTTCAGAAGTTTTCTTCTACTCTATATAAGTTAAATTTGACACGTTAATGTTATTTTGGGTATGTTAATAGCATACAACACATTGTCAAATGTTTTTTCAAAGAGTAATATTTGGGACACAACCTTCATACAACTTTCATACAACTTTCCCAAAAGATGTGTCTACCTCTCTCCTGTGATGTCACTGGACTCCACAGTGACACAGGAAAGAGATAGACACATCTTTTGGGGAGGTTGTATGAAAGTTGTATGAAGGTTGTGTCCCAAGTATTACCCTTTTTCAAATGCTAGAAACTCTTTAAACTTTAAATATTTTGAAACAATGTGAAAATATTTACTAAATCTAAATGGATGAGTAAGCATAAACTATGCAGTTTAAAGACAAGTAGTGGAAACTAATTAACCAATGTGAGCTTTTGTGCCAATCTTCCTTTATGATGGTTACTATTCTTTTCAGTCTCATCTTATTCTCTTTATCATATCACTCGTTGAAAGTCTCATTATTTTTTTTTTCCTTTGACTGATCATTAGAAGAGAACATTCAGGATTTACCATTAGAACATCTAAATTGCTTAAATTAATAAAGTCAATCTATTTTTAAAATGATTTAGGCCATCTTTTCTTTCAAATGCACCCCCCTTCACCTTTTATTGCCTTATTCTCAATTCTCTCCAAATCATGCCTTGCTCCACCTGAAGTACAAACCTCACTTTTATATCCTGGTATGTGATTGGACTGTAAAGATATTCCAAGAAGTGGTAAAGAAAAAAAAGAGTTGATTTAAAAAAGAAAAAAAGAAAAAAAAATAAATAAAAAATGAGAAATTAAAAAAAAATGTACAAATGATAAAAAGGAGAAAAAAAGAAGAGGTTGGAATGAATTGCACAAACACTCCAATCACATGTTTAGAACAAATACACCCCAAATCTCCTACTCATCTTAATTTCTAACCTACCAGTCAAAGTCCTAATGATTTAAAAGAAATTGATTTTTAAATTTAAGTGATAAGGTTGTTCTCTATGGTAGATCGCTCTTCTAATGCTAAGTATTCTTTCATGATACTTATTGTACTCCAAATACCTATATATTGAGTCATCAAAATGGAAGCAATTCCACTATCTTTGCTTCCCTATCAAGTGAGATGTTCTCTACACCGGTTTCTGAGAGTTTCTCCTTAAAAGAGTGAATTCCTAGTAAGATTTGAGTTAAAACTACAAATTTTATGACTTTTAATAGTTATGTAACCTTTGAAGTTAAGATCAGTTGCTTGACTTTTCAAGTACACACTGTAAGTTTAAAGAGTATAAAAAATGCTACCATTGACAAACTGCGAGTATGTGTGTTGCATTACTATTACATACTTGGAAATTTCATTTTATTGTCAAATTTAATCTTATCTATTGTAAAAGGAGAAAATCTACCTTTATTTTTTTTTACTTTATTTTTTCATTTAAAAAAAACATTTAATGAATTTTGTGGGTATATTCACTGCAAACCCACACGAGACAACACTCATCCACTAGGGGTAACCTAGGGGTTTAACGGCTTGTTGCATACGCTAAATGCAATCGCGATTCCTGCGATAGTGAGTTAGGTTTCATTTTCCTTAGTCTACTTCTACTTTTTAATAAAACTTTTAGAACAATTTCTCTTTTCACTTCATTGCTAGGGACTAGCAATAAGTTAGTTGAGAGGTGTGACAAACATTGAATATTGCACATTTATGTACCAATATAATAGACATAGTGCTCATTTAATCCCCCAAATCCCTAGTTTTACATGCATATTTGAATTAATATAAATTAATGGTGATGTCACTCAAATGCATGTAGTTATTTGTTTTTGCACATTTTTTTTATGTTTAGGTAAAAATGAAAGTAAAATAATGGGAAGGAAAGAAGTAGCAACCACACTGTAGTATCTCTCATATGATTAGTCAAAAGTGAATAATAATAAACAGTAAAAATTATTGTTTGAATGAGACAAAAAAAAAAAACAAAACAAAACAAAACGAATTCAACATCTTGGATGTTGATGGTTGATAGTACATAATATATATATATATTTGATTCTTTTTTTCTTTCACACACACACACTCTCTCTCTCTCTCTCTCTCTCTCTCTCTCTCTCTCTCTCTCTCTCTCAGCTGCGTTTGTCAAAGTGTCAGAGAGGGAGGAAGAAAATCATGGCGCAAAGAGAAAAAAACTGCCAAATGCTACCTTCGAGTGACGAAAGCAATGACGGAATTGCTCAAAAATTGTCTATAAAACGAGGCATCCCAACAGCGTAAACGACATCATCACAACAATCTCAACACATTGTTAGGGAGAGAATAGTTTAGGGAGATTATCATGTGAGCACTTCATATTGTCCCTAGAAATAGGAAGCTTTAGTTTTTCTTAGCATTTTTCAGTTCTAGTAGTTGTAAAAATTTACTTTTATGTAATTGATGATTTCATGTTTGAAAAATATGTAGCAAAACTTTGTGTATTGTATTTCTTAAATTAAAATATTTATTTTCTCGTAGTTCCTTTGTCAATTTGTAGTAGTAAAAATATTCCTATTAAAATTTAGATTTAATATTTTTAGTCTAGTAGTACTTATAGTTGTCCCCTAAAATAGTTTGAAACCCCAAATTTTCTATTTTATAGCAATGTTTTCATTCACTAGAAGACAGATTTTGCAAGTTAATGCCATATTTCTTAGCCACGTAGTTGTTATAATCACCTACTATTTGGTTTGAAAATTTATATATGTGCGAGCGTGCCAGGCAAGCGAATTGCCAATGTGTGTGATCCAAACTGCGCCTCACCAGACAAATTGTGGTGATGTTCGATGCCTTAACAAGGACTTCAAACGTGTAAAGATGTGATTAATTGGAGCACTTCGAATTAACTAATTGATAACTACTCCTAAATAAGAACAACAAATAAGAACAATGAAGTAACAAAATACTTTATTAAGTTAAAAACAAAACTATAAACTAACCTTGAAGATGACTTCGAAGGTATTCTATTTCTAAATCTAAGTGCCTAGATAAAAATACAGTAAATGTATTTAATGATATATGTTGATGTTGATCGAAGGATCCCTCTAGAACACAAAATCCTTCAATATATAAACGTCGAGACCTCCCAGCAGTCTTGTTTGAATGTTCCCTCTTCTTTTCAAACTGGTAACTGCTCCTACACGTGGCATTTCCTTGAAGTGAAACCTGCTTTTTCAATTGTTCCACCATGATCAACACATGTCTCTTGGCAGTTAACTATTTTGAACAGAATGAGTCAGTAAAACTGTTCATAACTGTTCCTACGCTATATCCATTTCAACAAACTGCCCTGCCACATCGAATCTCACGTGTCACTTCCACATTGGTTGGAAAATTTTTTTATCACAAACATTACCCCCCCCCCCCCCCCCCCTGCCATTTTCCTTTTGATTCGAAAAAGATAATGGTGATCGTGGTTAGATCATGTTGGGTAGTTGAAACTTTCATGCACCCCTCTCTTTGTAATTAAATTGAAGATCAAGTTTTCCTTTATCTTCACACAAGCTGCTGTATTTGTTTAATCCTTGAATCCCCAACTTTGTCACTTCGAATCAACTTTGTTAATCATGTCTTCTTCTCAATCTTTATTCGATACCAGTGATTACTTCCCTTTAGATCTTTCCGAAGAAGTGATGTTGTCAACCAAACGTCCTGAAATCCCTCCCCGGACCAATTGGGATCCCCCTGAGATTCCTCCTGAACCCTTTACTTATTCAAAATGGGGAAAGTGGCATAACATGCTAAACCGACCAAGTGCTTCCTCATCAGGACAAAATTCATCTTCGAGTTTTTCGAAATCAATCTATAATAACCAAACTTTTCCTCCTGCTTGGGGACAACCCATTTCCCATGGTGAAGGGATAGGATACTACAAAGCTATGAAGCTCAAAATAGCAACTACAGCACCTTCAGTTATTCACCCAAACTTTGAATATCTTGAAACTGAAGGGGTTATTCGAAGCAAGGTAATAAAATCATACTATCCGTTTTCGAACCGCCTTTCTTGAGAACAAAACTTATTGAATTCCTGGTTGATCTCTTCAACCAGTCCTCCTGGGAAAGGGCTTCAAAGAGGTAATATCTTAATTCCTCAAGGCAGACCCCCCATCCATACATATGTAAGAGTATCTCATGAAAAAATTTCCAATGAGCACTACTCCTCAGCTTTTCTATCCAAATGCAAATTTTTCGAGAAAGATTATAAAGAAAGAGTGCTTCTTTTCGATCATTCTGTACTAGGTTTTCTAGACACTAAAGTTCAAGTAGTGGACCTAACTGAGGACATTGGTGATCCTCTCTTAAAGCTAGACCAATTGTGCAGGAATGGTCCCATATTCGAGCATACTCCTCCTATTCTGTCACCCTCTCCATGCTTGATCACCCAAGCTCAAAGGCTTCTAGTTGCCTTTTCACATCTCCCATTCTCCATTCTGCAAGATTCGAGGGCTCGAATTAACTTTGAATGGAGTTGTCACATCCTATGCCACGAATAGAGTATTTCAACACTTGTTCGAACCCAAATGGATTTCACCCTTCGAACCTTAGCTTCTCATGTGAGATGGTTTTCTCATCACCAAGCAAGTGTTCATCATTTGAACTACTTAATGGATCTTTATGAAAGTTTTAAAGAAGTCCCCAATGCACTCCTTGATGAAGTTTCAGAATTCAAAGAGAAATATATCTATGGTTGTGGAAGCTCTGATGAAGAAAGCAATGTTTTCCATTACTCGAGGCCTGACCTCGAAAGTTGAATTGCATATCTCAAAGATGAAGCCAAAGCCAATGTCATATCTATTCGAGGTAAAACTCCATTAGCCAAGGAACTTCGAGGGCTTCGCAAAGCCTTATTCAGGATTAACTCTCGCTTAAATCAGTATGAAGAACAATTCAAGGAGGCTTATTTCACTCTTCAAAGTGAAGATGAATTGGCATTGCAAACCAAGAATTTATGCCTCGAGATAGAACTAGAAGTAGAGTATTTTGCTTATTATTGGGCTATGTTTCACAATCTTGTGACTTACGGATTTTGACACTTTTATCAATTATGTCTATAATTTGAATTTGCACTCTCTTCTTAATTCAATGAATTATTAAAAATTCGTTTTTTTTTAACCAAACTGAAATGGTTCATTACCAACCAGTATGTCTTTTCACTTGGTATAACGGCTAAATGAGTAACCAACTGTAACGGCTACTTTCTTAAATGAATGCGCCTCCTCCCAAACGTCACCAAAGGCTATAAATAGTTAAGACACAAGAAGAACAAACCTTCTAACTTCTGCAAACTCTTCTATTCCTCTATCTATCTCCTTTGCATTTTGTCTTCATTGCAATTACTCTCATACTTGTTCTGGTTATTTCATTTCCAACAATGGCAACATCCAGTGACAATACTCAACTTCAAAAAGTTTGTGATGACTTCGAAAAAGTCATTCAAGATGAACAAAAGCGATATTCGAATGGGTAAGAAACACCTCTAATCAATGAGATCCTTGTTCCCATTACTTTCCCTAACCAGGAATCTTCTATAGCCATAGGTCCCTGTCTGAGTACTCCCAATCTTTAAACTCCATGTCTACTATCCTAGGTTAGGACAACAACACTTGGCTTATCAAAGGGAAATACCTCTTCCTAGAACCGAATTGAGATTTAGACATTGGCCTAAGCCTATGAAAGAATGGTCAGAGTGGGTAGAAAGAATTTTGGAAAACAAGAGAGAAGCTCTGGTTGCCACCGGGATTTATCACGCCGTTGATCTTTCCAAATACCCCATCGAAGCCAGTCCTAACCACTTTTATGCTTTTGGAACCCTATTTTCAACCACTTTTAGTTTTAATTTGGCCCAATAGGTCCCACTGTCTTGGATATATGTCACTTATTAGGGTTTTTATCCCATGGAGAAGATGCCCATCCCTATATGGTCAAATCTAATAGTCCTATCATTAATACCGATTCAAAGTCATTAGGACACACAAATTTCCTAACTACTCATAGAAAGTCATCAGGGGGTGTAACAGATAAGGAGTATTATTGCTTCCTTTAGTCCTGGCTCTCAAAGCATCTGTTCTGCACTTCTTCTTAAAGGGTTGTCCTCGAATTCTCCAATATTGCCAGAGCTCTAACTGCTAGTCGAAGACTATCTTTAGCTCCCTTTGTTCTAGGATCTCTCTACAGATCCTTTTCTGATTTATGTTTCGACCCTTTCCTTCCTGCTCAAGGTGGTCCTTTCTGGATTTTACAACTGTGGCTATATGCTTATTTTCCAAAAATTCACAATTTAGGACCTTTAAAGAACTTTCTGAATCTTCTTTGCCTTATTGCCAAATGTTGAACAAACTTTCAAAGAATCTCTTATCTTCGTTTTCAATATTCCAGCAATTAGGCCAAATAATCTATTTCAGCCATTTTCTATCCTCTATAATCCTGAAGATAGAACTCCTCTTTCCCCCAATTAGCTATGTCAAATATTGGACAGAGCAGTAAGTACAGTTGAACTAAAAGCTACATAGGGGAGTTTCTTGATTAGTAGAGATCTATTCTTTAAAAATACTCTGAGTGTCAAATCCCATGGTGAGCTCTATCTTCCTAACCAGTTTTCGAGATAATTTGGGCTTACCCAATCAATTCCTTCCCCATTAGAAGTCAAGCCAATATACTTATGACCTATAAGACAACCTCGAGGATTCCAGAAACAGTGATAACTGTTGCTTTGGCAATTTATCAAAATAAGGTTAGCAACTTAGAATTCACCTCTCTGCCAGTTTATACAAACTGCACACCTGCCTTCTCGAGTTGGTAGGAAAACTTGATGTCAGTGCAGATGGACAAGTGCCAACTGTCGAGGTACATTGACTCAAAGTCAAAAGGTTAACGAGTTACCAATTCAATCCTTTTCCTCTTTGGTGATAAAAAGAACCTTACCTTATTGTTGTCTTGAATTATTTAACATAGGGAAGTCAATTGGTGAAGGCTCTTCACCAATAACCAGAGCTTCAAAAACCAAACCAAGCATTCCAATTACCTCAAAGGATTCAAAGATTTCAATCCCTGATCCACCACTTTTGAAACCCAAAAGAAAATTAATCTTTCCTGTAGAAAGTTCTCTTCTTGCATCTGAGACCGTTGATTCTGAAGAAGAGGCAGACACAAGTCTAGTCTCCTCATTGATTCGAAAGAAAAAAGCCAAGACAACAATTGAACTACCTGTTGGTTCAGAAATCATCAAAGAAGTTTCTATTCTAGCAGTCCCTATTTTGAAGGTGGGACCTGAACCTGAGTTGACACAAACGATTCTGGAAACATTATCTCAGAGTCCTGATATTCCAGAATTCAGAAGTCTCCTCCACTGGGCACTCAACCTTTATTACTTTAATACCAGCCAATGGTAAAACATTCAAAACTTCTCTGATATTTGATCTTCCTCATATAGAAATTCTAAATAAATGTTTATCTTTTGTTGACCAGACTGCATCTGTTCCTGAGACTGAAGCTGGTCCTTCAAAGCCTAACACAAGTTCTGATCCTAAAGCTGCTCCAGCATCAGCCTCGTTTAAACCTCAGGTTGTCCCAGGTGTCTCAAGTTCTGAGAAATTTCACATGCCTCTCCCTACCAATCTAACTACTGAGGAAACTAAAGACTTTAAAGAAAGTCTGAAATATGTTTAAAAGATGGGAGACACTGCTTCAACCAATGTTCAAGAATTCTTTCAACAGATGACAGGTCGAAGCAAACTGAAAGTACCCTCAATAGACCCAGTGGCTGCTTTTGCTACCTTGAGACTTTCAGTCAAGTTTCATTTGAAATTTTTGAAGACAAAGAAGTACAAAAAGCTATGAAAACCTTGTGCCAATTTATGTTAGATAGCTCTAACATCTTTGTTCCAGACAAGGAGACTATTTTTGCAGTCATGTCAACTTTCAATTTTGACTACTTTTTGTTGGAAAAAGTCATCGAAGAAGGGAAAAAATTAGAGGTTGACATGGAATATACTACAGAAAAGACCTTCAAGATGGATCGAACATTGGCAGAATTTGATGAAACCAGCACTACCATTAAAAAACTATCTGTCAAAGTGAACAAATTAAAAAAGGAGCTAGAGCTTGCAGAGACTGAATTGGCCAATCTGAAGATCAAGCAAGAAGGTGCTAAAGCAAAGCTTTTGGTTTTGAAGACAGAGTTTGAATCGAAGCCTCTGAAGAACCAAGAGTCAATTTCCAGGCAGAAATTCATCCTTAGTCAGTCAAAACTGTACACTAGGTCTTGGGATAATTTTAGGTTAAAGGCCCAATTCACAACAAAACTGGTATGAAAAAATTGTACCAGCATAAACCTGTAATTTACCAAAATCTGGTTTTTTTTCCAACTTTTTAATGTGAAATGTATGTTCTTATTTTAGAATGTTATATTTTCATTCTAAATTTCTTGCTTCCCAAATAGTGGGATAATACTGTTTGAGAAATCTACCATTGATTTTACTTATGTGGACATACCCATTCAAGTTTTTCAAATGGTAAAATCCACCCTTAAAAACTTTGTGAATTTGGAATGGGCCTTCCCACTTAGGTGACCATTTTCCATATTTTGGATCTTTAGATCCAATAGGCAATATTATTTTCCAAACTAAATCTCCTTCATCAAAGGTTCTTAGTTGTACTTTCTCATTGTACCACTTTGCTGTTATTCTTTTCTGTATCAGGATATTATTAAGAGACTTGATTCTTTCTTCATCAATGTCTTCCAATTCAATAGCCATTGATGTTTGATAGTCATCCAAAGATAATTGGTTATGTTTCATAATTTGAAGGGAATTAACTTTTATCTCAATTGGCAGCACTGCCTCATGACCAAAAGTTAAAGCATAAGGAGACACCCCGGTACTTGTTCGCTTCAAAGTTCTATATGCCCATAAAACTTCTAGCAGAATCCCATGCCATATCCTTGGATTATTTTTTATGACTTTAGCCAAATTTTTCTTTATAGCCTTGTTGTTGGCTTCAGCTTGACCATTAGATTGAGCATAGTATGGGGTTGATTTTGACATTATGATCCCCAATTTATTTGCAAAAGCAATCACATCCCCTTCAAATATAGAGGCATTGTCAGATACAATGGATTGAGGAATGCCAAATCTGTAAACTATATTTTCTAGAAATATGATGACTGTTGCCTGGGTCACAGTCTGCATAGGTTCTGGTTCTACCCATTTAGTGAAAATATGTGGCTACAATGATGAATCCATGACCTTTCGAAGAAGGAGGGCTGATTTTCCCTGTCACATCCATGGCCCAGCCTCTAAAAGGTCAAGGTTTTACCACATATTGGAGATCAACAGTAGGTAAATGCTTCACAGGACCATGTTTCTGACATTCTTGACATCTTTTGGAAAACTCGATACAATCTTTCAAGATAGTTGGCCAATAAATGCTATGGCTTCGAAGTAACCACCTCATTTTAATCCCAGATTGATGAGCCCCACACAATCCTTCATGAATTTGAGTTGTAGCCTCAATTCCTTCGAGATTACTTAAGCATTCAAGCAACAACCCATCACTTCCTCTTTTGAACAATTTTTCAATATACATAATGTAATTGACAGATTTCAATCTTATGCTTTGACTGAGCTTTTCATTCAATCCTGAGAGATAATCTATGATTGGTTTTCTCCAATCATCATGAACTTGTATGTTCGAGATATCAACAAAAGGCAATCTATCTATCAACATTGGTAATAATTTCCTATAAGTAACTTGTTCCTTCTCAATATCCTCAATATTTGTTCTAAATCTAGGTGCCCACTGAGCCACATCATTGGCTTCTTCATTAAAACTTCTGGGAATATGCAACAGGTTCACATTATCAAATTTGGATAATAAATTCATTGTAGTATCATAATATATTTTCAATGTACTACTCATACATTTGTATATCCCATTCATGTGATTTATAACCAACTGAGAATCTCCAAAGACATCCACAGATGTGGCTTTAAGGTTTAACAGGGTTTCGAGACCCATTATTAGAGTTGCATACTCAATTTGATTATTGGTACATTGATTCGAATCAAGTTTATAACTATATTTAGTCTTAACCTTCTCAGGTGATTCAATAAAGAACCCAAAACCTGCAGCAAATTCAATTTTTGAACCATCAAACCACAATTTCCATAGACTAATGGTTATATGTCCAATTTCATAATTTTCCTTTGTTTCGAGGTAGTTTGGATGATCAGCCGAAAAATCTGCTTTGGCTTGCCCTTTTACTGCCTTTTGTGGTACATAAAGTAAACAAAATTCTAACAAAGCCAAAATCCATTTACCAATTCGATTTCTTAGAATGGGTCAAGTCAACATATATTTGATTAAATCGAACTTAGCAAATCACATAGACTTCAGTATGAAGAAGATAATATCTTAATTTCATTACTGCAAAATACAAGGATAAACATAACTTTTCCATAAAGGAATACCTACACTCAACATGATTTAAAAACCTACTAAGGTATTACACAGCTTGCTCTTTCTTATCATCATTATCCTGGGCTAATATGACGCCAATTGATGCTTTTGCTGCTGAGATATATAACTTCATAGGCCTATCTTTTCTTGGAGGCATTAGTAATGGTGGCTTCACCAAATAATCCTTCAAAGTTTGAAAGGCAGTCTGATGTTTATCTTCCCACTTTAGCTCTTCATGATCCTTCAATTTTAACAAAGGAGAAAAGATCAAAGTTTTTCCAGCAGTATTGGAAATAAACCTTCGAATGAAATTCACCTATCCTAGGAATCTCTGTAATTCCTTTTTGGTCAAGGGAGGTTTACTTTGAATAATTTCTTGAACTTTATTCTTATCCACTTGAATTCCTTTTTTATACTACCAAACTTCTTTCGAGTCATGGTAATTCATCATAATCCTAAGCAAAGCAATCTTGAAATTCTCTCAACAGTTTGACAAATTTACACTGGTCACATTTTCCAAGTTTTGAACTAAGATAAGTAATTCTCTTTTGTTGATATGGCCTTAAATTGATCTCCAATAAAGAATCTTGTACTACTTCTTGTATTGAATTCTCTGGCAACACAGATAATTCTTTCCTGTCAACATCTTTTGATTCTTGTGAATCTTTTTCAAAGATATAATCTGACCAATTTATGGTCGAATCTTTCTCAATTCTTGATTCTAAGCTTGTAATCATTAACTTTTTTAAGACCAGTCGAATGGTCTCTTCTATATCTTCTATTTCTATAGGTGTGTGAGTCATTAAACCATCTTGTCATCATCTAATGGTTCCAAAGAACCAAATGGCATATCAGCCAAAATGTCCCAATTTTCTTCTAAGGATTCATCTTCTGATTCTTTAAGGTCAATTGGTTTAACATTCTCCTGATATAACTGAGCTTCAACACAGTTAGAACTTGCATGAAAAGGCTGAGTATCAATCTTTACTATTTCAATCTCACAGTTTTCCTTCACAAGCAACAATTTCTGATGCATTAAAGAAGGAACACATCGGTTAGCATGAATCCAATCTCTTCCTAATAAGGCATGATAACTAGGACTAGCATCTACCACAAAGAAAGCAATTTTGGATTTGTTCAAACCTACTATGGTTTTAATAGGTATTACTCCTTTGGTGTTTTTCTTATCAACAGTAAAACCTGATATCATAATGTGGGTTTGTATCAACTTTGAATTTTGTTTATTAATCTTTTTCAAAGTATTCTGAGGAATAATGTTAATAGTAGCACCATTATCAACCAATACTTTGTTTAAAAGAACTCCATTTAAACAAGCCTTTATATATAATGGTTTAAGGTACTTAGTCATTTCTGTTGATGGTTCTTCGAATGAATAAACAAAATTGCAATCACTAAAAATGAACTTAGGAAGATTTACCTCAGAGACATCTTCGGTAGATACTTCTATTTCCATTTCTTCATCAATTCGTTGATCTTCTGCTGCTTCGAAGATCTTTGGTAGTATGAATGTGGTAGTGTTAACTTTCATTTGCTCTGGAAATGTGCCAAACTGAATATGTACATTCTCATTTTTGACAATCTTGTCATTAAATTTCATCTCAGTGTTTCCCAAAACTTGAGATTCTACCACTGTCATTGCTTCATCCCCATCATCAATGCTTATAGCCTTCTCCAATTCAAACACTTTGGCTTTAATGATACTTTCCTTAGACATAGTATCATTGTCGGTTTTCATATTTTGATCGAACCTAGGATTAGACCTCAAAACATCACTGGAGTCCCTCTCGATCTCATTTTCTAATTCTTGACTTCAAGTCTGCATGTTGGAAAATTCCATCCACATAGTAAACTTTCTCTGAAGTCTCCTTTGCTGAGTCCTATTTATCACAGGAACCATCTTTTGGTTTTTTTCCTTAGGATCACATACTATATTTTTTTTTTCAACATGAGGAGGTTTAATCATCCTATTCTTGTTTTGAGAACCTTGTTGTTCCATCATATTTTTAACTCTATCATCTTACAAGATAAACCAATTTGGCACCCCTGGCACCAATGCAGATTCACTTGATTGTGATGTCTTACCAACTTTTGGTGATTTATTCAGTGTTCCCATGTTCATCTCGGCTTGTATCACATGTGCTGGTACCAATTTTGATGGCATGAATTGAGTTTGCCTTTTTTAGCACCATACAATGTTTCTTGGGTGCACGAGAAAAACTTGGCCTTACATACTACATGTTCCTTGGTGGTCGAACATAGTTACTAGTATGAAAGTTCCTTGAAAATTTGTCTTTAAAAGGAGCCATTGGTCTTGGAGCATACATTGCTGTAGTTGGTCCAGTGTATGTTGAGGCTTGATAAATTGGTCCCCTAAACTGCCCTCTTCCAACATTCATGATTGGCTGAAATGGAGGTTCATACGAAGGACTCGCCCTTTTATGTTCGAACAAAAGTTGTTTGTTTTTTCTATCTGTTTTGGCCCCAACCCTTTCATCATAGATTTTAGCATATCTTTTCCCACAACCAATGCAAAAATTCTTTGCATATTCCTATTGAATACTGATGATTCAGGATTTTTCTTTGTTATTTCTTCAAACCTTTTCATTTGGTCTTCTGACTTTGCATTTTCGCTTTCCTTAACTAGAGCTTCGAGGGAAATATCATGGACATTGATGAACACCTCTTGCACTCCCCATCTATTTTTCAGGGAATTTTAATTTCCCTTTTTTGATCAGATCTTGAATCCTGTCTCGAAAAACAATATAGTTATTAGTTGAATGAGTCCAAGAATTATGCCATTTGCAGTATTTTTTACCTTTTAAATCATCATTAGAAGGTAATTTTGTCCCATCAGACAACTTGATGATTTTTCCTTCTAACATATGATCAAATATTTCATCCAATTTATAGACATCGAATGAATTTTTTTTTAATGATCCTTTGGATTTATATACTTCAACAAAAACATTTTTCTTCACAAGACTTTTACATGTGAAAGGCTCCTTTCCTATTATTTCTGCAGCATCTGTATCATAATTAGGATCTTTGTAATATGTTTTCAATGAAGAAGCATTCCTTTCATTTTCTTCTTCTAACAAGGCCTCATATCTAGAGACTCGAGCAGTCAATTCAACAAGATCTCTGAATTCTAGCGCATCAAACTTCTTTCGAAGTCTAAATTCGAGACCATTCTGAGCCAGTTTGACAAATTCAGGCTCCGGTAAAATGATTTTACATTTTGTTCTAGCCCTCTTAAACCTATTAATGAATTGGGTAGCCTTTTCATCAGGTTTTTGACATAGTTTAGCCAAATCAGCCATAGACACCTCTGGTTCTATCTAAAAAAAACTGAGTATGGAAGGATTCTTCCATTTGTGTCCAACTATGGATCGAATTAGGGGCCAAATTAATAAAACAAGTATATGCAATATCTGTTAATGAACTAGGATATAAACGAAGCCTAAGGTATTCATTATTTCCTACATCAGCATACTGACTGATGAATTTTGCTACATGTTCAACTGTGGATTGACTCCCATCTACAGCAAACATAGCAAAGGTGGGGAACTCAAATCCCCTAGGGAATTCAATCCTATCTATCCAATCAGGATAAGGTTTTCTGTATACTAGAGTTTGTACCCCCCAAGCCATGGGTCCACAAACCTCATGGATTAAGTTAATCATGTCATTTCTATCAATCACATTAAGTGGTTGTTGATGACCTGGTTGACCCAAAGGAGGGTACATTGGTGGTATTGGAGGTGGTTGGGGAATATTATCCACCCTTCTGGGATTTTCATTCCTTCGACCACTCCTATTCCAGTAGGGGCTGGTTCGAATATAGGATTATTATTTACTCTCCTATTTTGGCCTGTTATGTTTTCCCTAAGCCTAGGTTCTTCAATATTCACTGGTCTATAGACATGATCTTGACCATGTTCTATAGAATTCCCTTGCATCCCTTCGAATATTGGAGGACTATTATTAGGGACAGACATATAGAAACTTTCTTGTGAACTAGGCCTAAAAGGAGGCCCATTTGCATGAATCATAAGATTTGGCTTAAATAAGTCATGGGTGTAACCCCTTTCATTCTGTTGAATCATAGAAGAATTTCCACTTAGCACCATTGTTGGTGCAAACTGTAGTATGTTGTTGTTAAGGGAAGTGATCAGAACATTAACACTCTGGATCATGTTTCCCAAATGGTAAAATATTGGTGTCAATTGATTCACCAAATCATGTTGATTTTCTAAACCAATGTTCCCATTATTTGGAATTTGATTCAAGTTCTCAACTCCTACTTCTGGATTCCATTGTTCACCTGATTCCCAGTATTACTACTCTGAGGATCTTGGTGTGGAGAACAACCAGTTTCAACCATTATTGAAAGACCTATTGCTTCGAAGGTTCCTGTTTGCCATCTCTTGACACTCGGGTCCCACCGGGCGTGCAAAAAATGTTTGGATGGAAAATTTATATATGTGCGAGCGTGCCAGGCAAGCAAATTGCCAAAGTAATAACCTGCATTTTCATTTATTTGCATTTCATATTTAAATTCAATTGTATTGTTTACTTTTATTTTAATTTCAATTATCATATATTAAATCTGGCTACTTGTTTTATTTCATAATTAAAATTCTTGTTGGGGTCAAACTGCGATTATATAAAATTTAGCAAAACCTGTGTTGAATTTCAAAGTCTGTATTTCAAAACGGTGGAAATGTTTTCTTTTAATTCAAACTGTATTTTTATAAAACCAGAAAAACATTTCTTACGTTAAAATGAATTTTCCATATTTTTGTGGTGATCACCGCGCCCCGAAAATACCATTTTACTTCCAAAACTGTCCGCGTTGTGCTAAACTTTCACAGATTTTGGAAGTGATGTAAAGTTTGATTAGACTTATGCTTTATTGCCATTTATGGAAACTAATGATTGCCTTAAGCTTTGTTTGGAAATGTACTGTTTGTGTGTGTTGAGTTATGCCATAAGCTATTTTACCCAAACATATGTTTAGATTCCCAGCAACTTGTGTATGCCTTGTTTGGCCAAGTTTATGTTTGTGTGTGCTTTGTTGAACCTTAATATGCATTTCCCAAACACCTTAGTTGGCCCCTACACACCTATCCTTGGCCTTTGGCTGAAGATTGGGACTCTTTTGATCTGTGTAACATGTATAAACGTATGAGTAATCTGCTGTGTTTATGGGTAAACATGGTTAATTGAAAATAAAACTCAATTAGTGGAGTAATCTTGATAAATACTTGGAGCCCAAGTTCACATCTTTCACTCTTCTATATATACACTATAGACACATACATTCTGCACATTTCTACTAGTTTCACAAAGAGAATTGAGAGAGATACGCAGAGAATTTCAAAATTTTTGTAGAGAGAAGAGCTTCTAATCCTTCATAGCCAAAGCTTGAATTAGAGATTCTTAATTCTTGTTCTTGTATTTCTTTCTCAACAATCACTACTTCTCTTTGATATCTGTGAGTATTACTAACTCACTAGGAATGTAATTTCATGTTTATTTGTTGTGTATTTGTTAATTTTGTAAATCACCATGGTTGATTTCACGTATGAACTCCATAGCTTTGAAAATCAAGATCTTTCAATCTCAACCAAAATCTATTTTCTTAGATAATAGTGAAAGATTATGGTGTAATTGGACTATGTTTAAAGTATTTAAGCCTAATTCATCCATATGTGAAAGTATATAAGAAACTAAGTTTTGTTAATTTTTAGTTTTTCATTAAATTCAAGAGTTATAGATTGATTCATGTGAAATTGATTGTAGATTCTTAATCCTTGTTGAAAAACAAAGAATTTCATATACTACATACCATATTTGCTTTCGAATTTGAAAATGGGTCAAAAGACCCTGAAATTCTGAAACAGGGGAGTTCTTGCGAAGAAGATGAAGCATCTGCTGAAACTCGCGCGTGAAATTGCGTGAGCAAGGGTCGCACGAGCGGACCGCGCGAGCGACCCCTCGCGCAAGCGGCCCGCGCGTGCGAGGTGTGCGTTTCCAGGCAGCCAGAAAAGTTTATATATTAAAAATGAAAATAGGCAGGTCGCGCGAGCGGACCGCGCGAGTGGCCCCTCGCGCGAGCGACCCGCGCGCGCTACTTCTGGCAATTTCTAGTTTTTTCTTGTTTTGTGATAAGGGACTGTTTTGGATAAAATTTATATACTATTTGGGAAATTTATTAAATCAGAATCTTAATTGGTTATGTTTGAACGATTAAAACGCTGTATTGTGACTTATCAATCCCCGTACGCTCATTGTTTATAGAATTCAGTGATTTGCCTCATGTTTTAAAGTTTCATGACATACACATGGAGTCAGTTGTACATGCATGGTGAGTGTGTGAATGATGGTCAGTATGGAAAAGAGTAATGGTGGGTGTGGCAAAATGAGTGCGGTTGAGATTGTGTTATGGACACTCCCTGGTAAGTAAGTACCAAAGTGTGTTGTGATTGAGATTGCGGCGAGGGTGTCTTTGAAATGCGATGGTGGCAAAACTGGACACTCCCTCACGACCATGGTAGCGTCACAGTGTGTGAAGCCGAACTTGGACATTCCCTAGCACCCATGGAAGTGCTAAAGTGTGGCCTACAGACACTCCCTGATACCCGAGTCTGGATACTGCGTGAGGGTTCCTCAGGTATTTGCATGGCGGATTAGGTAGTCAAAGTGTGAGGCAATGGATACTCCCTAGTACCCCGGACCAAAGTGTGAGGCAAACTGGACATTCCCTGGCACCCCTGTGCTAAAGTGTGGCTATCGGAGTATTTCAAAGATACCGGTGTGTAATGGTGGGTTGTTGGGTTTTGTCGAGAGAAAAGAGTCGGTAAGATGAGATGGTGCATTGTTCTCATACACGGTCACATATGTGTGAATTACACCCTTTAAATAATATTGTGGTTGTTTCCTAAAATGAACTCCTTGCTTTAATACAAACTTGTTGAATTAAATGAGAAATGTAAAGAGGTAAATGAATATGTTTTACATTCAAAGTTATGTTTTTAATACTCACCAGCTTCTTGAAGCTGACGACGTTGATGCGTCCTGGACATTCGTGTTCAGGTTTTTTCAGGTTATGATCAGGCTGAACATTATGATTATGCTAATTGAGAATGACTGCTTGGAAGGAAGACTATTACCTATACTCCATGTTTTAAATTATAAATTGTTTTGTAATAAGGATGACTGTAATAGATATTAAGTTATTGTTTTGATTTAAGGCAGTTTGTGCCTTCAGAGACCCCGTGCTGTAATATGTAATAAGTTAGAAAAATATTTGTAAGCCTTGATTGCTCTACTCTAATTAATGGTTTTATGTTGTTCGACGTTTGGGACGGAATCGATCCTTCAAACTGTCGCGACCTATGGGTCCAAAAAGGAAATTAAACGCTTTCCATATTTATGTTACATCGGGGCGTGATAGGATTTAGTGGTATCAGAGCCAGGTTATTATTTATCTCAAGATAGTTTAGTCAGGTTAGGGTTTACTAGTTTAGACCCGATTCCACGATCTGCTAGCTTAAGCTTTGCACCCCGATGTTACGATAGGGAGGATAGACTCAAAACCCAGATGCCTAAGATTATCACTGTCCTGATTTAAGTTAGTACCTTTTTCAGGTATGGATCCAGCTCAGCCCCTTTTTGTACCAGATGGGTTTGGAGGACATTTGGTGACTCCCAGGGCAGTAGTCCCAGCTTTTCTTGATTTATATCACACCGCCATTGAGCAGCTGGCCACGACGACTATAGTATCAGATCTGTGGCACCAGGTTCACGTGGTAGGGATAGTTGATTTGACATGTATTTGCCTTGAGATACGCTACTTTGCGGAGGCTCAACGTTTAGTGCTAGTTGAGATTCTGAGACTAGTTGATATTGATGCCCTCTATTTCCCCTTCGAGATCCAGGTTGTGCATGCTCATCTCACACAGCTAGAGATGCCTCCGCCAGTGGTTCCCATTGCCGAGGACAAAGCTGAGGTTATTCACTTGGTACCAGTGAGTGGAGAGGATGTAGAGGATGGCATAGGTCTAGATGACCTCGCCGCTGAGCTCGAGAAGGAGCTAGCACTTGAGCTAGTTCTGCCTGAGGAGGTGCCAGTTGAGGCAGATGCCCCAGCGCCTGCTTCCTCGTTGACTTCTCAGAGCTCTGATTTTGATTTGGTGTGCCCATTCCTTGTTCAGTGATTATGCCCCGTCGACTCGCTAGATCTTCTGATAGCTACTTACGGGGATGACTGATTTTTAGATATGACTTTGTACATATTAACTACTTTTGACTATTAGCTCTATCTCTTTTTGCAAACTTTAATTACATGCATTAGAGTATAGGGCAATAACCCCATTTTTGGCATTAACTCTTGCATGGACATATGTGTGTCCTAACCCGTATAGATAGGGTAAGCATTGACCTGATCATACACGCTTTTTGTATCAACTTGACAAGAAGTTATATATAAGATATACTCTTTTGAATGTTGTCGTCATTTAAATTGCTTCATAGCACTGTTGCATGCATGTTTCTCATTCTACTATCACTATCATACATAGAATGGCTGGAGGACTAAGGAGGAACAGGAATTTGATCGAGGGAGCACCTGAGGCTGCCGATCCCACAGGAATGTTTGAAGCTTTTGTCAGACGTGTCAAAAGGGTTAGCAATCAGAATGATAACCGACGAGACCGCCAGACTGGAGATAAACTGCTGGAGAGATTTCGTGCGCTCAGACCCGAGCAGTTTGCGGATACCGCGGAACCATGGAAAGTGGAACAGTGGTTAAGACAGATGGACCGCATGTTCGAAGCTGTCCAGTGTAATGAGATGGACAAGAGGAGGTTAGCTACCTTCTAGTTAACCGATGCTGCCGCAGATTGGTGGGATTCGGTCATAGCTACTATTGGGAATGGAGCTGCAACGGGAATGGCGTAGACTGCGTTCAAGGGGAGATTTTTGGAGAAGTATTTCCCGGCTACGGAAAGGCACAGAAGAGAGAAGGAGTTCATGGATTTAACATAAGGAACCAAGTCGGTGCAAGAGTACACCACACAGTTCGAGAGATTGTCTCGGTTCGCCCCTCACATGGTTGATACTGAGGAAAAGAGGATCCGTAAGTACAATCAAGGGCTGACACCCCAAATTCGTCGCCTGACTCTCGGTCACCTAGATAAGTCGTTTGAGGGATTGGTTGGCTTGGCTACTGATCTAGAAGAAGACGCTCGAGTGAACCGTAAGCAATTCGAATTCCGGCCGCCTCAAAGGGGTAATTTTGGAAATAGGCCACCAATGAATCGTACCCAAGGGCAGAAGAGGAATTTTGACGGAAGCAAGAGGACCCAAGCTATCACCTATCCGACTTAACCCTGAGTGGGAGAAGGTAGTAATGCTAGAAAATGTTTCAACTGTGGCAATCCTGGTCATCTGGCTCGAGATTGCAAGGCACCAAGGTGTACTGCTCAGCAAGGCATAGTTTGCTATAACTGTGGTGAACCAGGTCACATCAGCAAGTTCTGTACTGCCCCTAAGCAAGTGACTTATGGTCAGCAAGGTCAGACTCACGTGAATGTTGTTATTCCTAATGCTGCTAGATATGACGGAACTATTTTTGAAGAAGGAGAGTATGGAGAAGCTCAACCTGATCAACAAGCAGTGGAAGGTACATTAACTCTGCTTAACTCCCAAGTCAAAGTTTTATTTGATATGAGTGCTGCTCTTTTGTTCATATCTGTTAATATATTTTCGAGATTGGGTATCTTACCCCATCATTTAGAGAAATCTTTGAGGGCTACTTCACCATTAGGAGTCACAGTCAGATTAGAACACGTGTGCAAGGATTGTCCTTTACGGCTAGGAGACCATGAAATCCCTGCAAGGCTAGTTGTTGTATCAATGAAAGAATTCGACATAATCCTAGGAATGGATTGGCTCTCTCAGAATCAAGTGAAGTTGGATTATACGAGGAAGAGAATTACATTCTCTGACAACGAGTATCAAACCTTTGATTTTCAATGTAACCCTTCGGGAGATATGTTCCTCACAAGGTGTTTGGCTAACATCGAAGTCGTCAGTACAGAAGCAACAGTGTCGTCTATACTTGTAGTCAAGGATTTTGAAGAAGTATTTCAAGACATTTCTGGTTTGCCGCCCGAGAGAAGTATAGAGTTCTGTATTAAGATTATACCGGGTACCGTACCAATCACGAAGGTTCCCTACAGAATGGCCCCCATCGAACTGTTGGAATTGAAGGAACAAGTTCAAGAGCTCGAGAACCTAGATTTTGTACGTCCAAGTACATCGCCTTGGGGAGCACCGGTGTTATTTGTGAAAAAGAAGGATGGGACGCTCAGGTTGTGCATCGATTATAGAGAAGCATGAGCGGGCCTTTCTAGAATTGAAAGAGAGACTCACTACCGCGCCGGTACTAGCTATACCCAAGCCTGATGAGAAGTTCACTATCTTTAGTGACGCATCATACCAAGGGCTGGGGTGTGTACTTATGCAAGGTGGCAGAGTTATAGCCTATGGATCTAGACAGTTGAAGTTGAATGAGTTAAACTATCTCATTTATGACTTGGAATTGGCAGCCGTAGTATTTGCACTCAAGATTTGGAGACACTATCTCTACGGTGAGAAGTTTGATTTATTCTCCGATCACAAGAGCCTAAAATATTTGTTCACATAGAAAGAGTTGAACATGAGGCAACGCAGATGGATGGAGCTGATCAAAAATTACGACTTCACGTTAGAATACCACCCTGGTAAAGCTAATGTGGTCGCTAATGCTTTGAGTCGACAGACTCATGAGACGATCGCCTCCTTGATGGTTAGAGAATGGCGAGCATTGGAGACGTTGGCATAATTTGACGTACAGAGTGCTGAGGAAGGAGGAGGATAACTTTTCGGATGTCTTATCCTACAGCCTGTTCTTATCGACCGCATTATTGGAGATCAGAAAGAAGATGAGGAGTTTTAGTCATGGTTCATTAAGATGTCAGAGAAAGATCCGACAGAATGGAAGGTGGGAGTCGATGGAGGATATAGGTGCAGGAATAGATTATGTGTGCCGGATTGTGGTGAATTAAGGAAAGACATTCTGGAAGAAGCATATAGGTCAAGATATACAGTTCACCCAGGAGGAACGAAAATGTACAAGGATTTGAAGAGAAATTTTTGGTGGGAAGGAATGAAGAAGGATGTGGCCGAATTTGTGTCCAAGTGTTTGACATGTCAACAAGTCAAGGCGGAACATCAGAGACCCTAGGGATTGTTGCAACCGCTACCTGTTCCAGGCTGGAAGTGGGAGCACATTACGATGGATTTTGTAGTGGGATTACCTCAATCTCAGTAGAATCATGACGCCATTTGGGTAATCGTGGATCGATTGACGAAGTCTGCTCATTTTATTGCTTATAGTATGACATACCCGGTGGAAAAGATGAGCCAGATGTACAAACAACAAGTTGTGCGACTTCACGGTGCACCTGTGTCAATTGTGTCAGACCGTGACGCACGTTTCACTTCTGGATTCTGGGAAAGTTTGCAAGAAGCTATGGGAACCTCGCTCAAGATGAGTACTGCTTTTCACCCGCAAACAGACGGACAGACTGAACGTGTTAATCAGATCATGGATGATATGCTTAGGGCTTGTGTTATCAATTTTGAAGAGTCTTGGGAGACACACTTGCCATTGGTTGAATTTACCTACAACAACAGTTATCACACAAGTATCGGGATAGCTTTGTTCGAAGCATTGTACGAATGACCATGTTGTTCTCCGTTGTGTTGGGCAGAGGTGGGAGATACAGAGTTGCTAGGACCAGAATTGGTTAGAGAAACCAATGAGAAGATTTCTTTGGTCAAGGAAAGGATGAGGATCGCTCAAAGCCGGTATAAGAGTTATGCCGATCGACGCCGGAAAGATTTGGAGTTTAGCATCAGAGATCACGTACTTCTTAAGGTTTCACCAACCCGAGGAGTGGTACGTTTTGGTCTCAAGAGAGGGAAGTTGGCTCCGCATTTCATCGGACCGTTCGAGATTTTGGAACGTGTCGGGAAAGTGGCTTATCGACTCGTGCTACCACCGAAGATGTCTGGGATTCACAATGTATTTCATGTGAGTATGCTGAGAAAGTACATACGAGATCCCTCGCACGTGGTTAGTTATGACGATATTGAGACGAGTCATAACATTTCTTACAAGGAGAGACCTGTGAAGATTCTCGATCAAAGTATCAAGAAGTTAAGAAATAAGAATATCCCGTTGGTGAAGGTTCAGTGGAATCACCATGACGAGAATGAAGCCTCGTGGGAAGTTGAAGCTGAGATGAGGAAGAAGTACCCGGAGTTGTTTCAGGACTAGTTAGTCTTGATTTCGGGGACGAAATCCTGTTTAAGGGAAGGAGGGTGTAATAACCTGCATTTTCATTTATTTGCATTTCATATTTAAATTCAATTGTATTGTTTACTTTTATTTTAATTTCAATTCTCATGTATTAAATCTGGCTACTTGTTTTATTTCATATTTAAAATTCTTGTTGGGGTCAAACTGCGATTATATAAAATTTAGCAATACCTGTGTTGAATTTCAAAGTCTATATTTCAAAACGGTGGAAATGTTTTCTTTTGATTCAAACTGTATTTTTATAAAACCAGAAAACCATTTCTTACGTTAAAATGAATTTTCCGTATTTTTATGGTGATCACCGCGCCCCGAAAATACCAGTTTCCTTCCAAAACTGTCCGCGCTGTGCTAAACTTCCACAGATTTTGGAAGTGATGTAAAGTTTGATTAGACTTATGCTTTATTGCCATTTATGGAAACTAATGGTTGCCTTAAGCTTTGTTTGGAAATGTACTGTTTGTGTGTGTTGAGTTATGCCATAAGCTATTTTACCCAAACATATGTTTAGATTCCCAGCAACTTGTGTGTGCCTTGTTTGGCCAAGCTTATGTTTGTGTGTGCTTTGTTGAACCTTAATATGCATTTTCCAAACACCTTAGTTGGCCCCTACACACCTATCCTTGACCTTTGGCTAAAGATTGGGACTCTTTTGATCTGTGTAACATGTATAAACGTATGAGTAATCTGCTGTGTTTATGGGTAAACATGGTTAATTGAAAACAAAACTCAATTAGTGGAGTAATCTTGATAAATACTTGGAGCCCAAGTTCACATCTTTCACACTTCTATATACACACTATAGACACATACATTCTGCACATTTCTACTAGTTTCATAAAGAGAATTGAGAGAGATACACAGAGAATTTCAAAATTTTTGTAGAGAGAAGAGCTTCTAATCCTCCATAGCCAAAGGTTGAATTGGAGATTCTTAATTCTTGTTCTTGTATTTCTTTCTCAACAATCACTGCTTCTCTTTGATATCTGTGAGTATTACTATCTCACTAGGAATGTATTTTCATGTTTATTTGCTGTGTATTTGTTAATTTTGTAAATCACCATGGTTGATTTCACGTATGAACTCCATAGCTTTGAAAATCAAGATCTTTCAATCTCAACCAAAATCTGTTTTCTTAGATAATAGTGAAAGATTATGGTGTAATTGGACTATGTTTAAAGTATTTAAGCCTAATTCATCCATATGTGAAAGTATATAAGAAACTAAGTTTTGTTAACTTTTAGTTTTTCATAAAATTCAAGAGTTATAGATTGATTCATGTAAAATTGATTGTAGATTCTTAATCCTTGTTGAATTCCGAATTTGAAAATGGGTCAAAAGACCCTGAAATTCTGAAACATGGGAGTTCCTGCGAAGAAGACGAAGCTTCTACTGAAACTCGCGCGCAAAATCGCGCAAGTGAGGGTCTCACGAGCAGACCGCGCGAGCGACCCCTCGCGCGATCGGCCTGCGCGCACGAGGTGTGCGTTTCCAGGCAGACAGAAAAGTTTATATATTAAAAATAAAATAGGCAGGTCGTGCGAGCGGACCGCTCGAGCGACCCCTCGCGAGCGACTTCTAGCAGTTTCTACTTTTTGCTTGTTTTGTGATAAAGGATTGTTTGGGATAAAATTTATATACTGTTTGAGTACTGTTTGGGAAATTAATTAAATCAGAATCTTAATTGGTTATGTTTGAATGATTAAAACGTTGTATTGTGACTTATCAATCCACGTACGCTCGTTGTTTATAGAATTCAGTGATTTGCCTCATGTTTTAAAGTTTCATGACATACATGTGGATTCAGTAGTACATGCATGGTGAGTGTGTGAATGATGGTCAGTATGGAAAAGAGTAATGGTCAGTGTGGCAAAATGAGTGCGGTTGAGATTGTGTTGTGGACACTCCTTGGTAAGTGAGTACCAAAGTGTGTTGTGATTGAGATTGCGGCGAGGGTTTCTTTGAAATGCGACGGTGGCAAAACTGGACACTCCCTGACGACCATGGTAGCGTCAAAGTGTGTGAAGCCGAACTTGGACATTCCTTGGCACCCATGGAAGTGCTAAAGTGTGGCATATGGACACTCCCTGATACCCGAGTCTGGATACTGCGTGAGGGTTCCTCAGGTATTTGCATGGCGGATTAGGTAGTCAAAGTGTGAGGCAATGGACACTCCCTGGTACCCCGGACTAAAGTGTGAGGCAAACTGGACATTCCCTGGCACCCCTGTGCTAAAGTGTGGCTATCGGAGTATTTCAAAGATACCAGTGTGTGATAGTGGGCTGTTGGGTTTTGTCGAGAGAAAAGAGTCGATAAGATGAGATGGTGCATTGTTCTCATACACGGTCACATATGTGTGAATTACACCTTTCAAATAATATTGTGGTTGTTTCCTAAAATGAAATCCTTGCTTTAATACAAACTTGTTGAATTAAATGAGAAATGTAAAGAGGTAAATGAATATGTTTTACATTCAAAGTTATGTTTTTAATACTCACCAGCTTCTTGAAGTTGACGACGTTGATGCGTCTTGGACATTCGTGTTCAGGTTTTTCAGGTTATGATCAGGATGAACATTATGATTATGCTAATTGAGAATGACTGCTTGGAAGGAAGACTGTTACCTATACTCCATGTTTTAAATTATAAACTGTTTTGTAATAAGGATGACTGTAATAGATATTAAGTTATTGTTTTGATTTAAGGCAGTTTGTGCCTTTAGAGACCCCATGCTGTAATATGTAATAAGTTAGAAAAATATTTGTAAGCCTTGATTGCTCTACTCTGATTAATGGTTTTATGTTGTTCGACGTTTGGGACAGAATCGATCCTTCAAACTGTCGTGACCTACGGGTCCATAAAGGAAATTAAATGCTTTCCATATTTATGCTACATCGGGGTGTGACAGCCAATGTGTGTGATCCAAACTGCGCCTCATCAAACAAATTATGGTGACGTTTGATGCCTTAACAAGGACTTCAAACGTGTAAAGATGTAATTAATTGGAGCACTTCGAATTAACTATTTGATAACTACTCCTAAATAAGAATAGCAAATAAGAACAATAAAGTAACAAAGTATTTTATTAAGTTAAAAACAAAATTATAAACTAACCTTGAAGATGACTTCGAAGGAATTCTATTTCTAAATCTAAGTGCCTAGATAAAAATACAGTAAATGTATTAAAAGATATATGTTGATGTTGATCGAAGGATCCCTCTCGAACACAAAATCCTTCAATTTATAAACGTCGAGACCTCCCAACAGTCTTGTTTGAATGTTCCCTCTTCTTTTCAAACTGGTAACTGCTCCTACACGTGGCATTTCCTTGAAGTGACACCTGCTTTTTCAATTGTTCCACCATGATCAACACGTGTCCCTTGATAGTTAACTATTTTGAACAGAATGAGTCAGTAAAACTGTTCATAATTGTTCCTGCGCTATATCCATTTCAACCAACTGCCCTGCCACATCAAATCTCACGTGTCACTTCCACATTGGTTGGATCTTTTTATCACAAACACCTGCTAATGTCCCAAATACACCATATCCATATCTCACTCCTAAATTAGATTAGGATTTGGTTTGACCTTATTTGTGTTCTTGGAGTTCAACCACTGTGACCCCACAAGAATCTAAAGTCAAAGGTTTAGTATTTTATTTTTGGTTCAGTATTTCCATTTATGTATATTTTATTAGCCTAGTTGTACTAAACTTTGTTATTTTGCAGATTCCACAAATTCAACCCCAACTCATGTTAAGTGGAGAAAATAATATAATAATATTAGTTTTTACCCTTACCTTGGTTTTACAACTTTAATTTTAATTGTACGGTGATTGCGTGTATCTATTTAATTTATCTTTAAATTTTGTTTGGAAGACAGTTTCAATTCCAAAATAGTAGGCTAAAACTTTAATTGGGGATATGCAATAAAAATTTAGAAACCACAGCTTCTGTGTACTAATTTTAAATGGGAAAATTTATCTAGATGGGTTGTTTTTCTATTTATGGCCAAAAATATCTATGTATCTATAGTTTATGACCATTTAACATGTTTATAGACTATGGCTATATTATGTTCAAAAGATTACATATTTGAAATAAGAATCTAATTATGTGGATTGTCGAACTATGCCTTTTGTCATAAAAAACACCTAGCATACTCAAACAACTCATATGACAAAATTTATATATCAAATATGTGTTTATATATTTCTATCCACTAACGGACAGGCAATTGTGTAGTGGCAGAGTGGTGGGGATTGGACGCCGAATAACCCACGTTCGCGGCGGGCACGGTTCGAACCTAGTTATTGCCCAATTGCCTTTTTATTTTTCTTTAAACCAAACGACGTCGTTTCATATCAAACCTGACACACTTGACATGACCCTGACTAGTGAAAGTTTATTTTTAAAGAAAGAATGGCTCTGCGGTCTTAAATACCAAATGCTTTTCAAATGCACAAAAGTTGTGGGATCTAGTGTTGGTTTGCATATTCCCAATTCTTTAAATCATTTCTTCCAACTTAATTAATATTTTCTGTTTTTAATAACTTTGCTTAACTATCTGTATTATTTCTATCTTTCGTTATTATTAAATCCAAAAAGTTTATCTCACAAAATTTAGCTTTTATTTCTTTTTCTTCCTTTTTTTACCAGCATCTTAGTTAATTTATTTTGCACTGCTAAAATCTTTACCTTAAACTACTTAGGAAAAAATATCTTTTAATTAGATTTATTACAAAAATATATATATAAACTAGTAGTTAGTAAAACCCCACAAAAATCCATCATCTTTTATTTTCTTTTTAAGTGACAAAATAGTTATTGCCTATCTTTGTTTCCCATTCCCTGTGACTTCGACCTGGACTTCCAGAACTTTATTACTTGTACGATCACCTACACTTGGGTGTAATAAGAAAGCGCGTCAATAGGATGTCGTCATCCATCTAGGATCATAAACAGGCACTTTAAGCTCTTTGAGGACCAGGTCACCCTCAGCAAGCTTCCATGGGCGGACCTTTTTGTTAAAAGCACGACCTATCCTTTTCTGATATCCCCGAGTATGATTTATTAGTGCCAAACTTTTCTCATTAAGTAGCTTTAACTCTTCATACCTCCCTCGCAGCCATTCAAGCTCAGTTACTTCACATTCCGCCACAACCCTAAGAGAGGGTTTTTGTACTTCAACCGGGAGGACAGCTTCCATCCCATAAACTAACGAATAAGGAGTACCACCCATTGAAGTTCTCACAGAAGTCCGGAATCCCCATAACGCAAATGGTAGTTTTTCATGCCAATCTATCTGTCATTTTTCCCAGGATTGCCTTAACATTCTTATTTGCTGCTTGTACTGCCCCCATTCAATTTTCCAATATGTGGCAATGTGACCATTGAATTTTGATTGGAGGATGTTAAATTGACCCCTACAATGGTTCCACTGCCACATTATGGATACCATTGCATCTAGGCCACGTTTGCTTTTTCAAAAACAAATAAGAGTCGCCACTTAATATTTTAAAAGAAAATTAAGAAACCATTTTAAAAGCTATTGTTCTTTTGGAAACCAGAAATTTCTAGGTCTGGGGATTATGGAATGAGAGGGGAAGGAACCCGACGAACTAAAATACCCCCTCTCATCCTATCTCGCAATAGGCCTCTACTCAACATTCTTATAATCGAATCAATAATTATAATGTGACCTCAAATGATACATAGATATAATGTACATTCCAAAATCTTGCTGAAAGAGTTTAAGATTGCTAACAATAAAAGTCATCTAAAATCAAGTAGGTTTATTTAGCAAGCGAGTGATATGCAATAGAGAACAAGAGAACTTTCTCGGGTTCCAACTAGGGGTTGGCAAATAGTTTAGTTAACCAAAATTTGAACCGAACCAAACTAAAATTTTCATTTCAGTTTAGTTAATTCAATTAAAAATTTCAGTTCAGTTTCAAACCGAACTATGTTTTTTTTGTTGCACTTTTCCAAACAGAATTGAACCAAAAAAAACCGAATTGAATTCTTTTTTTTATTTTCTAAATTATTAAAATGCTTTATATACAACAAAAACATAAGTATTTTTACAATTGAAAATAAAGAAAAGTATGTTTTCTGTGCAATATGAAAGAAAAAGAAAAAAAAATACATTAAAAAAGTTATGAAAAATGAAAAAATATAGATAATAATATTGATTTTTTACAATTAAGTTAACCGAATTAAAAAACCGAACTGAACCGACAATTTCAGTCATCGAACTGAATTATAATTCAGTTCAATTTCAGTTCCTAAATCTCCAAACCAAACCGAACAAAATCGATCTGAAATTGCCCAAACCGAACCTATCGACCAAACGTCTACCCCTAGATCCAGCTACGAATAAGAAACGTGTAATGCATACAATAAAATAGAAAACCCTAGTCTAAGGTGTCGTGTATGGAGTCGAAAACTGATATAGTCAAATAAAATAAACAAGAGGGAATTCAAGGAACCATACCTTGAGACTGCTACAAAACAGAAGCTAGTTTACATACATGAACATAAATAATATCAAATTTTCTCCTGAATTTAACAAGAATGAAGAAAATCGACAAAATCATGAATTCTTTCCAACCGAGGGAGTCACAACATTCTTATAAATATACAAGTCTCAACGGGAAGATCCAAAGGGACCTTAATCTAGAGCCAATGTAATATCCATATAGAAGTGATAGGATTCCAACATGGTTGAAGAGAATTCATCACTAAGTCCAATCAATTACAATCTATTCCTACTCCCTACACTCAAATATTCCTAAAATACAATTGTTCCTTCTAAACATGGTTATCATAGATGAATAAGAATGAGCATGACATGAATTATTCATTGAGTTGGATCTTTTAACCTCTGGATTTAAGTCCAATTAATCTTATTCAAGGCATGATTTAAACCTCAAGACATTAGAAAATCATTTAGATCATAGTTGGTAAGATTTACCAAATTGGTCTTAGAATTCCAGAATTTACAGAGAAAAAACCAGAAATTAAAAAATAGAAAACTCATGGTCCCCATGGTTTGATCTCCGTGATTTTTGAGTATTACATGCCTCTGTGAGTCTAGTGTCTAACCCAAAAAGAAAATCAAAGAAATGGTCTAATCTCTAGGAATTTTACCAATACTAGACATCACTTAGAATTTATCAACTCTCTGTCCAGAGATTTTGTACAATTTATTAAAAATAGCAAACTAATCTCAATCCTTTCAAATTTCTTGGAGAATGTATTCAACTCATTGTAGTTCATTGGAAAAATGGCGTATGACCTAAACTACTTAGTTAAGGCTCTGATCCAAGTATTTTAAAGTAAGTTCACTATTCTGGAAATTTGGACAGAGAGTGATAAGATTGCATATAATTGAGGCAAAGCAAAAATTCAAATGGTAAATCTCTGTGTTATGAACACATTCCAATTGGTTTCATTCAAATCCAATGGATCATGATTTAATTAAAAATCCTTGATCACAAATTGTCAATGAAATTACTGCACCATTGTTGAATGAATGTTCATTGTTTGAATCCAACTTGATCCAAAATTCTCGAGAGAATTTGGACCAAGTATTGATTATGACTACTAAGATAATAATCAAAACACCATAAAACTACATGGATTTGATCTTGAAGAGACCTTAATGAAGACCTCCAAGGATTTATTCAATCTCACGGATACATCTAAGCACTTGGATTTCATGTGAATCTAACATCCTAACCATGAAAATTGACTTGTTCTAAGTCCAATTCCTCTCTCAAGTTGATGATCCTTGAGGAATCATGACTTATCTTTATTGTTTCTCTTCTCAAATCAATGGTCCTTGGAGACTAAAGACACTAACCCACATGAATTTCAATGAAATATAAAGAGGATTTCATGAAACTTCTAATTGGGAAACCCAAGTCATGAATATAAGACTCAGTTCCACCAATTGTACATCAATATAATCAAAATCAATCTTAATTCTCTCATCAATCATCAATTTACAGAAAATTAAAATATCAAGCTCAAGGAATTCAAGTGAGATATTGAAGATCCCATTGATTTCCAAGAGAAGAGCATGAACAAAGAGAAATAAAATCTAAACCAACTTGATGATCCAAATCAAATTTCTCTTAGAAAACTTATTTCACATTAAATCCATGGTATTTAGACCCAAACCAACAAAGGCAAATGTAAATTCAATCACAATTCAAGTAATGTGTGATGAAATAGGATTAGATGAGACTTTTTGAAAATTGTGTAAAGATCCTAGGATACTTTATTAATTGTGATTGAATTAAGACCAAAAATAAACTAAGATTAGAGAATTACCTCCAAATTTCCTCAGATCTTTCTTGTTTTATGAAGATCTTCAAGGGTTTCCAAATTAACTCTTCTTCAAGCTCTTAAGCTCTCTTCAATGGCTTCTCTTCAATGTTCTCTCAAAATTCTCTCAATTCACCCACGAATTCTATAACCAAATTGTCCAACCCCTTACAATGGAGATGTATACCTCCATATATAGACCATTAAGGAGGGCTCGGGGTGATTTTGCATGTGAGAAAAATTTTGGGTGTTCAATATGCATTTGAAATAAATAGACTGTTATAGCCGGGGGCATTCAGTGACTTGTTCGCGGCACTCACTGAGTGCTTCCGGCACTCAACAAGTGCCACCGGGTATGCTGTGTGCCGCCCCCTTTTCTTTTCTTTTCTTTTTTAGTTTTTATTTATTTTTATTTTTTGCTTTTTTTTTTCTTTCTTTTTCTTTTCATTTCAAATTTTTTCCCTTTCTTTTCTTTATTTAATTTTTCTATTCTTTTCTTTCCTTTATTTTGAAATTCTTTTCTTTTTCTTTTCAAATTTGATTGGATAGAGTTCATTTTAAAAAAAATAAAAATAAAAGAGACTCTTATACATATTTATATTTATATTTTGAATGTTTTCCATTGATTTTCCTGAACTAACTAATAGTAACCTCCTATGCGTATTTTCACAACCAAAATTTCCTGAACACCTTCTCTTTTCCTTTTTTCCTTTTGAATTTTGCAACTTTTGAGATCGAAAACCTTTCTGAAGAGCATGAATCACCCTTAAAGATTTCAAATTCGTCAGACATTGTCATTATCGATTTCAGAGTTAATAATCCCTTAAATTTGACAGTCGGCCAAAATTGGATTGTCTACACACATCATTTGGAATGAAAATTTGAGAAGCATAACATTACTCCATAAAAAGTGATCTATTCAGGGCGAAGCATGTTAAGAGGATCTTTTACAACCTCCGACCCTAACACTAGGGAGTTTTAATATTAGTGTAACAAAGTCTCCCATACTCCTATTAGTCCTATATATGATACTTCTACCAAACCCATATCATTAAGAGCAAAGTTGGGGTGAAGAACTAGAGGGATGGGATTTTGTCCTCGCTAAAGAGGTTTAGGGTCAACTTTTGAACCATAAAAATATGTCTAAACTATTATGAGTAACAATTAACTAATGCTATGCTTCCCAAATTTGATTCTCGTATGTTGTGCCAGTTGTATCGGAGTTTTTGATGTATGGTACCACCGACTACTACAAAAGCATATGGTACAACTATCAAAGCAGTTAGGAGCCAAATTTAGGGTTCACATTTTGAAAACATAGCATTATTAGTGAGATATATCTAACTTTCGTGTATATAAGACTAGCAATTGCCCGTATCCATGGGCAATACCCAAAAATAAGTTTGAAACTTTAATGAATCAAATTCTATAATTTTCTTTCATTACATTATTATTTAAATATATTTTTAATTTAGAAAGAGAGAGATTGTTGAGGGAGACAGAGAATAGTGTATAGGGGAATTTTTTTACCCAAAGCATCAAAATGGGGCGACTATGTCCTAACCCATTGCTGTTTCAACTTATTTCCCAAACCCATCACTTTCTTAGAAGTCGCTACTCCAACTAGCGACTTCAGACCAAAATATTCAAACCAGAAATCACTACTTCAAGTAACGACTTTAGACTTTGGAGAAGTCGCTACTTCAAATAGCGACTTTAGTGGAAAGTAGAAGTCGCTACTTCAAGTAGTTGAAGTAGCGATTTCATTGTTTGCATTTTAGCCCGCCCCTTCTTCTTCTTCCTTCACTAACCAGATCTGCTCTCTCTCTCTCTCTCTCTCTCTCTCTCTCTCTCTCTCTCTCTCTCTCTCTATTACACACACATGCACACACGCAGACACACGCACACATGCACAGAATAATGTATGTATACACACACAGAACAATGTATGCATACACACATAATGTATATACACACAAACACATACACATACAAACACACATACAGAGCCACAATGTATATAGACACAAGCACATATACACACACACACACATACATAGACTGTAATGCTGAGAAAAATTTTGAAATACTATGCTTCCCAAATTTTGAAATACTATGCTTCCCAAATTTTGTAATACTATGCTCCCCCAATTTTGAAATGCTATGCTCCCCCAAATTTTGAAATGCTATGAAATCAATGAACCAAACAAAACATGACGACCACTAATTTTAAAACTTTAGATAGACAAAAACTTGAAAGGTTTCCCAACCATGGGAAACATCAACGACACGATGGACCATTGATTACTTACACTTTAATTTGCAAATGTGAAGGCATTAAAATGGCTAGTGTTGTGACAATAATGCTATATTAGAGAGAGAGAGAGAGAGAGAGAGAGAGAGAGAGAGGAGGATTATGTGCATTGGAGCGGATGGTCTATACTACGATAATAACTGTCGAAGTTTCATTCTCTTGAGAACCGACGCTCAATACAATGAACTTGTTAGAAAAGTCTGCAACAAAGTGGGGGTTCATCAGAAAAGTGTTCGATTGAAGTTCACTTGTAGGTTTCTGTCGGTTCTTGGATATCAAGTTTCCAAGTTTATACCGTTTTGAAGTAAATGATGATAAAATTCTGCAAGCAATACTAGAAACAACATATGCCAATACAGCTATAAACTCTATGGATCAATATGTCGAGACAAAGAATCTTCCCAAGGCCCATCAAACATTAGATGAGTGGATTGACACAAGAATGCGAAAGCTCAAGTCCATTTGTATATGGGTTATTGCCTTCCATGTTTACACAACATGTGGATCGCTCAAATCTATTGCAAAACAGTCAGATTGAATACAGATTTCTGATGCAAGACTTTGTTTCATAACGGCCAATTCATGTGCAGTTCGATTAAGATGATTGCCGAAATGGTATTGATTGGGCACACAGAGGGATGTACACCAACTTGACTCCGGACTGGAGGGGATGCTTCAGACGATGATATCGAACATATTGAGTCGATTGCCCAAATAATTCCTGTAAAATGTTGGAAAGTAGCGACTTCTCCAAAGTCTAAAGTCGTTACTTGAAGTAGCGATTTCTGGCTGGAATATTTTGATCTGAAGTCGCTAGTTGGAGTAGCAACTTCTAAGAAAGTGATAGGTTTGGAAAATAAGTTGAAACAGTGATGGGTCAGGGACGTATTCACCGCATTTTGATGCTTTGGGTAAAAAATTCGTGTATAGGGAGAGAGATGAAAGAACTGTCGAATGTGTAAAAAGTTGTGGGAGATTCAAAATTTTCAAACTTTAAATTTAAAAGAGTGAGAAGTGAGAATTTTGACCTTTCGATCATGACACACTTGAAGAGACCAAGGTGCCCTAGTAACTAGTATCAAAAACTATATAGATGTGCATGTGTTACTAACTTTAGCAGTAAATATGGGGTAAATTGCATTTTTTTACCCCTAATGTTTGGGAAGTTTTGCACTTTAAGCTATAAATTTTGAATGTGTCATTTCAATTCCTAAAGTTTAAAAATTGCAACAAATAAGTCAAATTAGCCCTCTAGTGATGAAAAGCTTCGTCGTTAAAAATAAAAATTTCGTCGTAAAAAATCTTTAAGGGATTAAATTACAACTCATTCCAAACTTTAGAGATCAAAATACAACATTTGAAACTTTTGAGCTAAAATGACAAATCACCCAAATTTTGGGGGTGAAAACTGTAATTTATCCATAAATAAAGATTAATGTTATGCTTTCCAAATTTTTATCCCAAAAGTGCTTCCCAAATAATTTGACAGTGTGACCATGTCTAATATAGTAGGACCATTTGAAATATGAATAGAAGTTATTTACCTGGTCTCATAGTCATATCATTTAAGAAGCACTATTGAAATGAGTAGTGCTTGGCATACTCCAAAATCTACACTGAAATTCACATAGGATAATCGTTGTCGTTGATTTAGGTGGGATCCGCTTGAAAACCATGTGGAACCCATAAGAGTCCCACCAATATTAACGGACACAATTATCCTGTGTGGATTTGAATGTAAATTTTAGAGTGTGTCTAACATTATTGTTATTGAGATAGAAATTTGAAAGTATTAACATTACTCATCCGTAAATGGGTTAAATATATTTTACACCCTTGTAGTTTGTCACATGTCTTAGTTTGGTCTCTGGAATTTAGAAAGTGTCACTTTAGTCCCTGCAGTTTTATAAATGTGTCCAATAAATCTAATAAGTCCTTTAGTGATGAATAGTTTTGTCACTGAAAGTAAAAAAAATTGCCACGAAAAGTGTTTGAGGAACTAAATTGACACACTTATGGAACTACAAATTCTAAAATAACATTTTATAAATTACAGGGATCAAATTAACACAAAGAGTAAACTAGAAGGATATAAAATGTAGCTAATCAGTTAAGCCTCCGTAAATATAAGTAGCTGGATGTTATTGGAAGTGTGAATTTTTTACCGAAGGCATCAAATTGGGGCAAATAATGCCCTCACCCATCACTGTTTCAACTTAATTCCCAAACCCATCACTTTTCAATAAGTCGCGACTTCAACTAGCGAGTTCAGGCAAAACCAAATCCAGGCTTAAATCGCGACTTCAACTAGCGAGTTCAGAAATCGCTACTTGAAGTAGCGATTTCATAAGAAATCGCTACTTGAAGTAGCGACTTCATCAGAAGCTAAATTCCCAGCAGTCTGTCCCATTGCAGCAGCTCCCTGCTAGAGATATCCAACATATATTGCAGAATTGAAACACCAAGCATTATGAATCCAACATAATTAATCCAATTACAATGTGTATTTGTAAAAAGTGAGAGAGAGTGGGAGAGAGATAGAGAGATATGTGTGAGAGAGTGGGAGAGATAGAGAGATAAGATAGAGAGTGCGAGAGAGTGGGAGAGTGGGAGAGATAGAGAGATAAGATAGAGAGTGCGAGAGAGAGAGTGGGAGTGGGAGAGAGATAGAGAGATAGGTGCAAGAGAGTGGGAGAGATAGAGAGTGCGAGAGAGTGGGAGAGATAGAGAGTGAGGGGGAGAGAGATAGAGATAGAGAGAGTGAAGGGGTGAGAGATAGAGAGAGAGTGTGAGGGGGTGAGAGATAGAGAGAGTGGGTGATAGAGATAGAGTGAGAGAGAGAGAGAGTGGGTGATAGAGATAGAGTGAGAGAGAGAGAGTGGGAGAGATAGAGAGAGAGTGAGGGGGAGAGAGATAGAGAGAGATAGTGGGAGAGAGATATAGATGTATAGAATTAAAAAAATTTATATATATACAAATGTGTAACTATTTGTTTATAATACATCAAAAAACAAACAAAAGTGTAATTATTTTGTGGATCCTATGGACTATCTGTGTTTATAATGTGTCCCACACCACGGAACCCTCTTCGTTCTCTTAGGCCTACCCTCTGCCTGTGGTGGATCCTCCACGAGTGGAACCTCCTCTGCGGCCTGTGGCTGGATGACCTGCGATACCCCTCGCCCTCTGTGGCCATGACGACCTCTACCCCTAGTGTAAACTGAACGTATCGGAGGTCGTCCCTGAGACTCGGCCTGTGTCAAAACCTCATCCTGTGTCTCTGCCATGGGGGTATCATGTCCAGTCGTCTCTCTCGCCTCCACATGCATCTCCTCCGCCCCCACGTGCGTCAAACTCTCCACCATCATCACCATCGCCTCGAACTGTGAATCTGTATGTGGTAGCGGGATCGACGATGACGACGGTGCATCTGTACATGTGTACTGTGGGATGGAGAAATCACGGATCGGAGATATACGGAACTGAGAGCCCCCTGGAGTGTAAGGCCTATAAACGTCGTCCGTATCATCATATGCATACACAGTAGGACCCCGATCATCTGGTGTATGTAGCTCAGACTCAGAGTGTGTATATGGGTCTGTCTGCTCCTGGGTCTGAGACTGAGGCTGAGTATGAGGATGCGTCTGAGGCTGAGGCTGAGGCTGAGGTTGAGACTGAGGCTGAGGCTGAGGCTGTGAGACGCGGGGCACGAATACTGTGGAAGATGGAACACCCCCGTCTAAACGTCGGTCCTCATGAACAGCCTGTAATGAATGCTCAGTAATAGTACGAATCTCCTCCAATGCCGCCTTAAACGCCCAAAATACTCTTTCGAAATTCTTTACAGTCGCACTACCACCGTTCACGTAGAACCATTTTACAACCGTTCCAGGATTATACTGTTGAATTGCAGCCATGAACTTGGGCAATTCTGTGTATGATGTACACCAATCCCCAAATATCATTCCAATGGCTTTCTGTTTCGCATTCCACGCCTTCTTGTATGAGACGGTGTACAAATACTTATCTTTCACCTTTTGCATTAGCGCAGCGATGTTAATAGATGCGTCCTCCTTAATCATTGGCATTATGTCCCTAGCCACTAGCCGAGCATGTAGATTTCTATGACCAAGGTTCATCGTAGTGGACATACAAGTGTGGCTTTACTCAACCTTTATGACTTCAAACATCCCGTGTCGTTTCAACCTTGCCCGTAGTTGCCACTTGCAACCTTGTGACGCCAATTGACACTTCAACGACCAACGATCCGAACTAGTTTGATCCACCGTGTACCGTTGATGTGTTCTTATTGAGTACAACTCCACAAATCTCTGAAGATCATCTTTGGTTTTGAACATCATACCCTTCACCAACTCGTCTCGATCTGGATTCCATTGCCTACCCTCAATGTTTGAAGCATAACATGCCTCTCCAGTATGGATGCCCAAGTCAAACGATGTAAAAGTTGATGAACGAGGCTCATACAAAGCATTTTCAGGATTTATTTGGGCAGTCGGCTCAATATCTTCGATAACATCGTCTTCCTCATCCCCCCCAGTATACTCGTCTGCATGCACATCTTCGTAATCCGAGTTTTCCGGTGTCCGGTTGGTGTCCATCCCTCTGTGTGCCCAATCATCACCATATCCGCAATCATCTGAATCGAACTGCACATGAATTGGCCGTTCTGAAACAATGTCTTGCATCGGACTCCTGTAATCATTCTGACTGTTTTGCAATGCATTTGAGCAATCCACGTGTTGTCTAGACGTGGACGGCAATAACCCCTGTACCAAAGGGTTTGAGCTTTCGCCTTCTTGTGTCAACAGAGAGGTGTACGGCCCAATCCAGTCATCTAATGTTTGATGGGCATCGGGAAGATTCTCTGTCTCGACATATAGATCCATAGAGTTTATAGCCGCATTGGTAGATGCTGTTTCTAGTATTACTTGCAGACTTTCGTCATCAATTACTTCAAACGGTATAAACTTGGAAACCTGATATCCAAGAACCGACGGAAACCTACAAGTGAACTTCAAACGAACACTATTCTGATGAACCCCCATTTTCTTGCAGACGTTTCTAACAAGTTCAGTGTATTGAGCGTCTGTTCTCAGGCGAATGAAACTTCGACAGTTACTATCATAGTATAGACCATCAGCTCCGATGCACATGTTCCCTCCCCAATACAGCATTAAAGTCACAACACTAGCCATTTTAATACCTTCACATTTGCAAATTCAAGTGTAAGTAATCAATGGTCCATCGCGTCGTTAAGAATTGTACTTTTCTATTGAGAATGAATTCCTACAAAACATGAGATTATTAAAAGACAGACAATTATATTGATGAGTTACTAGTTTGGTAATTAGGTTACAGAAGAACTTGGGGGGTTCACTGAATTTCTAATGAGTTACTAGTTTCAATCAGTTCACTATGTAAAACTTTATGAATTAAGCTTGTTAATATGGATTCACCCAGGAAAAGTGCTTTCAGTTCTTAATGGATCGAAATGATTACATTGTTCCTAGTCCAGGTTTCCAATAGGTTCAAAAAATCCATATGAGCATCTTCTGTTTAACCAAAGAGATGGGAAGCAGTACTCTACCTTGTGCATAATTTTCCTCCAAAAACTTGTTAATATTGCATTTCTTTTGATATATATATATATCTAGGTTAAGCTGGGTTTGACATGTACGTTGGACAGAATATAAGAAGTACAAACACTCCCTAAAATACAGGGATTGAAAATTGAGCTACTTTGATTACTTTTGTTTTGGCACATGCCCTTTCGGAGGTTACAAGACGTAAGACACCTGGACATATTCCAGCACCCAGCTTTCTTACCTGAGTCCATACATGTAACGGCGTCTCTTAATACTTGCCTGGACAGGTTAAGCTGGGTTCAAGGCCGGCCATGAGCCCATGCTTTCAAGCAATCGCATGGGGCCTCAAAATGAGGCTTCATTTTTAGGTCTATTTTCTTCTAATTTCTTCCTAATCTCTATGAAACATATCATTTTTAGGCCTATTTTCTTCTAATTTCTTCCTAATTTCTGTGAAACTTATCATTTTTAGGCCTTTTTTCTTCTAATTTCTTCCTGATTTCTATAAAACTTAGTATAGAGGTCTCATTTTTTAGGCCCCTTCAAAGGTTTGCTTGAGGCCTCGGATCATATTTGTCACCTCAGGGCCGGCCCTGGCTGGGTTTGACATGGATGTGTATGTGTCTGTGTGTGTGTATGTGTATGTGTCTGTGTGTGTATATGTGTATGTGTCTCTGTGAGTATGTGTCTGTGTCACTGTATGTGTCTGTGTCTGTGTGTGTGTGTATGTGTATGTGTATGTGTATGTGTATCTCTGTGAGTATATATATACACATATTGTGTGTATGTGTGAGTATGTGTGTCTGTGAGTGTGTGTATGTTAGTGTGTGTGTATGTGTATCTGTGTGTGTGTGTATCTGTGTGTGTGTGTATCTGTGTGTGTGTGTGTCTACAGAGAGAGAGGCACCTGAGAGAGAGATCACACCTGAGAGAGAGAGATCACTGAGAGAGAGAGAGATCACTGAGAGAGAGATCACTGAGAGAGAGACCAAGATCGCAGAGAGGGCTGAGAGATAGAGAGAGTAGCAGATCTGGACTGAGGGAAGAAGAAGAAGATGCGGCGGGTTTTCCCACTTTAAATGAAATCGCTACTTCAAGTAGCGATTCTGAACTCGCTAGTTGAAGTCGCGATTTAAGCCTGGATTTGGTTTTGCCTGAACTCGCTAGTTGAAGTCGCAACTTTTAGAAAAGTGATGGATTTGGGAATTAAGTTGAAACAGTGATGGGTGAGGGCATTATTTGCCCCAATTTGATGCCTTCGGTAAAAAAATTCTTGGAAGTGTAGGTGACAAAAAAGTAAAAGACAAGAGCGAAAGCGCGTGGGTCCTACGAATGGACTAAATCCTCCCCGCTGATGGACTTTTGCTGCACGGTCTCAGCTTCCTGTGTTGTGGTCCCCGATCAAAATCTCTTTTCAAACATCAAAATACCGAATATAGCCCTACTCAATAGCCAGAAGATTTGATGACCACGTGCCCTGTAAAATACTGACACGTGTAGGTTGTAAGAAAAGTTTAACAATTGGAAGACGTTACGGTTGCGAGTAGCTCTGCGAGTGTGAATGAGACGACAGGAAGTAAGTTTGGTACTGAGAAGTGGGACCCAGTCTCCAGAAAATCGCCTACCTGAACGAAGAAGCTACTCTGACACTGACAGCGATTTCTCGCCAAAGCTATAAAATAAAGAAAGAATAATTAAATTTAGTTGGACAATGCTATTGTAAGAAAGATGTTCATTTAAGAGTTAAAATCTGTCTATTCATGTGAGAAACTTCTCATGTGAGAAATTTTTTATAATATCATTACCCAATTTAGTTTATTACTTCCTTCGTCTCATTTTTTTTAGTTCACTTTTGGGAACTCAACTTATTAAGGGGACAAAAAGAATCTACACCTACTTTCCACAATTACCCCTAATCATTGCAATAATTTTTTTAGTTTTGTCTTGGTGTAGATTTCAAGGAAGGGTAGTTTTGGACAGTAAGTAAAAATTGTATACCAATATAGGAAAGTGGACACTAATTTTGGGACATCCCAAAATAGAATATAGGACTCAAAAAAAGAGACGGAGGGAGTACTTTTTTTTTTAGGATCAGTATATTACCTTTTTAAAATTAAAAAAAAAATGTTTAACTTTTTTATAAAATAAAAAAATTATCAAATTTTTACATGATATTTTGGAGCAACTCTTCGAAACGTTAAGAGCTACTCTTTCAATTACAGAGAGCAACTCATTTAAAAGTCGGGTGTAACTCTTCCTAATGTTGAGAACAAGTCTTTAAACCTTAGTACCAAATCTTCAATTGTTATGGTGTGTAAATTCAGAACGCTAAAACAAAAAGTTGAATCTAATTTACAATATCTTGAGACCAAAATTATTAATATGTATGATACAACCAAAACCACTAGAATGTAGCATAGAATTACGAATTTTGCTTTAAAAAAAGGAAGAAAATACTTTTGCTCACCCAAAATTTGGTACACCAATGCTCACCCAAGCATCCCATTGGCCAATGCAGTGGGGCCCAGGATTAAACAATATTAAACAACATTTGTTTAATCCTGGGCCCCACTGCATTGGCCAATGAGATGCTTGGGTGAGCATTGGTGTACCAAATTTTGGGTGAGCAAAAATGCTCTCAAAAAGGAAAACAATTGAAAAAATAAATTTGGGCAAAATTCACTTTTTGTTCCCAAATTAATATTTCAATTACAGTTTTCATGTGCCAAAAAGACTACATTTATGTTATGTTTGGTTAATATATTTAGTGACAAAAAATTAAAAAATAAATAAAAACGATAAAAAAGATAAAAGAAAAGATTAAAAAAAACTAAGAAAATACTTTTTCTGTAATTGAAGTAAAGTAGGGAAAAATAGAAGGATATAAATATATAGTGAGGAAAAGGTAGAATTCTAAATCTGGTGAGTTAATTTCTCCCTTTTTTTCCTAATACTGAGTAATATTTAAGTGCGAACATATTTTTGAATTTTGTATCTTTTAATAATATTTGAATATGGAAAAAATAAATACAACTATTTTTTCTTTCTTTACTAAAGCCACAAACCAAACAATGCCTTAATAATAATGGGGCTACTTGCTTTTCATTGAAGCTATTTTTTGTAGACTCTTGGCAGCTATTGTGGTAGCACCCACATGAACACTTACAGAATCATATATATATTTGAAAAAATAAATAAATAAAAATTTATAGTCGTGCAAATGGCTACATGTCCTGCACGTAGCCATGTGGATGCTATCAACAATGGCTGCCGAAGATCCAAAGTCCTCTATTGCATGTACTGGGGACACAATCATAGCATTATTCATTGGACAAGACTCAAAGCAGCGTGACGTGGTGGGTGGATCTTTGGGTAAAATATTTTAATACCCTATAGTTTTAGCAGATTTCATTTTGGACCATGGATTTTCAAATGCATCAGTTTGCTCTATCAAGTTTTCAAATCATGTTAATTTGAGACTAAATGCATTCAAAATGAAAATTCACTAAAACTATAGGTACTAAACTAATTTTTACCCTAGTTTTTTCTAATAAGAGCAATTGCAGCTAGTTATTTAGACTGACCATTTTAATTAAAACTCTAGCTTTATTCCTTTCTTAATTAAGTTAGAGATTTATTTAATTATTTTTTTTGTGATTTAGATTTGTGTCAATTGCTGCAGAAAATCTATTAGTTGGAAACTTTGGAATTTTTTTTTTCCATTGTCTCCATGGAGTTGTTTGGAAATGCTCATAATCGAATCAGATACGTGATTATTTGTGTAGAAGTTCGATTTAAATTCATTTTAAAAATAAATTCTTTTTCAAGCAACATACGTTGCATATGTGAAGAAAAATGGAAAATGAGAATGACTCTGTGCTAATCCTGTTATATACACATTCACAAATAATAGGACAACAATTTTATCTAGGTAGCGAATATTGAAGGTATTGTGAAGTTGTTTACACCCATATTTGACAAATATTTAGTTGACCTATGGGTTAAAGTAAAATTGTGCCACATGTAGACCAATTCAAATTGGTAGTTTGTGAAATGAGTAGTGGGGTAGCTATCTAATGTGGGTGGTTACAACCATTACATGGAAGTTGTGATACTGGGTGGAAGTTACTGCCGTCAAATTATATAAAGCCACAAGAGCCATACAACAAGGCTTTCCTCTCCGGGAAATATTTGGTACACACACTTTTTGATATACTTTTTGACATACTATGCTTTAAAAACATGTACCTTGTGCTGTTTGAATTTTTCACACTGTTCTATGCACCACTTACACAACACGGAGTACATGCATTTAAAGCTGTGTGTCAAAAAGTGTGTGTATTTAGCACTACTCTTCCTCTCCACACCCATCTGCAACAAAAATTGAAAAAGCATTCTAGCAGCTTGCCTTTATTTTTCTAGCTTTCCAGTGGCTTTGTCTTCCTTATTCCTTACTATCATAGCTACCCTTGTCCAATTTTCTGTTGTTTAGCATTTCAGCTCTAGCCAATTACATCCTTGTAATTTTGTTTCTTCTTTTCAAGCCACGGTTCGTTGTAGCAAACTCAATGGCATTAATCAGTTTTATTTCAGCTTCCTCCGAAGTTTTCTATTTCTCTTCATTTTCCATTTTCATCACTTAGGTGAAACTATTCGCTTCAGTGTAAGTTGGACCTCAAGGGAAGGGGCATCCTTACTTCTCACCAATTGTCTAGTCATACTCACACCGAACATAGAAATTAGTTTGGCTACTCGTTTGGACCTACCGTACAAGGTCCTGGTACACCCACGCAAATACAATATTTTTGCCAAACAGAAGTATCTATAATTGTCTTGTGAAAATAGTTAATAATTAATTGTCATGAGAGGAACTCAAGGGGGAGAAAGATTCTACCATTGTCTATGTTTCCATAATTCCTTGTGAACACTGTTATGACAAATTAACCATCAAGGGTAAGAAAGATTCAACCATTTTCTATTTTTCCACAATTCCTTTTGAACCATGTTATGACAAATTAACCAATTTCGCTTGTCCAAGTTGGCTAAAGTTTTTGGCATTCTAAAAGGGGTCAAGAGTTCGAAACCCTAAGGGTTGTTACAAGTAGGTTGGAATGTCAAGACTTCTAATAGCTGTATATATTGTATTCAGAACTTGACGTAGATTCGAATCTTACCGTTCAGCTGTCTTCCTGACTTAGGGGTTAGTGTATGTGTCCGAGGTTTACCCTCTATCCTAGTTCGATAAAATGCGTTGATGAATTCTTCCGAAAAAATGTGATTTTGGGTCCTCGCACAGAGGACATAAAAAATGGATTTATCTTTGTATCCCTGAAAAAGGAAAAAGAAATTAACTCACTAAAAATACTTAGACTTTGGCAGTTTCAATATGGGACAATGACAACACTTTAGTAGATTACATACTTCTTGTCTCATTTTAAAATTTTGTTCATCCACCTATGTGTCACATATATATCAAGGGGACAAACCTATAACATTTGAAACAGTAAGAAAAAAACTTAAGCCTTTCTCTTTAATTGCCATTGCTTAGAGGAAATCAAACTTTCTTGCTGATTCTACTTTTACAAATTACACAAAAAAAAAAAAAAAAAAACAGTACATAATATCTCTTGTTGGAAAAGCTACACAAAACACTCACTTCTTTTCATTTCTTTTTTTTTTTTTGCCAACAGGGAAGGAAAATTTCAACTTGCGCCAAAAGCGCAAGGAAATTAATGTCTGTCAACTCGGATAGGACCTCAGTCCCGACTAGGGGTGTCATTTGGAACGGAATTTTCGATTCCGACCGATCCGAGCCGAAAAATTCCGATTTTGGAAGCAAAATTTGTATTCCGAATTCCAAAAATTCCGAAAATAATTGGAACGGAATTGGAATTGTTTTTAGAATTCCGAAAATTCCGAATTTCCGATCCAAAAATTCCGAAAATATTCCGAAAGAATTCCGAATAGAATTTCCAAAAATATTCCGATAATATTCTGAGTTCTTATATTATACAATGTAAATATGTAATACATATATACTATGTAACCATGTTTGATATTTTTTTAGGTGTTGATATTATGGACTTAATGTGTTTTAAGTGTTAGTTGTTGCTTTAAAAAAAAAATGTGTTGTATTTTATGTTGGAAATTTGTAATAGCTGTGTAGATTATTTTTATTGTGTAGGCAGTGGTTGGAAAATTCCGAAATATTCTGAAAAATTCCGAAAATTTCAGATTCCGAAAATTTCCGAAAATTCTGAAAATTCCGAAAATTTGGAATCGGAAATGCTTTTTAGAATTCTGAAATTTTGGAATGGAATTTGGAAAGCATAAGTAGATTCCGAAAATTTTGAAATTTTTTCCGAAATAGCCTATTCCGTTCCGTTCCGTCCGAATGACACCCCTAGTCCCGACAAACCATTCTTTTAAATGCATGCTCATATTTGCTTGTAGCTTAATGCACCATATTGACAACAAATGATTATGTACAAACATGTCAAAGGTTAAGCATGTCACTGATCTTAGGCATAACTTAACAATTACTTAACGACATAGTGGATTAGACTGCTTATTATTTGAGAAAAATATTTTAGGCATTCTTTTAGCTCGATCAGTTTGGTGCTCGAGAAGGGAAAAAAGAAAGGAAAAAAAGAAAAAGAAAAAAGAGAAACGAGAAATATAAATGAATAAATTCTTCATTGAATTTTATCTAGAGTTTTCTATTGTTTAAATTAAATTAGAAATTAAAAAAATTAAACAATAATCAGAACTGAATAGCAGAGGAAGAAATTTGATTTACAAACAATAAACTTTTTATTTTAGTTTGGGCCCTATTTTCTCTTCATTCTTGTTTTCTTACTATTTCTTTTGCTAACTAGACAAAGGAAAGCATTTTCTTCTCTATCTTTCATGAAATCTGTGTATCAAACATAGGATTATGATCTACTCAGAAAGAATCGCCCAGTGAAACTTCAAATGATTTTTTCAAGTATTTAGAGCGTCATCCAATCCAAATTGGTGGGTACTGTCGTGGGACAAAAAAATTATAGCATAGAAGACCCTTTCATTTCAATTTTTTCCTTTTATCTATTGTATAATAAGAAATTTAACCCAAACTGGGTTAATTGGATAAATTCATGTACCTTTTTCATTTGCAAGTAGTTTGAAAATCTTTTGTACTTTTATGACGTGGAAACTCTTTCAAAGTCGGAGCTGAAGCAAGTACACTGCATACGACCCACATGATAACAACTGAGAGCAACTCCAATGGGGGATGCATATGGGTATTCAAATCTAAAAGATGCTAAAATGGATTCCTTCATCCCAAAAAATGTACTCCAATGGGGGATCCAAAAGGGGATCCATTATGCAAACTCATGGTTTGAGTCTCCAAACTTATAGCCTTTGGAGAGAGAAAGTGAGAGGATGCATATTTGGTGGGATGATCCTAGCCATTGATTTGAGAATAAAATAATATTTTTAGTGTATCTATGATTGAGATACATCAAAATATATTAAACAATAAAATGGCTACTAGTTTTGGTTACTATGGTTGGAGTGCATGAGACTTATTTGGTATGTAAAACACTATTCAATAAACCAAATATCATTTTGGATACCCAAATTTGATGACTACCCTTGGAGTTGCTCTGACTCAAGCTAGCAACATAGATTAGGTAAGTCAATGATCCCAAATTATAAAAGTTTAACTTTTATTTTTTATGAAGTATATATCTATAATATATATAAGTCCACCGATCCCAAGGTATTCTTGAAGTTATGTTCAAATAAAAAATAAATCTCTCCAACAATCTTGGAGGTTCTTGATGATGAGTTTGAGGTTGGCATTTTAAGTGGCTATAACTTCATTGAGTGTTGAAAATATACTTTCAAAACCTCTATTTCAAAACCCCTCTTAAAACCTCTCACTTTAATCTCAAGAAAGAAAACTCTAGTTTTTCCCAAAATCTTCAAAACAGTGAGTCAAAACAGTGAGTGATCTGAGTTCAAAGATTTTTCTAGAGCTCAATACTCAATGTATGGATGCAAGGCCACTTGGAAAGTCTTCCTAACTCATTAAAGAACACCCATGATTTTTGGATTGACTTGGAAGTACTTGGAAATGGTCCATTTGGATCCAAACATTCCTTCCAGACATTCTGTTTTTGGTGTCACAGCAGCTAGGTCCATTTCCAACCTCTTTTTCAGAAAACTTTTCCAAACGGGGTGGTCCTAACTTATTTTTCCCTTATTCTTCAATGTCTTAGGAAACTTTCTGTATAAAATGGGCCTCTAGATCATTCGTTTTCAATTTCTAAGATTTTTCAACATTTCTGTCGACAGTACGGACTCTGTTTCTGAGTGACCTCTGTTGTTTATATGATTTCTCTCAATCTGTGATAGTTATTAAAGATTGACTTTTTGGGTTGTGTTCTAGACACAATAAGGAAGATCTCCATAAAAAATCATACATTGAAAACATTCCTAACCCCTCTTTTCCATTTTTACAAGACCATGTAACTGTTCTGTCCACTATTCACAGCAAGTACATTTTAACTTTCATTCTTTGATTTGATGCTTATATGTATTCCAAATTGGTTCATATCTTAGGAAGTAGTTCATACTACATTTGTACATATCCCATGATGATTTCATTCATTCATTCATACACATTCTAGACTTCTAAGTCATTCTAGGAATCCATGAACACAAAGCACACTACAACCTTGGCACATTCTAGATACATACATTGCATTTATGCAAGATTTGGGGCCTTCATGGCTCCTAGTCTAAGAAGATTATAAGGAATGAACTTGATCACACATTCATGCTTCCCCCGATCTAATCATCCTTTCTCATCCATACCAGGGATCGAGAGGTATTCTTTTCTCAAAGATTAACATGCATCATACTAGCTTGCTAATTATATTTTGATTTCTTTGTTTATTTATTTCAAGAACAATTCATGTCCCCTCTAGATTAGGGAAACTTAATTACTTGATACATGATTAGACAATTTTTCTTAGGTTTATTTGTGTGATCTTTCACTTTACATTGCATGGTATTTGACTTAGATCTTATGAATGATATTTTATCTTTTGATCTTCCATTTCAATTTTCTTATGTGATGTAATATACTATCATAGTATTAACTGTCGAACCATACATAGTATAAGATGATTATTTGGATACTAATTGAGGCCCGTCAAAAGACGGGACGAGTTGAGGGTGTTTTAGTCGCGACAAAGGCTCCTTCCTCTCTCGTACCAAAACCCCAAGCCAAGTTCTTTGATTATGAAGGGCCGGTGCCCTTTATCCGTTTGGGTGAGTCAAAATTAGGTTTCTTGGTTCCTTAAAGACCAAGTGGCGACTCTGTATCTGTTTTTAACATACCATTTTCTTTCTTTGATCCAAATCATATTTCAAACAAAAGCAAAAAGAGGTGGAAGCCCGATGTCCACAGTCATATGAGGATCTAGTCAAGGCGGGTTCGATTGATCGAAGGTGTCTCGATTGATTGAAGTCTTGGTGGGTTCAATCGCTCGAAGGTGGTTCGATCGATCGAAGTCTCGATCGATCGAATGCACTTCAATCGCTTGAACATTAGGTCGGTTCTGGGAATCTATAAATAGGGCAGCTGCGTCCAGAAAAAAGGGTTTGTCATTTTGAACGTCAGAAGCTGCAGAAACTATTTTAGAACTCCCAAACCCTCCTTATCCTCTCCATTAGAGATCCCACCATCTCTAGCCTATCCGGGAAGCATTCGTAGGAGACATAAGGGTGAAGACAACCTAGTGGAGGCTGCTGCACCATCCTGGAGAAAGAAAATCAGAAATGGGTTCAAGACTTAAGGTTTATTTCTTCTCCCTCTTTAGTGTACGCATCTATGGAATTAAGGAGTAGTAGATCCGGGCATACCAATAAGTTTTTGAAACTTTATCCTTCCGCTGCGCGTTTAGAAATGAATTTAAACCTATTTTTCCATCATCGGGCTGATTCCCCAAGGGCATGGGATCGGCCACTGAACATATAGAAGAAACAACCGTAGTCGATCTTCCAACCTCTTCTACACCTACAGGTCCTCCAACCTCAAGTAGCGAGGACTGTGCTCCGATGGAAGCCTCGGCCATCATAGAGGCTGCTCAGACCACGAGAGAAGGAACTGGCCTCTCAACGGAGGAACCCACTATGGCACCTCCTTTAGAACCAAACCAGTAACCATCTCAGTCTTTCACTTATCAATCCAGAGGTGAGGTCGTTGTACCACAAGACGCCTCGGCCTCCTCCGCAGTACCCGCCCAGGTATTATGCTTTGCATTCGGACTCCTTTCTTCAGTTTTTGGCTAATATTAACCATTTTTAACTTTTAATTCTTTGAACAAGTCGTTCCTTTGGATCTAGACCCGTTCATCCCTTTTGACGACTTTTTCAGCGGCCTAGACCTTGGGGCTTTTGACCTGGGTTCATTGGAGCCCAAAGCAATCTGTCCCTCGAACCTCCAACAATCAAAGGATCTTATCCTCGGGCTTACTGATCAGGACCTGCATAACCTTCCTTCTGCAGTCGATATTGATGCTGCCTTGAGCGGACTTATAGCCAATTATTCTCTGTCGGATGGAAAACTCTCTCTACTATGGGAGATGCAAGAAAGACTACCAAGCTTCCATCTCTTGGAACGATCGGCCCTTGTGGTTCAAACTGATGCTGCGACTCATCTTGGTGCCCCAGCAGAAAGTGGTACAGTTTCTCCAGGCCACCAAGACCAAATAAAAGGCTGGCAAAGTTTCTCGGGCTCAGTTGATCGCACGAGATGCCTGGCTTCAAGCCCGCATAGCCACACTCAAAGCTTAATTAGAGCAATGCGATGCCGAGGTCATTACTAACGATGCGGCCCTGGTAAAGATCGATGGAGTCTTGGCTCAGCTTGGTGGGGATGCTCAGAAATGCAGTGACCAACTACAAGCCAGCATTCCCGTCTCCCGTGCTTGGTCTCAAAAGTTGATTAAAGCTAAATAGGACAGGGCTGCAACTAAGAAGACCTGGGACGATCTGAAGGCCAAACTTAGGAATTTTGAGTCGGCCTAGAGTCCGATTCTTCTCTTATGTACTTGTAGATATATATTCTCTTTTTTTTTTTGTATTGAACACTTATAGGTAAGCTGTGCCCAGCTATTATTTAATACAATTGAGGATTTTTTATTATTCGCTCTCAGGCTCATAATTGATAAGTAGATCATACTCTAACCCTGTATTCGGTCTATATTCCAAATCAATAGTTTTCCACAAAGTCGGATAATAAGACTTTAAATACAAACCATTTATCAGTCTGGCATGGACGGTTCCGTCAATATCGTGTAGCCTGTATGCTCCACCTCTCTTAACTTGGTGAACGATGAAGGGACCTTCCCAATTGACCGACCATTTACCATATCGGTTGTCCTTATCCCTGATAGGTAAGACGGCCTTCCAAACCAAATCCTTTGTGTAGAATGATTTTTCTTTCACTCTCCTATTGTATGCTCGGGTTGTACGTAGCTTTTGTACCTTTAATGAATTTAGGGCTGCCAATCTTGTCTCATCAAGCCCTTCTAATTCAGCTATCATAGCCTCTGTGTATTCAGCGGGTTCAAACTGATTCTGCAATGCCCTTCTAGCTTATCGGACTGTAACTTCTATAGGTAGCATAGCATCATGCCCGTAGGTCAGCATGAACGGAGTGACCTAGTACTAGACCTTTTAGATGTCCAATACGCCCACAGTGCTTCAGACAGTGGCTTGTCCCATTCCTTAGGGTTCTCATTTATCATTTTCTCGATGATCCCCTTGAGGATCTTATTTGTTGACTTAGCCTGTCCATTGGCCTGAGCATAGTATGGAGTGGAATTGAGGATGGTAATCCCTCTACTTTTTGCAAAGGCTGCAGTCTCTGTTCCTATAAACACAGATCCTTGATTGGTCATAATGGTTTATGGCAGGTTGAACCAGTGTATTATATGTTCCTCAATAAATTTAATCACTATAGCCTAAGTCACCATTCTGCAAGGTATTGCTTTGGCCCACTTAGTAAAGTAGTCCGTAGATACTATAATAAAATAATGTTGGCCCGATGAAGGTGGGAGAACCTTGCCAATCAAATCCATGACCCATCCTTTGAACGACCATGGCTTTATGATAAGTTGGAGCTCCCTGGCTGGCACTCGTTGAATCGGGCCATGCTTTTGGCAAGCATGGCACCCTTTGGCATAGCTGATGCAGTCCTTAAACATGCCCGACCATAATTATATCTTTGTAAAAGCCACTTCATCTTGGTACCGGCCTGATGAGCTCCGCATATTCCTTCATGTACTTCGGCCATTACCTGCATGGCTTGTTTCTTCCCGATGCATTTTAAGATCACGTCATCGTCAATGGGCTTCTTGAATAGTTCTCTGTCAAGCACCACAAATCAGACTGCTAACAGTCTGACTTTTCGGTCCACCCTAACATTTGGGTGCTTTAAATATTCGGTGATTGGGATTCTCCAATCATCGTCCTCTATCAAGACCGAATTGGTCGTAGTATACTAGCCTTTCTTTGCCACGAATGGCAGCGATCGGACTCGTATTGTGATGGCTTGATTCTCTAAACCCTTTCTAGCAGATGAGGCCAATCCTTTTTTTGCTAGCTTATCGGCCTCCGTATTTGTTGACCTGGGGATATAACTCACACTTATATCATCAAATGAATTCATAAGTTGAGTAGCCACTGAGTGAAATGGGTAGAGCTGCTAACTCTTTATTTGAAATCCACATGATATTTGTCCGATCACCAGCCCTGAGTCCCCTTTTATGTGTACGGATGATGACCCCATTTTAAAGAGTATCTCATGTCCAATAATAAGTGCTTCGTATTCGGTCTGATTATTGGTACATTTGAAATCGAGCCGAAATGACATCTTTGTCTTTTTATATTTAGGTGATACAATGACCACTCTTGCCCCATCACCCTCTGTATTCTTAGAACCATCAAAGACTAACGTCCATGGTACCAAGGATGTGTTTAGTACTTTAGGTGCTAGTGACAGATCTCCTAGTTCAGTAACTGGATGATCGGCCAGGAAATTGGCTATGGCCTAACCTGTGATCGATTGCTGTGATCGGTATTGGATGGCAAATTCCATCAAGGCCAAGGTCCATTTCCCAATTCGGCCTCTCATGATAGGTCTTGACAACATATATTTAATCACATCAGTTTGACATATGATATAAGTAGAAACAGGAAGCATATACGTTCTTAACTTCTGTGATGAAAAATACAATGCCAGACATAACTTCTCAATCGGCGCATAGCGCTCGATTAGAGTTAATATTCTACTTAAGTAATATACGGCCAGCTCGTTACCTTGCTCATCATCCGGAGCTAACATACTTCCTATTGAGCAGTCAGAGACCGATATATACAATTTAAGGTGCCTACCCTTCTTGGGTGGCATTAACACTGGGGGTGTAGACAAGTACTGCTTTATTCCTTCAAAGGCATATTGATGGCTGTCTTCCCACTTGAATTCTTCATCGGTCTTGATCTTCAATAGTGGAGTCCATACTTGAGTCTTCCCTGCGCAATTGGAGATAAACCTTCTCAGGAAATTGATCTGCCCGAGTAGCCATTGTAATTCCTTCTTGTTAGTTGGGGCTTGTGTTGCTTGGATAGCCCGAGCCTTGTTCTTATCTATCTCTATCCCTCGCTGGTGCACCAGGAAACCCAAAAAATTTCTTACTAAAACACCGAATGCACATTTAAGGGGATTTATTTTTAACTTGTGAGCCCGTATTCTTTTAAATGTTTTTTCCAAGTCCCTCAAATGATCAGCGTTATCACTAGACTTTACCACCACATCATTAATGTAGACCTCCATGAATCATCCAATCATACCATGGAAGATTGATTCATTTCCCATTGATAGGTGGCTCCTGCATTCTTCAACCCGAAGGGCATGACAACCCACTCAAAGGTTCCAATTTCCCCTGGGCACTGAAAAGGTGTCTTTGGAATATCCTCCTCGACGATGTAAATTTGATTATACCCTGAATATCCGTCCATAAAGGACAAGATCTTGTGCTTGGCGGACGAATCAATGAGCTGATCGGCCATGGGCATTGGGTACTCATCATTTGGGGTAGCCAGGTTTAGGTTTCTGAAGTCAATGCAGATCCTGAGCTTTCCATTCTTCTTTACCACTAGGACTACATTCAAAACCCATTCTACATATCTAGAAGTCCGAATAAAACCAGCACCCAAGAGTCTCTCAATTTCCTCCTTCACCTTCAGCGTAACCTCTGGTAACATGCACCAAGGTAGCTGTTTAAACGACCTAAACCCCAATTTAATTAGCAATCGATGTTCTACCAGTTCCCTAGATAGCCCTAGCATCATAGTCTAAGGAAAAACAATCTTTGTACCTATGTAAGAGTGCTATCAACTCGACCTGAAACTATGGTTCTAGTATCTGACTTACATAAGTAGGCTTATGCTCTCCTTCATTGCCTAGTTTGACTTCCAATAGTGGATCTTGAACATCGACCTTCAGAACATTCAGTTTTACTATGGCCATTTCTAATTCATCCATTTGGATCTCTTCCTCCCTTGGCATTTCTTCTTCATAGATACAATCGAACAGGTTAACCATACCATCAAGTAGTCGCCTATTGGCCAGATATGCACACCATCTGGCCATGCTGGCCTTTAAGGCCAGCTGTCTCTGAATCTCAATCGATTGTTGATTCATTGATCACGTCTTCTTCTTTAAGTTCAACCGGCCTAACTTCTTCTGTCCAATTGAGTTGAGGGAAGCACTTTATATTCTCTTTAATGAATGTGACCGTGTTTGGCCTGCACATCTTTCAACATCCTAGCGGCTTTATAGGTTCGATGTTGTCTTCATATAACAACGCATCGGCCGTTTGAATATGTGCCACAAATGGCTTCGTATCAGCCCCCACTACCTCTACCTCGTCTCCCTTCCAGAAAATCAATAGATGATGTAAAGTGGAGGGAATACAGTAATTGGGATGTAGCCAATCTCAGCCTAATAATGCGTTATAAGCAGCTAGTGTTTCAACAATAAAGAAAGCGGTCATTGCTGTCTTGCTTTCTATTATCAGTTCAAAGCACATGATGCCTTTGGTTCTTGAAGGTGCTCCAGTGAAACTCTAAACATTCATTTTGGTCAGGATTAACTTCAACTCGGACTTCTGCAATACCCTTAGCATTATTTAGGGCATGATATTGATGGTGGAGCCCCCATCAATGAGAATCCTATTCATGGGAACTTCTTAAATGTGCCCTTTTACATACAGTGGCTTTAAGTGTTGGGACAGTTGATATGTAGATCTCTCAAAAACCACTTTAACAGGCCCACCTGGCTTTTGTCCTTCCTTAGTTTGTTGCCCTTTCGACTTTAAAATGGTTATCTTAGGCTAATCAGATTGTTGTTCGGTTGTATCCACATTCTTACTCATGGTTTCCACTACCTTAGGCTTTACGGTCTGTCCTCCACTCCAAAATATGTCTTCTATGGTGGCTGACTCTTTGGTCAGGCCTTCTATCACATCTCCTTCCATGGTTGTTGGCTGGTCCAGCTTGGCCATGAAGGACATAGGCAAGGTAAACACCATGTTCGACATTAGACTCACAAGGATAGTCCCAAATTGGATTAGCTTTGGGTCCGAATATGAAAAATCATAATCAGACTCGACGTCCATTGCATCAGTCTCGGGATTACACTCCTCCTTTAGCTTCTCTTGCCTAAAGATTTCCTTCAGGTGCTCCATGGCTTACATCGCTCCTTTACTTGCTTTCTTGTCAAAAATGAGCTCCCCTTCTGCTGGGTGTCCTTGGGAATTAGGCGATACGGGTGAACTGATCTTGGGGAAACTATGAGCCCAATTCTCCCAATATTATCGTTCGCTCAGCCTGTCTTGCGTGTTGATATCTTCTTTTCTGAAATTTGCTTTATTTGGGTGTTGTCAAGAATTTTGGGTTCAGCCCTGTACCATCTTCCTGCATCTACTCTGGGTGGTAGTACCATCCTTGGACGCGTGTCTGAGGTTGGGCCCTTTCCTTGCACATCTAGTTTAGAGAATGTCCGATGACATCTTATCTCCAACTGGCCTGGGTCTCTATAGCTGGTCTGGTGGGCTGGTAATGGCTTGGGTTTCCATTCGGGCTTACCCTGACCCCAGCTTAGGCCATGATAACCTCGTGCACGGTCCTTCTCGGGCTGTGCTCTCTATACTCCTACATCCTAGGCCTCTTGCTCGGGCTGGAGGCCTCCTTCCTGACATCAGCCTTTCATCTCTGGCAGAGGCCTTGTTCTATCAGATCAAGTTGGTGTCGCAGGTCAGCTATTAAGCTTTCAGTGGTAGATCAGGCCATTTCGACTTCGACCTTGTGTTTTTTTTCCTTATGCTCCTTATAAGTTTTCTGGAGGTCATGAATTGTCACCTTCGGCCCGTTAATGGCCAGAATGGCGATTTGTCTTCCTTCTCTTTGCTTTGGCAATTCTTCCTTCTTGGTCAGATCCACATTTGGCTTAGGCCTGGTCAGCTATGTCAAATCGGGTGTCACCATGTTGGCGCCAATGATTTGAGGGAATGGATTAGCATCAACTCCCACGGCTATGTTCGAGAATGTGAACACTCCCTTCTCTATGTTTTCCTGTATCACATTGCAAAAAACAATACACTTATTAGTAGAGTGTTTCCAAGAATTATGCCATTTACAGTATTCTTTATTTTTGATGTCATCGACCTTAGGGATCCGATGACCATCACTAAGCTTGATCACTTTTTTGGCTAGTAAGGCATCGAAAATCTGATCAACCATAGTTATATCAAACGTATAGTTTTTTCCTTCCTTAAACACCATATTTTTTGCAGCGGCATTATTGTTGATGGGTTTGTTTAAGGTGTTACATAAAATCGGCCGTTTACAGACTAGCTCGGCCATATCAATCTCTGCTTCGAGGTCACAGTCCGCTAGGTGAACCTTGTAATTAGGATCTTTGTATTATGTTCCTTTGGACGAGTTCTTTTTTTCCTGCTTTTCCAAGAGGATACACTTATAGTCAACGACCATGTGGCCAGCTCAAATAAATCACAGAAGTCAGTCCCTTTAAACCTCTTTCGAAGTTTAAAGGACATCCCCCCATAGCCATTTTAACATATTCTTCTTCCGGTAAAACAGTCTTGCACCTATATTTAGCTTTCCTAAATCGGGCTATATAGTCTCCACTGTCTCTCCCATCAGTTGGAGCATCCTGGATAGATCCGCCAATGATGTTTCGAGCACAGTCCTATAAAACTAGCCATGGAACAACTCTTCCATCCCCTGCCAATTTTGCACGGAGTTGGCCAGAAAATTGACATACCATAAGAATGTTATGCTCGTAAGCGAGTTTGGGAACAACCTTAGTTTTAACGGGTCACTGCTACCTACATGGCCGCATTGTGCTATAAAAATGGCCAATATGCTCTACCGAGGACTGTTCACTTTCCCCAGAAAATAGAGTGAAATTCAGAACTTTGTACCCTTAGGAAAAATTGACTTGGTCAATTTCAGGCGGGTATGGCCGTTTGTATGTCAGCCTTTCTATCCTTTTCATGAACAAGCCATACTCTTCGTGTATGGCTGCCACCAGCTCTTCCCTATTGATAGGTTATAGAGCAACGGGCTGAGCTACCACTACAGGGGGTACTATTGGAGGTGGTATTTGGTGTTGATTGTTATTGTCCTGATGAGTCCAATAAACACCATTGGCTTTTTGCCCCCTAACAACGTGGACATGGGGAACTGTGTGGCCGACTGGTTGGACAAAACTGGTGTTGTCGATCCATTAGGATTGGTGACCTCTTCGCTGCCCAATTCCCCTCCTTGTAGGTCAGACTGCTTATTTAACCCATTCTGCCCTCGTAGATTTGGGATGACATAAACAAGGTCTTTCGTTTTATTGGCCCATCCAAAAGAGCCTATGTGTTCTTTAGGGCTTTCTGGAGTTAGCCTCTCCGCCAGTGTGGTGAGGATTTTTGACAGGCCTGAGATCTCTGAAGTCAAGTCGTCTAACTTATCGTGCGTGGTCTTATTGGACGAAACGAGGTCAATCTTACCCCGATGTATTTCGGCCATTTGGTCGATTAACTCCTTGAAGTTACCCATCAAACCTATCAAGGCATTATAGTCTTGCCTCATAGGTTCAACGTTCATTCTCAAGACTTCTGAAATTACCTCTAGAGTCACACCGCTAGAACGGCCGGTTTCAACGGCCAGGTCAACAGCAGGATCGTCCTATCCATTCTTCCTATTTTTCTTCGGAGGCATATCTTAACACTATTGGTCCCACCAAGCGTGCCAAATTGTTTACTTATAGTTTTTCCCGGGCATTCCAGAACCAATAGTGGTTCGGTGTGTGCAAACTAATTTTCTAGAATGCTTGAGTGAGTGATACTCAAGGCTTTAAGATCTAACTTTTACACAGAGTGACTATGTGTGATGAGTAGGAAAATACCCTCATCAAAAATCCTATGGCAGTAATGAAGCGTACAAGCCAATTAGTGTAGAGTTTACTAGGTAAACAATCACAAATGATTAATGAAATTTCGATATTCTATTAAATGTTTGTAGAATTTAACATACAACCAACGAACAAGATCAGAACAGGCTCTGATTGTCCGAAGAATGAAAACAATTGAGAAAATGACAAAAAGGAACAGACCTATTTGCTATAGACGCAGAACAACGATAACTGACACGGAAATTATTTGAGTGCGCTTATGCTACGTTCAAGTGTAAACGATCGTGCAAGTAGTAATCTGGATAAGACCAGGTCGATCCCACAGGGAAGGTTGTGAACTAATTACTTAGATTAAACTCTAAAAGAAAAAGGAAAATTAAATTTTCAAGAAATGTGTGAAACACGAAGTTCCACGATTATCAACTACTACAAGAAAGCAATTAAAATAACTAAAAACTAACTAATTAACTAAGACGATATTTTAAAAATGGTTTTTACTTAATAAAAGGGGAACGTGGGATTACACGAATCCACAGTGACCTAGCCATCTACCATGCAATTACATTAAAGCTCATTGGAGTACATCTTCTACAGTATCCCGTATTTCTCTAAAAATAAAGAATCCATAGCCCTTTCATGACCTGGACTATATCATCACAGTTAATTTGAAACACGTGAAAGTGGTTTAAAATAATAGTTAAGACTCGCACCTACAATGGTGTTAGCATTGAAGGTGGTTTGCAAAAGATATTGAAGAAAAATGCCTTAAGGCCTTAAGCTCAGAGACTTTTTTGAAAAACTGAGCATTTGGGGACAGTTTGATAACAAATCTCTAAAGCAGAAAGTCTAGGAATACTGCATAGGATATTCTCAAGAATCAGAGAGTTTGATCGATCGATGCACTTTCGATCGATCGAATATCGTCATCTCTCGAGCGATCGAAATATCTTTGATCGCTTGATAGTGTCCAGGGTTCGATCGAGAGAACTAACTTCGATCGATCGACCACAGGTTCTAAACTGATGCATGGCAAAGGCTAGAGATCATTGTTTCATCGTGATCTCCCAACCCTAGGACTACTCAGACATAGTCTGGAGTGTCTCAGATTCATTTTTAACGTAAAAGTTCATTAAAGTTGTGTTTGTTTGTGATTTAAACATGAAATCTATAAAAACTAATGGTTTAACACTAACAAACATGCATAGCTACGATCTAACAGATTAAACTACGATAAACTATAAGCAGAAAGTAAATAAAGCAATATAACCTGGAACAAATAGAACTTTCATTATCACTAAGAATCCAAGCCAAAAAAATAACAATAATCCTTGAGAAACCTACAAAAACCAAGAAAAAGCTCTCTACTCTCCATAAACTGTTGAGAAACAAAGTGGACATCCTCTAGGACGTATACATAATGAGTACTTATACTAAAACCTAGTGTTAGGGTTAATTACAACTATTCTGCTACGTGCGTAAGTTCTGATAAAAACCACGTTCGATCGATCGAACAGTACTCGATCGATTGAACTTCTAGAATTCTCGAGCGCTTGAACAATATTCGATCAATCGAAACCTAGATCGCTTGAGGGGTCTTGGATCGCTCGAACTGCACTTTTCATCTTTGAATTGCCTTTTTTATAATCCACCTTTCCTTTTATTCTGTTATTGATTCCTACACCCAGCAAAATAGTAATCTGCACGAATAACGACTTAAAATAACACAACTTATCAAAGATTAGTCATATTGTATAAAAATTGGCATTGTAATACAAATTATAGATATACTAGGGAGTTGTAAACAAAGTTGATACATTTTCTTTGTTTTAGCGCGGTTGTATTTTACAAATACCCCCGCTTGTCAATAACATAAAGACTTGAATGCTTTGAATGTTGTATGAGTGTTGTTGAATGCGGTTTATCTAGATGACAAGGAGTGATTTAACAGCTTGGTCTGCCTGCTGTATTTATAGCGACCATGGACAATTCTGATAAGGCAAGGACTCCTTGACTTGCACTCCAAGCAGATGATTGACTATAGAATCCTTCCTAATCCCAAATTCTTGCCTTATCCCAATGCTGATTGAATTAATCCCCATATTTTAGGGACTAGCCTTCCATATCTAGTTGGACGTGATTAGATTCCTTTCCCAAATGGACTCTGCTTCCTCAAATTCAGGGTAACGTCACTGTGATAGCTAAGAGTGGAACCGCCTTCCCTGTTTGGCTCATCGGGCTCACGTGATCACATCTTTAGCCAAATTGGGCTTGTAGCTTCCAACTGTCACACTTTCGGACTTCCATGCCCGACGATCTTTCTGATGCTTATGAAAAATCGAGCTCACGTAACTGGTCTTCTTTATTTATTCCCAGTATGGTGTCCGATCATTGTGCACACTATAAGTATGGTCCATCGGGCTCTATTCATATATTAACGGTACCCGATGAGTATCATCCATGCTTAGCCTCCCAATCGGGCTCCCACTTACTATTATTCATTTAATTCAATGGCAGTGCCCAATTGGTCAGCACATGACCTATTTCACCCATCGGACTCTACCAAACTGGGACTACAATCGTATCCTTCTGAACCGAGTGATGCTCTCTCCCAGAGCCTGATGAACCTTTGTAATCTCTAGGCTAGGCACTCCTAGACATGCTTTGGGTTGGCCATCCTCAAACCCATCTTAATACTCCATTTGGGCTCAAAAACCTTTGGCAGTTTTTGGGTGCAAACAATATATATATATAGTAAAGATGCGGGGTACAAACACTACACAAACAATTATACTAATACCAGTGAGAGACTAGAATATGGCAGAGTTGATATATTTTTGTCCCATATATGGCAGATAACTTTGCCACATGACAGTCTACCACTGGTGTTAGTGTAATATGCTTGTAGATTGTTTGTGCCCAAATCTTTACTCATATATATATATTTGTATGTAACCATTTAGTCATTGGTGATGCTAGATTTGGGTCTTAATGAATATCAATAATAATAGAGAGAGAGAGAGAGCGTGTTTGTATGTGGTTCGACACTATTAATGAAGTTGTCTACGTCTATGTGTGTGTCAGAGCACTTCACTATGTATAACAAAATACTGCAAGAACCTTGGTGATTCAATGATGGCAACTGGAACTACCAAGGGTCGGTCGTGCAGGGTTGGTATTAGGGTTTCTTTGGATAGACTTGACAGCATAAGGTTCTTAAGTTAAGAATGTATGTAATCTAATTCGATCGGATAGGATCCCTTTCTTGGGGCATAGGGGGACTATTTTATAGCATGAAGAGTCATCCTATATACAAGATATTCACTTTCCTAAGTGGTTTAGGAAACTAATTGGAATCTAGTGCTTATAGACGCAACCCTAGGTGAGACCGCCTCTAAGTGGCGGCCTCACTAAGTAGTCTTTTAAATCTGAGCCGTGTGAGACTCGCCCTCCAAACATTCGAGCTAGGCAGGGCTTCAGGTTGAGCCAATTGTGCGTGACTAGGTCTGTTATGCTAGTAGAATAGTCTGAGCGTACCCGACCTATGGGTAGGGGTCTTCGCTCTGCGCTATGGCTTAGTAAGGATATGTAGGGTCCAACTGTCTTCCTAGTGTCCTCAGGGTACTTCAGAAATGTTAGGCTCTTGGGTAATAGGCCTCGGCCTAGTCTGGTCTGGTCAGGTCATTGGCCCTTAGACCATTTTGGGCATATTAGTTGCCCCCCATTTCCAAGGTTGGTTTGATGCTCTATCGAGTCAAGTTTGGAAATCTGTAGATGTCTCCTATTGATATCTATTATCTGTGAAATTGTATTTCTACTTAGATCAATGCACTGGTTGGCCTTCTGGTGACAGAGTAGTCTGGTCGAGGGTTGCACGCCTCAGTTTGAAATGGATGAGACCAGTTAGGGGGTGGACAAGATTGGTAGGGATGCCACCGAGCTAGTTCGGCACATTGAAGGGGTGTGCAAGCTGATGGGATGCACTGGTCCCATCGGTTAACGTGCTTATTGGGATATACACTGATGAGGTAACAGTTGGGGCTCCCAACCGTTGGATCTGGGAGATCCTAGCCTTTCGTTCTCCTTTAAATATCATTCCTCCTCCTCCTTCTTCTCCTTTACATTTCCTAATTCAAATTCTAAAGAGAGAAGCACTAGATTTTAAGAGAAAGAGAATGTACGATCTGGGCCTCTGTCTATGATCCGACCTACAATCCGAGCCTTCTAGTGCCTTCTGCTTTCCTTTCTACTCCATCATTCCTATTAGCTCTTCTTCTATGGCGATAAAGTTTGATCTGGAGAGTGAGGAAGGTCTTACTGCTTTTTTGGTAAGAATACAAGATCCTTTAGGGGATTGTTCTGAGGCCCTTCACGAATGTTAAGGCCATAGCTAAGGGCTCCATCATTTTTAGTAGGGATATGCTATAATGAGTCGATGTTAGGTTTCCTCTTCCCAAGGACTTCTGTGGGTTTTTGAGGATGTTGGGCATCCTTCTAGAGTGCTGCAAGCCCAACGTGCTTCGTTTGATTTAGGGCATCCTGGGGGTCAATAGTTGGCTTGGGATTAGACTATCCTTTATCAGCATCGCCCTGACCTATAACTTTACTGCTCACAGAGGTATGGTGAGCGTCACTTTGAGGCCCTGAGAGCGGGGGCTACAAGAAGGGGTTGGTCACCACAACAAGGGCTGGGAGACTTTTCTAGCCTCATCATTGAACACTTGGACTTGCTGGGCTCCCATTGATATGGCCAACTGCTGTCCAGCCAAGAGGGACTCGTACTCTGCTTCATTGTTCGATGGTTTGAATCCAAATCAGAGAACACATTCGAGTAAGATCCTATCATGTGATGTAAGGATAAGTCATTCTCTGCTTCCTTGGCTGCTGGAGGACCTATTCACATACACGACCCAGGTCAGGATTAATTTTTGTAGCTTGGGTGGAAGTTCAAGTTTAGCCACTTCTTCCTTTGTATCATTTGGATAGGTTAATTCTGCAAGTAAATCTACCATAGCCTAGCCTTTTAAATGATGTCCTTGACCTATAGCCAATATCGAACTCTTCTAGCTTGAATGCCCACTTTACAAGTGATTCGAGGTGAAAAGTGTATGTTCATAGAGTATTATATGGTCTTTTATGCATACTTTTATCCCCAAAGTCCCTAATTTAGGTGCATTCTAATAACAATGATCTTTTTATTGTGTTAATGCTAAACTATATGTTTTTGCATTGTTTTATAGGTATTAGGATGCAAATCAATGAAGTGGAGCTAAAGAAAAGTGATTCTGGTGGATAGAATAACACAAGCAGCTGAGAAAACGCCATTTTTGACAATGAAGACTTCAGATTTGGAAGATTTTCCCAGAGATATAAAATGTAGATCTTTGAGTTACGGTCGCGTGGCAGTAAACGGGAGGTCAATCTGAGGTCCGAATGAAAAGTTATGGCCATTCTCCCATCGGTGCGCAGAGCTGTCAAAATCAGAGAGTTCAAGCGATTGAGGAAGAGTTCAATCGATCGAACCTTCGATCGATCAAACTAAGCTCGATCGATCGAACTTTATATTCATCCAAAAGTTGCGTAAACTCTGCGGGAACCCTATATATAAGTCGTTTTGACGCCAGACGAAAAGAGGACGCTCCAGAACGCAAAAAACAGCAGTTTATGGTAGTTTTAGGGTTAGATTAGGAGTAGGTTAGGTTAGATTCATGTTATTTTTCATCTTTTCCATTGATTCATTGAAGATTATTGAAGATTCAACTTTGTTTCAAGTTATTTACAAGTTTATTTCAGATTATTTACAGGTTTTTCTTCTCCTTTCCCTCTATTTGATTGTTTATTAGTTTAGATGATTTGATTATTTTAGTTTTCTATTCCTGCATTAGTTTTATTATGTTTCCGTAGTTTAGACGTTGGGAATATGTGATGAAACATTGATTCCCAACCTCTGCCATGCAATCTTTAGAAAACCTGGGCTCGATCGATCGAAGGTATTTCGATCGATCGAACCAGAGCCATAGTCAAGCGATCGAAGGCATTTCGATCGATTGAAGGATGATGCTGTCCGATCGATCGAGAGCGCTTCGATCAATCGAACATGCTAATTCCTGAGATGATTCTTTTAAGTATTCCATGACTTTCTGTTTTAGAAATCTGTCATCAAATTGTCCCTATAAGCTCAGTTTGTCACAACAGTTTTTAGAACTTAAAGCCTTAAGGCCTTTTCTTCAATGACTTTTGAAAACCACTTTGAATGCTAACACCATTTAGAGTGCAAGTAATTACCATTATTTTAAACCGTCTTCCAAGTATTTTAAATCAACTGTGATGATGTAGTCCCGGTCATGAAAGGGCTATTGATTCTATATCTTTAGGAAAATACGGAATGCTGAAAAGGAATGAACTCCATTGAACATTAATGAGTATGCATGGTAGGTGGTTAGGATCAATGTGGATTCACGTATTTCCAACACCTTTAATTTGTCTGTTTAATTAGTTATGTTTCTTTATGATTTAGTTTGCTATTTAGTTTAAGTTAATTAATTAGGATTCGTAGAATCTCCACTTCTATATTCTTATTTTTTATTTTCTTTTTCTTTAGGTTGTAACTTAGTATATTTTCTTCCTATTCCTTCCCTGTGGGATCGACCTGGACTTATCCAGTATTACTTGCACGATCACCTACACTTGGGTGTTGCACAAGAGCGCACAAGATTATTCTCGTGTCAACAAGTCTATCGGATTCTGGTCTAGATAAGATTCTGCATAGGAGCTAATCTGTGAGGACTACTATGGTATGAGCCTAGAAGTAAGGTCAAAGACATATGGTCAAGGTGACCAGGGCAAAGGTTAGCTTTTCCATGCACGAATATCTGCTCTATATGCCCTGGAGGGCTCGACTGTTATAGCACATTGGATATTGGACCCTATGATCTTCTCTGATCAAAGCTGAGCTATCTTCTGACTGAGAGACTACCAAGTACAAGTGTAGTTCTTCCTTCGAGGTTGAGGTCGAGGTCAGGGTCGAGAGGAGAGGGGGCAAAGTCAGGTACTGCTTTAGTTCTTAGAATGCCTTTGTGCACTCGTCTAACCACTCGAATGCCTCCATGAGGATTTTGAAAATGGTAGGCACCGGTTGGTGGCTTGGGAAATAAATCAGTTGAGAACTGTTACCTGACCAACAAGACTATAAACTTCCTTGATCGATCTGCGTGACTTCATATTGATGATAGCTTGGATCTTTTCTGGATTTGCCTCAATTCTTCGTCGGGTCACCATGTACCCTAAAAAATTTCCTGAGCACACTCCAAAGGCACACTTGGCAGGATTTAGCTTCTTTTGATACTTCTTGAGGATGTTGAAGGATTCAGTCAAGTGTTGGAGATGGTCAGATGCTTTCATGCTATTGACCGAGAGATTATACACGTAGACCTCCATACTCTTACCAATTAAGGGTCAGAATATCAGGTTTACCAAACTTTGGTAGGTGGCACCGGCTCTCTTGAGGCTGAAGGACATCACTCTATAGCAATAGGTCCCCTGATTCATGATGAATGAGCTATTGTCTTCGTCTCTAGGGTGCAAATGGTTATACTTGGAGTATGCATCTATAAAAGAGATAAGGGTGTGCTTGGTTGTGGGATCCAAAAGGAGGTCTATCTGTGGTAGGGGGTAGCAATCCTTGGGACATGCTTTGTTCAAATCAGTGAAGTCTACGCAAAGCCTCCACTTACTACTATGCTTCTTGACTAGGATACAATGGCCAGCTATTGGGGATATTGAACTTTTTTAATTGAGTTAGCTTTTAACAACTTCCCCACCTCTTTGTTGGTTGCCTTCTGCCTTTTTGGGGCCATCCCTCTCCTCTTCTGCTTGACCGGGTAGAAATCTAGATTCATATTAAGTCGGTGGTCTATGATCTGTGGGCCAATCCCTGGCATGTCTTCAGGTCACCAAGCAAATACTTCTTGATTATGTTTGAGGAACTAGATTAAATTTTCACAGAGCTCAGGCTCCAGGAGAGACCGACATAGATAACTTGATCGCGGATCTAGTCGTCTAGAACAACTGATTTTAGGTCTTTGACCGAACCTACTCCTTCTCTAATGTCTCTGGGGTCCAATTCTTTGACATTCATTGAATCCTAAAGAGCATTCTTCTAGAGGGAGTTAACCAACATAGACAACTCGATTGGGAAGTTGGTCGTCCAAAATAACCGGTGTCAGGTTGTTGATCGAACCTACTCCTTCCCTATCATCTCTGGGGTCCAATCCTTTGACATTCTTTGACTCCTGAAGAGCATTCTTCTAGACAGAGTTGACATAGCAATATTGAGCTATGGCTTGATCTCCTCTAAGCATCCCAACTCCATGGAGAGTGGGAAACTTGATGATGAGGTAGTAGGTTGACGCAACTGACTTGGTCCGATTGAGAGTAAGCCTTCTGATTATGACATTATAGGTAAAAGGTGCATTTATAACCACCAACCTGACGAAGGTTGAGGTCGATCATTCCGAACGGTTGTGTTATTGATCCATTGAACCGACTAGGTATTAGGATTGTGCCCTCAAACCCGATCGTTATGTATGTGACATTTGGCATTTTATTTATGGATATCATTTACACATTTAATTATGTGTGATTCATGAGATGATTGTTTGTAATCCTTAAGTATCATAGTAGGAAATTCGTGTATGCATGAGATACATATAAGTGAGATATGAATTACTATTATTTGATTCTTAGAACTTGTCACAGTGGATAATGAGACTGGATATCTCATCAGGTATACACTATAGCATGATTAACTACCATTGGATGGAGTGATGAATCTCAATCACTAGAGTATGACTCTTAGTTAATATGTTAGTGCTTATAGTGCGTTGACGTACCATGAGCTTCCTATTGACATCTAAAATTGTCAACAGTCGATAGGAACTCATAACTTATATAAGTTACGTGTTCTCAATCTTGAGACGATTATGGACACAAACTATGAATATGATTGCTTTGACTTACCAATCAGTGAGGTCTTCAAGATCCACACATGGGTATCTTGGGTAAGTTATGTTCATAGGGTTGTGAACATATATTGTCAAGATAGAATCTACCCTCTGGTAAAGAGAAAGCATTCCCTTAAGAATGTCACCAACTTGATTATTGAGAACTGCAGTCTTGCTGATAAGTAGTTATCAACATATTTGGTAATCATAAGAGGTGAATGAAACTTAATGAATGGAAGATATAATTATCATTCGGGTTGACAGTAACAGTTATCTGACTACTTGAATATGATTATGAATGTTGAGGGTAGAGGAACATTAGTACACCATACAAGTTTAGTTATTACTTCGAATATGTTCTTTTGAATTGGAGTGCAGTTATCGTTATATAGTAGAGTTAACGTTAACTAATCAGTTGGTTAATTAGTTGATCAAAGAGTTTGATCATAGTGATTAACAATTGATCTAAGCCAACAATAAATAACCTAGGAGGTTCCACTCTTAGCTCCACAAGAATAATTGGAAAGACAGGAAAAGGAAGTTCGATCGATTGAAGGTAGTTCGATCGATTGAAGACTGGTCTCTTTCGATCGATTGAAACTGCTTCAATTAATAGAAAGTTCAATCGATTGAAACCTAAAGGTCGGTTTGAAAACTTATAAATAGCAAGGATGTGTGCAGAATGAAGTTGAACGTCATTTTACTGCTCCAGCTTCTCCAGAAATTATTTTAGGATTTTCTTAGCCTCTCTCACCTCTCTATTGGGTTCCCACAAGCCCTAGTCTCTCTATGAAGCATTCAAGTAGTCATAAGGGTGAAGATCACCTACAGGAAGTTGCTGCACAACAAAAGGAGAAGACAATCAGAATTGGGTTCAAGACCGTAAGGTAACTAAATAAAGTTGATAAGTAGTAGATCCAAGGTAACTAAATAAAGTTTTCAACTTTGCTTTTTTCCTTGTGCATATATTTAAGTTTTCAAAACCTAAATTCTACACCAGGGTCATGACGACTACCCAGAGCCAATCTTGGGATATACCGAGTTGTTCAAATGCCTCAATAAAGAGTACATCTGAGGAGCTACTGGTGTTGATCAACACCTTTTTGACCTAGTAGTTTTCTACTAAGATGGTCACCACCAGTGGATCGCCATGGGGATGATGTATGACTTGGAGGTCACTGGAAAAGAAGGTGAGTATATGATGATCACCTGCAAGCTACACATGCGCAAACCTCTGATTCATATGGGAATCGAGAAGTTCACACATGTCTCTTCTGGGAGGCCTGTGAATCTCTACCACTAGAAGAACCCCCCGAGACCACATTACTATGCTTGAGAGGTTGGGGCTCGGCTTGGCCATTATCAAGCTGATGCTGGTTGTTGTTGGTAACAAACTCTGCCAGGTGAACCCTCATTATAAGATTCTCGATGGCCATCTTGAGTTTGAAGCTTTCGTCGATGTCGTGGCCATCTTGAGTTTGAAGCTTTCGTCGATGTCCTGGTTCCTTTTCTCTAGTCTAGTTTAGTGTAAGACACTCTATGCCAACCGAAGATGGGCTACGTTAGTAATTAAGTTGTGATTGGTCTCTTGAAGGAGGAATCGGGCTGGTAGCCATGATTCCCCATAGTCATCCAAATATAGTAATCTAATTGAATGCATGAATATTCCTTTTTACATAGTTGGTGGTGGATTTGCGATCCTAGATCTCTTTTCTCATACGTTCAAATCCTTTTTAATTTCTTTAGTAGTTAGTTCATTGTTAACTTAGTTATTTCATATTTTGTTCACATAGTTAAACTTAAAAACCATCAATCAAACATATGACTTTAAATTAATTAAAATTAGTATTAAAGAATCAAAGTAATTTCTTATCACAATCTCTGTGGATTCGACCCCTGCTTATCACTATATTCATATTTTTAGTAGGGCAATTTTGCATTGATTCTAACATCTATTTTTGGCACCGTTGTCAGGGATTGCCAATAATTTACTTAGATTTTAGAATTTTAATTCTAGTTGATTAGAAAAATAATAGTTTTAGGATTTTAGTTTATTTTATTTTCCAGTCATGCTAAAATTTTATTCTTTTTTTCAATTAAACTAATCTAAGCAATTCTAGAAGTTTGCTGTGGAATAGGACCTGAGAAGCACGGTGCATACGTGGAAAGGAGCTTACGCAAAATAAAAAAAATAAAAATAAAAATAAAAATTACTTTGCTAAATTCCACGGAATTCGTTATAAGTCAGGGTGCTGTGATGCAATACTTGCATTAGTCTAGGGTCCCAAGGCACTAGACTTTGTGACACAAATCTCTCTTGCATTAGATTAGGAAACTCAAGGCATTGAGCTTTAACAAGATAATTTTCATGCATCACAGTAGTTTTTTTTTTCTTTGAGTTTTGTTTGTTTTGCCTTTCCAAGATATTTTTTAAGTTCCAAAAAAAAATTTGAGTTTTTTTTTATTTTCCTGTTGAGTCACCAAGTTGTTTGTCTAAGTCAATTCTTAATCGGTTTTTGTTTGGCTTTAGGTCTAATAATTTAGAACTAGTCCCTTATGATCCTGGAATAGAATATACTTTATGATTATTTCGCTCTACTTCGTCAATTCTAACTGAACAAATGGCGAATAATCTACCTCTAGCTCTTATGGAGTATTTTACTCCAACTACTTACACTTCTCCATTATGGATTGAGTTACCAGTAGTAACAACTCAACAATTCGAAATTAAACCATCAACTATCGCTCTTTTACCAATTTCACTGGTCGTTTGAATGATGATCCATACCTACATCTGGATGAGTTTCAGAGAATTTGCACCACTCTTAGGTTACAAAATTTTACAGAGGAGCATTTAAAACTCCAACTTTTCCCGTTCTCCTTAAAAGATAAAGCTAAACATTGGCTCTACTCTCTTGAGGCCAATTCTATCACAACGTGGGATGAGATGCAAAAAGTATTCTTACATAAATATTTTCCTATTACAAAAACAAATCAAGTTAAGAAAATTATGGGAATTGCTATGTACACTGCCCAACTTTACAAAAATAAGAATTTTTGGAAGAAAGATGATTAGAATAAAGAAATTTGGGTGTACATAGCAAATACATCGGTGTACATAGCAATTCCCAAAATTATTAGAGATTTTGAAGTAAATGAAGGTGAAACTTTTTATGATAATTGGGAAAGAGTAAAAGATTTACTCCGTTCATGTCCTCACCACCAAATACCTAAGTGGTAATTAGCGTAAACTTTTTTTGAGGGACTTACCCCTTAGATGCGAAACACAATAGACGCTATTTGTGCAAGCACATTCCTTCATAAAAGTGTCGATGACGTATGGAAAATTTTTGAAACGTTGAGTAAAAATTCAATACATCAAGTTTCCACAATTAGAAATGATGTAACTTCATCTAGTAGAGCTAAGAGAAGAGGAGTTCTCGAGGTCAGTCATTCGATTGATGTCTCAAGTACAATATATGAGTTGTCTAGGAAATTGGATAAATTAATGATGATGAGTCAAGCTCCTGCTATACCTCCCGCGGAGGTGTGCATTGTGTCTGATCCATCCCATGGCCTGTTTTCTTGTCCTTCTGCTTCTCAACTTCCTGATTTTGTGCAAGAACAAGCAAATGTCCTACATCAATTTCCTAAGCAAGTGTATAACAATACAACAATAATCAATACCCATACAATTATAACCAATCCTGGAAGAGTCCCTATCTGTCGTACAAAAATCATAATATTGAAAATCCATCAGGTCTACCACCAAGACCAAACTATCAACCTAATTATCAAAATTTAAATTTTTGGTCTCCAAATCAAAATCAGTATCAGCAACATCCTCTGCCCCCTAATCAAACCCTCCTAAGGAGTCATTTGAGGAAAGGGTGTTAGCGTCTCTTCAAAAGTTAGAGTACGAAGCACAGTCTCAATCACAACTAGTACACTCTCACACACAATCAATAGCAAAGCTTGAGTCTCAAATAGGATAACTAGCTAATTCAGTAATTCGTAGAGATGAGGGTACGCTCCCAAGTCAGACTGTCAACAACTCTAAGGATCAATATAAGTAGGGGTGTAAGAAAAAACCACAAACCGACCGCAAACCGACCAAACCGAAAACTGATTGGTCGGTTTTCTAAATATATGTACAAGCTAAAACCGACTGCAAAACTGACCGAACCCGTAAAAATTGACCGATCGACCGACCGATTTACACCCTTAAGTATAAAGTTCAAGCAGTGTCCACAAGTACAACCGCCCAAGATGAAAAAGTTAGGAATTGTAATACCTTGTACCGAGGCATGACAGAATTAGTTCAGTTGAGGTAAGGGAAGAAATGAGAGATATTTAAAATAAAGAAAAAGATAATGGAAAGACGAAGACGATCGATAACAATGAGAAAGAATCACATCCTTGTATGTCTAGTGCACCTATTGAGAAACCAAACCTGCCTAAGTCACCCTTCCCGCATTGTTTAGATTCAACATCACCACTCTCAAAGAAAAATACAAAAATGGAAGACATCTTCGAAGTTTTTAAACAAGTTAAGATAAATTTACCTTTACTCAATGCTATCAAGTAGATCCTAGCCTATGCTAAATTTTTAAGAGATCTTTGTACCCGTAAACACAAGGTAAGGAATCATCTTTCGAAAAATGTTTTTCTAACAGAGAAAGTAAGTTAAATTTTTCAAAATATGCCCACTAAGTTTAAGGACCCTAACACGCCTATAATTTCCTTTATTATTAGAGACACCTTTGTACATAAGGTCCTTCTGGACTTTGGTGACTCTTCAGCTGGCAGATTGTTCGGTTAAGGTGCCCTACGGTATGATAGAGGATATTAGTCCTAAACTCAGGAAAACACTTCCCGATTATGCTAGGTCCTCTATTCTTAGCAACATCTAATTCAATAATAAAATGTAGGACTGGAGTGATGGATATCTCATTTGGAAATATGACTGTCTGTTTAAATGTGTTTAATGCATCGAATCAAACTTCTTACGATGATGATGCAGACTATCATCTCGTAGAGTCACTAGAAGATTTGATTATAGAAGCTGCCCCTAGTATCTTAATAGAGGATCCCATAGAAGCCTTTCCAGTTTATTTCAATTTTGAGGATTTTAATATAGAGCAATCCATTGGGGAGCTTATCGCTTTACTTGAATCCACTCAACCTGCTAGTTCCATTCCATAGAAACTTAGGGGCAAATTGCTACCACCCTTAGCACATTCTCTTGCCCCCCTCCTTCTATCGAATGTCCACCCACCCTTGAGTTGAAACAACTTTCTGAATCATGCAAATACGCATTCCTAGGTTCTAACAGGACTCTACCAGTTATTATTGCTTCTAATTATCTTCCGACCAAGAAGACCAATTGTTAGAAGTCTTAGGAGCACATAGGAAGGCTATAGGATAGACAACAGTAGATCTAAAAGGGATAGACCCCTCTATATGTATGCATCGAATTCACTTAAGAAAATTATGCAAAACCGTCAAGGGAAATGCAATGTAGGCTTAATCCTACTATAAAAAATGTAGTAATGAAGAAAGCGGTTAAACTATTAGATACGGGTATTATATTCCCTATTTCGGATAGTAAATGGGTGAGTCCTACCCAAGTAAGTAGTCCCAAAGAAGTCAGGAATTATAGTTGTCCATCTGGAGAATTGGTTCCCAGTAGCCAAACCACTGGTTGGTGAGCATGCATAGATTATAGAAAGTTGAACACTATGACCCGTAAAGATAATTTCCCTCTCCCGTTCATCGACCAAATCTTAAAGCGTTTAGCTGGCCAGAGCTATTATTGTTTTTTAGATGGTTATTCAGGCTATAACTATTCTATCCTGATGACCAGGAAACTTGTTCGTTCAGAATTTTTAGTTACAGACTTATGCCTTACGGTTTCTGTAATGCGCCCATAATCTTTCAATGGTGCATGATGTCGATCTTCTCCTACATCGTGGAAAAATTCTTGGAAGTGTTTATGGATGACATTTCAGTCTTTGGTTCGATATTCGAGGATTGCCTCCAAAATCTTACAATAGTTCTTATCCATTATGAGGAGTCAAATCTATTACTGAGTTAGGAAAAGAGCCATTTTATGGTTCAAGAGGGTATTGTTCTGGGACATGTGGTTTCAAAAAGGGGAATAGAATTTGATAAAGCCAAGATAGACCTTATAGGAAAACTTCCACCACCATCTTCAGTGAGACAAATTTGTTCATTTCTAGGCCATGCTGGTTTTTTCCATCGATTTATAAATGACTTTAGTAAGATATCAAGTCCCTTGTGTAGCTTACTTGCCAAGGACGCACCTTTTATCTTTGATGAAGAGTATTTAAAAGCATTTGAAATGCTCATAACACTCTTATCAACCGTCCCTGTGATCCAGTCTCCTAATTGGTCCCTATCGTTTGAATTAATAAATGATGCTTCAGAATCAATGTGTGATGCTTCAGACTATGTAGTTGGAGTTGTTCTCTGGCAGAAAGAAAATCGATTTCCTCATGTAATCTACTATAAGAGTAAAACTCTCTTAGATGCACAGATAAATTACACAACTACCGAGAAGGGGTTACTTGGAGTAGTATTTGCTCTTAGCAAATTTTGATCTTATCTATTAGGATCTAAGGTTATTGTATGTATTGATCATTCAGCACCTCATTATCTTCTATCTAAAAAGGACACAAAACCTTGACTTATATGTTAGATTCTTCTCCTTCAAGAATTTGACTATGAAATTAAAGATCAGAAAGGATCAAAAATTGTTGTAGCCGACCATTTATCTCATATTTTAGTTGAGTCAACTTGTTACCATATTTTGTTACACAATTCATTTCAGGACTAGCAATTATTCAAAATCTCACAAGGGAATCTACCATGGTATGCTGACATAGTGAACTTTTTGGCTACAAGTAGAACTCCGTCACATTGGTCAAAACAAGATAAAATCATATTCTTTTCTTAGGTAAAACATTCCTATTGGGATGATCCTTTATTGTTTAAACATTATCCTGACCAGATTATTCAATGTTGTGTTGCAAAGAGTAAGTTTCACTCAATCTTAAATTTCTGTCATTCTCTAGATTGTGGAGGACACTTCAAAGTTCGATGGACTGCTGCAAAGGTCCTCTAAAGCGGATTTTATTGGCCGACCTTGTTCAAGAATGCGCATAACGTAATTGTCTTCATTGTCAACAAATCGGAAATATTTCTCATCATAATGAAATGCCCATGACCCCTATATTAATTATCAATATATTTTATGTGTGGGAAATAGACTTTATGGGCATGTTTCCAATATCTTCCCGTTTTCAATATATTCTAGTTGTGGTAGACTATGTATCCAAATGGGTAGAGGCCATAGCCACCAAGACGAATGACCATAAGGTCGTTATTCAATTTATAAAAGATAATATATATATATATTTCATTTTGGTACCCCACGAGCTATAATTAGTGATGGTGGTTCTCATTTCTGTTATCAACCCTTCGAGGCCTTTGTCCACAAATGTTCAGTCACACAAAAAGTAGGCATCACGTATCATCCATAAGCCAGTGGACAAGTTGAAGTGTCTAACAGGGAATTAAGAGTATTTTGGGGGAAATGGTTCGATCGGATCATAAAGACTAGTCATTATGACTGGCCAATGCACTCTGGGCTTACTGTATGGCATACAAAACTCCTATAGGAATCTCACCCTACCGTCTAGTGTTTGGGAAAGCCTACCACCTCCCGGTCGAGTTAGAATATAAAGCATTTTGGGCTGCAAAAGCCTTTAATCAAGATATTTTTGGATTTAGGTATCGAAAAACTTAAATTTGCAGTAGAAGATAAAGTTTAAAACTTTTTAGGTATTCAAGATCTATTTCTTATTGAATCTACTAATGCGTAGAAGCGAGAACATACCCATTTAGTCTTGAACCTAATTCTGATATTCTTCTCTTAAATGTCCAGTAGCTTTCTCCTAGCAATTCTTCACTCTTATGTCTCCTCGAATGCTTCTTGGAAGGCTAGGACTTGTGGAAGAAGGTCTAGAGCACTTAGAAGTAGGTTTGGACTTTCTGGGAGCTAAAATGATGTTTTGTACATTCTGTCTTGCAAGTCCTCCTATTTATATGTTTTCCAACCAACCTAATTTGCAATCGATTGGATGGGTTGCAATTGATTGATTGAGTCCTTACCAATCGATTGGACCCCATCCAATCAATTGGTTCACCTTTTCATGCCTTTTTCAAGTATTCTTATGGAGCTAAGAATGGGACCTCCTAGGTTCTTAATTATCGGCTTAGATCAGTTATTAATTCTACCATGATTAAACACTTTAATCAAAGAATTAACTAACTGATCAATTAACGTTAATACCACTAAATAATGATAACTACACTATGATGCATAAGAACATATTTGAAGCAGCAACTAGACTTGTAAGGTGATACTAATGTTTCTCTACCTTCAGCATTTGTATTCACATTCATGTAGTCTGATAACTAGTATAGTCAACTTGAATTGTGAACACATATTTCATTCCTTAAGTCTCATTCACCTCTTGTGATTACCAAACATATCTATAACTACTTATCAACAAGACAACAGTTCTCAGTAATCAACTTAGTGACATTCTCAAGAGAATGCTTACTTTATTACAGAGGGTAGATTCTATCTTGGCGACATACGTTCACAACATCATGAGATATGATTACCCAAGATACCCAGGTGTTGATCTTGAAGACCTCACTAATAGGTAAATCAAAGTAGCCATAGACATGACTTGTGTTCATAATCGTTTCAAGATTAAGAACATGTATCATATACAAGTTATGAGTTCCTATTAACTATTGATAGTGATTATTGTCAATACAAAACCTCATGGTCCGTCAATGCACCTAAAGCATCAGCATATTAACTAAGAGTCACAAACTCTAGTGAATAAGATACATCACTCCATCCTATAGTAGTTAAGCATGCTACAGTATAAAGCTGATGAGATATTCAATCAATCATCCACTGCGAAAATTCTAAACATTAAGGAAGAGTAATTTGTATCTCCTTTATATGCATTTCATACATACAAATGAATTACTTGCAACAATGTTTAAGGATTACAAACAATTACACATTCATCTCATGAAACGTACATTCCAAAATGCAAACCAATATCCATAAATATTAATGTCATAAAGTCAAACGCATAAAGTAATAGGTTTGAGGGCACAATCCCAACATATATGAAATTAAACGAGTGTCACCGCAAATTACAAATTCAAGAACTAGAAGAGTTTAGAAACAAGGCATGCAAAAATGCTAAAATTTACAAAGAACGATCCAAAGCGTTTCACGATAAATTAATTCATTGTAAGAACTTTGAAGTCAAACAACAAGTGTGGTTGTTTAATTCCAAGTTATTTTTACATCTTGGAAAATTGAATTCACATTGGGGAGGACCGTACACGATAACCAAAGTTTTTCCACACGGTGCGATCGAGATCCATGATGCCAAGGACAGGAGACCGTTCAAGGTTAACGGGGGAATGGTTGAAGCTGTATTATACCGGTGAAGTTGGAAAAGAAGCAGAGGCCATTGAGTTGGCCGATCCAATTTATTTGGACTAAAGGCGCTTAGAATGGTCGACCTAACGATGTTAAACACAATACTTCTTGGGAGGCTACCCAAGTTTTATTGTCTTCTATTGTATTTATTTTTCTTTTGGTAGGTTTTGAGTCAATTTGGTGTCTGGAACAAGGTTCGGGGGAGTGAAGGTTGAAACTATTTTATATATCTATATAAGAATAAGAGAGAAAATTCAAAATTGAATGCTACCGCTCGCATGAGTGAACCAATGCCTTGGAAAAAAATTGAAATTTTTATGAGAGACAATCTGGAATGGTTGCACGAGCTTAAATAAGAGCAATGCACTATTCTCTTCTATCTCTTTCTCTCTCTCAACCCTCCAATAACCATCGCTACCGCAGCTACAACCACCACCACATTACCGGCACACCACCCTCTCTCTCTCTCTCTCTCTCTCTCTCTCTCTCTCTCTCTAGGTTCTCTCACTTTTTTTCTCTGTCTCACTCTCTCTGATATGTACATATTTAGATACATATATATATATATCTCATCTCTCCCTCTTCTCCTTACACTTTTTCAGCCCCCCACTCGTGGGCGTTCAACTTTGGGCATGGTTGAAAAGTCTTTTCACATCCGTTCTATATCCATTGCGTTGGTAAGCCTAATCACAGCAACTACGGTAAGTGGCTAAGTTCAATTTAGTATTTGACTTTTGCACCTAAATTTTTAATATACAAAAATGGAAGTTGATGTTGACTTTTGCATGTAGAGACCCCCCTGGTCTCCTGATATGTCTAGCAGTCCATAATTAGGACAGTTGTAGGGTGATGTCTAGACCCATGTGCCATTTTCCCCATGAAACCAATGGAATAAGAATTGAATTAATATAAATCTTTTAATTGATTGTATCCTTGACTGAAATTTCTCTTCAATTTTATTCATGTTGATGATCGCAGTCCTGACCGCTTCATTACTATCATATATAATACCCTTCTCACCATCACCACTGATGACATTTGTATAGTCCTAGGTGTTCCTACCGACCATGTCGAGACCCCTCACCTTCGGGTCCCTATTGTCCATTCCTTTGTAGAGATCAATACCCACATGGCTCAGGGTAATATAGGATCTAGTTAGTCGATTCGACGGAGAGACTTTCCTCGGGAGATGTGGTTTGTGGACAACATCTTCAAGAGGAACATTCATCCGTTGGGTTATGACTAGGAGAGGACCAAGGAGATCCATATGGCATTATATGCATTATGGGCTGGGGAGTGGTTCCATATTAGGGAGGTTATTTTGATATACATGCACTATACAAAGGCTATTATCCTTGATAACCCCTAATCTTCTCAACGTCTACCATTTCCTCGCACTATTACTACCATTCTCTGTCATATGTCTTTTCCCTTCCCCAATTACGAGGTTATTGATCTTACCATTCCAGTCTTTGGCGAGGTTGAGTGGAGACGAAGCCTCATTGCTCTGGATACTATGATTCCCCGTGTTCATACTGAGGTAGGCCATCAACCTCATCGTCCTCCTCTAACAGCTCAGGATCGTGCACCTGGCCCCTAGCAAGCCCTTCTTCATTGGACACATTAGGACAATTACTGCATGCTTGGTGAGCTGTTTAGGACTCAATTCTATGTCCATTCACTCTTCACTTCTTTCTATCTAGACCAGACTGAGAATTTTATTGACCGTGGGGAGACTTCATTTCAACGAGCTTTTCCATCCCCAACGGTTGCTCCTACCGAGGGTGATGGAGGGGATAACGGAGGAGACGATGACGATGATGTGGAAGGGGATGATGGCTCTTATGATGGTGATGATTGAGGTGATGGTGGTGAGCCGATGTTTGATGTAGACCCTCTTTTCGAGGAGAATTAGTTGATGGTTGTATGCCTAGCCGGTTGGATGATGGTTGTTCTGGTTGGTTTGGGGGTCGATATTTCGATGTTCAACCTCAGTTTGCTCTATTCTAGTCAAAATAATTGTAGTTTTTTTTCTTCTATTTTTATTCCTTTTATACGAGTCTTTTATAGATGTTCAGGACTTATGCTAGATCGAGTCCTGCACTTTTATTTTTATTTTTATTTTCTTTTATGCCTTTCAGGAAAGTGTTGTTCTACGACTACGATCGGAGTAGTTTATTTGTTTATTTTCAATTATTTTATTCTTTTTGGACATGTACTGGACCACTAAGTCATATTATACTATATGACTATTATTTTATTGAACTAGTGGTCATCTTTTGTTTATTTACTTGTTATACATGTTGTAGACACCCTATTTTGGTTTGTCCATTCGACAGAAGGATCCCCACGGCAAGAACAACCTGATGACTTAAATCAGGATTTATTGATTGAATGAAGCAGAACTCCGTGAAGAACCGTGGTCTCTTAGATATGTTAGAATAACCTCTAGGAAGACTTAGGTATGTTAGAAACTCAATTTAGAGACGAAAACCCAAATTAGGATAGCCGTTTCACATCAAATGATGAAAATCGCCTTTATCGAGAAAATTCTGGACCTCGGGGTGGGATCCCGAGAGCTCCCTTTATAAAATATTCCTAAATTAGTTTAAAATGATGCCCCAAGCCTTCACATTGGCCAAAAATTTTGTAGGAGAATTTTCGTGCCAAAATAGCCCTTCTACGCATCTCCGGTTAGTTCCTTTCCAGAGTCAGTCTCACCTTTTTCATCATAACTCAAAATCTAAAAATAATTTTTGAATAAGACCATAATCATCTTAAACTATACTTCCACACCTTTCCAATGATATATCATAAGCGTAGAAATGAAAAATGAGGTGAGAGAACGAAGTCCTGGAACATAAGGTAAAAAACACAACTTCCAGGGCCGAGTGCCACACTGGCACTCCGAGAGGTCCGCTATAGACACCCAAATTTGACCACAATAATAGGATTTAGGGTGTACAATGTCTTGGAGGATTCAATGATGAAAAGTACCCCATGGAAGGTACTGGATTCCACACAATCGAAAGATCAAACTTCGGAAATTGACTTCAAGCTCAAAAAAGCCCTTTTCCATGGATAAATCCCGATTTTATCAAAATCGTCTCTCAGAATTCATATTCTCTCAAGGTTATATGAACATTAAGTATTCTAAACGCAATACTCTAGGTATCCAGAGATTCAATTTTAAAGAAAAGTCCGAAATCGATGCACATTGAAAATCAATTTTGGAAAAGACGTCATTTGATTTCAAAAAGACAATGAAAGTTTCGGAGTACTTTTGGACTTCAATTCTCATTGTAAAACCTCCTAGAATATTTTTATACTGAAATTCAACTCGACAACTTTCCAACGATACATAAACAGATGATTTTGAACACCAAAAGCTTTTTTACGAAAATCTGGAAAAGCAGTGCACATAATTTTTGAAGCAGGGCTTGTGGGCAACCACAGGATGCCAAAAAGTAGGTGACAGTTTTTGGAAGTGGGGTGGCGGGTCCCACCATAACCGCCACCTATAAAGAGTGTCCTCCATTGCATTTTTTTTTGTTCCAGACCCTTCTAGAAGACTCCCATTGCGAGGAAATTGCCTGAAAATTGCGTTTAGGTACCAAAATGGCCAGTTTAACCCTTTTTCTGCTCTCTGAAAATCCAATTTTAACCCTGTAACTTAAGAGTTAAGTCTTCAAAACTCTATATATAGATCCATATAAGATCAACTTTGAGATACAAGAGAGATAGATAAGAGAGTACACACAAGTACATACAAGAGAATATACAAGAGAGATACAAGTACACCTTGAATATACTTTCAATTAGGAGAGAATTCTAGAGAGATAGAATTATGAATTAAAGTTTGCTAAACTAATCTTAGGGTAATTAGATCATGATTTTAACATCAATTCCCTCCCTCAACTCCCATGGATGAGTGCTTGAAGAGCGCTTGAAGAGCACTTAAAGAACACTTGAAGAAGAAGATCTTCAATTCAACTTTGGTTATATAATTGAGAATCCTCCAAGAGGTAAACACTATAATTCATCTCTAATTCCTATTTCATATATATAGATCTATAAATTTGGATCTAGCTTAGTTTCTTTTTATTTATTAGAACACTCATCTTCTTCATCTATTGTCCTTCACACACTCACATAGCCAGATCCAAATCTCTTTGATTTTTTTTGATAATTCATAATTGGAGATTGATTTTCAATTTTGATTTCCTCTTTCTATTCTAGTTTTAGATTCATGCATACATGATTATATATATGTATCTATTTTGAATTCTATGATGGTTTAGAAGTATGATCTATGAGAGGGATGATTCCTATGTTCATACCCATCTCTTGATTAACTTTGTTACCTAGAATTCCTATTAAAATTCATCTCCAATAGGACATTTCTAAGTCCCTTTGATCCATGATCTAAAGTTCTTCATAGAACTTGAGGGCTAAATTGATTGGGTATTATGTTAATTAAATAGATCTATGAATTTGATCTCTCTAAATAAGCTTGAATCAAACACCCAAGATGTTTTCCTCACACTTTAAAATGAACTAGCTAAAATTCAGCAAAACAAACTGGTTTTGTCCATAAGATTTGGTCCATTAAACCCATAGTCTGATGGATTTCAAATTTTTTGGGTAAACTTTGATGAATTAGCTTTCATTCGATTCGTTTTGAGAACTTCTAGGATCCATATGCTATTTTTTGAAATTGTTGAGAAAGCGATTGACAGATTTGAACATAGTCTCTTTGTGCTTGAATTTCAGAAAATCTATAATAGTTATCAATGTGCCTCTTTTTGGGGATGATTGCTAACTCATGTATCTATATGCCGATGTAAAATTGTGAGCATACGATCGAGTTAAGATCGTTTTCTAAGCGTTTAAAGTTGATACAACTATTCTGGAATTTTCTAAGTTTAACTATAATTATGATTATATATACAAAATGGTCATACCTTGATCATTCAACAAGAATTGATGAATAATACTTGGTTTAGAAATTATCTAGGATAATTGGATGAGAGGTCAAAAGCTTCGAATAACTTGATTAACGTGATTCATGAACTTCTATTATACTTCTATTGTGTTTTGCATTCATTTGTCAAATGATACCAAACTTCTAGAATAACAGAGCCTGTTTAAAACAACTTTTCAGAAGCCTTAAGTTCATGACATGTCCATGGGATCATTTTTGTCATACACTACAATGAAATAGCTTTCGTTTGACACCAAATAGAGCTTCACATGATTTTTGTAGAATTAATTATGATTTTTATAAGAACAGTGGACAGTCCTGATCCACTGTTCCCAAAACCCTTATTTCTCAAACTCCAAAAATGGTAAAGAGGTTCTACTTTTTGGAGAAGTTCCCTAAGACATGTATCTAACTTTATGTAAAAGGGTTTTAACCCAGCTCATGTTTAAGACCACTTTTGATAGGATTCATTAGAGGTTGTTGAATTTGGAAATTTGATTGATGACATTTTCTACTTGCTTTTCATGCACATCATTTGTTTTCTTGTGCTTTTGCAATGCTTGGATATTCCTTGGTGTCTTAGTGCAGAGAATTGAATGCCATAGATCCAGACTTCGATTCGTGAGCTTGCCTCGTCTGCTTGTGGCTTAGTGCCTGTATCGTGTACTATCTCTATCCTTTCTCTTAGAATTTTTCTAGGTTTACAACTTTATTTTCAATGACACAATCCCTTAAGGATAGTCTCCGTTTATATGCTTAGAGACATCTTATCTAGGATTATTGCATGATTTCATTACACGTTTCCATTCTTTTTTGCTTTCGCTACTCCGCTTGAGTCAATCCAATGTAAATCTTCTCATTCCCTTTTGTATATCATGACATGTTTCCTTTACTTGCATCGGTCCCATGCGGGACTAGTCACTGTAAGTATACCTCTCCCTTGTATTGCATGTGCATCCGACTTCTACTTGATTTAATCTCTTGAAATGATTTTCATTAGATGTTCCCTTTTGACATATTATCTAGTATGTTTGATGAAACAACACCAATTATGAACTAAGAACAAGGATATTTGAATCAAGGCCTACCATTCGGTAGGACGAGGAGGGGGTGCTTTAGTCTTGCTTGGGCTCCTTCCCCTCTCGTACAAAGACCCCTGAACCTAGTTTCTGGTAATGAAGGCAAGTAACCTTATTCAATTTTGAGTGAGTCAAACTTGGGTTTCCTAATTCCCGATAAAAATTAGGTGGCGGCTCTTTGTCTCTAGGATCGCGTGAAGAAGTCCTAGTCTTTCCTGAAGTGTGCTCCTTGGGATCCATCCCAGGACACTATCGAGGGAAGATGCCAGGACCCCCCCCCCCCCCCAACGCACTGGTGTCCACAATCTGGCGACTCTGCTGGGGATTTGAGCATGATACTGATAGTTTCTTGTTTTTCGAGGGTTTGACTTGAGCCAAACAATATCCTTGTTATTAATTCGATAATTGTGTTGTTTCTGCCTGCATTTGCATTTGCACTTGCATTGTTCTTTAACTGTGACTGCTTGAGACCATTGCCTTGTGGGTGGAGGGCCCCCTTTCTTCCATTTGTCAAGAGTTTTGGTAGCATGTGGTCACTATTAATCTTGTACCGCGTGCAGTATATAAAGCCCTTGGCTTGCTAATGGACCCTTTATGAGACTAAAACTCGGCCTTTGCATATAGTTTCTATAGAACCCTTCAATTAGGATCTTGTTTATCATCTTTGATTAGGATAATGTGATGAATTATTTGTGTTTGCCCGTAAGGGATTATGTGGATGATGAGGATGTGTATGCAAAGGCATCATCAAACCTTGTATGGAAGATTCCTCTAGAGTAGTATGGTCTTTATCCGAACAACCAGTCATTATTCGAGGACATTTTTTGAAAATTTTACAAGTACAAGCACTTCCTTGAAAACCCCAAGTCTTTTGAAAAATTCCGGGAATATCCCTTTTGAAAAATCGCTTTAAAATCCTTCCAAAGTTCTCTCTAGATTTTAGAGAATTTCAAAATTCCTACTTTGATGATTCAATTTTTAATTCTCCTCTCAGATTTTAGAGGATTTCAAAACCTTGGTTTTCAAAAAGAAAAATCATGATTTCACATTTTGATGATTCAATTTCAAAACTCTCCCAGATTTTAAAAATTCAAATTTCTTACCCCGATTTTAAAGAATCATGATTTCGCACCATAAGCATTGATGGATCAAAAAGTTTTTTGAAAAGTAAAAATCTCCCCCTCTCTTTCAAGATTTTCATGAAAAATTCAATTTTGTAAACCCGAGCCATCAAGAATTTCAAAGCTAAAAATCCTTGAATAATGATTGGATTAGTAGGATGATTGGCATACTCAAGGGATCTTATGTGCTTATATGCTGATATGCTAGGTCTAAGCTAGATTAAGGTGCATTGCATTTAGATTAGATTGCATCTCATCTGCATTGCATTCATTACACGAGCATTGCATATACGACTCACGAGTGCAACACCTCTAATATACTTTCAAAAAAGAAAAGATTTGTTGTCCTCAGAATTTTGAAAAAGATTTCTTTGATTTTAAGAAAATGTTGTTGAAAAGGAAAAGATTTTCCATCTTTAATTTTCCATCCTTATAAATCTATTTTTGTAAATATCATTCTTTGACAAAAATTCTTTTGCAGTAAAATACATGATTATTTGAAAGTTCCTAATAAACAAAGAGTTGTACTTCCTCCTGGGTCAGAGTTCCGAACAGTCGTTTGATCAGATCAAAATTTGGGGTAAGATCAACCGAATCAATCAGGGTTGAAAAGATGACACATGAAGTCGATATGGATGCTAGGATGACTGCTATGGAATGTACTGTCAACCAAATCAGTGAACTGCTTATGAAAATGATGGGTGTGATAAAGCAATTGGCTTACACAATGCCTCCGACTCTACCTCTTGCACCTTGTGATGATAATGAGTGGTTTGAAAGATTGGCTAATCTAGGAATACAGACTCTCAATCAGGAAATCCTTGATAAGCTCACCAACAGTGGAATACTAGAGAATGTGACCTGCAAGAGCAGAAGAATTGATGACCATAAGCTTGATAAGGAGGGATTATTTGATATGCCCAATGTAAGGCCTTAAAAAAAGTTCAAAGGGCCTCTTTATTTGAACAATCATCCATTACCTGATAGTGATGCATTGGCACCACAATTGCCAAATGAGAATACTAGAGTTGCAAGGAAAAACCAGAACCAGGGGCAATCAAGAGAAAGAAGAGAATTTTCTGAGTTAGGAATGCCTTTAAGCAACGCGCTTGAGAGAATGTTAGAAAGGGGATATCTTAAAAAGTTAGAGCCATGTCCAGAGCCGGATCCGCTTCCGCCAAAATTTAGAACTCGTTTGTACTGTAATTTTCATCAAGGGCATGGACAGAGCACAGATAAATGCTGGAGGCTCAGACATGAAATTCAAGATCTAATTGATAAGGGGATCATTACCCCTCCTCCTACACAGCCAAATGGTAATAGAAATCTACTTCCGAATTATCAAAGGCCTCAGTCGCTAGAGAATGTCAATTCTCTTGAGATAGAATCTACATGCTATGACCCGACAATTTATATCTCAACTTTGGGGCTGCCAATGACCCACGAAATTTTGCCTGATATTGTGAAGATGAACTGGATACAATCTACCAAGGAAGATTATTGGTGCATCGAAGACAATGAGTATGGGCCTGAAGGGTTAACCGAGGAGCTTGAGCCTTTGGTGGAGAATGGAAAGCTCAAGAAAGTGATGAAGTGATGAGTTTTGAATAGCTGCTTGTTGAAGCCAAATGGATGCTCAAGAAAAATAAGCCATCATAGTGACACTCCACTTGAGATCAAGTCGAATCTAGTTTAGTCTGTTTTAGAGTCTTCTCTTGTCGTCAAGTCTGTCTATCATCAAGTTGTTTTGAATCTACATCGAGTACTATAGTCCTTATCTTTCTAGTAATAAAATAAAATCTTGATTTTCTTGATCTAATGCGTCTTGTCATGAATGAATGAATCTCTAAGCTGAAAATATCATTTCTCTGAATACTGTGAAAAATACACTGTTGATAATTTTGTCCATTCAAAAGAATCCTGAAAGATCAAAAGTTGATTTTGCGCTAACGCCGAAGAAAGCTAAGAATTGATTAGTTTTACTTTAAAGAATCTTGAGATTCTTTTGCTTAAATCTTGAAAAGATATGATTGATAGTAACTCGGGACTAGCTTAAATCCCTGATCTTCCCATTTCAAAATTTTGAGCCCAAAAAAGTGAGCCATTCAAACTTGTCTAACCTGTAAGCCTTGTACACCTTGTCCTTGATGGTAGCCAAACATTTCAAATGAACTACTTCTCTCAAAAAGAAAAAAGAAAAAAAGAAGCTCACTAGGATGAAAACCCGAAAGGGCGCCTAGGAAAAAGTTAGAGCACAAAAGAAAAAGATGAAAAAAAGAAGCTCTCTAGGATGAAAACCCGAAAGGGCGCCTAGAAAAAAGTTAGAGCATGAAAGAAAAAGAAGAAAATTTTGCGTGTTGTTTTCAAGAACCCGATCCTAGCCAGTCAAAACTTTGGAAAAAAAAAGAAGGAGAATGTAAAAGATCTAGAAATCGGGAACATGAATTGTCCCAAAGCTTTGAGTAAGCCTAAAAGATTTGAAGGGATAATCTTGTTTCGAAAACATGTATGATGTATGATGAGAAAGGTGAAATTGGCTGGCTAGTGAAAAGGTGAAAAGAATCAACCATCAAAAACAAAAAAAAAAGAGGAAAGAAAAGAAAAGAAAAAGGAGAGGTAGTTTAATTTCTTTCAACGCTATCGCAAGTGACCTACTTCAGAAAATCTATCTGATGACATGGCTTGAAAAGCCCCCCAATTCTTGAATCCTTACTCTTTCAAACCTCCAGCCTTCAAGGAACTATGCTTGACCTGATTCCCAACTTGGGGATACGTAGGCAACCTACTCAGTTCGGTCACTGCTCTTGAAAAAATTCATCTATGCCTCAATATTTTATTTCAAAGCCTCAACCGAACTACTTTGGACCTGATTCCCACTTGAGGATAAGAAGGCGAGCTTTCCTAGCTCTTGGTCCCTGAACCTTGCAAACTAGGGGCAAACTTTCAAGTTTTCCCAAGAGCCATAAGATATTATTGCCATACTAGGGGCAAAATGCATTTGCCCAAACTTCCATGTATCCCTATCAACTAGGGGCAAACATCTTTTGCCTGTACCCCCTTCCACATTATAAGTGAATCCTGAGCCGTCAAGTATATCTTTGAAAACATTTGAAATGAATTATCTCTTATTCTATAAGCTAAGGCACTAATTCAAAGCACATTTCAAGCAAAGGATTGATTGAGATCCATATAGAATCTTTTTAAGGCATTACTTTATCAGCTGGGTATTCTCACAATAAGATGAGAAGTGCACATAAAAGCAAAGAGATACATCAAACATGACAAACGCGCATTAAGATTAAGGAATATTTGGTTTTCTCCTCCAAACTTCTATTTCAGTATCAAGAATGTCAACTTTCTGTGTCAATGTCTATCAATCTCTATCGTGGTCTAGTCTGTCGTTGTCTAATCTATCGTGATCTCGAGTGTGTGGGTCCAAAGTGATCTAAAATTGTGAAACTTTGAAAGCATCCAAAGGTGGATACGAGCAGAAGTTCTGAACACCATTATTACATCAATTAATCCTAGTAAAGATGAAGCATCGAGTGGTTGATGGAAGAATGTTAATCAGAAGACTGGCCTTGGAAGATGAGTTGAGCCATTAAACAAGATCAGTATGCCTTTCATGAACATCTGCTAAAGTTGATTAAAGATTTATGAAGCACGTCAAAAGTCATCCCAAAATCATCAGGTCTTTTGAGTACCTATCAATTGTGAATTAGAATTGTGATATTGGGAACTCTTGTTTTGACCTCGAATTGGTCCGATCTTGATATATAAGCCTTAAGAGTGCTTAAAAATTGTTGGAATTGGTCTAAAGGACTCTAAAAGAATTTAAATCTTGGTTGAAAACCATTCTTGGTTGAAGAAAAGTCCCCAGATGCACAGAATCAAGGAAACCGCAGCTTGAAATAGCCGAGAATTGATGATTTGCAGCAATTCCCGTAGATTTGGGTTAATTATGTGTTGGACATTTGGGTCTACTACCGCTCAAGAATTACATCCAAGAACGGATTTAGAGAAGATGGGTCAGAATACAGGATCTTCAAACCATGAGCAAGATATTTGAGAAAGGGTTAGAATAAGCCCGACATGTTTGAGCTGGTCAAAGCACCGATATGAGTCTCAGATTGAATCAACAGGGCCTCCAGAATATGAGCCTTCTACCTCAGATATCTCCCCAGGCAGAGAACTTTCATATATCAGAATCACCACCATACTACAGCAGATTCGAGAAATGAGAACACATACGACTCTCAAAATCATAGAATCTCCCCAGCAGAGAACTTTCAGAACTCATACAAAAAGGGTATTTCTCAGCATCGGGTATCAGAACTACCTCCAGATATAGGGTATCTCTTAGAATCGCCTCCAGTTATAGGGTTTCTTTTGGCATCGAGTCTCAGGTTTACCTCCAGATAGAAGGGTATTTCTCAGAATTTGTATCCGTGGGTTGCCTCCAGATAAAGGGTATTTCTCAGAGTTTGTATCCGTGGGTTGCCTCCAGATATAGGGTTTCTCTCAGAATCGTGTATATTTTAGAATTTGTATCCGTGGTTTGCATCCAGATAAAGTGTATCTCTCAGAATTCATGAATCAGGGTTACCTCCAGAATTAGGGTTTCTCTCAGCATCAGAACTACCTCCAGATGAAGGGTATTTCTCAGAATTTGTATTCGTAGGTTGCCTCCAGATATAGGGTTTTTCTCAGAATCGCGTGTATTTCAAAATTTATATATGTGGGTTGCATCCAGAAGGGTTACCTCCATAATTAGGGTTTCTCTCAGCATCAGAACTGCATCCAAATGAAGGGTATCTATCAGCATCAACTATCAGAAGTGCCTCCAGATATAGGGTATCCATCAAAATAGTATATATCAGAATCATGCATCAGGATTGACTCCAGATAAAGGGTATCGCTCAGCATTGTGTATCAGAATTGCCTCCAAATATAGGGTATCTGTCAGAATCATGATCTCAGAATCAAGTATCGGGGTTGCCTCTAGATATAGGGTTTCTCTTAGCATCAGAATTTGCCTCCAGATATTGGTTTTTCTTTCAGCATCATGTATCAAGACTGCCTCCAGATAAAGAGTATCTCTCAGAATTTGTGTATCAGAATTGTCTGTATCTTAGAATCGAGTATATCTTAGCATCGTGTATCGGGGTTGCCTCCAAAAGTAGGGTATCTCTCAGAATCTGTGTATTTCGCAAAATTCATGCATCAGAACAGAAGATTTGTCCCTAGCAAAAGGACCTATTTTAGAAAAAAAAAATAGAAGATTTGTCTAGAAGAAAGACCTGTTTTAGAAGAACAGAAGATTTGTCTCTGGCAGAGAGACCTGTTTTAGAGGATTTGCCTCCAGACCTATTTTAGAAGATTTATCCTCGAAGAAGGACCTGTTTCAAAAGAGCAAAAGATTTATCTCCAGCAGAGAGACCTATTTCAGAAGAATTATCCCTAGTAGAAGGACTCTACATCGGCAATCGTCCCTAGTAGAAAGACTCTTCATTAACAATCATCCAGGGGTTAGGACTCTTCATCATCAAACCGTCCCCAGCAGAAGAACTCTACATCAATCATCATTTTTAGAAATTGTCCGAAGTTGTTTTCGAAATTCATCTAAGATACTCCGCTACTTTAGCAGTCGTCCAAGATATAGATGACATCTACAAAGCCTCAAGCTCAGAAAGAAGACTCCGACAGGACTCCGATAATCATCCAAAATACAATATAGCACGCTTCTCTTTAAGATATATTTGACTGTGAGAGTGAGACGTTGCATCCCTTGCATTAGATTTTGCATCTAGGGAACCCTTGAGGATGATTCTTCCAGCACTCGCACATTCACGTTTTCATACTACATCAGCATCCTAGGATAAGAGCATTTCATCCGTGTTATTGTTTGTTTGTTCTTTTGTCTACTTTTGTGTTTGAACTACGCCCTGGTCTAATTCCTAGAAAGGATACGTAGGCAGCTCCAGCGGAGCACGACCAGCAGCAGCTTAGATTTAGCCATCTCTACCCAGCATTGCATTGCATTCTTGCATTCGTGATTTCTTGATTTTCTCTGATTTTGAATTTCTTGATTTTTACGGATTTTTGTTTTTCTTAAAACCTCTCAGTATGGTTATTGGATGCCTTCAAAGCTTTGGCACTCACTTGCAGTTCACGTTGTTCACAACAAGCTTTGCGAAAGAGGAGCAAACTGTAGATACCCAATTTTGACCACACTGATAGGATTTAGGGTGGACAACGTCTTAGAGGATTCGATGATGAAAAGTACATCATGGAAGGTACTGGATTCCACATAATCAAAAGATCGAACTTCGAAAAGTGATTTCAAGCTCAGAAAAGCCTTTTCCATAGATAAATCCCGATCTTATCAAAACCGTCTCTCAGAATTCATATTCTCTCAGGGTTAGATGAACATTAAGTGTTCTAAACGCAGTACTCTAGGTATCTAGAGATTCAATTTTAAAGAAAATTCTAAAATCGATGCACATTGAAAATCAATTTTGGAAAAGACGTCGTTTGATTTCAAAAAGACAACGAAAGTTTCGGAGGACTTTCGGACTTCAATTGGACTTCAATTCTCATTGTAAAACCTCCTGGAATATTTTTATACTAAAATTCAACTCGATAGCTTTCCAAGGATATGTAAATAGATGATTTCGGACACCAAAAAGCATTTTTACAAAAATCTAGAAAAGCAGTGCATGTGATTTTTGAAACATGGCTTGTGGGCAACCAGAGGATGCCAAAAAGTAGGTGGCGGTTTTGGGAAGTGGGGTGGTGGGTCCCACCATAACCGCCACCTATAAAGAGTGTCCTCCATCGCATTTTTTTGATTCCAGACCCTTCTAGAAGACTCCCATTGCGAGGAAATTGCCTAGAAATTGCGTTTAGGCACCAAAATGGCCATTTTAACCCTTTTCTGCTCTTTGAAAATCCTATTTTTAACCTTATAACTTAAGAGTTAAGTCTTCAAAACTCTATATATAGATCCATATAAGATCAACTTTGAGATACAAGAGAGATAGATAAGAGAGTCCACACAAGTACATACAAGAGAATATACAAGAGAGATACAAGTACACCTTGAATATACTTTCAATTAGGAGAGAATTCTAGAGAAGAGAGAATTATGAATTGATGTTTCCTAAACTAATCTTAGGGTAATTAGATCATGATTTTAACATCAATTGCCTCCCTCAACTCCCATGGATGAGTGCTTGAAGTGCACTTGAAGAACACTTGAAGAAGAAGATCTTCAATTCAACTTTGGTTATATAATTGAGAATCCTCCAAGAGGTAAACACTATAATTCATCTCTAATTCCTATTTCATATATATAGATCTATAAGATTTGGATCGAGCTTAGTTTCATTTTATTTGTTAGAATACTCATCTTCTTCATCTCTTGTTCTTCGCACACTCACATAGCTAGATCTAAATCTCTTTGATTTTTGTTGATAATTCATAATTAGAGATTGATTTTCAACTTGATTTTCAATTTTGATTTCCTCTTTCTATTCTAGTTAAGATTCATGCATATATGATTATATATATGTATCTATTTTGAATTCTATGATGGTTTAAAAGTATGGTCTATGAGAGGGATGATTCCTATGTTCATACCCATCTCTTGATTATCTCTGTTACCCAGAATTCCTATTGAAATTCATCTCTAATAGGATATTTGTAAGTCCATTTGATCCATAATCTAAAGTTCTTCATAGAACTTGAGGGCTAAATTGATTGGGTATTATGTTAATTAAATAGATCTATGAGTTTGATCTCTCTAAATAAGCTTCAATCAAATACCTAAGATGTTTTTTTCACACTTTAAAATGAACTAGCTAAAATTCAGCAAAACAGATTGGTTTTGTCCATAAGATTTGGTCCATTAAAACACATAGTTGATGGATTTCAAAATTTCTGGGTAAACTTTGATGAATTATCTTTCATTCGATCCGTTTTGAGAACTTCTAGGATCCATATGCTATTTTTAGAAATTGTTGAGAAATCGGTTGACAGATTTGAACATAGTCTCTTTGTGCTTGAATTTCAGAAAATCTATAATAGTTATCAATGTTTTGCTTTTTGGGGATGATTCCTAACTCATGTATCAATATGCCGATGTAAAATCGTGAGCATACGATCGAGTTAAGATTGTTTTCTAAGCGTTTGAAGTTGATACAACTATTCTGGAATTTTCTGAGTTTAACTACAATTATGATTATGTATACAAAATGGTCATACCTTGATCACTCAACAAGAATTGATGAATAAAACTTAGTTTAGAAATCATCTAGGATAATTGGATGAGAGATCAAATGTAACACCCTGTATTTTGTTTTCATTAATAAATAAATATTTCATTTTAGTTCTATTTATAAATATTTGTTGGGGTCAAACCGTAATTTTTGTAAATATAGAAAATTACTTTATTTGGATTTGAAACTATAACTATACTTTTTATACAACTCGGAACTTAATTCCTACGTTAATATTATTTTCTGTATTTTTATCGCGACCGGTTAACACCAGTTTATGTTTTAAAGCTGCGTTATACTGCGTCTAGGGTGAGAGAGCACGTGAGCTCAATCTCACCGAGAGATTTTCCTATTACTTGGGGGCTACCCAATTCTCAGTATATGTATATGCATCAGTTTCTTCTCTCCCTCACAATTCACTCACTGCTTCTCTAAATTTCTCTCATTCTTTCTTGCTCTCAAGGAATATACACACACACACACACACACACACACATACTCAGATTATATACATATAAACACACAGTTACATACACAAACATAGTTATATACATATACATATATAATTCAAGGATGGGAGGAATTTCATTAACGACGGAATTTTCGACGGAATTCTCAGTCGCAAATTCTCTGAATAATCACCTCTGTGAGTATTATAAACTCACTCTCAATGTTTATATATGTATATTTCTATATATATAGGTGTATATATGTATATACAAGAAATCACCATTGAAGCTTTGAAAATCGGAGTTTTAGAAAAGTTAACCAAAATCGATTCCGTGAATTGGGAATGAAAGATCTTAGTCCCAATAAGCTATGCTTCGAATACAATGGCTTAATTCATCCGTATCGCGACGTATCATTGATTTAAAGTTTTGTCACCTCTCGGTTTTATGTGAAATCCGAGAGCTACGATTGAAATTAGTTAAAACTGATCACATATTTGTAATCCTTGCAGAAAAACAAAGAAATCCATATATTACATGTCCTGGTTGAAGCAGAATTCAGAAATGGGTAAAAACTAGCTTTTAATTTCGAAACTGTGGAAGAAGATGAAGTTTCAATCGATTGGATACATATCCAATCGATTGACATTTTTTCCAATCGATTGACATGTTTCAGCACTGACGACTTTTACTAAAACGGTCATAACTTCCTCTAGGAAACTCGAAAACGCGCACCGTTCGAAGCGTTGGAAACTAGACTCAAAGACCTTTCATTTGATATGTAATTCATCCATAAAAATTATAACTCATTTTTAAGAGCATTGCTTCAAAGTGAACCTGCTTATTAATAGTAGCTGTAAAAGCGAATTAAAGTAGTTTTTGATGAATTCACCGGTTATTTCATATAAGATTTGATTTCTTCTTGTATATCTATGGTTATCATTTCCAGTACTTTATATTTCTATATTAAGTCACATGTCATTCATGTGGAGTCAGTGCATGGTGAGTGGTGGTCAGTGTGGAAAAGAGTATGTGGTTGAGATTATGTGGTCACTCCCTGGTAATTGTGTACCAAAGTGTGACGTGTTGAGATTGCGGCTAGAGTATCTTTGAAATGCGACGGTGAAAAAACTGGACATTCCCTGTAGCACTAAAGTGTGTGACGCCGAAATTGGACATTCCCTGGCACCCATGGAAGTGCTAAAGTGTGGCCTACGAACATTCCCTGGTACCCGAGTCTGGATACTGCGTGAGGTTTCCTCCGGTATTTGCGATACGGATTAGGTACTAAAGTGTGAGGCATTGGACACTCCCTGGTACCCCGTACTAAAGTGTGAGGCAAACTGGACATTCCCTGGCACCCCTGTGCTAAAGTGTGGCTATCGGAGTATTTCAAAGATACTAGAGTGAGAGAGTTGGGTATGTGTGTTGTCGAGAGAAAAGAGTCGGTAAGATGAGAATGGTGGTATTGGCCTCATGTACGGTCACATGTTTTATGAACCAAAGTTTATAATGCGATTCTTACTATTTTATCAATTGAATTCATTTCGATGATTAACCCGATGATTAATGAAATTGAAAAATGGAAAATAGTAAATGAGTATGTTTTACATTCGAGCATATGTTTTTAATACTCACCAGCTTCTCGAAGCTGACGACGTTGATGCGTCCTGGACATTCGTGTCTAGGCTTTTCAGTTTATAATCAGGAGGGACATTATGACTACGCTAATTGAGAATGGCTACTTATGAAGAGAAACTGTTTATCATTATCTTATGTTTTAAGTTATGAACTGGATTTTGTAATGAGGATGACTGTAATAGATGATAAGTTATTATTTTGTTTCAAGGCGGTCTGTGCCTTTGGGTGATCGCGTGTTGTAATAATTATTAAGTTAGAAAATTTTTGTAAGCCTTGATTGCTCTACTCTGATTATGGTTTTATGTTTTTCGACATTTGGGACGGAATCGATCCTTCAAACTGTCGCGACCTACGGGTCCATAAAGGAAATTAAACGCTTTCCATATTTATGCTACGTCGGGGCATGACATCAAAAGCTTAGAATAACTTGATTAAAGTGATTCATGAACTTCTATTATACTTCTATTGTGTTTTACATTCATTTGTCAAATGATACCAAACTTCCAGAATAACAGAGTCTGTGTAAAACAACTTTTCAGAAACCTTAATTCATGACATTTCCATGGGATACTTTTTGTCATAAACTAAAATGAAATAGCTTTCTTTTGACACCAAATAGAGCTTCAAATGAGTTTTGTAGAATTAATTATGATTTTTACAAGAACAGTGGACAGTCCTGATTCACTGTTCCCAAAACCCTTATTTCTCAAACTCCAAAAATGGTAAAGAGGTTCTAATTTTTGGAGAAGTTCCCTAAGACATGTATCTAACTTTATGTAAAAGGGTTTTAACCCAGCTCATGTTTAAGACCACTTTTGATAGGATTCATTAGAGGTTGCTGAATTTGGAAATTTGATTGATGACATCTTCTACTTGCTTTTCATGCATATTATTTGTTTTCTTGTGCTTTTGCAATGCTTGGGTATTCCTTGGTGTCTTAGTGCAGAGAATTGAATGTCGTGGATCCGGACTTCGATTTGTGAGCTTGTCTCATCTACATGTGGCTTAGTGCCCATGTATCGTGTACTATCTCTATCCTTTCTCTTAGAATTTTTCTATGTTTATAACTTTATTTTCAACGACACAATCCCTTTAGGATAGTCTCTGTTTATATGCTTATGTGTTAGAGACATCTTATCTAGGATTATTGCATGATTGCATTACACGTTTCCATTCTTTTTTGCTTTCGCGACTCCGCTTGAGTCAACCCAATGTAATTCTTCTCGTTCCCTTTTGTATATCATGACATGTTTCCTTTACTTGCATCGGTTCCGTGCGGGACTAGTCACTGTAAGTATACCTCTCCCTTGTATTGCATGTGCATCCGACTTCTATTTGATTTAATCTCTTGAAATGATTTTCATTAGATGTTCCCTTTTGACATGTATATATATATATATTATCTAGTATGTTTGAGGAAACAACACCAATTATGAATTAATAACAAGGATATTTGAATCAAGGCCTATCATTCTGTAGGGCGAGGAGGGGTTGCTTTAGTCATGCTTAGGTTCCTTCCCCTCTCGTACCAAGACCCCCGAACCTAGTTTTTGGTAATGAAGGGCGAGTAACCTTATTCAATTTTGAGCGAGTCAAACTTAGGTTTCTTAATTCCCGATAAAATTAGGTGGCGACTCTTTGTCTCTAGGATCGCGTGAGGAAGTCATAGTCTTCCCTGAAGTATGCTCCTTGGGATCCGTCCCAGGACACTATCGAGGAAAGACGCCAAGACCCCCCTTTAACACACTGGTCCACAGCCGCACGGCTCTCAGAGAGGGGCACTGTGGCACTCAACCCCAGATCAATTTTTAGCCATTGATTAGGTCCCAATACTAGTCAAATACAAGTGTGATGAAACCTCTTAGGTATACCTCAAATAGCCTAGGTACAAGTCATTAAAACTTGTACTTCCGTCCCACATCGCTTAAACACAGAAAACATAGCCCATAATTGAAACTATAAATAGGGGCATTCCTCTTTCCATCTAATGCATCAGAAAATCCTGAGAACTAGAGAGGGCTCAAGGAAACCTCATAGGAGGATTCTGAAGCACTCATCAAAGTTCTTGGGAATAGTTAAATCTTTTAATTTTAGGGTTCTGATGAGATCATGATGTTAGCAGAGCTCTACCAGAGGAAGATTATGAGGGATGTTCTTGAGGTAAGCTTTATTCTTCTTGTTTTCTTCCTTGTTTTCTTTGATTTTCTTAGTTTTATCTTTATAATTCTCAGTTTAGATCTGTTTTCTTGTTTGTTCTTTATTGTTATTCTTTTCTAGTAGTTTAGATCTTCTAGGCTCCTAGGTTAGCCTACTATCCCATTTGTGGATAGGCTATCCCTAGTGGTCCCTATTTCAACCATGGAATAGCCACCACTAGTGGATTTGTAGTCAAGCCATGGCTATTCCAATCTCACTAGGGACCATGAAACCCTAATATTTTCCTATTACTTATTCATATCTAACCTAGTTTAGTCTTATTAATGCTTATCCATGCATTCATGCATACACATACACACTATTCACATATAGAATAGTAGGATATTCCGATTGAGGATTACACATGCATAAATGCACGTAGTGTCTATGTTTGGTTATGCATATACTATCTTAACCATGTTAATTAGGATGCAATAAGGAATGTTGTGCTATCTCGGGTAAGTCCTTACACCTTCCTTATTTATCGCTTTCCTAGATCACCTAGAAGCATGATTAGGTGGATAAAACCAGTTTAATTCCTTACATGGTACTTGTGCTTAGAATTCCTATTTTTTTAGGATTTGAATGCAATTGCAAGTTTATTTCCTTTTATTTCTTTTTGCATGCACAGGGGAGCATAGTAATACGTTTAGTCCCCGAATTACTACTTTAGCATATGAATTGTGTGGTACTCGTACGATTTCTTGCACACTTTTCTTTCCTTAGCTGTTTATAACTTGAAATAGGATTGCATTATAAATAATTGAAATGATCCACATAATATCTAGTCAAATACCTTGAAAGCTAAGTAGAGGCCCATCTCACGATGAGGCGAGAGGGGGTGTCTTAGCACGATCTAGCTCCTTCCTCTCTCGTACCTTAACCCCGAATCGAGTTCTTTGGTGACGACGGGACAGTGTTCTCTTCCATTGGACTTGATAGATTTAGTTTTCTTAGTTTCCTTTATCAAACTAAGTGGCGACTCTATTAGTGAAGATCTCTCTGGATTTAGCCATATGAGATATAATTGGATTGCTTACTCGTGTAGCCTCGGGTATGGATCATGGGCATCGATGTTGCCTCGGGTTGGATAAAAAGCACCATGGAATCCAAAAATGAGTCATCCAAATTGGTCGAATCAGATAAAGGCTAATGAAGGGTGGTAAACCTCACTCGTGGCTGTTGACATGAGGATTGTAATGGGAGCAATCAAGTGGGATTAATCCTTCTAGGCCTCATACTTGGTTCGGGTACCCACACATGTCTACCTATTGTTAATATAGTTCATGACTTGTCCCTAGCTTTATGATTGTCGTTATCGTGTTATTCAGTTCAATGTATACATGGTTCTTCTATTCTTCTACTGTTTCATTAGGAACATTAATGAAAAGTTCAGGTTTGGGGGAGATCATGCCCATTTATTTCCTAATGAGCACACGAGCAATCACCTATTTTCAAAATATATATATAATATAATCAAGTCATAGTATATTTCTAAAAAAAGTAAATTAAACCACATAGAATACTCAAAAGAGAACTCACTGTGTTAATTTTCCTAAGATTATAAAACTAATAAAAGCAAATGTAAGGACTATATAACCAAAAGCTTAGTAGCTTTTGTTAGTTTTTATTGGTCTTCTGTTCCCTTTTCCCGTTTTAAGTTAATATAAACTATTCTCTAACAATGGTTACTGTGCTTTCTTGTTTATGTAGATCCACTTCTTAAAGCTGATATAGATATAATTTAGTCATCATTTGGAGCATCCTATTTCTCCACCATCTTTGCCTGATAGGAATAAGTTAGGGGATTCAGAGTTATGTATCAAGTAGTGCCTCTAATGTCGAGTCGATACCTAGTCCTCGATTCTAACCAGTTCCTACTACCCTTGATATAGATGTGTAGTACTGTAGATGTCAACGAGATTTGTTATTTTATCAGGGTAGTGCTCTATTTCTACAATATCGCTCTCATAGGTCTATCCCAGTGCCTAATAGTTCTTATTCATCTTCCTCGGGGATAGTTACATGCATTTGCCTATTCTTCAGAGGATGATAGCTTATTTGGGGATGATCTTATAGGTCGAGATGAGATTTATGGTGCACCACCCAGTTCTGAAGAGTCGTCTTCTGATTCTTCCACTTCAACCGACTCATCTGATGAGTAAGTCAAGAAGGAGGATCTAGTGCCTATTCGACCATGTCCAGAGACCCTTATTGAGGAGGCAATAGTAGTAAGGTGCCTAAGGTAGTTCGACAGCGAGTAGGACATTCTGATTATTCTACATAGGACGTCATTGAGTTCTTCACCACAGTCGCGAGTCTCACCGAGGATGATACTATTTCATTGCCAGCTCAGGACCCTATTGAGGATGAGGAAGAGGAAGAGGAAGAGGAAGAGGAAGAGGAGGAGGAGGAGGAGATAGACTGTGCTACATTTGATCCTGCACTGCATCCAGATTGGGAGTTGGTAGATTCCTATAGACTATCATCAACCGCTTCACCACATATTCCAGATTATTGCAGAGTTACGGTCTATATGCGTGTTTTTGCATTTAATTGCATTATTATTCATGATAATGTGATGCGATGTGCATTTATGACACATGTGTGGGAGAGTTGTGACTCACGAGTCGAATTGGGTGTCTGTGTAAGAGAACCCTCTGAGGCTGTGTAGAATGAGTGTTTAGATGTTGTAACGTCTTTTCGAGATTGAGACGATTGTTGTGGAATAACCTAAATGTTTATCTAAAAATAAATGTTTACCTGTGTATTTCACTATATGTAGTATGATTTGGTTTAAATTATGTTTTTGTCATTAATTTTAGTATCCTGGTGCGGACGAATTAACACGCTACATAATTGGTAGTCTAACTAGTATTTTCATAAAATCATGTGAAATTGCGTTTTAGCAACCAAATGGAACTTAGACAAAAACTTCTATAATTTTTAGTTTTCACTCGTGGAGCAATGAATTAGGCATGTAAGAAGTTTTAGAGAATAATTAGGAAGTTTGAGAAATCACGGGAGGTAAACACAATTTTCAAGAGTTGTGCTTATATATAGAAAGAGATGAGATATTTTCATTTTACAAAAGTTTCTAACCTAAAATCTAGAGAGGCTAAAAGGGAGATTTGGGAGCTTTGATCTTTACGGCACCAAACGACGATCGTTCGTCGGTTGATTTTTAACCAAAATCATATATTCGAACTCCTAGAGGTAAGAGCTTCGTTTTGATATCCACTAGGTCTTGTCTGGTTAAGTTTTCCAAAAACTCATTTTCTAGAATTTTCATAAAAAGATGATAATCGAACTTTTGATCGATATGGATTGTACTAGATGGACTTCTGCCCAATCTTTGTGCTCGGGTTTTCTTTGGCACGAATTAGAAGAGCGTTAATCGGAGGTGAGTGATTTAACTGTGTTTGGAATGATTTCTGGACATGTATTTATGTTTTGTATGAGAAGTATGTGTTGGTTCATAGAGATATTTTTGTATAGTTCATATTGGGCGGCAATATTGATAAGTAGGTCCAATTGCATGGTGAAATGTTCTGATTATGTCAAAAGCATGGTGACATGTGATTTGAGCATGTTTAGTTGCTATTTGGGTTAAAGGAGCACGTGGTACCATGCCATTGTTGTGGAGCCATTATAGGCATAAGGTCGCACATTTGAAGAAAAGAAATGTGGTTCTTACCTTATCTCGTGGACTTATTAGCGAGGAGTCGCGGGCTAGGAGTGTGGAACATACATGTGAGACTTAAACGTATGAAATGTAGAGGATATGAATACAAGCATGTTTATCATTCATGTGCATTGTTGTTTTATTCACTAAGCATTAGCTTAAACGAATCGAAATATGTATTGTTAATCAAATAACCATTTCAGGTGTTAATGCCGGCGAAGTATCAGGAAAGTGATCACGGGGTATTGGGAATTCAGTTAGAAGGCAATGGAGTATGTGCACCTCGTAGTTTTGTAATAGAAATGTTGTAATAATGATTCCATGATGTGTAATCTATATTTAACTTTGCATCTCATAACGGATTCGTGATGTTGTAATAGACAGTAATCTTTTTGTAATTAGGTTTTGGTAGTGTCATAATCCAGTTAGGATCACTTTGGAATGAGTTTGGAGTGTGTGTTTGGTCCCTGGTGGAATTCAAAAAACTTTTAACTTGTAATTCTGCAAAATGTGCTGCTGCAATGAAACCAGGCAATTGGTTTTTGAAAGCAGTCGACTGGGTCCTTTTGTTGAACGAGACACTGCATTATTTTTATGATAAACAGTCGACTGGGTCCCCGACACAGTCGACTGGATTGTGTTTCAGAATTAGATCTTTCTGCTTGGACAGGAATTCAGTTGACCAAACGTACCAGTCGATTGAAAGTTTGACCCCCTAGTCGACTGGACTTGGGACGCAGTCGACTGGACGGGCTGCTAAGATTCTGAACTCTCGGTAGGTTGCATTTCCAGTCGACCGGACCTCTGACCAGTCAACTGGATTGCTGGTTTAAAAACAAATTGTTTCCTTTTCCACTTCATGTTCTTAAACTAATTCTTTCAGGAGCGTTAATGAATGGATTTAGCCTCGGTAGCGTGCCACGAGCTTCTATTATGCTATTGTAGGACTAGGCTGTGACAAGGCCCGCGCGGCTCTCAGAGCCAACACTCTTGAGGCCGAAAGGCCAAGATGGATGAGGTGAGGTCAGGTGTGGAGGCTTGTCCCACATCACCTGGGGTGAAGTTCCTGAACTAGTTTATAAGGATTACCCCTCTATATGCAACAATGACTTTTAAAACCGCGAGGGAGCTAAACACGAAAGAACTCCACAGTTAAGCGTGCTGTTGCCAGAGTAGTACCAGGGATGGGTGTTCCCTGGAAAGTTCTTGTGTTTAGGCCCAAAGCGAACAATATTGCTGCTAGATGGGGAGGTGGGTCGTTACACGGTATATGTTATCATTTCACACAATTCGATCACTTTAGTGATTGTTTAGCTCTCTGCGTATGGATATACATATCGATGGTGTTAGGAGGATATCTGGATATATGGGTATAGATATGGATATGTATTTTCACTTTACATATGGATTTATATTTCTAGCAATTTATTTTTAGTTATAGTATTAATCGTCAAGATTTTTAGGAAAATTTTAAAGTCATATAATAAAATGTAGGTTTTTTGTAGTAAATGTTTTTTTGTTATTGATGATGATAGATTAGAATCTCATGCTTATGATTCTGTTGCTTAACTTCCTATATCTTGATTTATGATTGCTAGTGATGTGTACTTCAGTTGTAATTTATATCATAGAATTGCACACTGTTGTTGCACTGCACGTAGTCATTTGAATGCATGTTTAGAATGAACTTGGATATGATTCAGATTTCTAGATGACATAGTGTGGAGACTGAACCCTTGTGAACTTTTGAGCATTTCTTTTCCTTTTCAGGGTTATGAATATAAGTTATTTGCCGAATCTCTTTTTAAAAAAAATGCGATATGTTGTTAAGTCTCATTTTTTTTGAATTCTGGTTGATAGTCAAGAAAATAAAAATAATAAGGATATTAAATAATTGCCATATTTAAAAAAAATGATATTTTGAAAAAATAGAAGAGATCCCTTATAAATAATTAAATATAAAAAACCATACACTCATAGGAAATTGTAGGCCTTCTTTGTGTTTATACCCCTTTGGCATTTCGGCCTCCCCATAAATATATATATATATATATATTATCCCTAGTTAACCCCTTGAGCCGTTAGAATAATATTTAGCATTTTCGTTTGATCACCTATTATCCTACCCACTCCAATGAGGAGTTAGCTGAATAAAAATAAAACATCCTACCCATAGTTGGAGAGTGGTACTTTATAGGGTTTTGTGATGAGGAGGAGGGCTAGTAGTTATTTGATTGGGTATGTTCATGTACTCTAAAGAAAATGTAACGATTTTGACCATATGAAGATGAGGTGAGGCAGGTGATAAAAAAAAAAAGGAAAAAAAATAATATGCAAAGGAGGTGTTGAAAAAAAGAAGAAGAGAAAGTATGAAAAGAAGGAAGTTGTGGTTAAAAAAAACCATCAAGATAATTTGGTACCCATCTAGAGTCACTCTTATACTTTTTGTTTATCATTTTCCTTCCGAATCTAAGCTATGTCCCCTGACATACGTTTCGTCCTTTTAGTTAAGTCCTACTTGATCCTAAGGATGTGTGGTTTGTAGAGAGAGAGAGAGAGAGAGAGAGAGAGAGAGAAAATAAATAAAGAGGATTGACATGGTGTTGGCATCATATTTATGAGACTTTTATTCTTTTGTGTCACGCGGTTTTTTATGTGTCATATGTGAGATTCTTTGTCTTGAAAATATTATTCCGCTCATATGTACTTGAGAGATTACACTTGTTTCGAAATAATTCATTTTTTTTTAGTATAATTGAAATGGTGAGATTTGGAGTTGTGGCATAGCTAGTCAGAAGATATCTGAGCTATATTCTATGTTCATATTAGGTGCGTGCTTATTTGATAACCACTTCACACACGTGCAATTTTAGGATATGCTCTATTTATTCTTGTCATAAATTTACTTGGAATTATTTTCTAGATTAAGTAGTAATTAGTGATGTTATTCTTATGCATGTTACTCTGGATCGATCTATGTTAATGGTATGTTTTTTTTTTCTTTCTATTTTATGTCATTATAGTATAGTTTTAATTTTTATGAAAAAATTAAGGAATTTTTTTTTGAAATAATATAAAATAGAGAAAGTTTGTGAGTAGCTTCACTGTAAACCCTCACGAGACTATAACTTGACCTACTAGAGACACCTAAAAGTTTAAAGGCTTGTTACATACACTAAATGCAATCGCGATTCCTCTGAAAGTGAATTAGATTTGTAGCCTGTTTTATTTCTTTGCTCGAGTACTAGTAAAATGTAAGTTTGTGGATGTGATAGAGGGATGAATAATTCCTGATCACTAAGCCTAACTCATCTTTATTAGTCCCGAGTACTTAATATTTGAAAGATATTATACTTGTTTTGTTTTATTTCAAGTTATTCAAGCTTATGATCATCATGGATACAATATTGAAGTTTAAAGGAAGAAACAGGTAAAAAAAACACTAACCCCGCGTGAGCGGAAACCCTCTTTACACATATTCTGCATTCTCATCACACTCCTTATCACACTAGTCACCACAGTAACCACGGGATACCCATAATTCGTACAGATACACAAAAGAGGATGTTTTAGTGCTTTTAGAGTTCAAGGAATCTTCCTAAACTAAAAAAATGTTTATATATATATATGAGTTATATATTTATTGGAGGCAGCTTTCATTCATATTCTACAACCTTGAGAGAGAAAAAGGCAAGAAGAAAAAGAAGAGACCAAGGTTCTCGATGGCTTTCTACATCAATTCCATCCTTCCACTCCCTCCATGGCCAACTAAATCTTTGTTATGAATGAAACGCTAGCTATGTAAAGGATACATATTTATGTTTTTCATTTAGATTCACTTGTATTTATGGATGATAAATGTGTACTTGAGAATTTTTAATATTAAATCGTACTTCATTGATTGAATCATTATTTTTGAGATTCATTCTTGTCTTAGATTTACTTTGAATCTAATATGCTCAACAATTTATATTTTCAGTGATTATGGGAAGATGGAGTGTGCTACAACCCTAGTTTAGTGTAAGACACTCCATATGCCAACCTGCCAACCGAAGATGGGCTATGTTAGTAATAAGTTGTGATTATTCTCTTGAAGGAGGAATCGGGATAATGACCACGATTCCCCATAGTCATCCAAATACAGTAATCTAATTGAATACATGAATATTTCTTTTACATAGTGGTAGATTTGTGATCCTAAATCTCTTTTCTCATACATTCAAATCCTTTTTATTTGTTTTAGTAGTTAGTTTATTATTAACTTAGTTATTTCAATATTTAATTTCACATAGTTACTTCAACTTAAAAACCATCAATCAAACATATTTACTTAAATCAATTGAAATTAGGATTAGAGAATTAAAGTAAATTCTTAGTGCAATCTCTGTGGATTCGACCCTTGTTTATCATTATATTCATATTTTTAGTAGGGGAATTTTGCATTGATTATGACAGCAT